>OZ012741.1:685715454-686402954 GCA_963859935.3 Lathyrus sativus
ACATTTTTTTAGTATGTTTACCGGAAGACTTTTTGGAAGTCTTCCGGTACATATTTTTTTCGTTTGTTTACCGGAAGACTTTTTGGAAGTCTTCCGGTTCATGTTTTTTTTTTAATTTGTAATTAATATTTAAGATTTATTAATTTTATATAAAGACCAATTTAGTAAATTTTTGAATATTATACTTAAAATATAAAAATTCTATAAATAGAGAATCATTTTCAGAATATTTTCTATTTACTATAATTATTAGAATACTAGGATTAAAATCATTTATTTTAAATGATCATAATAGTAGAATTTTCTCAAATATCTTATTAATCTTAAACATTAATAAATAAAATAAATTTAAATATAAGATATAAGTTTACATTATTCAATATATTTAATCAAATGAAAACATATGTGATAAATAAATAATGTATTTTAACTTAAAATGATCACAATAAGTTAACTTGCAAAATAATATAAGTAATAAATTAATAATGTATTTTATTTAAAATAATCACAAAAATAAAATACGCAAATAATGTGTTTTATTTATAGGACTGATATAGTTTTATTGATTATTTAATTTTGAATACTACTATGAATATAGTATTTAATCTATACTTTAGAACTCACATAATTATAAATATAAAAAATATTGTTTTATTACCCATATTTTTATTTAATTAAAAAAAATAAAAATAAAAATTTATTATTTGTTTTTCATTTTTGTTTGATCTTTTTAATTATTTCACTTTATTTAATATTTTTAATAAAATAAATAATATATTTTATTTAAAGTAAGCACAGTATAGAATATGGAAAAAATTTATAAATAAAAAAAAGATCAAACGAAAATGAAAAACAAATAATAAATTTATATTCTTATTTTTTTTAATTAAATAAAAATATGGGTAATAAAACAATATTTTTTATATTTATAATTATGTGAGTTCTAAAGTATAGATTAAATACTATATTCATAGTAGTATTTAAAATTATATAATCAATAAAACTATATCAGTCCTATAAATAAAACACATTATTTGCATATTCTATTATTGTGATTATTTTAAATAAAATACATTATTAATTTATTACTTATATTATTTTGCAAGTTAACTTATTGTGATCATTTTAAGTTAAAATACATTATTTATTTATCACATATGTTTTCATTTGATTAAATATATTGAATAAAGTAAACTTATATCCTATATTTAAATTTATTTTATTTATTAATGTTTAAGAATAATAAGATATTTGAGAAAATTTTACTATTATGATCATTTAAAATAAATGATTTTAATCTCATTGTATTCTAATAATTATAGCAAATAGAAAATATTCTGAAAATAATTCTCTATTTATAGAATTTTTATATTTTAAGTATAATATTCAAAAATTCACTAAATTGGTCTTTATATAAAGTTAATAAATCTTAAATATTAATTACAAATTAAAAAAAATATGAACCGGAAGACTTCCAAAAAGTCTTCCGGTAAACAAACGAAAAAAATATGAACCGGAAGACTTCCAAAAAGTCTTCCGGTAAACATACGGAAAAAAAGTGAACCTGAAGACTTCCAAAAAGTCTTCCAGTAAACAAATAAAAAAATATAAAAAAATTAAAAAATAATAAATTTTTATACGAGGATATTTTGGTCCAAAAATTTTTAATGTAGGGGTATAGATACAAGTGTAGGGGTATGAGGTAAAACTTCCTCAATTCAAGCATGATATATTTCAAATCAAGATCAATTTTGGCTCATTTGGTTTCGTTCCTCAAGGGCTAACTGTGTGCAGTTTGGATTTAATAGGTGTTTTGATCATCATTATTCATGAAAGATATTATTAAAAAACAATTGCAAATTCAGGATCAAAAGTTAAAGCATTATTTAAGAAGACTTCAAGGTGTAAAGGATATTTTTTTATCAAGAGCCCATTTTATCACAAAAAGGAATTCTACAAAAAAAAAAAATATTGGACCAAGAAATGTGCAAAACCCATTCAAAATGTCACAAGTCCAATACATGCTACAAATAAACAAAAAGCCCATACAAAAGGCAACATGTCAAGATTATAATAGCCAAACAAATTTCCAAAAAAATAAGTAAATAATACAAATGGCCAATTTCCAATTTCCATGTTACAATTTGGGGAACGTATCACACATGCTTCACATGAGAACTATCTCCCAAAACTTTTCCAGGCAGCAAGTCCATCACGCATAACAAAACCTACACCAAGCAACCATGATTGACACATACACCAAGTCACAAACTTTGTAAGCCTTCTCAAGACAATACCTGCAAGCTGCAGCCACGGTCCAGAAAAAACCCGTACACCACCACCTTCAGCCATTTGCAACAGCCAATAACCTACTGCGCTAAAATCGTGCAAGAACGAACTGCAGCAGCACTACCCTCCGAAACCCGCGTGGCACAAAGCTCCAACTTGAGAAACCACAAACCTACATCATGAAAAGGGCAGCAACAACAAGACAATTTGTACCAGAAGAACAACCACATAAACCAACCAACACATATCTTTATACAACCCCAAGAACAACCACCATAAAAACCAAGCTCGTCACAACCTTCTTTCAACAACAAAAGCAACAACATCCCCATACAATATCAACTAAACCACCCCTTCCATATTTCCTCTTCTTCATTCTCACACCAAAATAACACAAACCTCACTATAAACCACCTCTCCACTTTCCAAGCAACACAAGCAAATTCACCTACAAACCTTCTACACTTCAACACAACATCAAACTACAACAATACAGATTTTTCATCACCAACAACCCACAACAACATCCATCAACACAATACGAACCATCACTGTGAGCAATAAACACACCGTGCAACTCACCGGAAACCACCACGCTCAACACCGTTTGCAATCGGAAGCGCAATTGATCCTCCGACCGCCGCCTCATCATCAAACAAGCACGAGCAGAACAAAGATTCATTTGCGGATACGAAACCAACAACGACGCAGATCGCGGCGAGAACCAGAAAATATTAAGAGAGAGTTTAGCGGAACGAGATAAAAAAGGAGTGATTCGCAAAGAGGAAATAAGATAGAGCGTACGCGAGGAGGCCGTGATGGATTTTGTTGAGTTGGTTTTCTTCTATGAGCAAAAGTGGTTGCAAAGGAAGAAGGTTGTGAATTTGAGTGTGAGATTTCTCTTTTGACTGAATGTTTTTCTGAGTTTTTTTATTTACATGGGCTAGAGTTGTTTTGTTTTGTTTGAGCCCATTCACTCCATACACACCCCCTATTTTCTTCATTTCTATAATTTTAGAATTTGTTTAAGTTAATTATTATGTTAATATTCTTGTTAAGTACTTTATTAGAAATTCTTGATAAATACCCTGTTAGTAACTTTTGTTAATTTGGTTAATATGTTTGTTAATCTTTGTTAATTATTTTGTTAAAAATCTTTGTTAAATATTTTGGTCAGTTATTTGGTTAATTACCTTTATTAATAATTTTGTTAATTTTTATTAATTATCTTTATTAATATTTTGATAATTATTATTTTGTTAATATTATTTTGTTTTAATCTATAATATTTATATTAATTAGTTTTTTTATTGTTAATATTTGGTTTTAATTAGTTTTTTTATTTATTTTAGGAACTCATTTTCCTATTTAATTTATTTGTTAAAAACTCAAATTATTTTCTTTATCTAGTTTTTTCTAACTAACCTTTTGATTTAGAATTTAAAATATTTAGGTTTTATTTAGTTACTTTCTTTGTCGATCTAACTACTAACTTGTGACTTGATTCCGTAGTTTAGAATTTTGGCTCTTTCTATTTGAATTTATAATTTCGATTCTTATTCTGATTATTCTTCTGTTCATATCTTGTGTAATCTAATTCATGCACCTTCTGTTGTGTCATGTTATTCCTCTTTTCATTTGATTTTATTTTGATTGTTTCCATGTTGGTTTTTGTTGTCACTTGTTAATTCATTCTTGATGCTGTGAAATTCTCAATGCCTTGATTAATTATTGATAGCTTGATTGTGCTTAACTCTTGTTTAATCTTCATGCTTACCACGTGCTTGGTACTTTAACATGATTCGAATTTCTCTTTGGGCTTGAGTCGTGCTTGGTAATGCTTGTCGATTGGTATGCTTAACTGTTATGTTGTTGCTAGATTTGCTTTCACATGTTCCCTTAGGATCTCCTAGTTCGAATTAATTTTCTATTAAGATTGAAGTAAGATACATTTAGGTCCTTAATCTAAGAATGACAATATTAGATTAGGGTTTCCTCTTCCTTAACTTTAGGATCATCCTTTGCATGACGACATTAGGTTAACATTCACCCTCTCAATTCATTCCATTTCTTTCTTCATCTTATCTTCTTAAATCAAAAACCTTGGTCTCTTACCAAGTGATTTTTTTAATCCTTTTTCTAAATAAACTTAGATGGTTGTGGAGTGGTTAGGAAAATGCCTTATCATATCTTGAGAGTGCTTGACACTACCTTTAGAGTTCACTATCATAAAACACTTACCATCTAAAACAAAACATATTTAAATAAGAGAATAAGGTTCTCTTTATATTGAACTAAAGAGACGGGATTGAGTGAAGACTTCTTCCTCTCAGAGTATTAGGATTCTCTCTTTAGAGTGTGTGGTCTCGATACTCGTCTTTCAATACGAATACATAACTATATTCGCCACACCATTTTCAAACTAATTCTCGATTCACATCGAGCCATTTTTCACCCTTGTAAGTCGATTGCTTTGCGCATCACCATCAACCTACCCTATTCTAATCATCACCTTTACACCTCATTCCATTTATTTCATTACCCTTTCTTCTTGAGTCAAAAACCTTGGTCTCGTACCAAGTTCTTTTTTTGAACTTTTTCTCAATAAACTTGGATGCTTATGGAGTGGTTATGCGAAGGCCTTGTCCTATCCCAAGTGCTTGATACTACCTTTAGGGCTCACTGTCATTAAGCACTTACCATCCAAAACAAAACATCTTTTAAATAAGAGAATAAGGTTATCTTAGTATTGAACTAAAGATAGGGGATTGAATGAAGACTTCTTCCTCTCCGAGTATTAGGATGCTCACTTTACAGTGTGCAATCTCGATACTCTTCTTTCAATACAAAGACATAACTATATTCGCCACACCATTTTTAAAGCAAATCTTTTGAGATAAAGAATTGGGTACAACCCGCAGGGGTTCCTATTCTAGTACTTATTTCACCCCTAAAATCAACCCTCACAAATCAAATGCGACATCTTGCCTTGGTGGCGAAAACTTAACTTTTTTAAAAAGGGTATGTTATTTTCGTTCTACCACAATAAAGGTAACTCATAAGACTCCACGAGCAAGCAACAATACACCTAACTGCTAGAACGCGAACATTAGTATCGTCCATAAAAAACACCAACAAACTGTAGTCGTGAACTATGGATGCTCTGGTTTCATATTCCCTAATGAGGATACATAGGCACAAGGATCCCTATCCTTGGCGAGCTCACTAATAACTAACTCCCCTTTTTTTCTTGCTCCCGTGCGATCAAGACTAACTAACTGAACCTTTTCTCTTGCTCCCGTGCAATCGAGACTAACTAACTTAACCTTTTCTCTCGCCCCCGTGCGATCGAGACTAACCTACCGTAGTCCGAACTACGGACACTCTGATTCCTCATTCCTTAATGAGGATACGTAGGCACAAAGATCCCTATTTTGGCGAGCTCACTAACAACTAACTCCCCTTTTCTCTTGCCCCCATGTGACCGAGATCAACTAACCGAGCCTTTTCTCTCACCCCAATGTGATTGAGACCTTTTCTAACCCATAGTCGTCCGAACTACGGACGCTCTAATTTCTCATAACTGTTGAGAATACGTAGGCATAGGATTGTGAGATCCTAGTGAGCAAACTTCTCAATTTTCTTACATGTAGTCTTCCAAACTACAGATGCTCTGATTCTTCATTGGTCAATGAAGATACTGAGGCACAAGATAGAAAAGTCTTGGCGAGCCACCTCTTCTTTTCCCACCTTTTCCTATTTTCTTTTATCTTTGTTTCTCACCCTTTTCCTTTTCCTTTTAGAGCACTCTTAGTAAGAAATGCCTTTAGCAGCATCCTTACACATATGACAAATGAATGGTTCCTATCGAGTACGATGGATGTGAGGGGATGCTAATACTTTCCCCTTGCATAACCGGCTTTCGAACCTATAATTTGGTTGTGAGACCATCTTATCCTTCCTTCTTGGGGTTTTCTCGATTTTTCCTCTTCCCCTTTTGGGATAAATAAAGTTCGATGGCGAGTCTCTGTTTTCCTTTTCGCCTCACGTCGTTCATTTTTCGTGTAGAGAAAATGGTCAAAAGGTTGTCAATTGAGTCCTTCCTTGAAATAAGTGTATCATGTGTATACTAGAGATGCAGCACCACTATACATGCAATTCCTACCTTGAATAAAAAAAATCCTTAGAAAAATCTCACTCGTCATCGTGGGACTCAATTCTTCCATAACCAAAAAGTAAATAAAAGGGCCCAACCAATCTCACTGCTTAAGCCATATATGAATATCAACTTCCTCTATAGGGAATCCATGAACCAACACAAAGAGGCCCCTCGATGAAAAAAATAAGTCTTGATTCACACTCGCCACTTCTCACCAAATTCAAAACTCCTCAATATGTACTCCATAAAGGACCAGTTAACCGAATCATAAGTTTTCTCAAAATTCACTTTGAAGATAAATCGATGTTTTCTCAATTTCTTATCCAAATAAGTGAACTCATTCCAATCCACAACCTTATTCACCAGTTGTTTACATTTGAGGAAGACATATTGATTAATGAAAGTAAGCTTAATTATCACCAAGTCCAACCTAGTCACAAACATTTTTTCACCAACTTATACATCGGCTCAGGAAGAGAAATAATACTAAAATCACCAAAAGATAAAGGGTAAATCCGTCTTCTGAATGAGCGTAATGAAATGGGTCATACATCCTTCCTAAGAAGATCCTAAAAATTCTTAAAGAAGAAAAAGTTGAAACCATATATTTAGGCATGAGATCTTATTACCATCCAGACTAGCCACAACCACATCCACTTCAACTGACACAAACACATAGGAGAGAAAATCACATTAAAATGTGAGTTATTAGAGAGGTTAATCCCTTATCGAGTGAATTTGTATGAAGAAAAAATAGAGTAATGACCAATGAAATATTTGGTAGTCTCGCCATGCATCTCTTCAATCTTATTCACCCAAATATCCCCCACACTGAGAGCAGAAGTGAAGTTCCTCCTCCCCTGCTTCACACAAACATGGAAGAAAAAAACTGTATTATCGTATTTTTTTTCTTAAGTCATCATGAGTAACTTTCGTACACTTGGCTATTTTTAAACTCTAAATAACCAAACACCTGTTAATTTTAGGACTTTAGCAAAATTTTGAGGGCCTTAAACTTGTCTCTGAGCAAGAAATTCATTCACTCTAAAAAAGGAGAGAACTCCGAAGACCTCAAAACAACTTTAAAAAAAGATTGGTTTTCAAACCATAAATTATTGAAACAATAAAATAATTTAAGGCTCATAGATGAGCTCATACTTAAGGACCATCATACATTAGTTAGAAACATCCTATTAATGGCTCATAAACTCCCAAAGTCCAATAGATCCACCCAACGATCCCAAAAAATAAAGAATAAATTTGTGTTGTGATTCTCAAAGGATGAGTAAATTTTAATTAATTTTCTTGTTGCCCACAAATACTTTTTCGTCTCTGCATTTTTTTAATGATCTTACCAAATAATATTATCTAAAATATTAAAATATTACTGAAATATACTTATAATATACTAAATATTTATAAAATAAATTAAGAGAAAATATAAATACACAATATTATTTCAATATTGTTATTAAAAAGGCAAAATAAAATATTTTATTATTTTAAATATTTTAACCATTAAATAAAAATGATTTTAAATTTATATAAATATTGTTTTAGACCGGCTAGAGGTTCAATAACGAAAAAAAGCTAAATTATCGATCCAAAGTCATAAGGCGTAGACATCAAAACCCATATTTGATCCACACCACCGGTTGTCCTTCATCGTTGGATGTCATCAAACGGTTCTCTACGTATCACTCCAAAAAGTAAGAGGAATTCTAACAGTTTCTCATTCTCATATATAAAGGATCTCACACAAGATATGTGATATGTTCTAACTATAATTTATACTCACTATTTCTTACTTAAAGACTTTTTTAAGTGTTAGTGTGATAACCTGACAAGTGAACCCCATCTTTGTTAGCAAAAAAATTTTCCACCACGTTAAGACATTATATATATATATATATATATATATATATATATATATATATATATATATATATATATATATATATATATATATATAATGAGATATTTGATCGAACTCTAGTATGGTCGAAGTCTGTTCGCGAGTAATGCGTGTTGTAGTCAAAGATTGTTCTAACATGCATTAGTCAATATTGTTAGGTTTGTTAGCATGTTGAATTGGACCTTGCTTGTAAGCCCAATTGTTTAAGTTAGCTTGTATCCTAAATTAGCTTGTAGTGGATAATTGTTAAAAAGCCCATTAGGTTAGTGTGCTAGTTTTCTTATAAATAGCACGCTAGTCTCTCATCTTGTATAAGGAAAAATAGAAAGATAAAATCTTAATTCAAGAGAGAGAGGTTATTTGTTATTCTTGTATACTTGTAATCTTGTTTGATAGATAAAGGAAAGAATAACAGTTTATAACTAATCCTTGTTGTTTCTTCTTGTTCTTCTTGCTTGTTTTCTTTATTAACCCTAACCCTTGTGTGTTTCTTGAACATAAAGAAACCATTTATATTTGTTTCAAGGAATTATATTCACAAAAAATTGGTGTGGTCAACGTGGAAAATATTCCTTCAACAAAGTATGAGATTGAAAAGTTCACCGGAGTGAACGACTTCGGTCTGTGGCGCTTGAAGATGAAAGCCCTACTGGTTCAGCAGGTTTGTTTGGAAGCGTTGAAGGGAGAGGCAGCCATAAACGCTGTGTTAACGGAAAAAGAAAAGACGACCATGATTGAGAAATCCCACAAGCAATATTGTTGAGCCTTGGTGATAAGATTCTTCAACTGGTATCAAAGGAGACTACAACATTGGGGTTATGGGTGAAACTTGAAAGTTTGTACATGACCAAATCCCTGGTGAATCGACTCTACTCGAAGCAAGCTTTGTATTCATTCCAGATGAGTGAAGACAAAGTGTTGGATGAGCAGTTGGATATGTTCAACAAGCTGATTCTTGATCTTGAAAATATTGATGTGAAGATCGACGAAGAAGATCAAGCATTGTTGTTGTTGTGTGCTTTTCCTAGAATACATGTTCACTTCAAAGAAACTCTCTTGTACAGAAGGGAGTCCCTGAGCTTTAAAGAAGTTCAATCAACCTTGTATTCCAAGGACTTAAACGAACAAAAGAAGCATAAACCTTCGACAGTGGGCGAAGGTTTGGCCGTTAAGGGAAAATTCTTGCGAAAGGATGGTAAGTTTGACAAGAAGAAAGGTAAAAGTGAGCAGAAGTTTTATAGTGGAAAAACATCCGGTATTCAATGTTATCACTGTAAGAAGGAGGGTCACACAAGAAAGGTGTGCCCTGAACGCCTGAAAGATCATGGAGGTAAGGGTAATGGCAACACAACCATTGTTCAAGATGACTTCGACTCATCTGATGTTCTTGTGGTTTCAAGTGGCGACTCAAGAAAAGAGTGGATTATGGATCCAGGTTGCACTTGGCACATGACTCCAAATAGAGAATTGTTCAAGGAGTTATGTGATCAAGATGATGGATCGGTGCTGCTGGGAAACAACAAATCTTGCAAAATTGTAGGTATTGGATCTGTGAGATTCAAACTCCATGATGAGTCAATAAGGTTATTGACTGAAGTTAGGTATGTACTTGATTTGAAGAGAAATTAGATTTCTATTGGTGAATTCGATAGGAAGGAATATGTTTTTTAAGGAGAGAAAAGTATCCTAAGAGTCATGAAGAGGTCGAAGGAAGTCTTTAGAGGCATGAAGAAACAAGGCTTGTATACCTTTGAGGTTAAGGTTTTAAGTGGTTCGACAAATGTTGTATCCATGAAACCTGTGTCGAAAAAAGAATTATGGCACACGAGATTGGGCCATGTCAGTGAAAGAGACCTGGTCGAATTTGGGTAGCAGAACCTGCTAGGAGGTGACAAATTCGAAAAGTTGGAGTTCTGTGAATCTTGTGTGTTTGGTAAATCCTGTAGGGCGAAGTTTAACAAAGGCAAGCAAAGAACACATGGATCCCTGGATTACATTCATGCTGATCTTTGGGGGCCTACAAGGAATCCTTCACACTCAGGTGCAAGGTATTTTCTATCCATCGTTGATGACTATTCTAGAAAGCTATGGGTATTCATCCAGAAGATGAAGGATGAAACTTTTGAGAATTTCAAAAGTTGGAAGGTTCCGGTCGAAACTCAAACTGGCAGAAAGGTTAAGAGGTTGAGAACCGACAATGGCCTTGAGTTCTGAAATGAAGCATTCGACAGTTATAGTGTTGAGTCTGAGATTGCAAGGCATAAGACTATAGCAGGTACTCCTCAATAAAATGGTTTAGCTAAGAGATTCAGTCGAACAATCCTTGAAAGGGTTAGATGCATGTTGGTTAGTGATGGATTGAAGAAGGTGTTTTGCACAGAGGCTGTTTTGACAACAACCTATCTGATAAATAGATGTCCCTCGACTACCTTGGGAATGAAGCCACCTGAAGAAGTTTGGTTGAGACATCCACCTAGTCTCGACAGCCTGAGAGTATTTGGTTGTATGACCTATAATCATATTAGGCAAGATAAGGTCAAACCTAGAGCTCTGCAATGCATATTCATGAGATACCCTGAAGGAGTCAAAGCTTATAGACTATGGTGCCTAGAGCCAGGTCACAAGAGGTGTATCACAAGTCGAGATGTAGTTTTCAATGAAGCAGATATGGATTTCAAAAAAACTAATGATGATGACAAAGATCTGGAATAGGGAGAGATTCATGTTGAGGTGGAACATGTTGATGCTGAATTGCATATCCCAGATGAAGTCGAAGAAGACACAGAAGATGGTGTCGAAGATGAGGAGACTGATAATGACTACCTACTAGTAAGAGACAGGTCGATGAGAGTCATCAAGCCACCTCAAAGACTTGGGTATGCAGATCTTATAACTTATGCCTTAATCTCTGCAAGTGAGGTTCTAGACGAAGAACCTAGAGACTATAAGAAAGTTATGAGGAGTTGAAAGAATACTGAATGGCTGAAGGTCATGGATGATGAGATGAAATCTCTTCATGATAACAAAACCTGGGAACTGATCAAGAAACTTGTTGGAACCAGGTTAGTTAGCTGTAAATGGATTTTCAAAGTTAAGGAAGGAATCGAAGGAGTGGCGTCGAAGAGATACAAGGCAAGATTGGTCGCTAGGGGGTTCACTTAGAAATAAGGTGTCGAATTCAATGATGTGTTCTCTCCTATTATGAAGCACATATCCATTCGAATGTTGCTTGCCACAGTGGCCCAGTTCGACCTTGAACTGGAACAGATGGATGTGAAGACTGCGTCATTGTATGGTGATCTAGATGAAATAATCCTTATGAGGCAACCTGAAGGGTATGCCAAAAAAGGGAAGGAATATTATGTGTGCAAGCTGAATAGATCTTTATATGGACTAAAACAATCTCCTCGACAGTGGAATAGAAGATTCGACAAGTTCATGACACACATAAGTTTCATTAGAAGTCAGTTCGACCACTGTGTTTACTTCAAATTTTGATCTGGTAATTCGTTTGTTATTTTGTTGCTTTATGTGGATGATATTCTAATAGCAAGCACAATGTCGAAGATGTAATGAGGGTGAAGGATGAAATCAATAAGGAGTTCGACATGAAGGATCTGGGAGTTGCGTCCAGGATTCTTGGGATTGACATTCAAAGAGTTAGAAAGTAGTCGAAATTATGCTTATCTCAAGAGGCATACCTATGGAAGATTCTCGAAAAGTATGGTATGTGGAATTCAAAGTCTGTTGTGACTCCGACAAACCCTCAATTCAAGCTGAGTATATATCAGTATCCTAGTACTGATGTCGAAAGAGCTTATATGAATAACATTTCATATGCTAATATAATGGGTTTCTTGATGTATGCTATGGTATGTACTAGACCCGACATATCATATGTAGTAAGTCCTGTAAGCAGGTACATGGTAAATCCTGGAAAGGCTCACTGGAAAGCATTGAAGTGGATTCTAATGTACATAAATGGGTCTCTGAATAGAGTCCTAATTTATGGTGGAGCCTTGGGTGAAGATAGTAAAGCAACAATCGAAGGATATGCCGACTCTGATTATGCAGGTTGTATATATTCCATAAAATCTATTTCTGGATATGTGTTCACTATGTTTGGGACAACAATCAGTTGGAAAACAACACTTTAGAAGGTCGTTGCCTTATCAACCACGGAAGCGGAATATATCGCCCTAACTGAAGCTGCGAAGGTAGCATTATGGCTTAAAGGTTTTGCAAAGGAGCTGAAACTTCAAAGTCGAGTTATCACTGTTAAATGTGATAGTCAAAGTGCAAAACACCTGTCGGAGAATTCAACCTATCATGAGCGAAACAAACACATTGATGTGAGGATGCATTTCGTCCGAGGGGTAATCGAGCGTGGAGAAGTCCAAGTGCTGAAGGTTTCAACATATCATAATGCTGCTGATATGATCACCAAGATGTTGCCCAGTTGCAAGTTTTTCCACTGTATGTAGTTGATAAAGCTGGATGAAGAAAACTAATTTCTTGATGTTATAGAGTTAGATCCAAGATGGTGATTTGTGAGATATTGGATTGAACTCTAGTATGATCAAAGTCTGTTCGCGAGTAATGCGTGTTGTAATTTGGCCTTGCTTGTAAGCTCAATTGTTTAAGTTAACTTATACCCTAAGTTAGTTTGTAATGGATAATTGTTGGAAAACCCGTTAGGTTAGTGTGCTAGTTTTCTTATAAATAGCATGCTGGTCTCTCATCTTACATAAGAAAAAATAGAAAGATAAAATCCTAATTCAAGAGAGAGAGGTTATTTGTTATTCTTATATATTTGTAATCTTGTTTGTTAGATAAAGGAAATAATAACCGTTTATAACAAATCTTTGTTGTTTCTTCTTGTTCTTCTTCCTTGTTTTCTTTGTTAGCCCTAACTCTTGTGTGTTTATTGAATATAAAAAAACCATTTATATTTTGTTTCAAGACATTCTATTCATAATATATATATATATATATATATATATATATATATATATATATATATATATATATATATATATATATATATATATATATATATATATATATATATATATATATATATATATATATATATATATATATATATATATATATATATATATATATATATATATATATATATATATATATATATATATATATATATATATATATATATATATATATATATATATATATATATATATATATATATATATATATATATATATATATATATATATATTCCGTTTTAAAGTTCACTTGCAAAGCTATTACTAATATGCACCGAAAATGTATAAATATTTTACACGTTCTATTAATTTTACCTGTCATATTTTTAAAAATATTTGACTTATTAATTTATATTAATAAAACAACATTTATGTAAAGTTATGATGCGTTGACAATATAGAAGTTAAGTTGTCTCTCACACACATATAAATAGATCCCACAATTATCATTCAAGCTGCAGCATATGTAAATTATTTGAAAAATTAGTATGATAGTTTGTGATGATGAAATGTAAAACAATAATTTTGTTTACCTTTCACGAAAAGAAAGAAAACAATGGTGTTTCTTTGCCAAGTTTCGACACAGCATGATTACTACACGCATTCAGTTTACCTGGATTAAATAGTTAGAGAGTAAATGAGACTCGATTTGTTAAGTTTAATGAGCAAAATAAATATATGAAAGCTTAATATTAAGTTTGATTAAATAAATGAGTCAAAACCAATCCTTATTTGACGATGAAGAATTTACTAATCTTTATTATATAGTATGGTCTTATTAGAAATATGTAAAATTTATTTTTACATTTTTATTCTAAATAAAATTAAGAATATATATATATATATATATATATATATATATATATATATATATATATATATATATATATATATATATATATATATATATATATATATATATATATATATATATATATATATATATATATATATATATATATATATATTTATAAATAAACTAATATGTGTTTCTGTAATAAAATGAATGTAGATTGATATCATTCATTCATTGTGACATTTTTGCTAACTTCAGAGTAGTTATCACAAAACATGTAAAACTAATTAAATGACAAAACCAAAGTCATGTTATTTATAGGTTACTAGATTACAGGTGCTTATAAGATATATTGCCTAGTCACCAATAAAGTTGAAGTCAGCTAAGGTGTAATAGTGAAAGAATAAGAAACATGGGACTGAAGCAAGTCTCAATCTAACCTCTGAAGGAGATTCTGCCTTTGAAGGTAATTTTGACTCTGAAGCAGAGTCTAACTCTAAAGATGACTCTGACTCTAAAAGTGAGTTTGTCTCTGAAGATGACTTTGACTCTGATGGTGAGTCAGACTCTAAAGGTGATCTTGCATCCTCTGAAGATGATCCTACTTCTGAAGGTGGAGCTTCTAAAGGTGATTCTGCCTTTAAAGGTATAACTTTTGAAGGCGGAACTTTTGAAGGTGATCATGTTTCTGAAGGTAAAGTTGCATAGTTCCAGAGGCCACATATAGTTAGACAGATACCAAGGAGACTTGCAAACTTTGAGTTGCTACAAGATAATGAGATTGACTCTGAATGAGAATCCATACAGAGTGCCATGATGCTGGAATCTGAACCTTTCAAAATCAATGAAGCTCTCAAGAAGAAGGTGTGGCTGAACTCCATAAAGGAAGGGCTTAAGGCTATTGAAAGAAACACTACATGGGAATTGATTGTTCTACCTCCGAACAAGAAAGACATCAGTGTGAGATGAGTTTTCAAGATAAAGCTGAAACCAGATGGTTCAATTGTCAAGCATAAAGCAAGGTTAGTGGCTAGAGAATTTCTACAAAATTCTGATTTAGAATACTTTGAAGTGTTTGCAGTTGTAGCTAGACATGAAACCATAAGGTTGAATATTGTTATAGCTACAAATAATAATTGACCTCTGAAACATTTAGATGTAAAGTAAGCTTTTCTAATGGTCTATTTCAAGAAAAAATTATGTGTTACAACCTCTTGGATTTGTGAAAGAGAATAAAGAAGGGATGGTGTACAAGCTTCATAAAGCCTTGTACGGGTTGAAACAAACTCTAAGGGCTTGGAATCTGAAGATTGATTCATTTTTCAAGCATCTGAGTTTCAAAATTTTTGAAATGGAATATGGTGTGTATGCGTAACATATTTTTGATGGCAATGTGACTTTGATGTATATTTATATAGAAGACATACTTCTGACATGGAGTTGTACTTCTGAGATAAACAAGTTCAAGAAGGTGTTGATTAATCTATTTGATATGACTAGCCTTGGAAATATGGTATATTTTCTAGGGATTGTGATTTTACATTCTAAGAAAGGAATTATTGTGAACCAACTGAAGTATGAACTTGAGCTGCTGAATTTTAAGTCAACAGTCACACATACTGAGACAAATCATAAGTTGGACTCTAATTCTGATGGTGAGTATGTAGATGCTGCAACCTTGAAATAGTTGGTTGACTGTCTAAGATATTTGTGTAACACCAGGCCTGGCATATGTTATGTAGTTGGAATGGTGAGTAGGTTTATGAGTAAACCAAAGTGGTCACATTACCAAGCTGCGATTAAGATTCGGAGGTATATAAAAGGAACTCTAAGGCATGGAATTTTGTTTCCATCTTGAGTATCAGGTAGTACTAAGTTGATATGCTACTCAAATTCTAACTGGTGTGATAACAGAGTAGACATAAGAAGCACTACAGGATACTTGTTCATATATCTAGGAGCTCATATTTCTTGGTTTTCCAAGACACAACCAGTGGTTGCATTGTCAACTTGTGAAGCTGAATACATATCTGGTGGTTTGTTAGATTGTCATGCTATTTAGCTGATGAATTTTCTGGATGAATTGATGTTCAAGGTGAGCAAACCAGTCATATTGATGATTGACAACAAATCTGCTATAAGTCTTGCTAAGAATCTACTGATTCATGGAAGAAGTGAGCACATTGATACTAAGTACCATTTTCTGCCCAATCAAGTTCATAATGGATAATTGAGGTTGTTCATGTCAGCACTCAGAAGCAACTTGCAAATGTGTTGACCAAAACGATTAAAACTAAATACTTCATCAATTTGAGGGATGGAATTGGTGTGTGGGTTTTTTAACTCGAATATGAATTAAGGGATGATGTTAAATGTAATTCATCTCAAGTTAGTTTAGTTTGCATTTGCATTTGAATTTGGTTTTGCATTTCATTTGAATTTGAGTTGAATTTGGGTGAAACTATATAAGCCTAAAGTAAGATGAATTTGTAACAGAATTATATATATATATATATATATATATATATATATATATATATATATATATATATATATATATATATATATATATATATATATATATATATATATATATATATATATATATATATATATATATATATATATATATATATATATATATATATATATATATATATATATATATATATATATATAGAGAGAGAGAGAGAGAGAGAGAGAGAGAGAGAGAGAGAGAGAGAGAGAGAGAGAAAATTGAAATGAAAGTGAAAAAGCGCGGGGGAAAGAAACGTTGGAGAAATTTGAAATTTGAATCTAGAGAAGAGAAGGAAGAGTAAAAAGTTGAAGTAAAAAAAAAAGTTAATGTAATGGAGTCACGTGTCACGTTGTGGTTGATTTATAGTTAAAATAATTGATCCATATGTTAATTATTGGATAGTCCCAAATGTATTGTAAATATTATTAACACCAAAGGAAAATTTAGGACATTTACTAGTATGTTCTATTAATTGATATATAACAATTTAAATAAACTAATCAAACTCTAATAATGAGTTAGTCCAAAGAATTGAACCCGTAATCAGGTGGTTACATGTTCAAACCTTAACTTTTGCATTTCTTATTCAAACTAAAGTGTAAGTTAAAAGTCTCACATTGTTTGGAAAAGTAAATGTTGAACATTTTATAAGTGAGAGAACCTATATACCCAATGTCTTAAGGTTTTAGGCGAATGTATGGTGTCTCTGTCACTTGTTTGAGTGAATCTTTGACCCAATATGGATGGTTGCTCCCATGATGACCCAACAGTGGTATCAGAGTCGATGGTTCAATTAAGAGGCTGACTCCTTGCACCAAAAGTATTTTTGAAATAGTGGTGGTCAGGTGGCGTGTCTCATTGAAGTGCCCATGATGTCGTAAAGAGTGTCAACAACGTTACAAGTGTATGTGAACGAAAGAGCTTCTAATTGAAGGAGAACATAGTGGATGGACTCACACTTGAGGTAAAGATTATTGAGAAACAAGTGTGAGTTGGAAGTCTCACATTGCTTGAAAAAAATAAAGGTTTGTTATTTTTTAAGTCAGAGGATCCATATACCCAATACCTTAAGATTTTGCATGAATATGTGGTGTGTCTCTCACTTATTGGGATGAGTTTTTGACATAATGTGGATGCTCCCTCTCACGATAACTCATTAGTTGTTGGAAAGTAGCAAAAACAAATATCTACGCGCGTTGAATCACACCGACAAAGGAAGAAATAAGAAAAATAAAATTCACAAATTTATTATTCAACTTCAAATTTTTACAAGGAAAAAATTAAAACTCTCATACTATTGCAATTTTTCAAGGAGAAAATTGCAAATCCTCAAAACTACACTTTTTTAACGGAAAAATTGCAGACTCTCACTCAACTATAATTTTTGGACGGAAAAATTGCAAACTCTCTCAAGTACAATTTTTGAACAGAAAAATTGTAAATCCTCTCAACTACAATTTTTAGACAGAAAAATTACAAACCCTCTCAACTACAATTTTTGCATAGCTCCTCTCTAAACCTTCAAATGATACACAACCACCAAAATTCCATTACACTCACAATGCTACATTTTGTTGTGGTAAAGAAAAATTAAAATAACTCTTAGTATATATATATATATTAATAATCCAATTATATTTTCTTCCTACTAACGGATGTGCGACTTGAATGAATACACTCTTTGAACCAACATATCTTCCCTTCATCCAAAGTCTCACATTCTTCACTTTGTCATTAATTTCTTCTTCAAAGAGATTAAGATCATTATGATGATTAACCACATTTGTAAAATCATTATTCTTAATCTTTTTCTCTTCTCTTATTCTTTCCTTGATCACAATGTTTGATACTCTTTCTTCCTCACTTGATCAATACATTTACTTTTCTTTCTTCCTCCTTTGATTGAAACCTTAAATCTGATACCACTTTGCTTACTTCTAGGATTGGATGGGTTATCTCTCTAAAGGCGTCTAGCTAAAGAAAATAAATGAGAGAGAGGAAAGGAATAGGAAAATAATGCGCTCACAGAGGATTGGGGCCCTCGTGCCTACGTACCCTCATAGTGCAATGAGGAAGTCAGAGCTTTGTAATTCATGGAACCAAGGAAAAAAAGAAGATCTGGACGGACCAGAGAGACGGAAGAAGAAGATGGAGGAATGTGGCTCGCCAATATTTCGTAATCTTTACCTACGTACCCTCATAGTGCAATGAGGAGTTTAGAGCCTACGTAGTTTGGGGAACTAACGCTGAGAAAGAAAGCAGAGACGGTGTCGAATCCAAAAGCGAAAGCAGTAGAAAGACTTTACTAGGGAACACAGAAGAGTACTGTCAATCAAAAAGCAAGGCGAACTCAACTGAGGAGCGCAAAAGTAAGGCAAAGACTCTGCTAAAGAATAAAGCAAAACTTGGTCGTGGAATACAGAGAAAGATATGTCTCAACTGGGGAGAAAACAAAAAAATGGCGATGAAGCCGGGGAAAAGAGACAAGAATCGAGATGAAAGGTAAGCTCTACAGAGAACTCGGTGCGTTAACTGGCAGGCAGTGATTAACCAAAGAAAAACAAGAGAAAGATTATGTGGGGAAAGCCAAAATGTTGGTGTCGACAGACGGACTGTGAGGAACCAATAGAAAGATAGTAATGAACCAAAGAAAGGTGTTAACTCCAAGGGGATCTCGATATATTAACTGATAAACAGAGGTTAATCGAGAAAAAAAGAGAAAGGAAGTGGTTTTAATCGGTAGACGGTGATCAACTAAGAAAGTGGGTGTGGAACCAACAAAGGTTATGAACCAAAGAACGATACACTGATTGAACAAAAAACACTCGACCAAAGGGAAGGGTATTCGAATCAAATAGGGTTACTAACCTAAAGCTGGCAGTATTTGAACCAAAGAAAGATTTTTAACTGCAAGGGATTCGGTATCTAACAGATGGGCTGTGATTGACCGAAAAGAATGAGTGATTAACCAAGAGAAGGTGATTAACTCAAAAGGAACTCAGTATGTTAACAGGCGGACTGTGATCAACTGAGGAAAAAGGTGATTAACCAAGAGAAGGTGATTAACCCAAAGAAATCTGGTTTTAATGGATGGACCATGATCATCCAAAGAACAGGTGATTAACCAGAATCAATGATTAACCTAAAGAAAACTCAGTGTTAATAGGCAGACTGTGATTAATTGAGAAAAGGAAAATGGAGTTTAACTGACAGGCAATGATTAACCAAACAGGAAGGAAAGAGAACCAGAGAAGGTTGCAAATTCTGGTATGGATTAGGTTATAACATAAAGATTGTGTTAAACCGAAGATAAAAGGTCAACTTCGTTGGGGAAGAAGAGAATTATGTTTTAACTAAAGGACAATTGATCAACCAAACAAGGGTTTTGAATACAAATCTCAGGGGAAACCACGGACAGTGACGACCACGAAAGAAAAGAGTGGTGAATTCGGAGGAGGAATTCAAGCCAAGAGACAAAAGTTGGGATGCAGGCGATCAAGGATTGACTCGGATGGGGAAACGAGGAAACCACAGTAAAGAGATAAAGGTGACTACTCTAGGCACAAGGTCATTCGTCCCCTACCCAAAGTAGTCATAATGAGTGTAGTAATTCTCCACTCTCATTCCTTCTCTAAAACCAAAGTGCGTTGCAAGAAACAAAACAGATAGCACAACGACACAAAATTTGTACAGTACTCCAATGCATTGCAAATCTTCAACTCCGCGGGGGAATAGAGAGGACAAAGCTCAAGAAGATCCAAAGGAGGAGAAAAAGGGAAGATCGACCAATCAAAACGAAGTTTCGGTTAATTAATCAAAGGTCAAAGATGTGCTAACAATTTTCCAAAGGAATGAAAAATCGTTAAAGCAAAAGGGGAAATTGTTGATTATACAAGATTAAGATTATTCCCAAGGGGAACAATCCTAATGCAATCGTGAATGGAAGTGTAAAACAATACAAAAATCAATTAGCATGCATCGCAAACCAAGTAATCATGTAATCAAAGATTAGGCAAAAATAAACATGATCATACAATGCCAAAAATGCAAACAAATGCGAAATTGATAAAACCAGGCATTGAAAAATGCACAAGCATGCTTCAAACAGAAGTTAAAACATCCATAAACATCAACATATCAATCCATGGGAGTTGAAAGAGGAAAAAATGCCAAACATACATGAAAAATGCACAAAAATGGCATTCTGGAGCAGTGTTAATCGATTAACACTTTACCTGTGCAAAAGTGTTAATCGATTAACCCTTTTAAAACAGACAGATTTTGTTGAAAAATACATGGTTGATCGATTAGCACTTTGCTAGTGTAAAAGTGTTAATCGATTAACACTAGAACAAAGCCTGGAATTTGATTTTTCGAAAGCACCTTTGGCCAATTTTGATTTATGCAATCCTTCACATGTTAGGGCAAACAAGCATGCATGAAAATCAAGTCCAAAAACAACAAATAATCACTTATGGAATCAATTAGCACATCAAGAATGAAGATCGAATCATGGCATAATCAATTCACAAACGAGAAAACTGTCAAAACTACATCGAAAATGATACGGTGACGATCAAAACAGTGAAAAGAGTGAGAATTAACCAACCTACAAGGCTGAGATTTGCCTTGGATTTTGTTGCAAAGGGAATGTGATGAAGCTACTCAAAGAAATCCAGAGATAACATAATTCACAATTGAACTGTAGCGAAACCGAGCAAATTCCGACGAAAACTCCAAAATTGAATTTACACCAAATAAGCTTGAAGTAATCACTTGAGATGAATCCAAATGTAATAAAACTCCAAGAAAGCAAGAAGAACTATCAAGATCATGATGGCTATGCTCAAGAGAAAGCACTTCCAATAAAGAAGTTGCTACTCTTTAATGGAGGTTTTGAGCTCTAGTGAGGTTTTGGATGAAAGTGAAGAAGATTATAAGTAGAAGTTGCGGAAAATTCAGAGAAAATGTGATAGAATTGAGAGTGATCAAGTGTAAAACTTTGGGAGAATGATGGCTCCTTTGTGAAATAGCGATGATTTGCTTATATAGATTTTTTCTTTGAAGTTGCTAGGTTCGGAGTGAGCTTTGGATATAGCCTTGGAACTAGCCTTGGAGTTAGTTAGCCTCAACTCACCGAGTTAGAGGTTAACCCAGTTAATTAGGTAGTTGACTCGGTAACCATCCCAATGCAAACTTGAATCTAAGGGCTCACATGCTTAGAAATGAAGCAACATGGTGGTATCAATCCAAATTAATGTATTGGAGCTAATGTCTTGAAGTGTTTAGAAATGTCTTGAAGTGTCTAGAGATGTCTTGAATGTTTTACACAATGCTAGAACAATGTAGACCCCAAAAATGAGAAGTGGAAGTTGTTTTCCTGAAAATGCAGCAAATTATGCAAATTTTACAAAGGTTAATCGATTAACACATTTGCCCTAGAAAATGGTTAATCGATTAACTAGGCTAAGACTTGCCCAATTTTGCCTGAAAAATGATGTTGTGGTCAAGGCTCTAATTTTCAACCTCTTGCTCTGATGAATAGGTATAGGAACTTTTATTTTGTGCTTGTTTTAATGATGTGATATCTTTGGGAGGATATGATTAGTCGGGCTCGAAAAACCTGAAAGCTTCCTGCAACAAAGATTACAGAGAAAATATGCGAATGCGTATGCCAGCGATGCAAATGCACATGCTTATGCAAAGGAAAAAAGAGGAGGTCAAATTTTGGGTTACAACACATGGCTAAGCACTTCTGGGCAGAGGCAGTAAATACAACATGTTATATTCAAAACAGGATTTCTATCAGACCTATTCTGGGTAAGACTCCCTATGAATTATGGAAGAATAGAAAACCCAACATCTCATATTTTCATCCTTTTGGTTGTATTTGTTTTATGTCGAACACTAAAAAGAATCTTGGCAAATTTGAATCCAAAGCTCAAAAGTGTTCATTGTTAGGATACTCTGAACGCTCTAAAGGCTACATAATCTATAACACAAAAACACAATTTTTTGAGGAATCAATTCATGTTAGATTCGATGATAAGCTTGACCCTGAAAAGTCAAAGCTAGTTGAAAAGTTTGCAGATTTGAAGATTACCTTATCAGAATCCAAAGGGGAAGATTCTAAAGAAGCAAACAAAAATGCAGAAATTACAGAATCAGATACAATCTTACCAGAAACAACAAATAGTCTATATCATCAGAAGAAGAATAAACTAAAGACCTCTCATTTTGAAGAATTAATTCTGGGAGACAAAGTTGATCCAGTTAGAACTCGTTCGTCATTTAAACCTTCTGAAGACACTCTTCTGGGTTTGGTGTCTCTGATAGAGCCAACATTAGTTGATGAAGCTCTTATGGAGAATGAGTGAATTCTTGCCATGCAAGAAGAGCTGAATAAATTTTCCAGAAATGATGTTTGGGGTCTTGTTCAGAAACCAAAAGGTGTCCACATCATTAGAACAAAATGGGTATTCAGAAACAAGCTTGATGAGGAAGGTGAGATCGTAAGAAACAAAGCACAACTGGTAGCACAATGTTATAGTCAGCAAGAAGGGATAAACTATACAGAAACCTTTGCATTAGTTGCAAGGTTAGAATCTATTCGTCTCTTAATTTCATTTGTTATTAATCATGACATTACTTCATATCAAATGGATGTAAAAAATGCATTTTTAAACGGGTATATTTCAGAAGAAGTGGATGTGCACCAACCTCCTGGTTTTGAAAGTTTTGAAAACCCATATTTTGTTTTCAAACTTAAAAAGTCGTTATATGGTCTGAAACAGGCTCCCAGAGCTTGATATGAAAGACTAAGTAACTTTCTTTTGGAAAATGACTTTACCAGAGGAAAAGTGGTTACAACACTCTTTTGTAAAACCTTTAAAAATGACATTCTGGTTGTGCAAATTTATGTTGATGATATTATATTTAGTTATGCTAATACTTCCTTGTGCAATGAATTTTCTAAGTTAATGCAGACATAATTTGAAATGAGTCTGATGGGAGAAATCAGATTCTTTCTGGGAATTTAAATTGATCAATGTCTAGAAGGAACGTACATTCATCAGAGCAAGTATGCAAGAGAACTTCTGAAGAAGTTTAATATGTCAGAGCAAGTATACAATGAACATACCTGTTTATATAATTAACCAGAGCAATCATACAACCTACAATTGCTTGGTCCACAAGGAATCCTAAGATCCCTAGACACACGTGAAGAACCAAGTTCATCACTTACAAAGCACACGTGAAGAGCACAACTCTTCACTCACAATTATGTCTACCACAATGTATCAAAAGATATAAAGGGTGACTTACACACAAGGGACTCTCAAACCCTAGACCTCTATTTTATACTCTGGTTTTTCTTGATGTGAGTGCTTGTTTTTCTTCTGCTTCTGCTCCTCCTTTTATAGTAGTGTAGACTGGGCTTGGGCTGGTCATAAGTAACAACCATTAGTTTTAACAAAGTAAAACTAATTTCCACAATTCAAGGTGCTGTCAAATTAGGTCATGACTTTTCATGATATGGTCAGCACTGCCTAGAATCTCTCCTGAGATAACTCAGGAGTCATAACAGGTTTCTTGAAGTATAGCATGAGTTTTCTCTTGCAATATAACAGAAAAACAAACCCTACACGTCTGATGTCATACGATCAATGTCATGACATTCAGTATGACATTCAACTTTTGCTTACTCTTAGCTGACCAGCTTGCTCTGCTGCACACTCCTGCAGAATCTTCTTAACACCAGTAGAAACAAGTATATTAACCCCAACGAGATTTGCACTATGTTCCTACTATGTCTCTTTGGCATGCACATACTGATGAGGTATATTCAAAGCAGTCTCATCAGACCAACCCAACTCTGTTAAGAGATATACACTAGCAGCTCCTTCTGTTGTCATGCAGCGATGACAACACACCTCACTTACCACCTGTGAGGAACTTCATCACAACTTAACATGTTGTGGCTGCACACCTCACTCACCTCCTGTGAGGAACTTCAGCACAACTCAACATGTTGTGGCTACTGCTAACGCATAGCAGCTACTACACTCCTAACAACCTTAGAATCATACTTTGAGGAGATGACCTTATCAATCCACATAACAGCAGTGATACTCAGTATGACATCCATGACAACAGTTATGTCATCAGCTCCTGCTGCACCAGTAGCAATGTCATGAGTCATCAGCCCCTGCTACACCACTACTCTTGCTGTTTCTCACACATGACAGTAGTTCTGTCATGACAGCAGATGAATGTCGTGATGAATGTTACGACATTCAGCATGACATTCACATTAAAACACTCCACAACAGTTCTGTCACTACAGTAGATGGAGATGTTATAACATCCTGCTTAACATCAGTGCAAGATCATGTTTTACCAAAATTTAGCCAATGATAGAACCATGGACAATTCTATATCATAGAATCATGGAATTAACACCATGAAGGAGATCACGTTTTTTTCCAGAGTTACATCGGTAACTGGTGTTGGCCGAGCTTTTAAGTCCAAAAAGCTCACACCGTGTTTTGTTGGTCCGTATTAGATTTTGCAGAGGATGGGAGAAGTAGCATATCAGATTTCTTTACCACCGTCACTTGCGAATTTGCATGATGTGTTTCATGTGTCTCAGTTGAGTAAGTACATTCCAGATTTGTCACATGTGATTCATATGGATGATGTACAAGTGGGAGATAATTTGTTTGTTGAGGCATTGCCAGTTCGGATTGATGAACCAGAAGTGAAGCAACTGCGAGGTAAAGAGATTTCCTTGGTAAAGGTAGTTTGGGGAGGACCAGCTGGAGGAAGTATGACTTGGGAGCGTGAGAATCAGATGAGGGAGTCGTATCCGACTCTGTTTCCTTGAGATAATTTTTGAGGGCGAAAATTATTTTAAGTGGGGGAGAGTGTAACACCCTAAATTCATGGAATATTTATTTAATTTATTTAAATATGAATATTCATATTTTTGGTGATTTTTGGTGGTTGGTGTGAATAATGGGACTTATGGAATTTGAGTTATTTATTTAAATAATAGTATATAATATGAATATATGGGTATTATAATTAATTTAAATAAATATAAGTGAATTAAGGGCAAAGTGGATATTTGAGGAGGAGTTAGTGAGGGTGAAGTTCGAAAGCCCAATTTTAAGGTCCAAAGTTAGGTTTAACAAAAAGGAATTTTGAGGGAACTAGGATTCATTCTTGTTAGACCGTGAAAAGGGAAGAAATAGAGGCAAAAGCTCTGATGAAGAGGATTGAGGAAAAAGTTTCGCAAGATTTCCAAGAATCAACGAGAAAGGCTTAGAGTCGACAATTAAGGTATGAGGAGTATTGCCTTCATTGTTTTCATTATGTGACTCAATGTGTTTAAAGCTGATTTAATGGATTAGGGATTTTTGAGTATTGAATTGTTGTTGCCTTTCTGATGGTGAGTTCAATGAGTTTGAGGGATTTGAACTGATGGCCTAATAGGTTTGAGATTGATTTGGGAGTAAAGGAAATTAGGCCTTCGTGACCAAAATCTGTTGTTGGGGTTTTAACCGTATAGGGTAATTGATTGTGAGAACTTTAATGACTGTGGGGTAGTTGTAAGAAATTATGGGAATTGGAGGCGTAAATATGATACGGGATTGGCCTAATAAGTCGTATATTTGATGCCTTTATCGCCGTAATACCTTAGGAATGATTTGGGAATGTTTTTAGGGCATTGGAGAAGGAAATTGTAGAGGTTTTTGGACTAGTTTTGGTGCCGGTGCGTAATAGTGATTTGCTGTAATCGCGAGTTCGCACAGCGAAGAATGCTTCGCACGGCGAACATTCGCCCCAGACTCGCACGACGAACTTACCAGCGAATGTAGTAGAGTTTCACGAATTATGTTCTAGTTCAGTGATGTCTTTATGTTTTGATGTTGTGATTTCTTTGATGAATTACCATGAGTATGATTGTGATTCCTATGTGAGTAATACATGATTGTATGATGATTCCTATGAGTAATTGTGATGATTTACGATGTTGATCCCATGAGTTTTTGATGATTATATGATGACATGATTATTATGATGATTTTTATGAATTTAATGAGTTTATTATGAGGATGGTATCGACGTGTGCATCATGCATTCATATGCATTCTGGACTTCGGTCTAGGATCTAGATTTTTGTGGCTTCAGTCCCATTGTGCGAATGTGAGGTATTTTTTTATGGTCCGGTTCTCTTGTAGAATCGATCCTACTATTATGGATCTATGGAGGGTTGATGGCTCAGTGTCCATCGAATTTTATTGATCGGTATCACATGCATGAGTCTTGTTGCATTTGCATTTATGTGACAATTTGGTGTAATTTATAATGTTGTGGCCTTTGATGTTCCTTGATGATTATGATGATGTTGAATATAAAAATGACGCTGTTTTATATATTGATTCCTATATTGATTATTATGAATCATTTTACTCACCGTGCCTGTTTGAATGTTGCCTCCACATGGGTAATGTGTAGATGACCAGGTTTAGTCGTGGATGTTGTCGAGGACTTTTTGAAGTTTTTGGGTCGTTGGCCATTGTAGTTGACTTAGAGGGTCTTGCTCTGATAGTGTAACATCGGGTTGGGGTCTTTGAGTTAAACCATGTTTTATTGATTATTGTTATTTTGCTGCGCAAAGAAAACTTTGGATTTTTCCTTTTTGAGTTCCGCTGCCTTTTGAGTAATATTTTGAGTAATTATGGAGCATTGACTATATTTGAATTATTGAGAAATGTGTGTCATTTTGAGATGATTTTATTGCGTTCAATATTTTACTTTGATAAATATGATTGATTTGTCATTATATTTGTGAGGGTTGAAAATGGTGTTACAAGAACTGCCTAAACAAATCTTTGTGTGTCTCTCTCTTTATCTCTCTATATTTCTTTAATTGTTCTTGCAAATTATCGAATTCCTCAGTGTTTTGATCAACTCGATTGGAATTTTTTTTCAATTATCTTTTAAAAGTGTTGTTGTTGTTGATATAATCATAATCCCTTTGATTGTGATTGACTTTTAACTTCAACAAAACAAATTAAATTTCTAAACATTATCGATCGCACACAAAGTGTTCAATAAATTGCCTTTGAGTATTTTAATTGATTTTTGCTCATTAGAAAGAAGTTTTACGTATAGCTTAATATTTAATTGATTAGTGAATTAATTGTTGTTGAGAAATTTGTGTTCATTATCATCCAATTGGTTTACGTTACGCATATCTGAACTTTTCGATAGTAGGTTCGGTTAGACGATTCGATTCAGGTTGTTTCCGCTGTGTCATAAAAAATTTGAAAATAATTTCTGCCAAAAGTTTTATTTTTAAATTTGTGATCTATTCATCCCCTCTAGATCGAAGCATATTATCTAACAGTTTCATAACCTTGTATTTGTTCTGAAGCTTTTGATACTTTTCCAAAATTTCAGAAAGACAATATTCTAATTCAGAATGAGATGAGTTAGGAGATACCTTTCAGAGTTAGATTCAAATTAAATTTTTTTCATCAGGTGCTTCTGTGTTTACCATTAGCGCCACATTAGCTTGCTCCTCCTCAAATTCATCTTCTGAGGATTCAAAGTCATCCCAGGTAGCTATCAGACCTTTCTTCTTTTCTTTGAAGTCTTTCTTCTTTGTCTGTCTTTCTTTAGCTTGAGACACTCATTCTTGTAGTGACCGTGCTCCTTGCACTCAAAGCAAATAACGTCCTTGCCAGCACCTGACTTCTTTAGTCTAGATGTAAACTCAGAGCGACCACCTGTCCTTCTAGAACCTCTGAACTCGCTTTGTATTTTCTTTCAGAATTGATTAACATGTATGGAAAGAAGAGACAATTCATCATCTTCTTATGAATCTTCTTTAAAATCTTCTTCTTCAGCTTGAAAAGCTTTGGTCTTCTCAGACTTTCCCATGGTTTTCAGAGCCATAGATTTAACTTTTCTCTAAGGCTCATTCTCTTCAAGCTCTATCTCATGACTTCTTAAAGAACGCATCATTTCTTCCAGAGTTGTGTTGTTCAGATTCTTAGATAACTTTAGCGCAGTTACCACGCACAACACTCAAATATTTTTGGTTTCCAAAATCCGTAATGATGATATCTATGAAAAAATATTTGAAGTATGATCATTAAATGCACGGTTCCTTAAAGAACTAAAATAGTTTTCATTCATTTAACTTTAAAACAATAAGGGGTTGATCGACATCCAGGTTTGTAATGTGAAGCGCCCACCTACCTACACGACGACAAGGGTTTGAAGGGCAACTGTTTCGGGCTGACCAGATCAACCTCAGATGAGTTTAAGTTAACTATATCAATCCCGACTCACAGTTAGATAAAGGTCGAACTCCTTCCAGAATCTTTCTAATATACAAATATTATCATTCTTATGATTATAAAAGATCTCAGTTGTAAACGCATCCAACAAATCTCTGCAATTCACTCCTAACTAATAGCAAATTAGTTATTCTCCTTCTACTATATATAGAGAAGACCCCAAAATCAAGTAATAAGTTTCAAATATAATTTCATTTTACTCTTTTTCCTCATATAGTAAATTAAATGTTGGAATGCTAAACTTGCAGGTCCCTCCACTCCACCAAACTACAATCCACCATCACCTCCATTTAACTTTCCATCTCTGATTTCAAAACAGAACAAAAATCATAATTGTCAAAGTAGAAAAAACATTCAACTTAACTTTTAACTTTAAAAGAATATGATATATTAATATTTAAAGAAACTGAATTTTAATGACACACTCTCGTTAATTACCATTGTAAATAAATTTGATTTTTTTAAAGTTTATTTACAATTAATATATTTAGATTACATGTAAATCAAATTTATTTAACAATTAATATATTTAGTTTTTTTATTAAAAAAAAGAAGGTAAAATAGAGATGCTATTGTTAAACAGAAACTATCCATCATAAGAAATGCTAGTGCAAGAAAAAATATATTTAGTTTACATGTAAATCTAACAAACCGATTATTAAATGAATTAATATTTTTACTTATAATAATAGTTCACATTTATTAACCTCTTTCTTTAACGTTTGTTCTGCATGTGATGTGAGCCATGGCAGACACACCAAAACCTTAATAAAAAAACAGTACATGCGACACAACCAACCTTAACCTAAGATAAATACAACCCCAATATCTTCAATCTATTACCTACTATTCCTCAACAAAACCCCCCAAAAACTCAAAGTATATCCTTCATTTCTTAGAGAGAAAAGCATATTAATATAGTAATTAATTAATGCTTCTCTCACCCACACTTGGCAGTTGGCAGTTTCCATGTTTATTCTACTTTATCAAACACATGCCACACAAACATCTCGATTCTACCGCCATTATTATTAACCCCTCCATTGTAACCTCACTCACACACTCTCTCTTTTTCTCTCTGTTCCTGCGTGAGCCACTAAACGACAACAACCGCTAATGGCAGCGACAACTACAACTAAAACAACATCAAATTTCCTCAAACCTCTAAACCATAAAAACCAACCCTCCACCAAACCCAAACGACGCAAGTGTCGCGAAACGACAATCTCGACCTCCGCTTCCACTTCCCCCAACAACCCAAACCAATTACCCAAACCCGAACCCGAACCCGAACCCGAACCCGTTTCTCAGTTACCCGATTCACCTTCATCTTCATCCTCATCTTACACCGTTCGTTTCTCTCCCGGTAGATTCTCCCCAATCATGGATTTCACACACTCCTCTTCACCAATCTCAAACGGGCACGGCCACTCGGGTCAGGACCCGTTTCCGTCAAGCTTCTCGAAATTCAACTCCGCACTCACCGCCGGCCTCCTCAACCCAATGTCGCCGCCGCCGGACAAAACCCGGTCAAGTCCGACTCTCTTCGAAATGATGGTCAACGAGCCGGATATTCACCAGAGAACAACAAACCAGATCCCAGCTTCATCCGTTCAGAAACCGCAAATTGTAATCCAAGATCGCGAAACCCTAATGATGCAGAGAATTTCTGAATTGTTAGCTTCTCGGAGCCCTGGGAATCACTTCAACGATTCATCTTCGAGTGATATTAAGCTTACGCTAAGTTCAAAAGATGGATTCAGTTTTTCCATGAATGTGCATCGTCAGATTCTTGTTGCGCATAGTAGATTCTTCTCCGTGAAGCTTTCTGATCGGTGGACGCAGCAGCAGCAGCGTTCGGCGTTGCCGTATCTTGTTGAGATTGCGGATTGTGATGATGTGGAGGTTTATGTGGAGACGTTGAGGTTGATGTATTGTAAGGATCTTAGGAAGAAGCTTATGAAAGAGGATGTTTCTAAGGTTTTGGGTATCTTAAAGGTGAATACTTTTTTGTTTTTGTTATGGTGTGGACTTGTGGGGTTTGTTTGATTTGTTGTTTGTGGTTTAGTGTTTGTGTTCTGTTTCATTGGATTGATGATGTATACTGTAGGATTAGATTGAGAGAATGAGACTTTTGCTTTGTTTTATTAGATGGATGATAGTGTAAAGTTTGGGATTAGGTTAAGACTATAGCAAGTTTGAATTTAGACTTTCAACTGTTTGTGGATAATATAGTCATAGGATGGGATAATTCTGCTGCCAGGTTATTATATTACTTACCAAATGTGTAATAGTCAAAGTCTATGTTGCGCCGACACTTCATTTAATGCGTGTTTGGGACACCATGGTATAGTTGCAGTCAATTATTGTGTTTCGCAAAGTGTTACTGGTGTCGACGTGTCAGTGTTTTTGTCGTGTGTTTGTGTAGGTCATTGCAGTTTGTTGTTTTTAGTTTTGATTTGTCTGATTTTTTCATGGTTTTATGAGAGTGAACAAGTGGTTGTTTTTTGTTTTATCTTAGGTTTCGGCTGCAATTGGATTTGATGCCGGGGTTTTGTCTTGTTTGGAGTACTTGGAAGCGGCTCCATGGGCAGAGGATGAAGAAGACAAGGTGGCGTCGCTTCTGTCAGAACTTCGTCTTGAAGCTGTTGGAGCTGGGGAGGTTTTGAAGAGGGTTTCCACTGAAGTTGCCAATGGAAATGAGGAGGGGAATGATAATGAAGAAGTCCTGCTTAAACTTATTCGTGTGGTTCTTGAAGGAAAAGATGAAAAGGCCAGGCGAGAGATGAAAGGGTTGGTGTCGAAGATGCTCCATGAAAATTCGTCTCAGAATGATCTTCGGAAGGAGTCATTATACTCGGCATGTGATGATTGTCTGCAGTTACTTCGTCACCACTTTTTGCGGGCTGCGGCTTCGGACCTGCAGGATGTGAGTCAAATTGCACGTCAAGCGGATAATTTGCATTGGATTTTGGATATTTTGATTGATAGACAGATTGCCGAGGATTTCCTGAAAACATGGGCGTCTGAATCAGCATTATCGGAAGCTCATTCTAAGGTGCCTGCAGTTCACAGGTTTGAGGTTAGCAGAGTTACCGCTAGGTTGTTTGTTGGGATTGGAAAGGGACAATTGTTGGCTTCCAAAGAATCTAGGTGTTTACTTCTAAAAACATGGCTTGTGCCCTTTTATGATGATTTTGGCTGGATGAGGAGAGCATCCAAGGGCCTTGATAGGCATCTAATCGAGGACGGTCTTAGTAACACAATTCTCACTTTACCACTCTCATGGCAACAAGAAATTTTGCTTGCTTGGTTTAACCGTTTCCTGAATTCTGGTGAAGATTGCCCAAATATTCAAAGAGGGTTTGAAGTTTGGTGGAGAAGGGCTTTCTGGAAGAGGAACGGAGAGCAAGACAGGACAAGACAATTACGAATTACATCTGCATCAATCGAGCATAGCTGAAGACAATATTTTTCCACGGTAGAGTAAATGGCTGCACTATATACTCGGTTTGTCATCTTTTCACCTTCTCATGATCATATCTATCTGATTGCTCTACGATTATCAGTATTTACATCTTCTTTCAGACCCAGTAGTTTCCCTGCAAACGATTGTGTGAAACTTGTTAGTTAGACTCAATTTCTCATTGTCTTGATGCTTTTGCTTGGAAGAAGAAAACATTGTTTATTATAACACCTTCGATTTTGTTCGAAATAACCAGAGAGAACATTGGTTTTATAGTTTGACAGGGTGCTTAGAATTGTTTTCCTTTTGTCATTTCGTATCTGATGTATTCACCAAAAAAAGAAAAATTCATATCTGTTGTACGATTTACTCCTAGGCTGATCATGATTTTGTATTCTCTTGTCAAATGAATGGATGACACTCTGAGAAGAAGTAACAAATAAATATGGTCACGAGATACCGAACACAAATCAATCCCTTATGTTATCAACGATACTCTGCAATGTCTTCCTCGCCCCAAGTTGTAGATTTCTTGAACTTCATAGATATTTTATAATGTTATAGAACTCATTTGTTTTTATTGAGCATTAAATTGCTAGTTATATACTTGGTGGCAAGTCATAGCATATGCATAATGTTTATTTAGGGCTGTGACCACCCAATCTCCTTTATGGAAAGCCAAGATATGTTTACTTGTCCTATTGCGGTTGTAGTATGGTCTCATCCTGCAAACCATTATTACCTATGGTTCTATTTATAAGAAAAAGTTTGTTTTTTAGATTCATTAAATATTAATGTAACTAATGTATCTGGTTTATATTTTGTCCAGATACATTGTTTATTCAATGAATCTAAAAAACACATTTTTTCTTAAAAATAGAATTAGAGGGAGTACTATTTTCTGACCTGGTATGTAAAGATTTTAGAAGTTTTGTTTCTGATCTGTAAAGTGAATATGCTGTATATGTTTTGCTGTGTTTTTTATTCTTGGAGTGCAAGTTTGTGAACTTGCCGGCCGGCCAATACCGTCATCCATTGAGGAATGTTTATATATTAAGGAATGTTGATTCTTTATCTATTTCTTGCCTTTCAAGAAAAGTTTGAAAGATCCGAAACCTCAACCATTTGATTGCATCTTGCTTAAACAAGGAACCAGAATGTGGGACCTATGAGATTTAGATATCAAGTCTTTTTAGTGTCTTGGTTAATTTTGAACTTGTGTAGTTGAATCAATGAATCTTAACCATGGTACAAAGACTACATAGAGTATAGGCATAGACATAAAAAAACACTCCATTCTTTCACGAAAAAGGAAAAGAAATACCCTTTTTAGTTTTCAATCAATCAAGGTGAAGACATAAGAAAAAACAGCTCTTGGTCTTACATTGTTGGCGTTTCCAGGAACACTAGTCAAACTAAGAACAAACATGTTTTCGTGATGGTGGCCCTATAAATTCTTTAAATGACCGTACAAAAAAATAGGATCATGCTAAGGAAAATGATGTTCGGCGCTAGAGTGAGTAGGCTTTGAATGAATGTTTATAGGACTAGTTTCATGAAATCAGTTTCTGAAAAAGAATGACCATATCATCTGTACAAGTATAAAAAATATTGGGTTGTTTCTTCCATTCTACAATGCATTTTTAAATTTGACGTGTATTTTCGAGTTTCCATCCAAAAAAATATTTTAAAACTAAATCCAAAACTATGAATGTTTGGCCCAAAATCTAAGCTTTAGAAACAAAGGCAAAATTATCTGGCAAAAAAGATGGTAAAATTGAGGATGTGATAAAATAAAAATGTTAAATATGGACATTATTGTCGTTCTGCTAAATATTTGAGCTTCCCTTTTAATTCCATCGAATCAACCCTTTTAATTCCATCGAATCAAGCCTCGAAACACTTTTACTTTTGAGATTCATATTTAACATGTGTTCCTTTCCCTTTCACTTTTTACAAGATCCTTCCAAATTTTGCATTGCATTTAATATTTTCTTACCAAAAGACTCTTATTTATTCAAGATTTCTATAGCAAAAATTAAATAAATGTAAAAATGATTATCTTTCTAACTCCTTTAAATAGTGGGGAAGTTGAATGTTCTATCTTTTCATAGGGGATATATTTTGCTAACAATTTTAGATTACTCTTCGTTTATCAATTTAAACTTCTTCACAAAATGAGAAATGTCAAATGTCAGCATGCGTGCTTTTGTGAATTATAATTGAATGCAGTTGGTGAATTGAAGATGCTGAATTGGTGTTGTTAATCTTCGATACAGTGATGTGAGGTAGAATTACAAGATTAACACTCTATTATTTAAATAAGTTTAAGATTTAATATGAGTGTAATAAAAAGTTGAAATCAAAGAATATACTTGCTTTTCATGTGAACTGACTTTATAGTTTGGGTCAAATGGAGTGGATTAGAGGTGAATTAGGCCTTAGCTATTTGGGTCTTTGGTCGGCCCAAAACATTTATTCGACCCCATGGCTTTGCCAAGCATAAAGGGAGTGGAGAAGCCTTTAGTGATTTTGATCGGTCTTCAAAGGGTGTTGTCTTATGTGAGTGAGAATTGAAACACTTGGAGTCAGTTGAAAATGTACTGGGGGAACAAGCACATTAAATGCATTTCTATTAATGAAATGTTTATTGCTTTTTTTTAACATGTGCGGGTGACGCAATAAGTTAAAGTGTGATGCGGCTTACAGTGCACTTGAGTACACTGGAGTTTGCATGTATTCCTAAGGAGAAATTTAGTCCTTGATTCCATACTTCTCTCCATCACAAATATGAACAATTCAATCATATTTGCTTATAAATAGGTGGGAGTGGAGCGTTGTAACACTTTTCACGTGATTAATTTGACGATTGATGGATCTTCTGTTTCTTTGAATAGAGCTATGACTTGCTGCTATGAGGGTCCTCAACCATTCTTGTGCTTTGCAGGTGTTTAATACGGAGAACCATCGGCTAAATATGATCCTGAAGACATTGTTGCTAGTTACAGTGAGATTCCTCACTGACCTGGTCGCGACAATACCGGCAGAAGCTTTGAAGATGGGTTTTAGAAAAAGGGAAAACAACTTATTTGTAATATTGTAACTTAGGATCCAATGTCACTTTGAGTCAAATGGTAGGAAAGGAATTAGTGCATTACTCTAGTGACATGTTGTTGTTATTAGGTTTTGGTAGTTCATTTTTCACCCTAGATAATGTATTGTGATTCCATCACTTGATGGTGGCCACCTTGAACTATCACCCTGTGCTACAAAAGCTTGAATTGTTCCCGTAACAGCAGTAGAAAAGGCAAGTGTGCCGCTAATTGTATCAGGCTTTGGCTTGTTTTGTAAATAATTCTTGATCAATTGGGTTTTGGTGTTTATAAAGTTGTTTTGACTTGGAAATGGTACTGTATCTTGAGATTAATGTTAACTTGATATGCTCTAAATTCGATAAAGAAACGTACACCTCCAATGATAACTTGAGATGGTGATTAGGACTTTGATATCTTCAAATTGGATTTTTTTTATGATTTGAAATATGTTGTCCTTGAAGTCAAATAAAACAGGAATCTAACTCTCAGGCAAAAACAACATAACTTGACAAAAGGCTTGAAATAAATATGGGCCTTTAACCAATTATATCTTCAAAAAGCATTGCAATTCCAACAAAGTCCAACACTAGATGTGGACTTCATGAGTCCCGATTTGGCTTGAAGATATCTTGCACAAACTTGATTCAGCATGTTTTAAACTTTATCATTTCAAACAATATATTTCCCGAGTCATCAATCCATACCCATTTCTTGATACCTAGAACCCCGAAAGCGTAACTTGCGATCTCGCTTGCCACACCACCATAACTAGTCCTTGAACAATTTCACTTGACACCAATGGAAGACAAAAAATCTAGTCTACACCTGAAATTGTTACACCTGTGTAAAATGGGTTAGTCGTAATAAACGCATACAAAAGTAAAATAAAATAAGCAAGAAATAAGCATAAGGAGGCGGAATCTTATGGTCAAAAATTAGGGTGCGACAGTCTCCCATCCTCACTTTGTTTTAGGTCTTCTTTGCCTTTCATTTGTGTTTGGTTTTTTGTGCCTTATGGTTGATGTTGTTTGGTTTAGGCCATTTCATCCCATTTTTGGTGCACTGGTGTGTTTGCTTTTGATGCTTCTTTTTCTTCTTTCTTTTTTGCATTTCTCATATGCATGCTTGGTTGAGATGAGCTTGTGGAGGCTGCTGCCCCACACTATTTTCCTCCCACTTTCATTCTATTTGTGCATTCTATGTTTGCATGTTTGCATTTTCATGTTCTCTCTTCTTCTTCTTCTTTGTCTTCTTTTTCCATGTTCCCATAGGATTTAATCTTCCTTGTTTAAGGTTGGTTATAGATATTAGGTTCCTAAATATGCATGATAACATTAGGTAGCTCCCTTACCTCAATCTTAGGACCATCTTTGCATGACAACTTTTAGGTTTGAGTTAGTCTCCCTTTAGTGTGTCCTTTCTCTTCTCATCTTCAAACACTCATAAAACACTTAATAAAAGGTTAACAATTATTGTACGCTACGAGCCTTAAGTATTTGGGAAATGGTGATTGAGTGGCTTCCTCTCAATTGCTTAGAGTTTTTAGTGTACACCCTTAGGGTGATATGCGATGCATTCGCTCCTAAGTCATAGTCTTTAGTGCAACATGAGTTACAAACAAAACTCAAAACACTTCTTCTCTAAAAGACTTCAAAAACAAACTTCAAACTTCTTTTTGTCCCTTTGGACCTTTAACTTTGGAAAACCATTTTCATAAGGAGAGATTTTTTAACTCTTGGTTCTATCGCAAACGGTAACGCCTAAGTCTCCAATGGTCGAGCTGCATACACCAACTGCTAGAACTAATTGTTAACCCTACTCGGGTAAAAAACACTTGAACCAACCTGTGGTCTTGTTAGCCCAAACTACGTTTGCTCTGATCTTTCATACCAGATGAAAGTACGTAGGCACGAGACGCGATGTCTCAGCGAGCAACCTTCCCCACCCTTTCACCCGTAGTTAGCCGAACTACGTTGACTCTGATTTCTCGTACCAGACGGGAATACGTAGGCACGGAGCGGTAACGCTTTACCGAGTCATCTTTTTTCTTTTCTTTTGTCCCTGAGACCTTTAGCTAGATAGTTTTAACACCCTTTTAGATATACAAGCGTGGATCCCGTCGAGTACGACGGACGTGAGGGGTGCTCATACCTTCCCCTTGCGTAACCGACTCCCGAACCCAAGATTTGGTTGCGATGACCTCGTCTTTTCCCTTTTTCGCAGGTTTTCTATGGTCGTTTCCTTTCCCTCTTTTGGGATAAATAACGAACGGTGGCGACTCTTCTGTCTTTGCCGGCCTCTTTTTTCGCAATAGTGACAGCTGGCAACTCTGCTGGGGACAAGCATATCCCCTATGCAAGTCAATCCTAGCGCTTGTTTGTTTTTCTTTTTGGGTGTGTACATATGTGCTTTATCTTTATTTATTCCCTCATTTTACTTTCCGCATTGTATCATTATTGTTGTGCTGTGGGGAGGGAATGTTCCACTAAGAGATAAGCCAAAACCCAAGCTTGAGTATAAATCTAGCATTAGTTGTGGAGACTAGTGAGGGGCCTGTTTGCTTAGCAGACACAGTTCCCCATGAAATTCGCGCTTGGACGAGATTCTCTTTGATGATTTCCTTTTCGATCCTTAGGATCTTACAGGATTTTGGATTTGAGGGTTGTCGACTCTAGGGACCGATCATTTGGGATTCAACTAAGTGAGGCCGCTTCGGGAGATGATGATGCCAAACCAGAAATGGTGAACGTATCATCGTTTCTTGAAAGTCTGTGACGCTGATGAACGCATAGGATGCCAAACCTTGTCAGTGGATAGGTCCATACCTATGAGTGGGATTGGGTTATGCAGGAAACCTTGGCTTTCAGACTACCCGGTTCTTTACAGTGTGAATCTGTGTTCTCAATACAAGGGGTCCTAATGTCAGTGCTTGGTTATTGCTAAAGCGGAGCGCTGGTTATTCTCGATCAACAGCACAACAATCTTGATCCCTTGTTTGCATGTGCATGTGCATTTTCATTTGCATTTCATTAACATGTATTTGTGTTGCAGATGCATATTTCCTCCCCGATTCTAGTGATCTTGTTCCTTATTGCCTGACATGGAGCCTCTGAAGAGGACAGTTGCTTACAGGTTTCCTACCCCAGATGTTGGTTCATTACTGAGTTTGATTGCTATGGCGGACAAGAAGGTGATGGAAGATTTCAGGCAGTCTTATGGGAGACAGGGGAGATGTGTCTGCAAGCCTTCAGCATATGAGATCAGTGGTGTCTATACTCTTCTGCAGTTTTATGGCACTCAGCTGAGATGCTTTGTCTTTCCTGATTATGTTCTGGCTCCTACCCTGGAGGAGTATTCTGAGCTGCTAGGTATTCCTATTCTTGATCAGATGTCGTATTTTCATGTTGATGCTGAGCCTGATTTGGATAAGCTCGCTGCTGTATTGCATTTGGATTCTTCAGAGTTGAAGGGGAAGCTGGTTAAGAGGAGTGGGACTTATGGTTTTCTTTTACCTTTTCTGGTTGAGAAAGCTCAGCAGTTCGCCAAGGATGGGTGTTGGATTGTGTTTGGCGCCATTCTAGCTCTTTGCATTTATGGTATTGTACTATTTCCTAACCGTCCAGACTCTATAGATGTGGATGCTTTCTATTTGCTAGCTTCAGGGAACCCGATGCCCACGCTTCTAGGAGATGTCTATCATTCTGTGCATCACAAGAATGAGAACCGAAGAGGAAAGAATGTCTCTTGCTGCATTACCTTGTTATACAGGTGGTTCATTAGTCACATGCCCAAGACAGGTCCGTTTATTGCTAACGCTGGTACTTCAGAGTGGTCGGATAGGTTGATGGGTTTGTCTGCAGAGAACATCACGTAGTTTGACAGGGATATACTCGGTTCAGATATTATTTATAGAGGCGACGGATTTCCTAACGTCCCTTTGGTCGGAAGGAAAGGATGCATCAACTATAATCCTCCTTTGTTGGTCAGACAGTTCGGGTATGCACTGAGAGATCCTCCTAAGGAAGAGGAGATACAGGAATCTTTGTATCTCACTGGTTTATTGGAGGGCGATGCTTTGGCCAGAATGGAGCATGCTTGGAGTAGTGTTAACAGGAGAGGGAAAGCAGCCTTGGGGAAGAGTAACAGTAGAGCTTATGATCCTTACTTGGCTTGGATTCGTGAGCGGGCTATGAAGTTCTTGATGCCTTTTCCTTCAGTGGAGCCATTATATCCTCTAATGATTGAGGAGCCTACCAATGTGGACATCCAAAAGTATAATCAGTTATGGTTCGAAAAAGAAGAGTTGCGGAAAGCAAACGAAGAGTTGGAGAAATAGATTGCTCAGCTCCGAAAAGAGAAGAACGAAGCAACTTATTCTTTGAAGAGACAAACTGAATTGGTAAACATGTTAGGTACGGACTTGACAAAGGAGACTAGCGCCAGAGAACGGACGGGTCTAGATTTGAACGCTGTCAGTAGTGTGCTTGCTACCAAGAAGAAGGATCTAGACAAGGCTTACTTAGAGATCTCTAAGTTCAGTACGTTGTGGAATGCCACACTCACCAACAACAAAGAGCGGGAGGATGGTTTGAAGTTACAGATCAACAAGTTGAAGGCTCAACTTAGAGCGAAGGATGAGAAGATTTCAGATGAGGCTTCGCTCCGACGACACATCGATTGTAAACTGTATGAAGCGCTTGCATCCTTGGAGGATTTCAGAGCTAGGGCTGATTCCAAGAGATGCAAGCTGGATGCATGCTTTGGAGAAGGAGCTTGTGAGGACCACATTGAGAGTCTGCAATCTACCGTTAGTTAGCGGGAGCTACTCATACAGGGTTTACTCACTAGACCAGACCATCTTGAGATGCAGGAGTTACTGGCGGATTTCCGGTCTCGTCATCCAGCTTGACTGTCTTTATCTTTTCCTTTGTATCTTGTTGCTTATGCTTATTACGCTGACCATCACCAGGCCTATTGGTTGAGGTCCCTTTATTTGTACTCAGTTGATGTTTGTACATTGCCTGTTGGCCCGTGTTTATATATGAGGTGTTTCCTCTACATGCTTGTCTCTGAGGTTCTCCATTGTCTTTGTTTTCTTCCAGAAACTAGAATCGAGGGGGAAATTTCCCTGTTGCATATATACATGTCTGCATTTTGCATTTTTCGCATTACAGGTGCATCGGAACCGCATTCTTATCCCCTGTGCTTTCACTAGTGTGTTTCAGGATCGCTGACAAGACGACTCACCGATATGCAACCATAGGAAATCAGAAGAGAATCATGGAACAGATGCAGGCAGAGATGCAGGAGATGAGAGATAGGATGGCTCAGTTCATGGAGGTAATGCAGATTGTGGCTATTGGACAAGAACAACTCAAGACTTTAGTGCAGCCCTTGATTGCACGAGTTAACAATGATGGTGTGGTGCATAGTGGCGCTGATACCAATCCTCCTCATGTTGAGACTCAGCATGTGGGTAATTTTGGGCCTAATTTTGTCATCCCCAATGCTGGTGGGAATGGCAATGGCAATGGTGCTGGTAATGGGAACACAACTGGTGTTGGCAATGGAAACGTTGAAACCAATGGCAATGTTGGTGGAGGCAATGGCCAGACCGGAAACGGTAGCGTTCGAAATGTTGGTCTTGGTAACATGTACGGGCTGGAAGTTAATGGTGCTATGCACGACAATCTAAATCAGCCGTTGATTGAAGACAGGCAGGATGAAATCTTCTTAGTGAGGGATTTTGGTGGTGAAATGCCTTCTGAAGCGAGTAGGAGATTCAAGTTGTTGGAAGATAAAATGAAGAACTTTGAAAGTCAAAACTAGGCCTTGATATGGCTAACCTTGGACTTATCCCTGACCTAAAAGTGCCGCTGAAGTTCAATGTCCCTGACTTTGACAAGTATAAGGGTACTACATGTCCTAAAGTTCACTTGCGCTCGTATTACAGGAAAATGTCTGCCTACTCAGACGATGAGAAGCTGTTAATGCATTTCTTCCAGGATAGTTTGTCTGGACCATCTCTGACAGTAAAGCAATAGACTTTTCGCACGACGCGCCTAATGTTGTGCAAAACCCTATGCCACGCCATGGGCCAGCTAGGGTTTCTATTCTGACAGAGGAAAGTTTAGACCTGATAACGGATGTAAATGAGCTGAAGATGCCTTTGGCTTTTGTGAAGGCTAAGCTGCTGGAAGGGGGTGTGCTCCCGGGTTGTAACAAAGATTGTGCTAACTATGTAAGCCATCTTGAGGGATGTGAGGATTTGAAAAGCTGGATCCAAAGCATGATGGATGAGGGAACATTATAGTTTGACCGGACTGTAGAGAAGAAGCCGGTTGAAGTAATTGATGAAGAACAAGATGAAATTGCAACGATTTTGATCCCGTATAAGACCATCACTATTTCAGCGCCTCCTAGGCCACCGACAATCATTATCACTAAAGCAGGTCCTGTGCCATACGAGAGTACTAAAGTTGTTTCGTGGAACTACGGAGCCGATGTATACTATAATCACAGAAGGTAGAATTGAAGAGTTTGCCCGTCGACGCAGTGGATAATCTGGTAGGAGCCGGAGGTATTACTCGAAGTGGCAGAATCTTTTCATTGCCAGAAATGGTGGCTCAAAAGGATGATAAAGGGAAAGGTAAGTTGGTGGTGGAAGAAACTTCTCAGGCTGGTGAGAAGGAATCTTTGACGAAGGACGTGGAAGAGTTCATGAAGCTGATTCGTAAAAGTGACTACAAGATAGTCGATCACTTGCAGCAAACTCCTTCCAAGATTAATATACTATCACTGCTGTTATGTTCGAAGGCGCACCAAAATGCACTATTGAGGATTTTAAATACTGATTACGTGCCGCAGGAAATATCGGTTAACCAACTCGAAGGAGTTATGGCACATGTGAATGCAAGGAACGGACTTGGCTTCACAGATTTGGACTTGACGCCTAAAGGCAAGAACCACAATTTGGCATTGCACATTTCCATTGAGTGCCGGGGAGCAGTTATGTCACATGTCCTTGTTGATACAGGATCATCTCTGAACGTACTTCCAAAGAAAGCACTAATGAAGATAGATCATCAGGGCCTTTATTGTACACCAAGTGATTTGGTTGTACGTGCTTTCGATGGAACCCGAAGATCTGTTTTTGGGGAGATAACCTTGCCTATTCAGGTGGGCCCAGAGGTGTTTGATGCGGTTTTCTATATCATGGACATACAGCCTGCTTACAGCTGTTTGTTGGGACGTCCGTGGATTCACTCGGTTGGAGCAGTTACATCCATGCTGCATCAAAAGCTTAAGTACATGGTTGGTGGAAGTGTCGTGACGGTCTGTGGAGAGGAAGACATTATGATTAGTCATTTTTATTCTTTCAAATATGTTGAGGTAGACGGAGAAATTCATGAAACCCTGTGTCAGGCCTTCGAAGCTATTCAGGTCAAGGACAAATCTCCAGTGGTGAGCAAAGCGCTGGAGGTGGCCATGTCATCATTTAAAAAAGCCCAAGCAGTAGTGCAGACTGGGGGAAAGTGCTAGACATACCTCAGAAGCAAGACAAGTTTGGTCTGGGGTACCGCCCATCATCTTTGTCATCTTCGCAGAGCACGCCGCGCTACAAGGGGCCCATCAAGTTTACCAGTGGGGGTGTTATCTTTGAGCAGATCAACGCCATCTCCGATGATGAAGCTGGGGACAGTGATTACGATATGGATGCCTGGATCAAGCCTTGCGCTCCAGGACAGAATCTGTGTAACTGGTCAATTGAGGAATTCGTCCAAGTGACAATTGAACAGTAATGCTTTTTTTTTCCAATTATTGTATAACCCTATGTTCTACCCGGAGCATAGCGGTATTCTGTTTCAGGGCTTACTTGTTTATGTTTGAACATTGTTCTGTCAATTAATCAAAGGGAGTTTTTCTCATTCAAATTTTGTGATCCTTGTATTTCTTATTTTTGTTTTTCAACAATAAAATGGCAATGTGGTTTTGTGCTTGTTTTGCATATCATTTGAAGCATTTAACCATTTTTATTGCAGGACTCATATTGCAGATGACACCGATTCAGAACCTTCTATGACTCGCTTCGACTTTGATCATCCGATATTTCAAGCTGAAGAAGAGATTGATGAGGATGAAGACTTTCCAGAAGAGCTAGCTAGACTCTTGAAACAAGAAGAGAAGATCATTCTGCCTCATCAGGAAGAGATTGAGGTCGTCAATTTGGGGTCTAAAGAAGTTGTCAGAAATGTCAGAATAGGGGCTGCACTGCAGAATGACATTAAGCAAAGACTGATTGAGATGCTTTGAGAGTATAGTGACATCTTTGCTTGGTCGTACGAAGACATGCTCGGGCTTGACACCGATATTGTGGTTCATCGCTTGCCGCTGCGTGAAGAGTGTCCGCCAGTCAAGCAGAAGCTTAGAAGGACGAGACCAGATACGACTGTAAAAATCAAAGGGGAAGTCCAAAAGCAGTTGGATGCAGGATTTTTAGCCGTGACAACTTACCCTCTGTGGGTCGCCAACATCGTACCAGTACCAAAGAAGGACGGTAAGGTACAAATGTGTGTTGATTATAAAGACTTGAATAAGGCGAGCCCAAAGGATGATTTCCCGCTCCCTCACATTGACGTGTTAGTTGACAACACTGCTCAGTTTTTCGTGTTTTCCTTCATGGACGGTTTTTCGGGCTATGATCAGATTAAAATGGCACCGGAAGATATGGAGAAAACGACGTTTATCACGCTGTGGGGAACATTTTGTTACAAGGTAATGCCTTTTGGGTTGAAAAACGCAGGGGCAACCTACCAGCGGGCAATGGTGACTCTCTTTCATGATATGATTCATCATGAGATCGAGGTATATGTTGATGACATGATTGCGAAGTCCCAAACAGAGGAGGAGCATCTGGTCAATTTGTTGAAGCTGTTTGAAAGGCTCAGGAAATTCAGGTTGGGGTTGAATCCAAATAAGTGCACTTTTGGAGTTTGGTCCAGAAAGTTATTGGGGTTTATTGTCAGTGAAAAAGGAATCGAGGTCGATCCTGCAAAAATAAAAGCAATACAAGATATGCCAGCGCCGAAAACAGAAAAAAAGGTTCGTGGTTTCTTGGGGACATTGAACTACATTGTTCGGTTCATATCTCATCTCACAGCCACGTGTGAACCAATGTTCAAATTGTTGAAAAAAGATCAGGCGGCCGTCTGGAATGAAAATTATCAAAAAGCATTCGATAAGATAAAAGAGTATTTGTAGGAACCACTGATACTAATACCTCCAGTAGCTGGAAGACCACTAATAATGTACTTAACGGTTCTTGAGAACATCATGGGTTGTGTTCTTTGTCAACACGACGAGACTGGAAGAAAAGAGCATGCGATTTACTATCTGAGTAAAAAGTTCACAGACTGCCAAACGTTTAAGACAGTACATGCTAAATCATACAACCATGCTGATTTCGAAGATGGATCCGATTAAGTATGTCTTTGAAAAGCAAGTACTTTCAGGAAGGATTGCAAGATGGAAGATGGTACTGACAGAGTACTGTCGCTACTGCGAAAATCGGCGCCGGCTGAACAGAAGAGTCGCCACCGTGCGTTATTTATCCCACGGGAGGGAAAGGAAACGCTCAGAGTAAACCTCGCACAACGCGGGAAAAGGTATGGTCGTCGCAACCAAAACCTGGATTCGGGAGTCGGTTACGCAAGGGGAAGGTATTAGCACCCCTCACGTCCGTCGTACTCGACGGGATCCACGCTTGTTTTCGGGTATGGATTGTTATTCTATCTACTCTATAGGTCAGGGGTTAAAAAGAAAGGAAAATGAAAATAAAATGACTCGGCAAAGTATCGCACTTTATGCCTACGTATTCCCGTCTGGAACGAGAAATCAGAGTCAACGTAGTTCGCCTACCTACGGGAAAGGAGGGGAAGGTTGCTCGCTAGGATATCACATCCTATGCCTACGTACTTCCACACTGCATGGAAGATCAGAGCAAACATAGTTCGGGCCACGGAAGACACAAGTCTGTCTTGGTTGATTTTATTCCTTCTGAAAAAGGGTTTTTTTTCTGATTAGCAGTCCAAGCGGACAAAAAATGACGTTTTGATGAGTTCATATTCTTTTACGGAAGAAGTGTCTTTTATTGTATTTGAAATCTTTATTGTTTTTCTGTTTATTTTTGAGAAAGAAAGAGACAGAACTCTAACCTACGGTTGCAAAGGGAATCGAACTAACTTACTGTTATCATGCATGGGTTAAGACCTAGTGTCTATCATGCTCCTCTCTTGCACAGAGAGAAACAGAGATCCTAAGGGAATAGACGGAAACAGAAACAATAACAGATATATACAGGAAAGCAGTAAAATGCATGGATGCAGCAATACAAGCGAGGCAAGGGAGTCCCACTCAACCTCGAACCTAGAAAACAATAGGCAAAAGTGAACAGACTTCACTTTCAACCCAACAGGGTAAACAGCAAACAATACAGTCCAGAAAACCAATCAAGACATCAGAAATGAAATACAGCAAAAATAAACAGCCACAGCAGCTCTGCATCAACACCTATCTTCAAGTCATCTCCAATCAGCTACAAGCTTCAGCAAACATCAATCTCTATCTCCACAGCCTTCAAGCAAGGTCTTTGATCATCAATCTTCCATCTGCAATGGCTTTTCTTCAAGTCTCAATCTCCAGGAGGAATATCAGTCAACCAGATGAGGTGAATGAATGTTAGACAGTCAATTACCTATCAAGGGTGGTTCATTAACTGTTAACATTATATAGACAATCTTCCCTCAAAAGTTCTATCTTTCAAATATATTCACTGATCCTTCCAAAGGAAGGAGGTGGATGTTTGAAAGAGACTTTGAATCATAGGGAAAGGATGGATGCAGACAAGGCATTCCATGTTTGAGAAACAAGCTTTCTAATCTAGAGCTCTGCCTAGCTCCTAAACCCTAGTCTCCTCAACAACTGCTAGCAGGAATCTCCTCATCAACTCTGGAAGTTGGTCTTCAAGCTCTGGATCTCCAATGGCTTCATCATCACAAGTCTTCAGCTCTCCCAATCCCCAAGCAATCCCAATACCCACACAAACAGATAATAATCCCCAGAGGGCACACCACACCAGTCAATCAAATATAGTAATACACTAATAGTAGTAGGGGAATCCTAGTGATTTCTAAGGGATCTAATAACTACCCATAGTCCCTATAGTCCCATATCTAAAATATTCAATCTCTAAGTCCTAAGGGAAATGAACTAATTCACCTAAGTCATCACTCAAATCCTAATTTTGTTCATGTTGTTCACACCTAAACTAATCACCTAAAATTAATTTCTAAAAATGTGAACTAAATTGTATGTACAAGTTGAATGTCTAAACTAAACAACCTAAAAAGAATGGATTAAAAATGTTAAAGCAACTATTAGAACAAAAATTAACAAATTTAAGCATCAAACTAAACTTAACAAAATGCTATTTACAAGAAAAATGCATGAAAAATATTAAACAAAAATAAAATGCCAATTTTATTATTTCATATTTTTCTAGACAGAATAATGGACCTATAGCAAAAAGAACCAATTAAAATAAGCCATTTTCCATTTTTTTATGATTTTTTAAAGATGTAAAAATATTAAAGGAAATAAAAACACACAAAATGGAAATTAAATGGGAGGGGGTGAGAAAAGTAGAAGCGCCCAGTTGCTTTCTAATGGGCCCATAAACCCAGGGGTGCGCGTAGCAATTGATAGGCCCAGGGAGCATCAGAAAATGAATTGAAAAATAAAAGAAAAAAAATTAAATTCACGGTGCGTTTAGCAATCATTTTCAGTGTTATTTCCAATTGGGCTTTGCTGGGGGTGGGATTAGCAAGGAAATCCAAAGCCCATCAGAAGAGCTTTAATGAAACGGTGCGTAGCACCTTGGAATTTCCCTCCGTTTTCATCTTCAAACCACGGCCGTTGGATTAGACTCAGAGTCATGGTCAAACGATAGATCCCACGGTTGTCCATCATCGTCCCCAATTATCCTCTAGGGTTTCAGAAAAACCAGTCCCATGCATGCTCCTTCCATCTCCTCGTTCTCTCTCCATTCACCATGAAATCACAAGATACAAAAAGCAAAAACGATCCATTTTCTTCCCTCTACACAACCATATCATCAACTCCTTCTAAAACTCAACCAATAAGTGAACTCGATAGGTGTAACAGCTTGGTTCCACCATGTTCACCTGCTATCAAACCTTCCAATTCTTTCCAAATCTTATCCTAACCTAATCTATACTTCACACTGATCATTCTAAGCTAATTAATGAGGATTATCGTGCCATATTCCATGAGATACAAACCCTAACAGAAATGGTACACCATGATCAACCTTCATGAAACTTCTTCAAACTTTGTGAAATTCATCATCTAACTTAACCTAACAGTTCTATGCTAACAATCCTCTATGATCCTAACTAAATCATGCAATTTGAAGAGGAACTAACCTGGTGCAAAATGGTGAAAACAACTATGGAATTCTCTTGATCCAATGCTTGTAATGATTGGAAACTGATCCACACACTCAAATCTTGATTCTGTATGCAAAGACTCTTGCTCAAACCTCTAGGATCTTGTAATTGCAAAGTTCTTTCTTCTTGGATGATTAACTTGAGCAACACGAGTTCTTCTCCAATTCTACCAAATTCTGATGAAAATATGATCTATGAATGATGGTGATGATGATCCAATCAAGAAATGTGGAAATTGAGAGAGATTTGATGGAGTTTGAAAAGCTTTTGCAAATTGGAAGAATTGTGTATAACTTGTGTTTTGAACAAAGTGATTCACCAACCATGGCATGGAGTTACTCAATGCAATATATAGATGAGAATAGAAAGCCCTAGAAGTTTGTAGAACCTTCCCATGCACACTTTCCCTTGGATTTGGCTTATGTTTCTTCTATGATAGGTAACCATGAATAACTTCCAAAATGTGAACCAAGCTCAAAATTCCACTTTAGACAATGTTCTCAAAATGATCTTTCCATTCAAAATGACCTATAATTTTGCTTCATTTGGCCAAAATATGAAAAAACTCATTTTTTTAAGTCATTTTTATTCATTAAATCCAACAATTTTGAAACCTTGTGCTATGAATCTTTCCAATCTTTCATGGTAACTTTTCTAGACTCAAAATGTCATTTGGAACAAGTTTGATGTTGTAAAGTTTTCCATTTGAAGCTTCCTTGTATGAGTTTTGGGCATAGGCTTGAAATGACCTGTAATTCTCAGATAACCAAAATACCCTTTGCTTGCCAAGACCATAAGTAGAGTTCCACAAATCATATGAAGGCATACTATACCATTATAGAAAGCTAAGATAATGAGGAACAATTCTTATGTTGACCAGAAATTCATTTGAAATCTCCTTGAGGGGTAAAAATAGCTTGGAAGTCAAGTCACTTTCACAGACAAAATTTCAGATACCTCAGATGACCTGTAACTTGCAAGGACCATAACTTGAGTTCTATAAATCTCCTTGATGTCTTCCACCACTCAAATTAAAGGTCTTGAGATCCTCTACAAGTTTCATGTTGGCCAAGGATCCATTTAAAGCTTGCATTTTGACTTATCTTGCTTGGAAATTTGACCTAAACTAGGGGATTTTACATAGAAACCCTAATTTAGAAACTCCTCTTCTCCTTGATTTCTCCTGATTTCTTCTTGGACTATTACCATATCCTTCTCCACATGTCAAATGATGAACCCTACATCTCTCTAATAGCCCTTAATGCCTTTCAATCAGTCAGTTGACCTAGAGTTGACCCCAGATGAATCCCTAGTTGACTGTCTTCAACTGCAGTTCTTGTGATCATGTCAATGACTTACCTCCTTCTCCAAATGACTTTCTAAGTCTTCCATGATGTCCACATACTCTCCATGCTCAGCCCACAGCTCACAATTTCTTTGTTGATCCCCAGATACCCTCAGATAGGAGATAGATGAACTGATTGATCCATTGACTTCTCAGCTTTCAAATTTCTTCTGATGACTTGAATGAGATTGAATTTGGATAATAACCTCTTGATAGACTCATATAGATTGGTCCCCTGCTAGATGACTTGCTATGCTTATGCTATGCAGATGATTAGACTATGTACATGACTCTATATGCAAATGCTAATGATATTGAAACATAAACCAAGTGAATAAGGTTGAGCAAATTTTAGGGTGCAACAGCTGCCCCTATTCAAGCGACTTGGACCCGATTGGGTGAAGAGCGAACGACCTTCAAACATTCGAGGTACGAGACGGTTGAATACTAAGAACCCAGAAATTTGCCAACCGCAGAAATAAACTGCACCCCTGCTTGGGGAACGACATTCATCAACTGAATCTGACTGTTACGGCAACCCACTGATCTCGGGCGACGTGCTGGGGATGACTCGTCTTTCCATGTAAGGAATAAATCGTCCGCGTTAGGAGTAAACTCTTGTCCATGTTATGAATAAATTTTGTCCACGCTAGGACTTACCCTTCCACGTAAGGAATAACCATTCCACGTTAGGAATAACACCGTCCACGTTAGGAATAACATCGTCCACGTTAGGACTCACCTTTCCACGTAAGGAATGACCTTTCTTTCCACGTCAGGAATAAACTTGTCCCCGTTAAGACCCCATCTTTCCATGTAAGGAATAACCGTTCCACGTTAGGAATAACACCGTCCACGTTAGGACCCACCTTTCCACGTTAGGAATAAACTTCTTATTCGTCAAACTCTTCCACGTAAGGAATACGTCTTCTTTTGAATCTGTCCGCGTAAGGACTAAACCCCTTCCACGTCAGGAATACACTCTTTCTTTCCACGTCAGGAATACAAGCCTCTTTCCATGTAAGGAATACTATCTTTCCACGTAAGGAGTCACAATCTTTCCACGTAAGGAACCAATCTTCTTTCCACGTCAGGAATAACATCTTTCCACGTCAGGAATAACATTTCCACGTTAGGAATAACACTTCCACGTTAGGAATAACATTTTTCCACGTTAGGAAACCTGTTCTTTCCACGTTAGGAAACCTCATTTTTCCACGTTAGGAATCACCATTTTTCCACGTTAGGAAACCTGTCCACGTTAGGACTAAACCTTTCCACGTAAGGAATGTAACTCATCTTGATCTGTCCACGTCAGGACTAAACTTCTCCACGTAAGGAAAAAATTTCTCTTTCCACGTAAGGAATCAACTTCTTTTTTCCACGTTAGGAATCAAACTTTTTCCACGTTAGGAATGCCTCTATCTTTCCACGTAAGGAATAACTATCTTTCTCTTCCACGTAAGGAACACACTTTCTTTCCACGTAAGGAATCATCTTTCCACGTAAGGAATACAAACTTTTCCACGTAAGGAATCAATTTCTTTTCCACGTAAGGAAACCCTCTCTTTTCCACGTAAGGAATACTTCTTTCCACGTTAGGAATCACCTTTTCCCACGTAAGGAATCTCATTCTTTCCACGTTAGGAATCACAACTGCTCCACGTAAGGAATCAACTTTTATCCACGTAAGGAATAAATCTTTCCACGTAAGGAATCATATTTTGATATGTCCACGTAAGGACTCATCTCTTTCCACGTAAGGAATACAATCTTCTTTGATCTGTCCGCGTAAGGACTCCAATCTTTCCACGTAAGGAATCCATCTTTCCACGTAAGGAATCAACTTCTATCCACGTAAGGAATCAATCTTGATATGTCCGCGTAAGGACTCAATCTTTCCACGTAAGGAATACCAACTTTCCACGTAAGGAATCACCATCTTTCCACGTTAGGAATAACTTGTTTCTGATTTGTCCACGTAAGGACTCCAATCTTTCCACGTAAGGAATAAACTTGCTCTTCCATGTAAGGAACTGAACCTTCTCTTTCCACGTAAGGAATAAACTCTTCTTTCCACGTTAGGAAACCAACTTGATCTGTCCACGTAAGGACTCCACTCTTTCCACGTAAGGAATACAATCTTTCCATGTAAGGAATACAAACTTTTCCACGTAAGGAATCAATTTCTTTTCCACGTAAGGAACGCTCTTTTCCACGTAAGGAATGCTCTTTTCCACGTAAGGAATGCAACTTGATATGTCCACGTAAGGACTCAATCTTTCCACGTAAGGAATCATCATCTTTCCACGTAAGGAAACCACTTCTTTTCCACGTTAGGAATCTCATCTTTGATCTGTCCACGTCAGGACTAAACTTTTCCACGTAAGGAAACAACTTCTCTTCTTCCACGTAAGGAATAACTTGTCCACGTTAGGACTACATCGTCTTTCCACGTAAGGAATAACTTGCGTTCCACGTCAGGACCCATGTTTCGTCTTGATTTGTCCACGTCAGGACTCAGGCATCTTCGACCCGCTGGGGAAATAACTTGTCCACGTCAGGACTCACATCTCCTCTGCTGAGAAAATAAAACTTGTCCATGTCAGGACTCACTTCTTCATTGGTCCCAACCCACAAACTTCTTAGCACTGACGTGACAGCGACTTTGAGGCGGACTCTACTGGGGATATCTGGAAACCAAACTACCGGACGCCTGTTCTGATGACCGGAGGCAACTTCTGAAATTCTGATTCATGAAACCCCTTGATGACAAATAACTCTGCTTGGGAATAAAGAGAGACTTTATCCTGGTAACTCTGTGGGGAATACTGCCGAAACTGTCATTATCATTGAATGTCTCATGCCGAGATCTTGAATGTTTAGTAATTCATTTGAGCAAGAGCTTTCTCCACCTGCTGGGATACAGAAACCTCTTTAGCAAAATAAATGCTGAAGATAATGCCAACTCCGCTGGGGATAGCCAGGTGCTACAGAATTATTCCAGCAAAATAAATGCTGGAAGAGTGAAGTCAACCCTGCTGGGAAATAGGGGACTTAACCAAGCACCTTGTTGAGGTAACACCCTGCTGGGGAATATAACTTTGCTGGGGAATAGCACGTGCTCAGTATGATTGGACTTCTGCTGGAGAGTGAACAGGTATCCCACGGTATTCTGACAAAATAAATGCCAGAACACGACCAACTCTGCTGGGGAGAGTCCTAATCTTCGAGTTCCATTGGGAGGAAAGAACACTTGCCGAAAGGAGAGAACTCCGCTGAGGACGGAATGATTCTCTTGGGGACAATCAACTGACTCCGTTGGGGGAGAGTAAATGACTCTGCGGGGAAATGTGAATTGTCTGAGGACAGCTCACAGATATTAATCTTCTGCGGCTGAACCACTCTGCTTGAGATAAGGAATCCGCCAAACTCTGCTGAGGATCAATGACTTGGCTGGAGAATGCCCTTTTGGATAAGCTACGACTAGCTGGGGAATTCGATCATTCTTCGGTGAGGAACACTGCTATCTTGGAAGCGCGACCTGCGTGGGATCGAGTCCCTTGCTACGAGCTCCTGTTCCATACTGCAATCTTTTGATCGTCCACCTTCTCAGAACTCTGCTTCGGGGATACTAGCATGCCCCAGTCTGTGTTCTTGCATTCTTCTTTTCGAAAGGAAATCCCGGTTAGGACTCTATCTTGAAATAGCTTGCCCCTGATTGACTGATTCGTGGAACAATGCCCATAGCTATGAGAGATTTGCCAAATCTTGACCTGACTGCCCCAAATTTACTGATTCTAGGATGACTGACTCTACCTGAATTAATCAGTATAGCTTGCCCCAGTTCACAAAACATTTGGGCATTCTGCATTTTATCCTGATCAGACCTTCCACTGTAGGAATTTTTCGTGTTGGCATGCGCTTACTCGCAAGTAAAACAGGTTGTTCTGCATAAAAGACATATTAAACGCAATGCATATGACAGTTTCAAAATCCAAGTCTGTTCACTGGAAAAAATTTGCGACATGTAATGAATCAATTATCAAAATGTCAATATGAAAGCTGGCAAGAGGAACCCTTTTAGGAGTCAGAATCGACGAGATCTTTACTGACGTATGCTCTTGACCAAAACCTGTTTCAATTAGGACTTTTTCGGGTTGTAACGTGGTCAGGTTCACGGTTAACAAGGAAAGATAAAGGCTCAAAATTTACTTCGACCCACCCATTCTTCGTGATGTTCTCCAATCCTATGTTCAGCTAATCTGACTTCAGCGTTCACCTATTAGAGGTGGAATGATAGGAGTGATGGTTCAGGATACCACACACATTTTTATTTTATTTTTGAGTGACAGTCATTTGCTTTTCGTCTTTGGGTACCTAGAATCACACGACTTTGTCCTTTTCGAGGATTCTTCCTTTTCTTTGACAATCCTTTTCGTCTTTCGTTTTTTTTTTCATTCCCTAACTTTTGCCTGGACTGAGTATCTTTTGAGATTCTTTTGATTTTTCAGTCCAGCGGGATGCCCCTGTTTTTTGCCTAAGTCATTTGTTTTCAAGTTTTGACTTAGCGGGCTTTTGATTCTTTTCGTTTTTTCTTTTTTGAACAAGTCGTGTGATACTGGTTTGTCTGACTTTTTGTGGAATAATGTGACTGTTTCACTCTTTGTCGGCAAGGTTTAACCATTGTGGTTCTTTAGGCACGACCTATACAAGTGTGATTTATCCTCAAACGGCCACTCCTTTCGTAATTCGAACGCTTGGTCAAACTAGCTGATACCTACCCTGCCCCGGGTTAAGATTTAGGGTTTTTTCATTTTCAAAAAGGAACTCCTACTACTGGCTCGAAAGGGGTTATCAAGGGATTATCTTCCTTATATCTCCTGTGGTTATGGATTGAAACAATGCCTGTATTTCATCAACAATTTTTTTATCCAAAAGCATACGATCGGAATATTATTCGTCATCTGTTTTCGTCATCCTCCCCAGATTCCTGCTAAAACAAGCATTAAGCATTAAAGGGAAACAAAGAGTGAACACGACTGGATTAATTCAAAACATGCATATTCATTTCGTTTATCAATATCATTTGAAAAAACAACAAGTTTTAAGAGCGAAATTTGCAATTACACAGAAAAGAAACTACAAATGCGACGACATGAACAAGATAACATGAAAAATGTCGGTGTCTCAGAACTGGACTTCCTACACTTGGACTTATTAGCGAGTCAGCCATCTTCAGAAGCTATCATCAGGGGTAGTCTACTGCTGTCTCGATCTTCTCTCAACGGCCCGATCAAATCTGGGAAACTTTTTCATCATCCCGGCTTTCGCTTGTCTATGGCCTTGCACCACCTTGGGGATCCTACCAGAGAAGGTAATAACCCTGCTGTCGATTAAATCTTGGACGTTATGCTTGAACGCGTGGCAACCTTCAATATCATGTCCGGGAGCCCCGGAGTGGAATTCACAGTGCCTGCTTCCATCATAGCCATCCGGCAGAGTGCCTGTTATTGGCGCCAGAGTTCTTTTCTCCACCAAGTTCAATCTTAGTAGTGTCTGTAACAAATCTGCGTACGTTGAGGGAGGCTTTTCAAACACCCTTATTGGCTTCTTTCCCCGAATTCTTTGTTGAGCCGGATACTGGCATCTTGCATGCTGTTGGCTTTGCTCGGACGATTCCTTAGGCTCAAGCGCTATCATCCTTAAATTCAACCCTGGCATCGGCAACTGTTGTGGACATGGGGACTTAGCTTCCAGTGGCCCTGGGATATATCTCGATTCGTCTGCAACCTCCGGCGGAGAAATGGGAATGTCAGTCCCTGAAACTTTTACACCCCCCGGTACAAATTCAATTGTTTTCTCATCCATCAAATCTTGGATCTTATGCTTAAAAGCTTTGCAGTCTGTAATGATATGCCCCGGTGCGCTGGAGTGGAAGGCACAATGGGCGTTCAGGTCATAGTCTGGTGGCGGCTGCCCTGTCAATGGGACCAAAATGCGGGGCTCAACCAGTTGAAGTTGGAACAAGAGTTGCACCAGCTGATCGTAGTCCACAGGGATCTCATCAAATACTCTGTTAGAAGACCTCATCCTCTTGCCACCCCTCCTTGGGTTATCCTTCAAAATCAATTGCGACTGCTGACGAGGAGAATCCTGAGCTTCGAATCGTGGAGAGGGTCTCTTACGCCTATCATGCGCGGGTAATGGTTCTTCAGACCCCTGAGGAGCAGATAAGCCAGTCGCGTCTTCATACATTTGCCCTCCTTCTCTCCTGAGTACGTTCCTTAATATTTCCGCCATCAACCCTATTTGTGCCTTCAATCGGCAGTTCTCTTCTTCTAGCGTCTCTTGATTCGAGCGCAACTCTTGCATATCTTTCATGAACTGCCCCAGCTGGCCTCGAACATCCGTTAATTCTGCTTGAACCTGCTTGATGGCTATCCCCACAAGTTGGCGTATGCGGCCTGTGAGAAAACCTTGATTTTCTAGCTGAGCAAAATCGGCAGCCCTATCATTAGCCCGTGCAATCAGAGGCTGCACCATATTCTGCAACTGTTTCTGACTCTCGGCCATGGCTTCCATTACCTGTATGAGCCGCATTATGTTGTCGTGCACCTCTTGCATCTCAGTCGGATCCTGACTCATGACTTCCTTGCTACTGCTTCTTGTTGAAAGCCAGGGAATTCTTTGGTCGCTAATCTTGGAGGACCTGGAAGATACAGGAGATGAGATACAGTTTAATGATTACCTGTAATGCAATGTGAGTATGAATGCAATGCAATGTGTGTGTCTGTGCATTAGGGAAATTCATTCCCCGATTCTAGTGTGAAGGTGCCGGTGCAGTGACAATGCTAGCAATACAAAGATCGGAGCTGAATCACAGAAAGCTTCATATATTGCAGAGAGAACCAATAGGCCAAGAATACAATGTTACTGAGCATAATAAGAAGGCAGGACCTCAACCAACAATCCTGGTGATGATCAGCACTGATGCAAATAAAGCATGCAAGTTAATACAAGAAATGATCAAGTACTCCCATAAGCCTGATAATCTTCTATCAACTTCTTGGTCTCTGGATGACCTGGTCGAGCAAGCAGCCCTTCAACAAGTTGGTTTCTTCTCTTGAGAACGCGTCGCACGTCTTCAGCAGTTTCCTCCCATGCCCCTTCTCCGAAGCGATCTTCTAACTTCCGCTTCTGAGACATGGCTTCGTTCCTGCCTTCAATAGCCTTGTTCAACGCCTTCTGGAGACTATACCTGGACATCACTTCTTCTTCACACTTATTGATGATGGACTTCAACTGCTCTTCGAGGTCGGAGATTTGCTGCTTCAACTTATCTTCTCTCTTCTTATTGTTGGTGAGCGTGGCATTCCAAGTTGTTGCACCCCAAAATTTGACCAACAATTATTTACTCATTAAGTGTTTGAAGATTGATACCTTCATCAGAAAGTTCAAGAGATCCTCAGAGAAATTGGTTGAAACCAAGGATGTGTGACTCATAGCTTGAGAGTTGTGGGAACTCCTTAGATGATTCAGAGACTTTGAGAATGAACTTGGAGATTTGAGAAAGCCTATGAGATGTCTTGAAAGCCATCATGAATCCCAGAGAAGTCATTGTGCAAGGATTCAGAAGATTCAACCATAAATGGTAGAATTAGGGTTTTGACTGGGTCAACCCTGAGGTAACTGAAGACTTGGGGAGGGTTGAGACCTAATCCAAGGGCCATGAGATCATGGAATGATGTATGGAGATGTTATAAAGATGATTCCTAGACCAACTCATCATGATTGAGGAGTTTGAGAAGTTTTGAGTTAGGGTTTCTGAGGATTGTCAGTGAAAAAACCCTAATTTGATCCCTATCTTCCAGGCAGTTTTAGCTCAAGATATGATTGATATATCATCTTCCCCACAACATGAATGTTGTAGAGCTTGTTCTTAGCTTTAATTTTAGTGGTGGAAGTCCTTGATAGGAGTTGCAGAGCTCAAGTTATGGTTTTGACAAATTACAGGTCAGCTGAGGTGTGTGAATTTGGGTCCTTGAAAGTCACCCAACTTGCAGACAACTTTTGCCCTAGTAGGATGATTCCTATGATTTCTTGGTCAACATGAATGTTGAAGATCTTGTTCTTAGCTTTCTAGAGAGTACTAGAAGTCCTTGATAGGATTTGTAGAACTCAACTTATGGTTTGAACAAGACAGGGGTATTTTGGTCATTTGGCAGTTATAGGTCATTTTAAGCAAAGGCCATATCTCCTATTTCCAAGCCTCAAATGAAAAAACTCAAAACATTAAAGTTGTTCAAAATGGCATTTTAAGCCTAGAAAAGAGGTCATGAATTGTTGGAAAAGCTCATAGCATGGAATGACAAAGTTTGGTAAATTTGAACTAAAAAAGGCATATAAGTTAATTCAAGTCAAGTTGAAATTTGGTTTGGGAGATCTATGAATCCAAAATAGGTCATCCAATATACCATTTTGAATGTAAATAACATTCTAAAAACTTTGGTTTAAACAGAATTTTGATTTGAAGCTCAAAAATGAAGGTTGCTTTGAAAAGTTGTAACTTGTATCTTAAGGCATCCTTGGAAGGTTCTACACAAGGCAAGTTTGGCCTGATTTTTGCACATATGACCTCAATATCTCTTGCAATGAGATTTTGACACAAGTTTACAAGGCCTAACTCATGAGATATGGTATGTTCAACATGTCATTAAAGGAGAAATTCCATGACTTTCCATTACTTTCTAGCTCATTCTAGGAGGTTCTAGAGGATTCTATGGATGGTTATAAATTGAGGGGATCATGATGAAGAAAAAGGTTGGTGAAAGTTGCTGAGTTCATTAGAGAGAGTGAGAGAGAAAGTGCCATTGCAAAGTTTCTTCAAGATCAAGCAAGATCCAATTCCTTATTCTACAAGCTTCATCCACCTCAACTCTTGCAAACAGAAAGGTGTTCATCATTGGAGGAAGATTTGGAGAAGGTTTCAAGTGCTAGAACAAGCTCTAACACCACTCACCATTGAAGTTTGACAGGTTGGTAACTTGATCCATAAGTCCTTAATTATGTACATTCTGTTAGAATCCTAGGTGTAAGATCAACATGCTAGGTTAGAGGAAGGTTTTCTGAGAATTAGAGGAAGATCCATGAGGATTCGTGGCAGGGTACCAATTCTTGCAAGATTGATAGCAAGCTGTTTAGTGTGTATTAATGGATATGATATAGTGTAGTGTGATAAGGGTAACCTAAGGAACAAGTTTAGATCATTGGATTTGAGTTTGGTTAAGGTTGATAGCAGAGAACCATGGTGGAACCCTAACATTCGTGCATTCTGTTAGAACAATACAAGAGGTTTCAGGGAAGATCATGGGTATCATCATGTTCTTGGTGATTAATAGAACATTTTTGCCGTTGGAAGTTTGTGGTTTCATTGAGTAATGAGGGAGCACGAGCTTGAAGAAGAAGCGTGCATGGAGTTAGGGTTTCTGAAAACCCTAGGGTACATTTGGGGACGATGAACCCCCACCATTGGATCATTCTGGATGTTGGATTTTTTAATCTAATCCCACGGCCACTATTCAAACGAGAAAGCGGAGGGAAATATTAAAGCCAAAACGCAGCATTCAATTAAGTGGAAAATTCTGGGCTTCAGCAGATCTGGCTATGCACACCCCCACCACGGGCCCAATCAGCTTTTGAACTAAATTTTGATGCTATTTGCACCGTGTCTATATTATTTTTCTGATTGATTTTTCTTTTAATTTTCTGAATGCGTGGGCTTGATGTTCACACCCCCAGGGTCTTGGCCCATCATGAAAAACAACTGAGGCGCATTGCTCATGACACCCCCTCCCCTTTATTTCATTTTCATTTTATTTTAATTTCTTTTATATTTCTTGCATATTAAAAAATTCACATAAAATAGGAAAATTAATATTTTTCACTTCTTGTTTTTTTCACACATTCATAATTTTGTCTAGAAAAATATCCATAAATAAAATTCCATTTTATTTTTCTTTTAATATTTTTTAGCATATTATTCTTGCACATGGTATTTTTGATTGATTTAGTTGATACTTAATTTTGTATAATTTCTTTTAGGACTTTCCCTTAGGATTTTTGAGCCATTATTTTTGGCATAGTTAGATATTGAATCATAGTTCATGTAGAATTTAATTCTCAATTTGTAGATTAAAATTTGATATAGTTTGCTTGTTTGACATTTAGGTGCTCAAATTAGGGTTTTAGGTTGTATAAGTAGATTTGGACCATTTTGTTTTGGGGTTTATAGGCCAAATTAGTGTATGGGGAATATATGGGTTAGGAGTAAGTATGTATAGAGTCCCCTAGAATTTTGCTAGAATATTATATGGTATTTTAGTATTTTTAATTGATTTTTGAATGTATGGACAGTATGTGTGTTGCTTGAAGGCATAGTTTGTATTGCTTTGCTTGTTTTTCTTTTCCTTTGAGTGTGTGAGCTTTGAAGATTGAATTGAAGACCTTGTGGATCATCATGGAGGCTTTGAAGACCTTGCAGAGGAGTTTAGGTAGCTTTTGTTGCTTTGTTTATAGGTTTATAAGTACATAGGTAGAGCCTTAGATAGAATACATCCATTCAATAAACAAGGAGTGTCTTGTTCACCTCCTTCCTTCTCTGTGACATAGAGTCCCTTAAGGGTATTCACCTCTCTCCTTTGGAGGGATTAGTGACCTTGCCCTCTGAGGTAGAACTCTGAGAGAGCCTTTCCCTTTGATGTTAAGTCCTTAATGGCATCCTTTGGAAGTCAGTGAGCACTGTAACATCCTCACCTCCTCTTGTTGACTGAATCTTGTTTGCTGAAGCATCTGGGTTGTTGAAGATAGCAATGGAAAGCATTGAAGACTTGATTGAAGATCTAAGAGCCATTGAAGATAGAAGCTGAAGCTTTGAAGAGGATGACTCCTTGAAGATTGTTGAAGTTTGAAGACTTTATGAAGATAAAAATGATACTTGAAGATCCCTGAAGATAGTGAAGCCTGAAGGTGGAGCTGATCAAAGAAGCTGAAGCTTAAGGGAGAAGATGAGTTGATACTCATGTTGTAGGGTTGATACTTGGAAAGCAAGTGATCTCTGAAGTCTGAAGACTGAGTTGCTGCTGGAGGAGCTGAGGTTTTTCTTCTGTTTTTTCTTTTCTGTATTGTTTGTTTTGTTTGATTTGTCTGTTGCATTAGACTAAGTTCATCTAGAATAAGTTCAGTCTAGGAGCATGATTGCATTAGAGGTTGAGTTACTCCCTCTGCTTGCATTGTTATTGTTTGGCTTTGCTTGCGGGTATTCAGTAGAGCCCAGCTCCCTTGCCCATGTGTTTACTTTGCTTGATAGCATGTTTTCTTTTGTCTGTATGATTGCAGTTTACTGGTCATTGCTTGATAGCATGTTGTTTATTTCAGTATGATTACTGTTATTTCATGACTGGCTTGAGGTTGAGACAAGCTTGTGGAGGCTGAAGCCCCACACACATTTCCTCCCTCACTTGCATTGCATGCATTTTACCGTTAAGCTGATGCTTTGTCTGTTTCGGTGTATCATTGACATGATCCCTTAGGACTCTCATTTCCTTTGATAAGGATTTGATGATAGAATTTTAGGTTGAAACCTATGCATGATAACTTCTAGGAGTTCCCTGTTCAAACCTCAACCATAGGATGAATCCATGGCATGATAACAGTAGGACTTGATAGTCTCCCTCCTAGCTGGGCCTGTTCTCTTCTCATCTCAAAACAGTTTAAGATACAGTAATCATGAATGATTTCTTTCGTACGTTACGAGCCTTAAGCTATCTGAGAAAGGATTGTGGGAGAGTTTCTTTTCCACAGTCTGGATGTTTAGTATGGTACCCTTTGGGTGACATGCGACGCATTCACTCTCAGGTCATAGTCTCTAGTGCGGTTGAAATCGCAAACACAATAAAAAACACTTCTTTCGTAAAAAAACAGGAAATAAGCCGTAGTTTCCCGAACTACGTGAGCTCTGATCTCTCATACCTGTTGAGAGTACGTAGGCACAAGATGGCGATGTCTTGGCGAGCTACCTTCCCCCATAACCCTTCGTAGGCCGAACTATGTTGACTCTGATTTCTCATTCTCTGATGAGAATACGTAGGCATAAAGTGCGACGCTTTGCCGAGTCATTTCTCTTTTCTTTTTCAGCCAGCCTTGATAGGTAGATAGAATAAAACCAACCCGTCCAAGTAAACAAACAAGCGGGGATCCCGTCGAGTACGACGGACGTGAGGGGTGCTAATACCTTCCCCTTGCGTAACCGACTCCCGAATCCAGACAATGGTTGCGATGACCTTGTCTTACCCTTATTCGTCAGGTTTTTCCGATCGTTTCCTTTCCCGCTCTAAGGGATAAATAAAGAAAGGTGGCGACTCTTCTGTTTTGCCGGCACCTTATTTTCGCGCAAGCGACAGCTGGCGACTCTGCTGGGGACTCCAACGGTTCCCTGTGAGAGTCAATCCTACCGCTTGTGTGTTTGATTGTTGGGTTGCGTTTATTTATCGCATTTTTACTTCTCACACTTTATTCCCCGCATTTTATTTTCAGTATAATATGATTATTTGTGCTGTTGTGGGATGAGAGTTCTGATGAGTGAGAAGCCAGACCCAGGCTTGAGTGCACCATAGACTTAGAGTGGAAATTAGTGGGCGCGCGCTTGCTTTGCAGGCACTAGTGTCTCATGAAATCCACGCTCAGACGAGGTTCATCCGGTTGGCTTCACTTTCAACCCTTTGGGTTGAGACGGTTGCTGGTTTGGTGGATTGTCGACTCTGGGGACCGATCATTTGTGATTCAGCTAAGTGAGGCCTCTTCAAGACTTGATGATGCCACTCCTTCTGGGAATCGTATCATCAGTTTTGAAAGTCTGTGACGCTGATGAACGCATAGGATGCCGTACCTTGAGTCAGTCTAGGTCCATACCTGTGAGCGGGACTGGGTTTATTGCAGGAAACTTAGACCTTCAGACTACCTGGTTTTCTTGACAGTGAATCAGTTATGTTGGTATCAGGGTTTCTCAGTTGCAGACTCGTCTGTTCTTGATAGAGCAGGGTTTGATCAGAGGATCTTATCGTCGGGTGTTTGTCTGTTCTTGACAGAGCAGGTTTTGATCAGAATATCATCATCAGTGGTTTGTTCTGGATAGGGCAGATTTTGAGTGGGGTCTGAAGATCTCATCAGCAGCTGTATGTTTGTTCTTGACAGGGCAGATCTTTGATTTGGGGTATGAAGACTTCATCAACAGATGTTCCTTGATCTTGCACCCGGGGTCCTTATTATCAGGCACTTATTCTTGTCAGAGCAGATTTTTGATCTCGGACCTATCAGATGGGCATTCTCAGCAGATCAGATTAGTAGTCTTACACCGGGGTTTCCTTCTCATCAGCGGCTGTTGATACAGAATCTCCATAGCAGCTACCTGGATATATTATTGCATGCCTGCATTTTGCATTAGTTTGCGCATTCATCTGCATTCCATTAACGTGTGTCTGTGTTGCAGGTACCGTTTCCCCGATCCCGGATTTCTCGCCTTCTGCTGTTATTATGGCCTCCCTCAAGAAGACTGTTGCGTACAAGTTCCCGACCCCCGATGTGTCGAAGCTGACTGGTTTGATAGCCCTGGCAGGGGATTCTGTGAAGGATAGGTTCAGGAAGTCTTATGGCAGGCTGCTTAGTCTGGTTTGCAAACCTTCTATGTCCGAGTTGAATGGGTTACATGATCTTCTGCAGTTTTATGACCCTCCCTTGAGGTGTTTCACTTTTCATGACTTCGTTCTCGCGCCGACGTTGGAAGAGTACGCTGATATGCTGGGTGTGCCTATCAAAGGGCAGATGCCTTTCGTCCACATGGATGCTGGGCCTGATCTGGATGGCTTAGCTTCCTCACTCCATTTGAGCGCTTCTGAGTTGGTGGTGACGAGTTGGAACAAGGTGCCAGGATTCTCCCTGCAGTTTCTGATAGCTAAGGCTCAGCAGTGTGCTAAGGACAAATGTTGGGACACATTCAATGCCATCCTTGCTTTATGCATATATGGCATCATCCTGTTCCCCAGCATGCCTGATTTCGTAGACCTTGATGCATTCCACATCTTCGCCTCAGGGAATCCAGTCCCTACTCTGATCGGAGACGTCTACCATTCAGTACATTACAAGAATGAGAACCGGAGAGGGAAGAATGTCTCATGCTGCGTACCGTTGTTGTACAGGTGGTTTGATAGTCATTTGCCCAAGAGGGGTTCCTCCGTCTTGTCTGCAGCCACAGCTGAGTGGCCTGAGCGTCTGATGAGTTTGTCGGCAGAAGACATTGATTGGTTCGTTGACAGAGACAGGCTAGGCACCGAGGTGATCTTCAGTTGTAGTGGGTTTCCTAACGTACCTCTGATAGGCAGGAAGGGTTGCATCAACTATAATCCATCATTGCTAGTTCGTCAGTTCGCATATGCTTTGAGGACTCCACTGAAGGAGGAAGAGGTACAGGAATCTCTGTACCTCACGGGTACTCTAGAGGGGGATTTGTTGTCCAAGCTTCAGTATGCGTGGAACAATATCAGCAAGAGGGGAAAGCCTTTGTTGGGAAAGAGCAACAACCAAGCCTACCCTCCTTATTCAGCTTGGATCAGAGCCAGAGCCAGCGCTATAGGGATGCCATTCCCTCATGTCAGACCAGCGAGTCCTCCACCAGCCGAAGAGCCTACCACTGTGTCCATTCATCAGCACAACCAGATATTAGCCGAGCGGGATGAACTGAAGAGGGCGAATGCAGAATTAGAGAAGGAGTTAGCTCAGCTTCGAAGTGAGCGGAACGAAGCCGTGCATGCCTTCAAAAAGCAAACAGAGTCGGTGAACCAACTGGGTGCAGACTTGGCAAAGCAGCTTGCTGATCGGGAACGCTTAGGTCAAGACTTCAGGGCTGCTAATGATGTACTAGCTACGAAGAAGCAGCATTTGGAGGAAGCATATCGGAGGATATCTAAGTTCGACCAGCATTGGAAGACTTCCATGGCCACCAGGAAGGAGCGAGAGGACAAGCTAATGCTGCAGATTTCTAAGTTGGAAGCCGAAGTAAAGGACAGTGAGCGGAGGTTTGATGAAGAGACCGCCCGCAGGTACGCCGCCGAAAGCCGTCTCAACAAAGCTCTTGCTAACCTGAAGGAGCATAAGCTGATGTTTGAGTCTAAGAAGTGGAAGCTGGAGGATTGCTTTGGCGAAGGAGCTTGGGAGAGTTCAGTTCAGGGGCTTCAGCATACCATCAGGCAGAGGGAACTACTCGTCGAGGGGTTGATCACTTTGCCAGATCATCCAGAGACGAAGGAGTTATTAGCAGAGTATCGCGCCCGTGGCCATACTTGACTAGTTGTATTCCTGTTGTTTTGATCTTTGATGTATGCTGACCATCACCAGACTTGTTGGCTGAGGTCATGCTGTTGATTTGTTTGTACTCGCTGATACTGTGTACTGCCTTGACAGGCCTTTCCATATATATATATGAGATTGATGTTTCCATGATTGGGCTCGGATTTCTTATTACTATCAGCACTGGCACTAAGGCACTAGGATCGGGGGAAAACCTCCCACGCACACAGACACACGCATGCATCTGCATGAAGCATATTTGCATGGTGTATATCTTATTGCTTTTCCTAACCTTTATTGTTGACAGGTTTTTCAGGTTCCGAGTTGTCTCCGGTCTCCAGGATTGATCAAAGACTCATTCACCGCTACTCAACTCGCGCTAATCAGACAAGGATAATGGACCAGGTGCAGTCAGACGTTCAAGAGCTCCGTGAACGGATGGATCGTTTTATGGAGCTGATGCAGGTGGTCGCTAATGGTCAGGACCAGCTTCGCACTTTGGTTCAACCTCTGATCTCCAGGGTTGACAGTAATGGCATACTTCATGGAGGGGCTGTGCCTACTCCTCCTCCAGTGGACGCTCCACAAAACGTTGTTCCTGTTGCCGGGGGCAACGGCAGTGCTAACGACAATCTGATGACTAATCTCGGGCTCAATGCGGCAGGCGTCGACAATGGTAGTTTGGGAGCCAATGTTAACATGGGGCCGGTCAACGGCAATGCTGGTGTCGGAAACCTGTTGGTGCCTCAACCGTGGCTGGAGGACCATCAGGATGACATATTCTCTCAGAGAGGTGTAGAAGCAGAGTTGAATGCTGAAGCTCGACTCAGGTTCAAAGCGCTGGAAGACAAGATGAGAGACATTGAAAATCAGAACACATTGGGCGTTGACATGTCCAAGCTCGGGTTGATTGCTGATTTTAAGGTACCTCATAAGTTCAAGGTGCCCGTCTTTGAGAAGTATAAGGGTACTACTTTCCCCCGGGTCCACCTTCGATCTTATTATAGAAAGATGTCTGCTTATTCTGACGATGAGAAGTTGCTGATGCACTTCTTCCAGGATAGTCTTTCTGGTCCATCACTCGAATGGTATATGGGTTTGGAGCCTGCTACTGTGCGCACCTGGAAAGACCTCGCTGAAGCGTTCGTCCTCCACTATCAATACAATAGCGATTTGGCCCCCAACCGAGTTCAGCTTCAGAATCTCTCGCAGCGGAACAATGAAAGCTTTAAAGAGTACGCCCAGCGGTGGCGTGAATTGGCTGCTCGGGTTCAACCGCCGATGGTTGAGCGTGAGCTAGTGAAAATGTTCGTGGCCACCCTTCCTGGAATCTACTATGAAAAGCTGGTCAGTGGCATGTCTGGAACATTCTCGGCTCTCATCACTATGGGCGAGCATGTTGAGAACGGTATAAAGATCGGAAAAATTCAGGGTGAATCATCCTCAGCTGGAGGAGGTAGTAAGAAACCCTACGCCGGCAAGCGTCGAGAGGGGGATGCAAGTGCTGTCACTAATGCTCGGAGAAAGGGCAAGGGCCCTCAGCCTCAGATTGCTAGCATAAATATCCCAGCTGCTCCACCGCAGCTGCAGCAGCAGCAGCAGCCCCAGCAGCAGAATCAGCAGGGGTATAGAAGATATCAGAATCGGGCTCCTATGACAAATCGTTATTTTGAAACTCCACCTATGTCGTATGCACAGCTCTTACAAACGTTGCTTCAGCTCCAATTAGTTCAAAAGAGGACAATGGCTCCCTTAACAGGGGCACCACCACCGGGGTATGACGCCAATGCTACTTGTGATTTCCATACTGGGGCACCAGGCCATACGATTGAGAATTGCAAAGCTTTTAAGCACAAAGTGCAGGACTTGGTGGATGCCAAAGTTATTAACTTTTCTGACAGTGTGCCCAATGTCACCAAAAACCCTATGCCTCATCATAAGGGGGGCGGAGTGAATGCCGTTATCACTGAGGAAAGTGCGGACTTGCTGACTGATGTCAAAGACTTGAAAACGCCGCTTAGTTTTGTCAAGGCTAAGTTGCTGAAGAAGGGCTTCTTTCCTGGATGTGGAGAGTTATGTATGGCTTGTGCTACACTTCCTGATGGGTGTGAGCAGCTGGTCGAAGGTATCCAAAGTCTGATGTCTGAGGGTATTTTGCAGTTCAGCCGGAGCGTTGAAAGTGCATCAGGGGAAGTCGTGCTGGAGCAGGCAGATGAAGTTACTACCATTACTATTCCTCGTCACCCTATTACTATTTCTGCGCCCCGACCGCCTACTATTACTATCACCAGGGTCGGGCCAATCCCATTCGAAAGCACTAACGCCGTTCCATGGCATTACGGCGCCGAGGTCTATTGCAATGGTCAAAAGTTAGAGCTTGAGCCGTACGGATCGACTGTGCAGAATCTGGCCGGAGTCAGTGGCATCACTCGAAGCGGTAGAGTGTTCGCGCCAGTAGAGGTTGCAGCAGAGAAAGCGGTCCGAGCTGACGCTGCGGAAAAAGGTAAAGGTAAAGCTGTCGAAGAGATCCATTCTGGGGCAGAGAAGGACTTGTTGGTTAAAGATGCTGAAGAGTTCATGCGATTAATCAAGAAGAGCGACTACAAGATTGTAGATCATCTTCATCAGACTCCGTCAAAGATCTCTATTCTTAACTTGTTGCTGTGTTCTGAAGCGCACCGCAACGCGTTACTGAAGGTATTGAACGCTGCATACGTGCCGCAGGAGATATCAGTAAATCAGCTAGAGGAGGTGGTAGCCCATGTTAATGCTGGTAATGGGCTGGGATTTACAGATCTAGAGCTGACTCCTAAAGGAAGAGACCACAACAGCGCCTTGCACGTCTCGATAGAGTGCAGAGGCACGATCATGTCGCATGTCCTGGTGGATACGGGTTCGTCGCTCAATGTGCTTCCGAAGAAGGCACTAATGAAGTTGGATACCCGTGGACTGCTTTGCACGCCCAGTGATCTGGTGGTGAAGGCCTTTGATGGAACTAAGCATCACGTTTTCGGATAGTTGACCCTGCCAATTCAAGTTGGCCCGGAGACGTTCAATACGGTTTTCTATATCATGGATATCATGCCTGCCTACAGTTGCCTCTTAGGTTGGCCATGGATCCATGCTGCTGGTGCCGTGACGTCCACGCTGCATCAGAAGCTCAAATATGCTGTCGGGGGCAGCATAGTAACCGTCTGTGGTGAAGAGGACATTATGGTGAGCCACTTGTCGTCCTTTAAATATGTTGAAATGGATGGAGAAATCCATGAAACTCTCTGCCAAGCATTTGAAACCGTCAAGGTGAAAGAGGTAGCGCCTGTCGTCATAGAGAAGCAAGGAATGAATCTCTCCTCGTTTAAGGAAGCTCGGGCCGTTGTCGAAGCCGGTTCCACCCCAGGCTGGGGGCATGTTTTGGATATACCAATCAAGCAGGATAAGTTTGGATTGGGGTATTCTCCTGAAGCTGAAGCTTCATCTTCTTCTAGCAGTTCGTCTCGTGGGAAAGGGCCGATCCTATTCACCAAAGGCGGAGTAATTTTCGAGAGCATCAACGCAGCGTCTGAGGACAGCGGGGATAGCGATTGTGATCTCGACGCCTGGATGCAACCAAGCAAGCCGGGCGAGCACCTCAACAATTGGACCATCAAGGAGATTATCCAGCTGACAAGTGAAGAGTAATAATTTGCCTTTTACAATCTTTGTACAACCCTATGTCCTGTCCGGGGCATAGTGGTTTTATTGTCAGGGCCTTGTTGGATTATGTACATGCATTTTGTTAATAAATAAAAGGCGTTTTCTTCGTACTCAAATATTGTGTTCTCTGTTATTCCTGTTTTATGTTTATTTCGAAAAACAGCAAAATGGCAACGAGGTTTGTGCTAACCTGCATATTCTTGCTTTAAACTTAACCCTTGTTATTGCAGGATCCACATGACAGATGACATCGACTCTGGACCCTCTACGGCTCACTACGACTTTGATTGCCCGATCTATCAAGCCGAGGATGAGATTGATGAAGACGAGGACCTTCCGGAAGAGTTGGCCCGCTTGTTGAGACAAGAAGAAAAGGTTATTCTGCCTCATGAGGAGGATATTGAGATTGTAAATCTGGGTTCTGAGGAGCTCGTCAGAAATGTCAGAGTGGGGGCAGCGCTGCAGGTTGATGTCAAGCATAGACTGGTCGAGATGCTTCGAGAGTATAGTGACGTCTTTGCTTGGTCATACGAAGATATGCCCGGACTTGACACTGACATCGTGGTTCATCGCTTGCCGTTGCGAGAAGATTGCCCTCCAGTCAAGCAGAAGCTTAGGAGGACGAGACCAGATATGGCTGTAAAAATCAAAGAAGAAGTCCAAAAGCAGTTGGACGCAGGATTTCTAGCCGTTACCACTTACCCTCCGTGGGTCGCCAACATAGTGCCTGTACCGAAGAAGGACGGTAAGGTACGCATGTGCGTCGATTATCGGGATTTGAACAGGGCGAGCCCTAAGGATGATTTCCCGTTGCCTCATATCGATGTGTTGGTCGACAACACAACCCAGTTTTCCGTGTTTTCATTCATGGATGGCTTCTCCGGTTACAATCAGATTAAGATGGCACCGGAGGACATGGAGAAAACGACGTTTATCACCCCCTGGGGAACATTCTGCTATAAGGTAATGCCCTTCGGTCTGAAGAACGCAGGGGCCACTTACCAGCGAGCAATGGTCACTTTGTTTCATGATATGATTCATCATGAGATCGAGGTCTATGTTGATGACATGATTGCAAAGTCCCAAACGGAGGAAGAGCATCTGGTCAACTTATTGAAGCTTTTTGAGAGGCTTAGGAAGTTCAGGCTGAGGCTGAATCCTAACAAGTGCACTTTCGGAGTGCGGTCCGAAAAGTTATTGGGGTTTATCGTTAGTGAACGAGGGATTGAAGTTGATCCTGCGAAAATAAAAGCTATCCAAGAAATGCCAGCGCCGAAAACAGAAAGAGAAGTTCGTGGTTTCTTGGGCCGAATAAACTACATTGCAAGGTTTATCTCTCAGCTCACGGCCACTTGTGAACCGATGTTCAAGCTTTTAAAGAAGGATCAGGCGATTACTTGGAATGAGGATTGCCAGAAGGCATTCGACAAAATAAAGCAGTATCTTCAAGAACCTCCAACCTTGATACCCCCAGTGGCTGGACGGCCATTAATCATGTACCTGACGGTTCTGGAGAACAGTATAGGGTGTGTTCTCGGTCAGCACGACGAGACGGGCAGAAAGGAGCATGCCATTTATTATTTGAGTAAAAAGTTCACTGAGTGTGAATCTCGATACTCGATGCTGGAGAAGACGTGTTGTGCACTAGCTTGGGCCGCCAAACGTCTACGACAATATATGCTCAACCACACCACTATGCTAATTTCGAAGATGGATCCGATCAAGTACGTCTTCGAGAAGCAGGCTCTTTCGGGCAGGATTGCCAGATGGCAAATGGTGTTAACGGAATATGATATTCAGTACGTCTCTCAGAAAGCCATTAAGGGAAGCGTATTGTCTGATTACCTTGCCGAACAGCCGATCGAGGATTACCAGCCGATGAAGTTCGAATTCCCTGACGAAGATATTATGTTTCTCAAAGCGAAGGATTGCGATGAGCCATTGCCCGATGAGGGGCCAGATAGGAAGTCTCAGTGGAAGTTGATATTCGACGGAGCGGTTAATTCCTATGGAAGTGGTATCGGGGCTATCATCACGACTCCTCACGGATCCCACATCCCGTTTACTGCGAGGCTGACGTTTCCAGTCACCAACAATGAAGCAGAGTATGAAGCATGTATCATGGGTCTAGAAGAGGCAATTGATTTGAGAATCAAGAATCTAGACGTATATGGTGACTCAGCGCTTGTAATCAATCAAATTAAAGGGGAGTGGAAAACTCGTCAAGCGAATTTAGTGCCGTACATGAATTATGCCAGGAGGCTGCTTCCTTTCTTCGATCGAGTGGAACTTCATCATGTACCCAGGGCTGAAAATCAGATGGCTGATGCCTTAGCCACGTTGGCTTCAATGTATAAAGTCAATTATTGGAATGAGGCTCCAAGAATTGTACTTTCGCATCTTGATAGACCGGCATTTGTCTTTGCAATCGAAAATGCCACCGAAGGCAAGCCATGGTTCCACGATATCCAGACCTTCCTTATGACTAAGGAGTATCCCGCGGGTGCGTCAACCCAGGATAAGAAAACTCTAAGGAGGCTATCTGGAAACTTTTATCTTAATCCTGATAGAGTGCTGTATAAGAGAAACCACGATCTTGTGCTACTCAGATGTGTAGATGAGAAAGAGGCGAGTATGCTCATGGAAGAAGTCCATGAGGGCACATTTGGTACGCACGCCGGCGGGCATGCCATGACGAGAAAGATCCTGAGAGCAGGGTATTACTGGCTGACTATGGAGTCAGATTGCTTCATATTCGCGAAGAAATGTCATAAATGCCAGATTTATGCTGATAGAGTTCATGTGCCGCCGTGCCCATTAAATGTCATGTCCTCCCCTTGGCCGTTCTCCATGTGGGGCATCGACATGATAGGCAAGATCGAGCCCACTGCATCCAATGGTCATCGTTTCATTCTGGTAGCTATCGACTACTTCACCAAGTGGGTGGAGGCAGCCTCATACGCAAATGTGACCAAGCAGGTGGTAGCTAAATTCATAAAGAGGGACATCATCTGTCGCTATGGAATTCCCGAGCGGATCATTACTGATAATGGTTCGAATTTGAATAACAAGATGATGAAGGAGCTGTGCCAGAGCTTCAAGATCGAACACCACAACTCATCTCCTTACCGGCCGAAGATGAATGGTGCCGTCGAAGCCGCCAACAAGAACATAAAGAAGATTTTTCAGAAGATGGTTGTGACGTACAAAGATTGGCATGAGATGCTGCCGTTTGCCTTGCACGGTTATCGTACGACGGTGCGTACGTCGACCGGGGAAACTCCTTTCTCCTTGGTGTACGGTATGGAAGCTGTCCTACCGTTAGAAGTGGAGATCCCTTCTTTGCGAGTGTTGGTTGATGTGAAACTCGACGAGGCAGAATGGATTACGAATCGTTTGAACCAACTCAGCCTGATGGACGAGAAGAGGTTAGCATCGATTGCATTTGGTCGTCTGTACCAAAGCCGAATGAAGAAAGCTTATAATAAGAAGGTGCGCCCAAGAAGCTTTCAGACGGGTGATCTCGTCCTGAAGAAGATTCTTCCGCCACACTCCAATCACCGGGGTAAGTGGACTCCGAATTACGAAGGGCCGTATGTCGTCAGCAAGGTCTTCTCAGGAGGAGCTTTGTTGTTATCCACGATGGATGGTGAAGATTTTGCATCCCCGGTGAACGCGGACGCAGTTAAAAAATACTTTGCTTGAAAGAGACCCGCTGGACAAAAAAGAAAGAGTCCAGGCAAAAAAGGGGCATCCCGGCGAACCAAAAACAAAATAAAAGGTTCGGGCAAAAATTAGGGATATATGGAAAAATGTACACCCGCGAAGTCGAAAACCTACACTGGGCGGCTTCGGCAAAAAAGGGTATCCCGGTGAACTGAAAACCCGTAAAGGGCGGTTCACGCAAAAGTTAGGGATTTGAATAAGCAAATGACTGCGTTCCGCGTGTGGACTTTCATTGTTTGGTGGTTCGGAAGACCTGAGGGCCGTTTATCTGAATCAATCTCTTCCGAAGCTGAAGCATCGGAGAAGTATCGGAGTCGAGTGGGTCCTAGAAGGATCAATTCATGGTGTTCGTCTACGCCTCGTTGCCGACATTTGTATATACTGATGTATATTTATCTTTTCTTTTTGTGCGGCTTCCTCATTCCAGGAGTTTGCCTCTGTTGTAAAACATTTTTGCCCATTCAGGGGTTCACCATCAATAAAATGCATGTTATTCAGCAATTCTGCTTGCCTATATTAGCATTTATCTGTTTTGTTTGCAAATGGAAACGCCGATGTTTTTGATAAAATGCGCATACATAAACTTGCGGGCCTAGGCCCATTGATTGTTGAAACGATTAATTACCTGAACATTGTCACGAGATAATAACCTTGATAGGCCCCTTTGAGGAGGGTATCTTGTCTGTTTGTTTGTGTTGTTGCAGGTGTAACACCTTCCAGAAGATGTGCCGGGCGCGTCCCCGAAGCACGGCGAGTCCTCCTTCTCCAGCAGTGTTCAGAAGTCTCTCTTCCGCAGAATCTGAACGCAGAATAGTGAGCATTGACATGTCTCCCCAGGCAGAGATGATTCTCGTCCCCAAGCGGACGCGTCTTGAAGGAACGCCACTTTATCGGCTGAGTCGCGCGCAGCAGCTCGTATTCTCCCCCAGCACCGGGTCACAAGTGCAGGTTTCATAGAAATGTTCGGGTGCCGAAGCTCGTGTTTTCCCCAGTAAAGTCGCCGCAGCAGGTGTTGCCCCAACACCGGGTCACAAGTGCAGGTTTCGTAGGGAATTGTTCGTACGCCAAAATATGCAGTAACTAATGGCGCCAGACTGAAGTCTCCAGCGGAATTGAGATTCCCCACCAGAGTCGTATTCTCTCCTGAAGTAGAATGACTTCTCCTTCCCCAGTAGAATATTGGAACAACTGATGTTATATTCCCCTGCAGAGTTGTACTCTCCCCCGAAGTCAGATGATTCTTTCTTCCCCGGCGAAATTAAAATTCCTCATCAGAGTCGTACCCTCCCGTTGAAGTAGAATGATTTCTCTCCCCGGCTGAACCCCAAGAGAGCCGAATCCTTGGAAGCAGTTGAGACCGTGAGTGGTTTTCCTAGCAGAGCATTGAACAACTGATGCTGTATTTCCCCAGAGACGTACTCTCTCCGGCGAAGCAGAATGACTTCTCCTTCCTCAGCCGAGTTTGCAGATGTCCAAGAGAGCCGAGTCCTTGGAAGTTGATCAGACCATGTTTTCCCCAGTGGAGTGTGGAGCAGCTGAAGTTGTTTCCCCACAGAGTTGTTATCCCCAGAAGAGTAGCCGAGACGGCCGCGCAGTTCATTCTCGCGATTGATATCAGCAGGTTCAGGTTCTCGTACAGTTTCGTCCACTGCAGTAATCGACTGAAGTTGTTTTCCCTGCAGCAGTCCGCGGAAGGTCAATTCCCCAGACAGAGTCCGATTGGTATTGGCGTGTCCATGTTCTCCTCAGCAGGATGATTCCTCTATCTGAGTAGTTCTTTCTCATTGACAGGAGAATCTCCCCTCGGCATTTATTTTGCTGACGAGATCGCATCATTGTGCATGACTGCATAGCATTCAACACTGCATAGCATTTAACATTGCATAGCATTGTACGGGATTGCATAGCATTTAGCATAAACGCATAGCATTTCCACCGTGTGGGGCATGGCGCCGAAGCATATGCATCATACGCATGATCTAGGTTATTATCATTCTCGTTCTACAGGTGTTCCACCAAGAGACTAGTTGCTCAGGACGATTCCTGATGTTCTCCCCAACAAGGTCGGTTCTTAAGATGATTCTTAGGACCCCAGTGTAATTCCCACAGTCGCTCGCTCAAGATGATTTTTGAGATCCCCAGCGAAGTCTTCAGTTCAAGACGATTCTTGAATTCCTCAGCAGGACCGTTTGCGTAAGATGATTCTTAAGACCTCAGTGCAGGTTCCCGAATGGTTTGCTTAGGATGATTCTTGAGCTCCCCAGTAGCGTACCCAGCAAGAGTTGCCGAGGAAGATTCCTGGAATACCCAGCAGAATAAAGTCGCCAGAATGGTTATCGGTTCAGGGTGATTCTTGAAGGTGCCCGACGGAGTTGTTTGTTCAAGATGATTCTTGAAGTCCCTAGCAGCGTGATATGTTTGCTCCAACAGTGATGTCTAATCTGAAGATCGACTTCGTAAACGCCTGAAGGCGATATCAGAAGGTTCTTGTGGATTCATATTTCCGCGTTGATGAATCAACGTGTGTCTGAAGACAAAGTTCAGAAGTTTGTAGATATAACAAGATGATCCGTGTTGGTCTGAAGACCAAGTCAGTTGTCCTGAAGTGATTGATTGCGATCAAGTGAATAGTTTTTCTTCTGACTGAAGTCGAAGATGTTTCTCCAGCTGAAGCGGAGTTTTGCCTGAAGGCAAAGTGTTTGAATCCCCGTAGAGTCATGAATGGCTCAGGATACCATTTCTCTGACTGAAGTCACAGATTTCCCAAGCTGAAGCGAAGGTGCCTAAGGGCAAGGTTATCCCCAAGGTCATGAATGACCTAGGATTCATTTTTCGGACTGAAGGCCGAAGTATATCCCTGACTGAAGTCACGGATACTCTATAGCAGAGGCGGAGTTGCCTGAAGGCAGATCCATGTATCCTTGAAGGCCAGGGATCATTTCTTTAGACTAAAGTCGAAGATACCTCCTGCAGAGTTGTCGACGGGAAAGGTTTATATCCTTGAAGGCCAAGGATGTCTATCTTCAAAAGAACTTGAAGATTCTCCAGCGGATCTGGAGTGGCCAGGGGCCAGGGTTCCATCTATCTTCAGAAGAACTTGAAGATTCTCCAGCGGATCTGGAGTGGCCAGGGGCCAGGGTTTCATTCATATTCAGAAGTACTTGAAGATCTTTTCTAGCTGAAGCTGGAAGTGGCCAGGGGCCAAAGTTTCATATAGTTCTGATGTTGAAGTTCTACAAGGGGGTCATTATGCAGTAGTATTCCGATGTTCGTTATGGTTCTGAGGGTGAACCCCAGATCAGAGTGTGCTTGGTTGAGTCTCTCATTCCCAGCGGAGTAGTTTCAAATACGCAAGTGTACCTTTTGTTCCATTTTCCAGGGGTGAACCCCAGGTCAGATCAGGTTTGTGTTCGACGGCGAGGTTGAATGTTTGTTTTGACGGCGAGGTCAGATTAGGTTTGTTCGACGGCGAGGTTGAATGTTTGTTTTGACGGCGAGGTCAGATTATGTTTGTCCGACGGCGAGGTTGGATGTTTGTTTTGACGGCGAGGTCAGATTACGATTAGTTCGACGGCGAGGTTGAATGTTTGTTCGACGGCGATGTTGGATGTTTGCTTTGACGGCGAGGTCAGATTATGTCTGTTTTGGCGGTGATGTCAGAAGATTATGTTCGACGGCGATGTCAGGCTTTTTAAATCCCCAGCAGAGATGATGTTTGTACGACGGCGACGCCGAGTGTCTCTCAGAGCGATGTTTGTTTCCGACGGCGATGTCAGACTCAGTTTTCCAGCGGCGATGTTGGGCATGTCAAGTTGATCCAGTCTTCTGACGGCGATGTTAGGTGATGCAGATCCTTTAGTTCTCCAGCGGCGATGCAGGGTATTTTGAAAGATTTAGTTCTCCAGCGGCGATGCGGGGTATGTTGATTGTCCGACGGCGATGTCAGATGTAGTTCTCTAGCGGCGATGCGGGGTATTTTGTTCAGTATTGTATTTTCTCCAGCGGCGATGCGGGTGTTACACCCCAAAATTTGCCCTCACAATACAAGACTTTGTGTTCCAAGAAGGTTCACAAGGTTCACAAAATTCACAATTGGTCAGAAGAGTTGACAATTCCCTCAGACAATGCACCTCCTAAGCAGTGCATCCAAAACTAGGGTTTTGACTTTAATCAGGCTAAATGGACTTCCAAGACTTCAAGTGAGCTTCATAACATCTTATATGTGTATAAGAACCCCCATGTCAAGTTTCAAGACTTTTCTCAAAAGTTTGCTCAGTCAGATGATCAGATAAGTCAAAAGCAGTCAATGCAGTTAAAAGGTCAAACTGAGGTCAACTGTGGTCAAACCAAAGTCAAACTTCATGATTTTTTTTGCCAACATCAAAGAGAGGTAAATATCATATGGCATGCATTTTTTTTCTAAAAAGTAAAAATGGCACAATTGGCAGGAGGACATGTGTAAGGAGTTATGAGTGTGAGAGGTTGAGAGTTCGAATCTCACCTTTGTCACTTTTTTTGTTTTTTATTATTTTTACTCTAAATTTTTCTATCTTTCATTAAAAAAATAACAAAAATAGTTTTTTATTATTATTTAATTATTATTTTCGTATTTTAATTAAATCATTTTTAAAAATATTATTTTTTTCACTTTTTTCTAAATTATTCATAAAAATATCCAAAAAATCATAAAATAAAAAATATTGAAAAAAATTTTGTTCTTTTTATAATATTTTTTATTTTAGGAATCAATAGGATTATTAGCTTTTATTTTAAGTTCATTTTAATTATTTTAAATTATTTAAATTTTATTTTTTCTTAACTAATTATTTAGTTTGGGCTTTAAAATGGGCTTTAGGGACATTATTGACAATTTGGTGTTAACCCTAATTTGTTCCCTATATATACATGTGTTGCCTTGTTGGAAAAAAGGAGAAGAAAAAAAAAAACCTAAGAGGAGTGAGTGCCGTTTGCCGTTATTTAGTTTTCTTCTTCATCCATTACTATTGTTTCTTTTTCTTCATCGTTTACCGTTATTTCTTTTCCTTCATCTATTACTGTTGTTTCTTTTTCTTCATCTTTTACCGTTATTTCTTTTTCTTCATCTATTACCGTTATTTCTTTTTCTTTATCTATTACTGTTACGTTTATATATATATAGTTTTTAAATTGTTAGAGTTTATATATATAAGATTTTTGATCGAATTATGTCGATACGATGTTTGCACATTTGTGTGCATGACGCGTGACATTTGTGTTAGTTCGATCTGGTTGCGATGATCGCATTTTTGTGTGAGCAATAATACTATTTTTTGCTTAATTTCTTTTTCTTTGCGATAAATTTTGTTTCGTCCGATTTAGATCTGGTTGCGATGAGCGCATTTCTGCGTTAGCAACATTGTTGGGTTATTTGGCACATTTAAAATTCATTATTGCTTTATTATTATTATTATTATTATTATTATTATTATTATTATTATTATTATTATTATTATCATTATTTATTATTATTATCATTATTATCATTATTATTACCATTATTATTATTATTGTTATCATTAATTTATTAAAATTTGTTATAATATAAAAATCTGTTTTTTAAAATAAATAACATTAACATCTTTTCCAAATTAATATGAAAACCTATTATTTTTAAGAAAAACTTTTTTTTAGATAAATTTAAAATAATAACTAAAATCTTTTTTTAAAATAATAACTAGAACCGTTATTTATTTTATTTTATTATTGTTCAATTCAAATTTCATTATCATATTGTATCTGCTCCTCTCATGTAACCTCGCGAACTTAACAATCGCTCTTTAAATTCTGCCTTTAAATTTCTGCTTGCATGGTTTAAATTATGACATTATCTCTCTGTTTGCATGATTCAATTATCTCACGCGTTTACTATTATTTCTGTCACATTGCACACATCCGAAGGTTAGGTCTAACTGTTTGGCCGCCGCGCCAATAGTCCGTAAAACTTCACACATTCAATTTCAAATCCTCAAAACTACAAACTACAAATCCTAATTTTCACAAATGCCTCGCCGCAGGCAAAATTACAATTTTACCCTTAGCATTAGGTCAAAGAGCCGCCGCGCTCATTTTAGGGTTTCCCGCCGTGGAATCCCTAATTTAACCCTAATTACAACTTAACATTTCAACGTAGAGATTTGGAGTTTCTACACTCCACGTAAGCGTGTCCTTAAGATGCGTTTATTCCCCTTGAGACCTTGACCACAGTCAAGAAGTTTCTAACCTCCCTATTGAGGGGAACTACGATTACTCTGATTCCACTCCCGTAAGGATACGTAGGCACAAGATGCGATGTCTTGCCGAGTAAACTTAGAATTAACCCCCTTTATTATTTATTATTGCTTATTTATATTTTATTTAATTATTTTGCTTATTATTTTGTAATTGTTTCTTGGATGTAAAGTTGTTTAATTATTTAATTATTATTATGGTTAGTAATTAGGGAGTGTAACAACATGTATGTAATATTAAAATAAATTTAGATCACTTCTAAATAAAGATAATTAAAATAAACACGTCACACACGTAAGTCGATTTTAATCGCCGTCTCACTTCCTAAGGATATCCCTCAAGTTGCCTACGAATAATGGTTAAGTGGGGTGTATAAAGCAAGTCCCTCAAATAAAAAAATCATCAAAGTCCCTTATGATTGCCTTTACGAATCAAGTCCCTTTCGAAAAATGATGATGATCCCTTATATGTGCTTATTACATCCCACAATGGCCTTCAAAGTCAAATTGTCCCTCACATACCCCTTAACATCCAAAGTAAGGACTACCTACTCCATTATAGTAGGGATAGTCTTACTAAAGGAAAGAATGAAGAATAAGAAAGACCTTAAAACATTAGGGTAGGCTACTCCTAGATACTTGCTCACTTCAAAACTTTTTCACACTTAAACAAATTTCCAACAAAATTTTCAAACAAGTTTTTTTCACATCCATACACGGATTATTATTAAACTATTCTGAAATTTTTGGCTATTCACACACTACACTTTCAAAACAATTCAAAAGTGAGCTTAAGTACCTAAGAGCCCATGGATAACCATGGATGAAAAGGGTGCTAACACCTTCCCTTTTCATAACCTACCCCCCGGACCCAAAATATTCTCTAAGGTCTTTCCTGTTCTTTTATAACCTTTCCTTATGGATAAAATAAAAGTCGGTGGCGACTCTTGCTATCCGCAACATTGTTTAAAGTCAGTTCACCGGGTTACAGAACTGGCGACTCTGCTGGGGATTTATTTAAGAGGGGTACCCTTAGGAATTAAGATCACTTTAAATTGTTTGCCTTGTTTGCTTTATTATTATATTGTTGGGGTGCTCTTATGTGTGAAAGGTCCTAACCCGGATCTAGTGTACCTTAGGTAAATGGCAATAGACCAAGGAAACTGTACGACGTATATCGATACGGTTGATCTGGTGGCCATAGTTAGTGCGACTTCTTGGTTGGTGCTTATATTCCTTAAGTCAAGTTGAGGATAATATTGAGGCTGCCATATGTTGTCAATGCACTAACTGACTTTTAGAACCCTAGTTAACTCATCTTGGCCTTTAGAAAGTAGTGAGGTAATCGGCTTTGGTGCAGACTGAAGTTGGTTGACACTCGATACTACGCTCATTGAGATCTTAAACTTGGAGGGTTTTGGTTGGCAAGTAAGTTGCCTTCTGAACAACCACCCTTGTGAAGGATCAATGATATTGAGATCCCTTAGAACCTGGTTACTTTTGTAGGACAGGATGAACCATCTAACTTCAGGGGAGGGTACTTGCCTTTGAACCTCATGCAAGCCTTCAAACCTAGGGCTATGGTGTGACTTGTTTGTGTGTGCCACATGTTTGTGATTGAGCATGACATCATGACATCATCATGCATCATAAGCATATCATTTTCCCTAACCATTTCAAGGACCAAAGGATTTATCTTTGTTCTTTGTTGCAGGTCATGGCTTCTGCTCGTAGAAACACCATCAGGATCAACTTTGTAGGGATACCTGCTAAGCTCAAGGAGTTGGTTTCCCTAGTGCCTGATCATTCCCAGTTCAACAAGAGACATGGTCACTTATTGGATCTAGTTACTTCAGGGTTCAGTGAAGACATGATGAGTGTGCTGTTTCAGTTCTTTGACCCTAAGCACCATTGCTTTACATTTCCTGATTATCAGCTGGTTCCAACCATGGAGGAGTTCTCTAAACTTCTGGGTATACCTGTTCTTGATCAGAAGCCATTCACAGGCTTAGAGAAGGAGCTTAAACCAGAAGTTATTGCTGCAGCTCTACATCTGAAGAAGTCTGACATTGTTCTAGAGACGAGAAGTGGAGTTAAAGGTATTCTTGCCAAGGTATTAGTGGATGAAGCTCAAATGTTCTTGAAGGTTATGAGCTACGATGCTTTTGAGGAGATCTTAGTCTTATTGATTTATGGCTTAGTGTTGTTCCCCAATCCTGATCAGTTCATAGACGTTCATGCCATCAACATATTCCTGAGTCACAATCCAGTGCCTACCTTACTTGGAGACATCCTACATTCTCTTCACACCCGTACTACAAGGGCAAGAGGAACTTTGATGTGCTGCATACCTTTACTTTCTAGGTGGTTTATTTCTCACCTTCCTCGCTCAGTAATGAAGAATGAGCAAGGGTTCAGATGGTCCAAGGGGATCATGTCACTTTCTCACTCAGACATCCATTGGTGCTCCAGATCTATGGAGAATGTCACCATCATTGACCGTTGTGGGGAGTTTCCTAATGTGCCACTTCTAGGCATAAGAGGAGGCATCACCTACAACCCATCTCTAGCTTTACGACAGTTTGGTTACGCCCGGAGCGATGGTCCACATGACATGTTGATTCAGGGCATTGTGTTTGATTACGACAACGATCTTCAGGGTTACCGTCAGAGATTCATCCGAGCTTGGGGAAAGGTAAACAGGATTGACAGCAAGACACTGGAGCCTAAGTACACTATTCCTATGGAGGCTTATCTCAGATGGGTACGATCTCGTGCTCAGACACTCATGATGCCATATCCTGCCGTCCTACCAGTTACCATGGAACCTGTTGCTGAAGGAGACACAGCTTATACCATCCTTCACCCAGACATGCCTACTGATATGGAAGACTTGCAGAGATCATGGATCCAACTGAAAGAGCAAAGGGATACTTTCGAGGCTCATTACAAAGCAAGCCAAGCAAGGATCCTAGAGCTAACAACGCTACTTCATGAGGAACGAAACCTCAACTCATACCTCAACACAAAGAGGAAACGTCCATGGGAGACTTAAAACCCCATCTTTTGTACTTATTTCGTTTTCATTTTTTGTAAGCCTAAAAGGCAAAACAAGTTATTACTAATAAAAAGTTACTTTCTTGTTTGTTTAAGCAAATTTAAATCCTGCGGTCCTTGAAAACATTGCATATGCATTCCCATATCATTGCATCACAGGTTTATAATTGTGCACAGGTTTCTCATCTTCTCGCTGTTTATTTCAGCAATGGATCTTGAACAATCAGTTAAGGATCTCCAGGCACAGAATGCACAGTTCCAAGAGCTGATCCTGAACCTATCCAAGGGGCAGGATGAATTGAAGACACTGCTAGCCAAGAAGACTAAGAAGGCTAGAAGGTCTGCTGGGTTGCTCAACATGGGAAGAAGGTTCAAAGGTCCTGTCAAGACCAAGGAACATGTTGAAGACTATGAATCTGAAGAATCTGAGCAGGAGAGAGGCAGTCTCCACAACACTATGGGGGACTCTGATTCTGAGGCTAACTACTACCATGAGCCTAACGAAGACAAATTCAAGATGCTGGTGGATAGAATGGATGCTATGGAATTACAGAAATCATCTGGGCTGGATTTTGAGGATTTGAGCTTGATATCTGGGGTGGTCATACCCATTGGGTTCAAAGTTCCTACATTTGTTGTCTATGATGGGGTCTCTTGTCCCAAATTGCATCTGAGGTCTTATGTCAGAAGAATGCAACCCCACACTGCTGATAAAAAGTTGTGGATCCATTTCTTTCAAGAGAGTTTATCTGGAGCTCAGCTAGAGTGGTATTATCAGTTGGAGAGTGTCAACATCAGAGATTGGAATGACCTTGCTGAAGCTTTCTACAAGCAGTATCAATACAATGCTGACTTAGCCCCCACTCGCATGCAGCTTCAAAGCATGTCTATGGGTGCCAAAGAAAGCTTTAAGGAGTATGCTCAGAAGTGGAGAGACTTAGCTGGAAGAGTTCAACCCCCTTTGACTGATAGGGAGTTGGTTGATATGTTCATGTGTACGCTGAATGGTCCGTTTTACAGTCATCTCATTGGAAGCTCATCATCTGGCTTCACTGAGTTGATCATGACAGGAGAGCGAGTAGAGAATGGTATCAAGAGTGGTAAGATCCAAGTGGGCACTTCTTCATCAGGTGCTGCAAAGAAGCCTCCCACTGGGAAGAAAGAATCTAATGCTGTGTATGGTCAGCCTGATCGTAACAGAAGGCATCAGTCTGTTAGTGCAGTTCATATTTCAAATCCAACTCCTGCAACAACAGAACAGCCTCAAGGCAACCAACAGAGGGCTAGAAGACAGTTCACGAAGATCAACATGTCAATGGCTCAGGCATTGCAACACTTGTTGAAGGCTGAACTTATTACCCTGAGGGAGGCTCCTCAGAATCCCAATGTTACATCTCCCAAGTACAATCCCAATGCACGATGTGCATATCATTCAAACTGTCCAGGACATGACACTAATAACTGCTGGGTCTTGAAGAACAAAATTCAGGATATGATTGATGCTGGAGAAATTGAGTTTGATCCACCAGGTACTCCAAATGTGATTACAGCTCCAATGCCAAATCACGAGAAGACTGTCAACGCCATTGATGAAGATGTTGATGAAGATCTGCATGTCTATTCAGTTATGGAGTCGAGCACACCATTGTCTGTTATCAAAAAGAGGTTAGTACAAGCCGGGATCTTTCCAGGTTGTCATGAAGATTGTCTATATTGTACCTATAAGCCGGATAGTTGCTTCGTTTTGAGAGATGGGATTCAACGTCTCATGGATAAATATACTATAGTGTTTGAAAGAAGACCAGCATCTGTAGAAAGTATGGTGGATCATCTGACTCAGGGTAAGAAGATTGAAGAGGTTGACATGGTTGACAAAGTACCACTAAGAATCACTTCAAAGGGTCCCATTAAAATCACTCATCAGGGCCTAATCAAGATTACTGCTGAAGGTCCTGTGAAAGTTGTTGCTGAAGCCAGAGTAGCTCCCCTAATCATTACCACTCCTGGTCCTATTCCTTATACATCTGACAAAGCTGTGCCTTGGCACTATGGGTCTGATGTTTACATCCATGGTGTCAAGCAGGAGCCTTTACCTGATATGCCTGTTGACATTGATAATATTGCTGGATCTAGCAAGATCACTCGTAGTGGAAGAGTCTTCTCTCCTCCAGTTGCTTCTAAGAGTGCAGTTACTCCTGCTGTTACTTCCACCACTGATGCTCGGGGCAAGGGTCCTGTTATTGAGCCTGTATCTACTGATGTGCCAGCTGCTGATGACCTCTCTAAGCAGATGGAAGAAGTATTGAAAATCATTCGCAAGAGTGATTATGATATTGTTGATCAGCTGGGGCATACTCCCTCAAAGATTTCTATGCTCTCCCTGTTATTATGTTCTGAGGCTCATGCCAAGTTATTGATCAAGTTTCTAAAGATGGCTCATGTACCCAGTGCAATTTCTGTGGACCAGTTTGAGAATTGTGTTGCGCACCTGACCTATGACAACGGGTTAGGATTTTCTGATGCTGACTTGACCCCGGCCAAGAGGGATCATAACAGGGCCTTGCATATTTCAATTGAATGCAGGGGCACTACCCTGTCTCATGTGCTGATAGACAATGGTTCCTCTCTGAATGTGTTGCCTAAGGAAGTCCTGAACAAGCTGAGTCCTGAAGATACGGTATTGAAGCCCAGTAATATTGTGGTAAAGGCTTTTGATGGTTCTAGAAGAGTAGTGCATGGGGAAATTGATCTTCCAATCAAGGTTGGCTCTCAGGTGTTTACTGCTACATTCTATGTGATGGATATTCGTCCTTCGTACTCATGTCTGCTTGGTCGTCCCTGGATCCATGGGGCAGGTGCGGTGACCTCCACATTACATCAAAAGTTGAGATATCCGGTGAATGGAAAAGTTGTTACTGTCTTTGGAGAGGAAGAATACTTTGTCAGCCATGTAAACACTTTCAAGTATCTGGAAGTAGAAGGTGAATACATTGAAACTCCATGTCAGTCATTTGAAGTGGTTCCCTGGGCTGTTAAGGATTGTGTGACTCCTCCTGCTGTGAAGAAGGTTCCTGTGGTCATCAGAAACCCTCCAACAATGGCAATGGCCTCCCTCAATGATGCAAAAGCTATGGTGGAAGAAGGTGGTTGTACTATTTGGGGTCAGCTTCCTGATATTTCATACCAGTCTGACAAGTTTGGTGTGAGTTTCACTGCAGAGTCCCAGAAGGCTGTTCGTCGTGCTCGTGCTGTTCGTATCACCAATCAAGGGGTTATCAATGCTGTGGGAGATCAAGATGAAGACCACAACTTGGAGGCATGGATTTTTCCTACTGTGGGTGCTGGACTCAATAATTGGAAAGCTGAAGATGTTATCCCTATCTCCTTTAGTCAGGAGTAAATACTATTACTGTGTTATGTTTTTAAATTTGTAATTTCTGGAACAATTAAAACTTTCAAGCCATGTGCCTTACCCGGGGCACAATGGTGTGCTTGTTACGGGTTGTCATTTCATTTGCATACTTCATTCAATAAAATCAATGGACGTTTCGTTTTCGTAAATATTATGTTCCTTGTCTTTCTTTTTCTTTTATTTTTGCTTTATCAGCTATGTGTTCTTACACACACCCACGTCACTAAAATGCAGATCCTCATCCACTCTGGATCCAGTTGATAACAGTTCTACTATTGCCAATTACAATTTCGAGAATCCGATCTATCAAACTGAAGACGGAAACGAGGACGATTGTGAAATACCTGTAGAGCTTGCTAGGTTGTTACAACAAGAAGAGAAAGCTATACAGCCACATGAAGAGCCAGTCGAAGTTGTGAATCTGGGAACTGAAGAAAACAGAAAAGAGGTCAAGATAGGGGCTGATTTAGAGGACAGTGTCAAGAGCAGGTTGATTCAGATGCTACGTGACTATGTGGAGATCTTTGCTTGGTCTTATGAAGATATGCCAGGGTTGGATACAGACATTGTGGTTCACCGTTTGCCTGTGAAAGAAGATTGTCGTCCAAAGAAGCAGAAGGTTCGTCGTATGCGTCCTGAAATGTCAGAAAAGATCAAAGCAGAGGTAATGAAACAGTGCAATGCAGGGTTCTTGGCCGTAACTTCTTATCCTCAGTGGGTTGCAAATGTGGTACCAGTTTCTAAGAAAGATGGTAAGGTACGTATGTGTATAGACTACAGAGATCTGAACAAGGCTAGCCCTAAAGATGACTTTCCACTTCCTCATATTGATATTCTGATGGACAACACTGCTCAGCATAAGGTATTCTCTTTTATGGATGGTTTCTCTGGTTACAATCAAATCAAGATGGCACCTGAAGATATGGAGAAGACTACATTTGTGACACAGTGGGGCACCTTTTGCTATAAGGTAATGCCATTTGGTTTGAAGAATGCAGGGGCAACATATCAGCGTGCTATGGTGGCTTTGTTTCATGATATGATTCATCATGAGATAGAGGTATATGTGGATGATATGATAGCCAGGTCTCAGAATGAAGAACAACATCTTGATCATCTGCACAAGTTGTTTGAGAGGTTGAAGAAATACAGGTTGAGATTAAATCCAAACAAGTGTACTTTTGGAGTTAGATCTGGAAAGCTCCTGGGTTTCATTGTCAGTGGAAAAGGTATTGAAGTGGATCCTGCAAAAGTGAAAGCTATACGAGAGATGCCAGCTCCCCGTACTGAGAAGGAGGTTAGAGGTTTCTTGGGACGATTGAACTACATTGCAAGATTTATTTCCCAATTAACTACCATCTGTGAGCCAATCTTCAAGTTGTTGAAGAAAGATCAGGTGATGGAATGGAATGATGAGTGCCAGACTGCCTTTGATGAAATCAAGAGATATTTGCTAGAACCTCCAATTTTAATGCCACCAGTTGATGGAAGACCCTTGATTATGTATTTAACAGTATTAGACAACTCAATGGGGTGTGTATTGGGGCAACATGACGAGTCTGGTCGAAAAGAGCAGGCAATATACTACCTTAGCAAAAAGTTTACCGACTGTGAAACAAGATACTCACTGCTCGAGAAAACTTGCTGCGCTTTGGCATGGGCTGCTCGCCGACTAAGACAGTATATGTTGACCCATACTACCTTGTTGATTTCGAAGATGGATCCAATCAAGTACATATTTGAGAAACCTGCTCTCTTCGAAAGAATTGCAAGATGGTAAATGATCTTGACGGAATATGATATACAGTATACTACTCAGAAGGCCATTAAGGGGAGTGTTGTTGCTGATCATTTGGCTCATCAAGCAGTAGATGATTACCAGTCAATGAATTTTGAGTTCCCTGATGAAGACATTATGTCTGTTACCAAAGAACCTGGACAATATGACGGACCTGAACAAGGATCCCGATGGACTATGGTTTTTGATGGTGCCTCCAATGCACATGGTAATGGTGTTGGTGTTGCGATTAGTTCCCCTGAAGGTTGTCATGCCTCGATTACTGCCAGACTTTGTTTCTATTGTACCAATAACATGGCTGAGTATGAGGCATGTATCATGGGTATGCAAGTTGCTATTGATATGAAGATTCAGTTCCTTGAGGTGTATGGAGATTCAGCTCTGGTAGTAAGTCAGATTAAAGGAGATTGGGATACAAAGCATGATAATCTCATTCCTTACAGAGAACATGTGTTGTCTTTGATCCCACATTTCAAAGAGATTACTTTTGGACATATTCCACGAAGAGAGAATCAGTTGGCAGACGCATTGGCCACCATGGCATCTATGTTTGAGATAAGCTGGGATGATGAAGCTCCCAAGATTACCATTGATAGATTTGAGAAGCCTGCATACTGCAATGAGATTGACACTGAAGGGGCAAGTGGACTCCAACATATGAGGGACCATTTGTAGTCAAGACAGTGTTCTCAGGAGGTGCCATGATACTGACTACAATGGATGGTGAAGACTTCCCACAACCTGTAAACGCAGACATAGTTAAAAAATACTACGTATAAAAAGAGACCTGCTAGGTTGACAGGCCTAGGCAAAAATAAGGGCATCCCGGCAAACCAAAAGGGTTTGGGCAAAAATTAGGGATATATATATAAAAAGATGTACACCCGGCAAGTCGAAAACCTGAAAAGGCGGCTTGGGCAAAAAAGGGTATCCCGGTGGATTGAAAACCTGAAAGGGCAATCCAGGCAAAAGTTAGGGATTAAAGCGTATGACTATGTCTCGTTTGGATCACTCATGAAACTGCAACCAGTTGTACTACTTACTCAAGCTCAAACAGATAAAGCTCAATCCAATCGTTTCCGTCTCAACAGCAAGAAGATGAGATACTTGAGGGGCAATAGTAGAATTGAAACTCAATAGGATTATTTCCCACATAGCTGATTCTTTTTGTAAAACTTCATGACAAAATTCTCTTACTAGGGTTTATGTCTCCTTGTACAAACTTACCCATGTACGGGTCACTTTTGATATAAATAAATTCCATCTTTTGAATCCAGATTTACTTTTACCCTATTTACATAAGCGAAACGTCCATTGGTTGTGTTTGAATGCACGTATGCCTTTGAATACGATTGATGTTTACCAGAAATGCATGTATGCTTTTAATATGATTGATGTTTACCAGAAATGCATGAAAATGCAGTAATAGTATTTACTAAGGACGAACGAGGGAAGGATTTCAACGAAGCTTCGCCGGTTCATCTTTACAAGACAGTTACAAACCATCAGTAGGACTAATCCATTTTCACAAAGTCTAATCTCCCCTGGAATTTATATCCATCTCTTTTATCCTCATACGGATATACGGGAAATTACTTTCCAATAAAGGCACGATGAACGAAGATGGGATGTTATACTTATCCTACTATCAAACGAAAACGAAGGTTATCTATACCCTGCTATCCCCAACAACGGGAGGTTATCTATACCTTGTTATCCCCAACAACGGGAGGTTATCTATACCTTGTTATCCCCAGCAGACGGAGGGTTATATATTCTTCAACAACGAATCGGGATTTATTTTCCTTGGCCAGCAGTTGTTATACAAGGATATCCAGACACTTCCAGCAGTGTCATATCATACATACATCATTTACATCATACCATAACATATATGTCTATAGTACATTACCTAAGTGCATCATGTCATACATGCATACATAAAGCATAAACTAATGTTGTTATACAGAATGCTACCTTGTTTTCAGGTTAATTATCCAACAAACAAGCTTATGATCTTTGGGACTGCTTTATTGTGACCTCAGGGTTACTTTATCCTCCTGATGAGCTTCTTATTACTTTGGGACTGCTTTATTGTAACCTCAGGGTTATTTTATCCTCCTGATAGCCTCTCATGACTTCAAGACTGCTTTAGAGCTACTGATTGCTCTATCCTCCTGAAATCATCCTATTACTTCAAGACTGCTTTAGAGCTATTCATTGCTCTATCCTCATGAGGTCATATTACTACTTCAAGACTGCTTTAGAGCTATTCATTTCTCTATCCTCCTGAAGCCATCTAATTATTTCATGACTGTTTTAGAGTTATCCATTGCTCTATCCTCCTGAAATTACATTATTATTTCAAGACTGCTTTAGAGCTATCCATTGCTCTATCCTCCTGAAATCATTACTTCAAGACTGCTTTAGAGTTATTGATTGCTCTATCCTCCTGAAGACATATCACATTATTATTTCAAGACTGCTTTAAAGCTGTTGATTGCTCTATCCTACTGAAGCCATTCTATTACTTCAAGACTGCTTTAGAGCTATTGATTGCTCTATCCTCCTGAAGCCATTATTACTTCAAGACTGCTTTAGAGCTATTGATTGCTCTATCCTCCTGAGGTCAGATTTATCACTTCAAGACTGCTTTAGGGTTATCATTATTGATTGCTCTATCCTCATGAAGACATGCTGTTACATCAGTATTACTCCAGACTCCTGACAGTTCTCATTATACTACTGAAGAACTTTCCCCTAGTGGCATCTTTAAGCCCACTCAATCATGTTCAACCAACCATCAATATCACTCCATGCACTGGTGAGTGCAAATTTTTGGGCTTTTGTGTTCAATCCCCTTCAACCTTCCGGGTTACGACTGGCAAATATACCAATCTAACCCCTCAGGTTTCAGAAAATTGAACAGGGGCAGCTGTTACACCCCAAAATTTGCCCTCACAATACAAGACTTTGTGTTCCAAGAAGGTTCACAAGGTTCACAAAATTCACAATTGGTCAGAAGAGTTGACAATTCCCTCAGACAATGCACCTCCTAAGCAGTGCATCCAAAACTAGGGTTTTGACTTTAATCAGGCTAAATGGACTTCCAAGACTTCAAGTGAGCTTCATAACATCTTATATGTGTATAAGAACCCCCATGTCAAGTTTCAAGACTTTTCTCAAAAGTTTGCTCAGTCAGATGATCAGATAAGTCAAAAGCAGTCAATGCAGTTAAAAGGTCAAACTGAGGTCAACTGTGGTCAAACCAAAGTCAAACTTCATGATTTTTTTTGCCAACATCAAAGAGAGGTAAATATCATATGGCATGCATTTTTTTTCTAAAAAGTAAAAATGGCACAATTGGCAGGAGGACATGTGTAAGGAGTTATGAGTGTGAGAGGTTGAGAGTTCGAATCTCACCTTTGTCACTTTTTTTGTTTTTTATTATTTTTACTCTAAATTTTTCTATCTTTCATTAAAAAAATAACAAAAATAGTTTTTTATTATTATTTAATTATTATTTTCGTATTTTAATTAAATCATTTTTAAAAATATTATTTTTTTCACTTTTTTCTAAATTATTCATAAAAATATCCAAAAAATCATAAAATAAAAAATATTGAAAAAAATTTTGTTCTTTTTATAATATTTTTTATTTTAGGAATCAATAGGATTATTAGCTTTTATTTTAAGTTCATTTTAATTATTTTAAATTATTTAAATTTTATTTTTTCTTAACTAATTATTTAGTTTGGGCTTTAAAATGGGCTTTAGGGACATTATTGACAATTTGGTGTTAACCCTAATTTGTTCCCTATATATACATGTGTTGCCTTGTTGGAAAAAAGGAGAAGAAAAAAAAAAACCTAAGAGGAGTGAGTGCCGTTTGCCGTTATTTAGTTTTCTTCTTCATCCATTACTATTGTTTCTTTTTCTTCATCGTTTACCGTTATTTCTTTTCCTTCATCTATTACTGTTGTTTCTTTTTCTTCATCTTTTACCGTTATTTCTTTTTCTTCATCTATTACCGTTATTTCTTTTTCTTTATCTATTACTGTTACGTTTATATATATATAGTTTTTAAATTGTTAGAGTTTATATATATAAGATTTTTGATCGAATTATGTCGATACGATGTTTGCACATTTGTGTGCATGACGCGTGACATTTGTGTTAGTTCGATCTGGTTGCGATGATCGCATTTTTGTGTGAGCAATAATACTATTTTTTGCTTAATTTCTTTTTCTTTGCGATAAATTTTGTTTCGTCCGATTTAGATCTGGTTGCGATGAGCGCATTTCTGCGTTAGCAACATTGTTGGGTTATTTGGCACATTTAAAATTCATTATTGCTTTATTATTATTATTATTATTATTATTATTATTATTATTATTATTATTATTATTATTATTATTATTATCATTATTTATTATTATTATCATTATTATCATTATTATTACCATTATTATTATTATTGTTATCATTAATTTATTAAAATTTGTTATAATATAAAAATCTGTTTTTTAAAATAAATAACATTAACATCTTTTCCAAATTAATATGAAAACCTATTATTTTTAAGAAAAACTTTTTTTTAGATAAATTTAAAATAATAACTAAAATCTTTTTTTAAAATAATAACTAGAACCGTTATTTATTTTATTTTATTATTGTTCAATTCAAATTTCATTATCATATTGTATCTGCTCCTCTCATGTAACCTCGCGAACTTAACAATCGCTCTTTAAATTCTGCCTTTAAATTTCTGCTTGCATGGTTTAAATTATGACATTATCTCTCTGTTTGCATGATTCAATTATCTCACGCGTTTACTATTATTTCTGTCACATTGCACACATCCGAAGGTTAGGTCTAACTGTTTGGCCGCCGCGCCAATAGTCCGTAAAACTTCACACATTCAATTTCAAATCCTCAAAACTACAAACTACAAATCCTAATTTTCACAAATGCCTCGCCGCAGGCAAAATTACAATTTTACCCTTAGCATTAGGTCAAAGAGCCGCCGCGCTCATTTTAGGGTTTCCCGCCGTGGAATCCCTAATTTAACCCTAATTACAACTTAACATTTCAACGTAGAGATTTGGAGTTTCTACACTCCACGTAAGCGTGTCCTTAAGATGCGTTTATTCCCCTTGAGACCTTGACCACAGTCAAGAAGTTTCTAACCTCCCTATTGAGGGGAACTACGATTACTCTGATTCCACTCCCGTAAGGATACGTAGGCACAAGATGCGATGTCTTGCCGAGTAAACTTAGAATTAACCCCCTTTATTATTTATTATTGCTTATTTATATTTTATTTAATTATTTTGCTTATTATTTTGTAATTGTTTCTTGGATGTAAAGTTGTTTAATTATTTAATTATTATTATGGTTAGTAATTAGGGAGTGTAACAACATGTATGTAATATTAAAATAAATTTAGATCACTTCTAAATAAAGATAATTAAAATAAACACGTCACACACGTAAGTCGATTTTAATCGCCGTCTCACTTCCTAAGGATATCCCTCAAGTTGCCTACGAATAATGGTTAAGTGGGATGTATAAAGCAAGTCCCTCAAATAAAAAAATCATCAAAGTCCCTTATGATTGCCTTTACGAATCAAGTCCCTTTCGAAAAATGATGATGGTCCCTTATATGTGCTTATTACATCCCACAATGGCCTTCAAAGTCAAATTGTCCCTCACATACCCCTTAACATCCAAAGTAAGGACTACCTACTCCATTATAGTAGGGATAGTCTTACTAAAGGAAAGAATGAAGAATAAGAAAGACCTTAAAACATTAGGGTAGGCTACTCCTAGATACTTGCTCACTTCAAAACTTTTTCACACTTAAACAAATTTCCAACAAAATTTTCAAACAAGTTTTTTTCACATCCATACACGGATTATTATTAAACTATTCTGAAATTTTTGGCTATTCACACACTACACTTTCAAAACAATTCAAAAGTGAGCTTAAGTACCTAAGAGCCCATGGATAACCATGGATGAAAAGGGTGCTAACACCTTCCCTTTTCATAACCTACCCCCCGGACCCAAAATATTCTCTAAGGTCTTTCCTGTTCTTTTATAACCTTTCCTTATGGATAAAATAAAAGTCGGTGGCGACTCTTGCTATCCGCAACATTGTTTAAAGTCAGTTCACCGGGTTACAGCGGGGTATTTTGGTTGATCGACGGCGATGTCAGACTCAGTTTTCCAGCGGCGATGTTGGGTGTGTCAGTTAATTCAGTTCTCCAGCGGTGATGTTGGATGGTTCGTTCTCCAGCGGCGATGTTGGGTATTTTGGTGATTCAGGTTCTTTAGTTCTCCAGCGGCGATGTTGGATGTATTGTTTGTTTCCGACGGTGATGTCAGATCAATATTTCTCCAGATAGTTGCCGTGCAGCTATTATTCCAGTGTTCGACGAGTTGAGCAGTTGGCAAATTTTCGGGTTTACCGGTATTCAACCGTCTCGCACCTTGATTGGCTGAGAGTCGTTCGCTTCTCACCCAGTCAGGTTCAAGCCGTTTGAATAGGGGCAGCTGTTGCACCCCAAAATTTGACCAACAATTATTTACTCATTAAGTGTTTGAAGATTGATACCTTCATCAGAAAGTTCAAGAGATCCTTAGAGAAATTGGTTGAAACCAAGGATGTGTGACTCATAGCTTGAGAGTTGTGGGAACTCCTCAGATGATTCAGAGACTTTGAGAATGAACTTGGAGATTTGAGAAAGCCTATGAGATGTCTTGAAAGCCATCATGAAGCCCAGAGAAGTCATTGTGCAAGGATTCAGAAGATTCAACCATAAATGGTAGAATTAGGGTTTTGACTGGGTCAACCCTGAGGTAACTGAAGACTTGGGGAGGATTGAGACCTAATCCAAGGGCCATGAGATCATGGAATGATGTATGGAGATGTTATAAAGATGATTCCTAGACCAACTCATCATGATTGAGGAGTTTGAGAAGTTTTGAGTTAGGGTTTCTGAGGATTGTCAGTGAAAAAACCCTAATTTGATCCCTATCTTCCAGGCAGTTTTAGCTCAAGATATGATTGATATCTCATCTTCCCCACAACATGAATGTTGTAGAGCTTGTTCTTAGCTTTAATTTGAGTGGTGGAAGTCCTTGATAGGAGTTGCAGAGCTCAAGTTATGGTTTTGACAAATTACAGGTCAGCTGAGGTGTGTGAATCTGGGTCCTTGAAAGTCACCCAACTTGCAGACAACTTTTGCCCTAGTAGGATGATTCCTATGATTTCTTGGTCAACATGAATGTTGAAGAGCTTATTCTTAGCTTTCTAGAGAGTACTATAAGTCCTTGATAGGATTTGTATAACTCAACTTATGGTTTGAACAAGACAGGGGTATTTTGGTCATTTGGCAGTTATAGGTCATTTTAAGCAAAGGCCATATCTCCTATTTACAAGCCTCAAATGAAAAAACTCAAAACATGAAAGTTGTTCAAAATGGCATTTTAAGCCTAGAAAAGAGGTCATGAATTGTTGTAAAAGCTCATAGCATGGAATGACAAAGTTTGGTAAATTTGAACTAAAAAAGGCATATAAGTTAATTCAAGTCAAGTTGAAATTTGGTTTGGGAGATCTATGAATCCAAAATAGGTCATCCAATATACCATTTTGAATGTAAATAACATTCTAAAAACTTTGGTTTAAACAGAATTTTGATTTGAAGCTCAAAAATGAAGGTTGCTTTGAAAAGTTGTAACTTGTATCTTAAGGCATCCTTGGAAGGTTCTACACAAGGCAAGTTTGGCCTGATTTTTGCACATATGACCTCAATATATCTTGCAATGAGATTTTGACACAAGTTTACAAGGCCTAACTCATGAGATATGGTATGTTCAACATGTCATTAAAGGAGAAATTCCATGACTTTCCATTACTTTCTAGCTCATTCTAGGAGGTTCTAGAGGATTCTATGGATGGTTATAAATTGAGGGGATCATGATGAAGAAAAAGGTTGGTGAAAGTTGCTGAGTTCATTGGAGAGAGTGAGAGAGAAAGTGCCATTGCAAAGTTTCTTCAAGATCAAGCAAGATCCAATTCCTTATTCTACAAGCTTCATCCACCTCAACTCTTGCAAACAGAAAGGTGTTCATCATTGGAGGAAGATTTGGAGAAGGTTTCAAGTGCTAGAACAAGCTCTAACACCACTCACCATTGAAGTTTGACAGGTTGGTAACTTGATCCATAAGTCCTTAATTATGTACATTCTGTTAGAATCCTAGGTGTAAGATCAACATGCTAGGTTAGAGGAAGGTTTTCTAAGAATTAGAGGAAGATCCATGAGGATTCGTGGCAGGGTACCAATTCTTGCAAGATTGATAGCAAGCTGTTTAGTGTGTATTAATGGATATGATATAGTGTAGTGTGATAAGGGTAACCTAAGGAACAAGTTTAGATCATTGGATTTGAGTTTGGTTAAGGTTGATAGCAGAGAACCATGGTGGAACCCTAACATTCGTGCATTCTGTTAGAACAATACAAGAGGTTTCAGGGAAGATCATGGGTATCATCATGTTCTTGGTGATTAATAGAACATTTTTGCCGTTGGAAGTTTGTGGTTTCATTGAGTAATGAGGGAGCACGAGCTTGAAGAAGAAGCGTGCATGGAGTTAGGGTTTCTGAAAACCCTAGGGTACATTTGGGGACGATGAACCCCCACCATTGGATCATTCTGGATGTTGGACTTTTTAATCTAATCCCACGGCCACGATTCAAACGAGAAAGCGGAGGGAAATGTTAAAGCCAAAACGCAGCGTTCAATTAAGTGGAAAATTCTGGGCTTCAGCAGATCTGGCTATGCACACCCCCACCACGGGCCCAATCAGCTTTTGAACTAAATTTTGATGCTATTTGCACCGTGTCTATATTATTTTTCTGATTGATTTTTCTTTTAATTTTCTGAATGCGTGGGCTTGATGTTCACACCCCCAGGGTCTTGGCCCATCATGAAAAACAACTGAGGCGCATTGCTCATGACACCCCCTCCCCTTTATTTCATTTTCATTTTATTTTAATTTCTTTTATATTTCTTGCATATTAAAAAATTCACATAAAATAGGAAAATTAATATTTTTCACTTCTTGTTTTTTTCACACATTCATAATTTTGTCTAGAAAAATATCCATAAATAAAATTCCATTTTATTTTTCTTTTAATATTTTTTAGCATATTATTCTTGCACATGGTATTTTTGATTGATTTAGTTGATACTTAATTTTGTATAATTTCTTTTAGGACTTTCCCTTAGTATTTTTGATCCATTCTTTTTGGCATAGTTAGATATTGAATCATTGTTCATGTAGAATTTAATTCTCAATTTGTAGATTAAAATTTGATATAGTTTGCTTGTTTGACATTTAGGTGCTCAAATTAGGGTTTTAGGTTGTATAAGTAGATTTGGACCATTTTGTTTTGGGGTTTATAGGCCAAATTAGTGTATGGGGGATATATGGGTTAAAGGTAAGTATGTATAGAGTCCCCTAGAATTTTGCTAGAATATTATATGGTATTTTAGTATTTTTAATTGATTTTTGAATGTATGGATAGTATGTGTGTTGCTTGAAGGCATAGTTTGTATTGTTTTGCTTGTTTTTCTTTTCCTTTGAGTGTGTGAGCTTTGAAGATTGAATTGAAGACCTTGTGGATCATCATGGAGGCTTTGAAGACCTTGCAGAGGAGTTTAGGTAGCTTTTGTTGCTTTGTTTATAGGTTTATAAGTACATAGGTAGAGCCTTAGATAGAATACATCCATTCAATAAACAAGGAATGTCTTGTTCACCTCCTTCCTTCTCTGTGACATAGAGTCCCTTAAGGGTATTCACCTCTCTCCTTTGGAGGGATTAGTGACCTTGCCCTCTGAGGTAGAACTCTGAGAGAGCCTTTCCCTTTGATGTTAAGTCCTTAATGGCATCCTTTGGAAGTCAGTGAGCACTGTAACATCCTCACCTCATCTTGTTGACTGAATCTTGTTTGCTGAAGCATCTGGGTTGTTGAAGATAGCAATGGAAAGCATTGAAAACTTGATTGAAGATCTAAGAGCCATTGAAGATAGAAGCTGAAGCTTTGAAGAGGATGACTCCTTGAAGATTGTTGAAGTTTGAAGACTTTATGAAGATCAAGTTGATACTTGAAGATCCCTGAAGATAGTGAAGCCTGAAGGTGGAGCTGATCAAAGAAGCTGAAGCTTAAGGGAGAAGATGAGTTGATACTCATGTTGTAGGGTTGATACCTGGAAAGCAAGTGATCTCTGAAGTCTGAAGACTGAGTTGCTGCTGGAGGAGCTGAGGTTTTTCTTCTGTTTTTTCTTTTCTGTATTGTTTGTTTTGTTTGATTTGTCTGTTGCATTAGACTAAGTTCATCTAGAATAAGTTCAGTCTAGGAGCATGATTGCATTAGAGGTTGAGTTACTCCCTCTGCTTGCATTTTTATTGTTTGGCTTTGCTTGCGGGTATTCGGTAGAGCCCAACTCCCTTGCCCATGTGTTTACTTTGCTTGATAGCATGTTTTCTTTTGTCTGTATGATTGCAGTTTACTGGTTATTGCTTGATAGCATGTTGTTTATTTCAGTATGATTACTGTTATTTCATGACTGGCTTGAGGTTGAGACGAGCTTGTGGAGACTGAAGCCCCACACACATTTCCTCCCTCACTTGCATTGCATGCATTTTACCGTTAAGCTGATGCTTTGTCTGTTTCGGTGTATCATTGACATGATCCCTTAGGACTCTCATTTCCTTTGATAAGGATTTGATGATAGAATTTTAGGTTGAAACCTATGCATGATAACTTCTAGGAGTTCCCTGTTCAAACCTCAACCATAGGATGAATCCATGGCATGATAACAGTAGGACTTGATAGTCTCCCTCCTAGCTGGGCCTGTTCTCTTCTCATCTCAAAACAGTTTAAGATACAGTAATCATGAATGATTTCTTTCGTACGTTACGAGCCTTAAGCTATCTGAGAAAGGATTGTGGGAGAGTTTCTTTTCCACAGTCTGGATGTTTAGTATGGTACCCTTTGGGTGACATGCGACGCATTCACTCTCAGGTCATAGTCTCTAGTGCGGTTGAAATCACAAACACAATAAAAAACACTTCTTTCGTAAAAAAACAGGAAATAAGCCGTAGTTTCCCGAACTACGTGAGCTCTGATCTCTCATACCTGTTGAGAGTACGTAGGCACAAGATGGCGATGTCTTGGCGAGCTACCTTCCCCCATAACCCTTCGTAGGCCGAACTACGTTGACTCTGATTTCTCATTCTCTGATGAGAATACGTAGGCATAAAGTGCGACGCTTTGCCGAGTCATTTCTCTTTTCTTTTTCAGCCAGCCTTGATAGGTAGATAGAATAAAACCAACCCGTCCAAGTAAATAAACAAGCGGGGATCCCGTCGAGTACGACGGACGTGAGGGGTGCTAATACCTTCCCCTTGCGTAACCGACTCCCGAATCCAGACAATGGTTGTGATGACCTTGTCTTACCCTTATTCGTCAGGTTTTTCCGATCGTTTCCTTTCCCGCTCTGAGGGATAAATAACGAAAGGTGGCGACTCTTCTGTTTTGCCGGCACCTTATTTTCGCGCAAGCGACACAAGTCTTATTGCAAGAAGAGATCTCTCGGTGTGCTGCGTCGAGCGCTTTCTTTTTGGATTCAAGCATGTCATGGGAGCTTTTGAACTCTTGCCCCAGACGTTCGCGCTTCTTCTTCTCCTCAGTCAACTCAGCCCCTAGTCTGTTCACTAGCTCAATCTATTGTTGGAAAGCATGCACGACTTTGTTTTTCTCACTGCGTATCTGGGCTAGCTCTTGCTCTAACCCTTCGTTGATCTTCATCAAGGCTTCTTTTTCTTTCACCACTTGCTCGTAGGCTTCCCTAGAAACAGTAGTTGGCTCTGCTACCGGAATAGGAACAAAGGCTGGTGCATCTGGAAATGGCATCCGCAACTGACTTGCTCTCTCCTGGATCCAAACTCTGTAAGGTGCATAGGCCTGACAGTCGTTCTTCCCTAACAGTGGCTTCCCTCTTCGGTTAATACGCTTCCAGGCATGCTGCAGCTTGGCTAATAACTCCCCCTTCAAGTCTCCGGTGAAGTATAGAGATTCTTGTACTTCTTCCTCCTTTAGTGGGCTCTTCAGCGCATATCCGAATTGGCGAATGAACAGAGAAGGGTTGTAATTGATACACCCTTTTCTTCCTACCAGCGAAACATTGGGATACCCCGAACAACTGAATATAAGCTCAGACCCTAGCAGGTCTCGATCAAACCACTCAACGTCTTCGGAAGACAGCCTCATCAGACGCTCCGACCAGCTAACTGGGACTGTAGTCTCTATGGCAGATCTTCTCTTAGGAAGGTGGCTCTTAAACCACATACCCAACAATGGTACACAGAAGTGAACATTCTTCCCTCTTCCCTTCTCATTCTTGTAATGCAGTGAGTGGTAGAAATCTCCGAGCAAGGTAGGTACAGGATTACCAGCGACAAACAAGTAGAAGGCGTCGAAGTCCACAAAATCCGGTACATTGGGAAACAATATTATGCCATAAATGCACAGAGCCAGCACAACATTGAAGGCAATCCAGCACCCGCTCTTAGCGTACTCCTAGGCTTTACCAATCAAGAACTGGAGTGAGAAGCCTGGAACTCCACGGGAAACAGTAGTCAACAATTCAGAAGCATCCATGTGCAAAGCTTTGGCCAAGTCCTCTAGCTTGGGCTTAGCGCCAGAATGAATGAATGGAACCTGGTTCTGCACGGGTAGCTCAGTAAACTCCACATACTCTTCAATGGTAGGCCCCAGAATAAAATCAGCAAACGTAAAACATCTCAATGCGGGGTCATAGAACTGCATCAGGGTGTACAACCCATTCATCTCATCAGCAGTGGGCTTGTGGACTAATCTCAGTAATCTCCCATAACTCGTTCTGAAACTTCTCCTAACCTCCTCATCAGCAAGAGATATCAGGCCGAGCAAAGGAGTAATATCAGGTGTGGGCAGCTTATACGCAACTGTTTTCCTCAAACCAGCCATAATCAATACTCAGAAGTCTGGGCACTAGAACCGGAGGATATGCAAATGCACCTGCAGCACAGACACACGTTAATGGGATGCAATGATAATGGGTATGCAAACAATGCAATGCAAATAACATGCAACAGGGACCAAATGCCGTGGCTGAATAGCCTGAACCATATCAAGAAGTCTCAAACAGACCCTTTAGAAGTCCTCAAACCCTGGTCTCAGGTAGACCTAGAACAAAGCTCCAACAACGGTCTCTGACAGACCTCAAACCATAACTCCAACTGGTCTCTGGTAGACCTCAAATCACATCTCCAACTGGTCTCTGACAGACCTCAGAACACATCTCCAACTGGTCTCTGACAGACCTCATAACACATCTCCAAATGGTCTCTGACAGACCTCATAACACATCTCCAAATGGTCTCTGACAGACCTCATAACTCTCCCTAAATACCCAGGATCTCTGATCAAGAAATAATCGGTGTCTGAAGGTCTAGTTACCTGCATAACCCCAAACCCTCTCACAGGTGGATGTCCTAGTAACTGACAAAGGTATGGCATCCTATGCGGTCGTCAGCGTCACAGACTTTCAAGACTGACGATACGATTCCCAGAAGGAGTGGCATCATCAAGTCTTGAAGAGGCCTCACTTAGCTGACTTCCAAATGATCGGTCCCCAGAGTCGACAATTCAACTAACCAGCAACCCACGCCAACCAAAGGAAGGGGCAGGAGGCCAACCAGAGGAACCTCGTCTGAGTGTATATTTCGCGGGACGCCAAGGCAAGCAAAGCAAGCGGGCGCCAACTAATCTCTACTCTAAGTCTAGGTGCACTCAAGCCCAGGTCCGGCTTATCTCTCAATATCAGAACACCCGTCACACCCCAAAATACAGCAATAATAATCAATATATAATGCTGAAAATAAAGGTTAGAAATATAAATCCATACAAAATCCTCGATGGGAAAACAAGCGTTAGGATTGACTCTCTTAAGGGACGTTGGATCCCAAATGCATAAGAACTATCGCAGTCCTTAGCAGCCAGGGGACGTTGGATCCCCAGCAGAGTCGCCAGCTGCTGGGGATCGCCCCAAACAGCCAGGAAAAACCTAAGGCGAGACTCGTATAGGGAACTGTCGCAGTCCCCAGCAGAGTCGCCAGCTGTCGCTACTGCGAAAATCGGCGCCGGCTGAACAGAAGAGTCGCCACCGTGCGTTATTTATCCCACGGGAGGGAAAGGAAACGCTCAGAGTAAACCTCGCACAACGCGGGAAAAGGTATGGTCGTCGCAACCAAAACTTGGATTCGGGAGTCGGTTACGCAAGGGGAAGGTATTAACACCCCTCACGTCCGTCGTACTCGACGGGATCCACGCTTGTTTTCGGGTATGGATTGTTATTCTATCTACTCTATAGGCCAGGGGTTAAAAAGAAAGGAAAATGAAAATAAAATGACTCGGCAAAGTATCGCACTTTATGCCTACGTATTCCCGTCTGGAACGAGAAATCAGAGTCAACGTAGTTCGCCTACCTACGGGAAAGGAGGGGAAGGTTGCTCGCTAGGATATCGCATCCTATGCCTACGTACTTCCACACTGCATGGAAGATCAGAGCAAACGTAGTTCGGGCCACGGAAGACACAAGTCTGTCTTGGTTGATTTTATTCCTTCTGAAAAAGGGTTTTTTTTTCTGATTAGCAGTCCAAGCGGACAAAATATGACGTTTTGATGAGTTCACATTCTTTTACGGAAGAAGTGTCTTTTATTATATTTGAAATCTTTATTGTTTTTCTGTTTATTTTTGAGAAAGAAAGAGACAGAACTCTAACCTATGGTTGCGAAGGGAATCGAACTAACCTACTGTTATCATGCATGGGTTAATACCTAGTGTCTATCATGCTCCTCTCTTGCACAGAGAGAAACAGAGATCCTAAGGGAATAGACGGAAACAGAAACAATAATAGATATATACAGGAAAGCAGTAAAATGCATGGATGCAGCAATACAAGCGAGGCAAGGGAGTCCCACTCAACCTCGAACCTAGAAAACAATAGGCAAAAGTGAACAAACTTCACTTTCAACCCAACAGGGTAAACAGCAAACAATACAGTCCAGAAAACCAATCAAGACATCAGAAATGAAATACAACAAAAATAAACAGCCACAGCAGCTCTGCATCAACACCTATCTTCAAGTCATCTCCAATCAGCTACAAGCTTCAGCAAGCATCAATCTCTATCTCCACAGCCTTCAAGCAAGGTCTTTGATCATCAATCTTCCATCTGCAATGGCTTTTCTTCAAGTCTCAATCTCCAGGAGGAATATCAGTCAACCAGATGAGGTGAATGAATGTTAGACAGTCAATTACCTACCAAGGGTGGTTCATTAACTGTTAACATTATATAGACAATCTTCCCTCAAAAGTTCTATCTTTCAAATATATTCACTGATCCTTCCAAAGGAAGGAGGTGTATGTTTGAAAGAGACTTTGAATCATAGGGAAAGGATGGATGCAGACAAGGCATTCCATGTTTGAGAAATAAGCTCTCTAATCTAGAGCTCTGCCTAGCTCCTAAACCCTAGTCTCCTCAACAACTGCTAGCAGGAATCTCCTCATCAACTCTGGAAGTTGGTCTTCAAGCTCTGGATCTCCAATGGCTTCATCATCACAAGTCTTCAGCTCTCCCAATCCCCAAGCAATCCCAATACCCACACAAACAGATAATAATCCCCAGAGGGCACACCACACTAGTCAATCAAATACAGTAATACACTAATAGCAGTAGGGGAATCCTAGTGATTTCTAAGGGATCTAATAACTACCCATAGTCCCTATAGTCCCATATCTAAAATATTCAATCTCTAAGTCCTAAGGGAAATGAACTAATTCACCTAAGTCATCACTCAAATCCTAATTTTGTTCATGTTGTTCACACCTAAACTAATCACCTAAAATTAATTTCTAAAGATGTGAACTAAATTTTATGTACAAGTTGAATGTCTAAACTAAACAACCTAAAAAGAATGGATTAAAAATGTTAAAGCAACTATTAGAACAAAAATTAACAAATTTAAGCATCAAACTAAACTTAACAAAATGCTATTTACAAGAAAAATGCATGAAAAATATTAAACAAAAATAAAATGCCAAATTTATTATTTCATATTTTTCTAGACAGAATAATGGACCTATAGCAAAAAGAACCAATTAAAACAAGCCATTTTCCATTTTTTTATGATTTTTTAAAGATGTAAAAATATTAAAGGAAATAAAAACACACAAAATGGAAATTAAATGGGAGGGGGTGAGAAAAGTAGAAGCGCCCAGTTGCTTTCTAATGGGCCCATAAACCCAGGGGTGCGCGTAGCAATTGATAGGCCCAGGGAGCATCAGAAAATGAATTGAAAAATAAAAGAAAAAAAATTAAATTCACGGGGCGTTTAGCAATCATTTTCAGTGTTATTTCCAATTGGGCTTTGCTGGGGGTGGGATTAGCAAGGAAATCCAAAGCCCATCAGAAGAGCTTTAATGAAACGGTGCGTAGCACCTTGGAATTTCCCTCCGTTTTCATCTTCAAACCACGGCCGTTGGATTAGACTCAGAGTCATGGTCAAACGATAGATCCCACGGTTGTCCATCATCGTCCCCAATTATCCTCTAGGGTTTCAGAAAAACCAGTCCCATGCATGCTCCTTCCATCTCCTCGTTCTCTCTCCATTCACCATGAAATCACAAGATACAAAAAGCAAAAACGATCCATTTTCTTCCCTCTACACAACCATATCATCAACTCCTTCTAAAACTCAACCAATAAGTGAACCCGATAGGTGTAACAGCTTGGTTCCACCATGTTCACCTGCTATCAAACCTTCCAATTCTTTCCAAATATTATCCTAACCTAATCTATACTTCACACTGATCATTCTAAGCTAATTAATGAGGATTATCGTGCCATATTCCATGAGATACAAACCCTAACAGAAATGGTACACCATGATCAACCTTCATGAAACTTCTTCAAACTTTGTGAAATTCATCATCTAACTTAACCTAACAGTTCTATGCTAACAATCCTCTATGATCCTAACTAAATCATGCAATTCGAAGAGGAACTAACCTGGTGCAAAATGGTGAAAACAGCTATGGAATTCTCTTGATCCAATGCTTGTAATGATTGGAAACTGATCCACACACTCAAATCTTGATTCTGTATGCAAAGACTCTTGCTCAAACCTCTAGGATCTTGTAATTGCAAAGTTCTTGCTTCTTGGATGATTAACTTGAACAACACGAGTTCTTCTCCAATTCTACCAAATTCTGATGAAAATATGATCTATGAATGATGGTGATGATGATCCAATCAAGAAATGTGGAAATTGAGAGAGATTTGATGGAGTTTGAAAAGCTTTTGCAAATTGGAAGAATTGTGTATAACTTGTGTTTTGAACAAAGTGATTCACCAACCATGGCATGGAGTTACTCAATGCAATATATAGATGAGAATAGAAAGCCCTAGAAGTTTGTAGAACCTTCCCATGCACACTTTCTCTTGGATTTGGCTTATGTTTCTTCTATGATAGGTAACCATGAATAACTTCCAAAATGTGAACCAATATCAAAATTCCAATTTAGCCAATGTTCTCAAAATGATCTTTCCATTCAAAATGACCTATAATTTTGCTTCATTTGGCCAAAATACGAAAAAACTCATTTTTTTTAAGTCATTTTTATTCATTAAATCCAACAATTTTGAAACCTTGTGCTATGAATCTTTCCAATCTTTCATGGTCACTTTTCTAGACTCAAAATGTCATTTGGAACAAGTTTGATGTTGTAAAGTTTTCCATTTGAAGCCTCCTTGTATGAGTTTTGGGCATAGGCTTGAAATGACCTGTAATTCTCAGATGACCAAAATACCCTTTGCTTTTCAAGACCATAAGTAGAGTTCCACAAATCATATGAAGGCATACTATACCATTATAGAAAGCTAAGACAACGAGGAACAATTCTTATGTTTACCAGAAATTCATTTGAAATCTCCTTGAGGGGTAAAAATAGCTTGGAAGTCAAGTCACTTTCACAGACAAAATTTCAGATACCTCAGATGACCTGTAACTTGCAAGGACCATAACTTGAGTTCTATAAATCTCCTTGATGTCTTCCACCACTCAAATTAAAGGTCTTGAGATCCTCTACAAGTTTCATGTTGGCCAAGGATCCATTTGAAGCTTTCATTTTGACTTATCTTGCTTGGAAATTTGACCTAAACTAGGGGATTTTACATAGAAACCCTAATTTAGAAACTCCTCTTCTCCTTGATTTCTCCTGATTTATTCTTGGCCTATTACCATATCCTTCTCCACATGTCAAATGATGAACCCTACATCTCTCCAATAGCCCTTAATGCCTTTCAATCAGTCAGTTGACCTAGAGTTGACCTAGAGTTGACCCCAGATGAATCCCTAGTTGACTGTCTTCAACTGCAGTTCTTGTGATCATGTCAATGACTTGCCTCCTTCTCCAAATGACTTTCTAAGTCTTCCATGATGTCCACATACTCTCCATGCTCAGCCCACAGCTCACAATTTCTTTGTTGATCCCCAAATACCCTCAGATAGGAGATAGATGAACTGATTGATCCATTGACTTCTCAGCTTTCAAATTTCTTATGATGACTTGAATGAGATTGAATTTGGATAATAACCTCTTGATAGGCTCATATAGATTGGTCCCCTGCTGGATGACTTGCTATGCTTATGCTATGCAGATGATTAGACTATGTACATGACTCTATATGCAAATGCTAATGATATTGAAACATAAACCAAGTGAATAAGGTTGAGCAAATTTTAGGGTGCAACAAGTACGATATCCAGTATGTTTCCCAAAAAGCCATCAAGGGAAGTGTTCTGTCGGAGTACCTTGCTGAACAGCCGATTGATGATTATCAACCAATGAAATTTGAATTTCCTGACGAAGACATCATGTTTTTAAAGATGAAAGATTGTGATGAGCCGTTGCAGGACGAAGGTCTTGAGAAGGGTTCTCAATGGCAGATGATATTTGACGGTGTAGTTAACTCGTATGGTAGTGGAATTGGGGCAATTATCACGACTCCTCACGGATCTCATATCCCTTTCACTGCCAGGTTAACTTTTCCTTGCACCAATAATGAAGTCGAGTATGAAGCGTGTATCATGGGTCTGGAAGAAGCTATCGATCTGAGGATCAAGAATCTTGATGTATATGGCGATTCAGCGCTAGTTGTTAACCAGATCAAGGGATAATGGGAAACTCGTCAGCCTAATCTAATTCCTTACATGAATTATGCAAGGAGGTTGTTACCTTTCTTTGACAGGGTAGAGTTTCACCATGTGTTGCGAGCGGAGAATCAAATGGCAGATGCTCTGGAAATGCTATCTTCGATGTATAAAGTGAACTATTGGAATGATGCTCCAAGAATAGTTATTTCTCGCCTTGATAGGCCCGCTTTCATATTCGCCATTGAAGAGGCTTCTGATGGCAAGCCGTGGTTTTATGACATCCAAAATTTCCTTAAGAACCAAGAGTATCCGCCAGGGGCTTCAACCCGTGATAAGAAGACTCTAAGGAGATTGTCTGGCAACTTTTATCTAAACCAGGATGGTGTGCTTTATCGAAGAAACTATGACTTGGTGTTGTTGAGATGCGTGGATGAAAAAGAAGCAAGCTTGCTTATGGAAAAAGTCCACGAGGGTACTTTTGGTACGCATGCCGGCGGACATGCCATGTCTCGGAAGTTACTACGAGCATGGTATTATTTGCTGACGATGGAATCAAATTGTTTCAAGTTTGCAAAGAAATGCCATAAATGCCAGATTTATGCAGACAAGATTCATGTACCGCTGTGCCCTTTGAACGTTATGGCGTCCCCGTGGCCTTTCTCTATGTGGGGCATTGATATGATTGGCAAGATTGAGCCAACTGCATCCAACAAACATCGTTTCGTCCTGGTTGCCATTGATTACTTCACCAAGTGGGTTGAACCGGCTTCATATGCTAATGTCACGAAGCAAGTGGTAGCCCGATTCATAAAGAAGGACATCATTTGTCGCTATGGAGTGCCTGAACGAATCATTACTGATAATGGTTTGAATCTGAATAACAAGATAATGAAGGAATTATGCCAGAATTTCAAAATCGAACATCACAACTCATCGCCCTATCGGCCGAAGATGAATGGCGCTGTTGAAGCGGCCAACAAGAACATTAAGAAGATAGTACAGAAGATGGTTGTAACTTACAAGGATTGGCATGAGATGTTGCCCTTTTCTTTGCACAATTATCGTACGACGGTATGCACATCAACCGGGGTAACTCCTTTATCGCTGGTGTATGGTATGGAAGTTGTCCTACCATTGGAAGTCGAGATTCCTTCTTTAAGAGTCCTGGTGGACGTCAAGCTCGATGAGGCAGAATGGATAAAGAACAGATTGAATCAGCTTAGCCTGATGGACGAGAAAAGGCTACTGTCGATTGCATATGGTCGGTTGTATCAGAGCCGGATGAAGAAAGCTTTTGACAAGAAGGTGCGCCCTCGAAGCTTTCAGACGGGCGATCTTGTGCTGAAAAAGATTCTCCCTCTACAATTAGATCACAGGGGCAAATGGTGTAACACCCCCTTATAAACCCCCAAGTAATCAAATAAATCATTTAAGCACATATTAAAATTTCATCAGAGTAAAATTAAAACATGGTATAAAAGAGGTATGTCACATCATACACAAAATTGAAACATACAACATCGCTCTATCAAAGACATGCAACAATGGGGTAGCCTTCAACCTAGGAACTTAGTCCTCACACCCACATCTCAATATTTAGAATTAAAAGCGGATAATCTAAACATTGAATCACTTTAAACATGTAATCATATAAATATATATCATCCAGTTTGATTCACCACATCATTCATGTTTACATAAACATTTATCAGCAGATACATATACAAATGTATCACAAAAGAATGTTATACAATCCTAGCTACCTGGTGCTACATATCAGAGCTAACCGACCAAAAGAATAAAGTTACACTTCACAAAAGACCTCCAGCAATCCTAATCTGCAACGCCTCATAGGGCATTATAAATAGCAGAAGGGTGAGAAATATTATTATAATAATCAATGCATATAATTATATCTATATACAATCAAAGAATACACATATACCACATTCTCACCACATTCATCAAAATTCAACATATACATCATAATGTATATATACAAAACTAAGCATATTCAACATTCATGCTTCTACAATTCACATATTTACACATAAACATTTACAATTATGTTTATTCACCAATCACAGTTTTAATGATGATAAATGCAACTCATAGAGACCGACCCACGACTCCATGCAGATGCAAATGCGGTACCGACTCAATCATCTCAAGTTCACTCAGGAACTTATTGGAACCATTGCTCACACCTCTCCAAGGCACACAATGTTCACCCATTGCTCACACCCCACATGGGCACACAATGTTATGGATTGCTCACACCCCACCTTGGGCATACAACCCGGTTGCTCACACCTCACATGGCACACAACCATCCGTAACCACCGCTCACACCCCTCATGGGCACACGATGTTAAGACAGATTCTCACTAGAATCACACAACACAAGAATGTATATCATGATGCTTCACATGCAAAATGACTCCATACACTTCTTGAAATGCATACATATTCATAATGTTTTCATGCATTTTCATCTCATCTAATCTCATACAATCATCATACATTCACATTCTATCACATACAATCAATATGCATTCTCAATACCATGCCAAACGGCAACAACTCCATCATAATCACCATGCATTTTTAATCAATTTAAACAATGCACATATTTGCCAAAAGGCCACGATTCACAATCGATTTCACAATCTAGGATTCACGCCATACGGCTACCCACAACATAACATATAACAACAATACACAAACTATTCATTTTCGATAAGGATTGAACACAATCGAACCAAACAATCAACATTGGATGGAAACACAAGGAAATGAAAATGCTGTCACACTCGCTAGCTTGCTCGCCTAGCGAGTTCCTAGTGAACACTCGTTACTTGTTCTCCTAGCGAACAAGCTCGCGAAGGCAAACAGAAGCTACTGTAAGGCTTCGCCACCTACTCGCTGGGGCTTCGCCTAGCGAACCCCTCGCTACCTCGCTCGCTACTAGCGAAGAGGGTCTTTTCCATTCTGCCCAGGTCTGGGACCATTCGCTACGAGCTCGCTACTATCTCGTTACAGTGAACACTCGCGACTTGCTCGCCTAGGGAAGGTGCTAGCGAACGTCTGCAAGGTTCAAAACCCCAACTGTCCAAAACTCTTCGAAATTCCCAAAATTACCCGATTCAAATCCAATAAGTTCTAGTAGTCTTAGCCTAACATTCCTTGACTAAACTACACCAAAAACTCCGGATTCTAACCGTTAAATCATCGATTCCTACCGATTAAACCATTTCGACCTAAAAATGGAAAATGAGCAAAAACTCTCCAACAATCCAAACCAATTCAACAAACACATACATAATCATACATATTGAGAAGATAATAAGATTTCACACCCTTACCCGATTAAATCGAAGCCTAGATGTTGTTCTTGATGATTCTCCAAGTTTTCTTCTTTTCTCCTCTTCTCTCTTTCCTTCTCTTCCTTTTCTCTTCTCCCTTTCTATTTCTATCTATTTTATTTCCACTTATATCTCTTTCTATTCTATTTCTCTCAAAACATCTATTAATCCATTTCTCACAAAATATCCAACTTAACATTAAACACTAAATTTCTAAAATACTCTCCAATCTATTTTCCCCGAAAACTCTCAAAATCGGTAAAATAGCATAGTATGCAAACATAACATATTAACACATGATTTCCATAATTTAAAATAATAATCATCCAAATAAATCAAAAAGACTCAACAAAAATGGGAAATCAGAATCGGGGCGTTACAACTCTCCCTCACTTTAGAAATTTTCGTCCTCGAAAATATTACCTGATCCAAACAACTCCGGATATGACTCTCGCATCCCACTCTCTAATTCCCAAGCCATATTGTCTTCCGAAGCGCCTCCCCACGCTACTTTCACAAGCGCAATATCCTTGCCTCTTAGTTTCTTAACTTCACGATCCAAAATCCTAATCGGTAAAACTTCCACCGTAAGGTTATCTCTCACCTCAACCTCGTCCATAAGAATAACATGTGACGGATCCTGAACATACTTCCGAAGTTGCGAAATATGTAAAACATCATACAAATTCGAAAGATTCGGAGGCAACGCCACACGGTAAGCCACAACACCAACTCGTGCAGTAATCTGATATGGACCAATAAAATGAGAAGTCAACTTCTTCGGCTTTAAAGCACGACCCACACCCATAACCGGTGTAACTCTCAAAAACACATGGTCGCCTTCTTGAAACTCAAGATCTTTCCTTCTCTTGTCATGATAGCTCTTCTGTCTACTTTGAGAAGTTTTCATCTTTTCCCGAATAAACTTCACTTTCTCCGTAGTTTGTTGTACCATCTCCAGTCCAACTACCGTCTTTTTACCAGTTTCATGCCAACACAAAGGTGTCCGACATATCCGACCATACAAAGCCTCAAATGGTGCCATACCAATACTTGAATGAAAACTGTTATTGTAGGTGAACTCAATCAACACTAAATAACTATCCCAAGCACCACCTTGCTCTAGCACACAAGCACGCAACAAATCCTCCAACGATTGAATTGTCCTCTCGGTTTGACCATCCGTCTGCGGATGATAAGCCGAACTCAATCTTAACTTAGAACCCAAAGCCTTTTGTAAACTCTCCCAAAACCTCGATGTGAATCTAGGATCCCTATCTGATACAATACTCTTAGGAACTCCATGTAACTTCACAACCACACGAACATAAATCTCGGCTAACTTCTCCAAAGGATAACTAATATCAATCGGAATGAAGTGAGCAGATTTAGTAAGCCTATCCACAATCACCCAAATAGCATTATGACCTCTTTGTGTACTCGGCAATCCCGTAACAAAATCCATCGATATACTGTCCCATTTCCACTCTGGAATATCCAACGGTTGCATCAATCCAGTAGGCTTCTGATGTTCCACCTTAGACTTCTGACAAGTCAAACATGCATACACAAATTGAGCTACATCCCTCTTCAATCCAGACCACCAAAAGATTCTCTTCAAATCTTGGTACATCTTATTCGCTCCCGGATGAATACTTAAGTTACTTCGGTGTCCTTCTTCCAATATCATCTTTTTCAACTCCACATCATCGGGAATACAAATACGATCACGAAACCTCAAAACTCCAAAATTATCAACCTTGAAATCCTCGTTCTCATTCATCATCAAATCAACGAACTTCAAATCCAACTTTTGCTTTTCACATACGGTCGCAAGAAAATCATTCGTAACATGTAGCATACCAAGTTTCACACTACTCGGCGTCATTTCACAAACCAAACTCAAATCTCTAAAATTCTCCAAAAGTTCCCATTCTTTCGTCATCAATGCGGACATATGTAACAACTTCCGACTCAAAGCATCATCCACTACATTTGCCTTACCCGGATGGTAATTCAAACCAAAATCATAATCTTTAAAAATCTCTAACCACCTTCTTTGTCTCATGTTCAACTCTTTATGATCAAATAAATATTTCAAACTCTTGTGATCACTAAAAACAACAAATCTTGCACCATAAAGATAGTGTCTCCAAATTTTCAAAACAAATACCACGGCCGCTAACTCCAAGTCATGCGTAGGATAATTCTTTTCATGCACTCTTAATTGTCTTGAAGCATAAGCCACAACTTTTCCATCTTGCATCAAAACACCACCTAAACCCGTCAAAGAAGCATCACAATAAATCACAAATGGTTCCAACGAATTTGGAAAAATCAAGATTGGCGCCGTCGTCAATCTTCTCTTTAGCTCAACGAAACTCTTTTCACAATCAACATCCCAAATAAAAGTCTTCCCTTTACAAGTCAATTGCGTTAACGGAAGTGCCAACTTTGAAAATCCCTCAATAAACCTCCGATAATAACCCGCTAAGCCTAAAAAGCTTCGAACCTCCGTAACTGATCTAGGAGCCTTCCATTGCATTACCGCATACTTCCATCTTTCTTCTTTACCAACAATACCGGTGCACCCCAAGGAGAAACACTTGATCTTACAAATCTCTTATCCAACAAGTCATTCAATTGCTTCTTCAATTCTCCTAACTCCGATGCTGACATACGATACGGTGCTATCGAAACTGGTCTAGTACCAGGAACTAGATCAATAGAAAACTCAACTTCTCTTTCTGGCGGTACGTCCGTAATATCCTCCGGAAACACTTCTGGAAAATCACACACTGCTGGAAACACATCGAGCTCAACTTTGCTCTCCACCGACAATGATGCGAACAAACCAAACAACTGAGCTTCATCCGCTAAAAGTCTCTTCAACTCTTTAGTGGATAGAAAACTCTCATCTTTATCATCTTCCAAAGAAGGAAACCTCACTAACTTGTAATAACAATCTATACGAACTCTATTAAATTGCAACCAATTCATACCCAATATCACATCCAAACCCTCTAACGACAAGCACACTAAATCCATAATGAAGTTTTTACCATACATGGTCAAAGGACAACTTACACACACTAAAGAAGTAGTTACCGAACCTGAAGCAGGAGTCTCAATAACCATCTCACCACCACAAGAAGACATGCCCAAATCCAAACGCGTAGCGCACTTAAAAGAAATGAACGAATGAATCACTCCAGTATCAATAATAGCAACTAAGGGTGTACTATTAATAAAGCATGTACCTTTAAGCAAACGATCTGCACTAGTAGTGTATGAACCTGCTAATGCAAGCACCTTTCCGCCCGCTTGAGCTTGTTTCAGCTTAGTACACTTAGTACTAATGTGACCCACTTCTCCACAATTAAAACACTTCACCATATTCCTCCTACAATATGTAGTAGCATGCCCCGTGCCTCCACAGTTAGCACATTTCACTACGGGATATTCGCACTCAAATGATTTATGACCCATTTCACCACACTTGTAGCACTTAATGGAGCCAGAACTTCCTCCTCCAGATCTCTTATCAAAGTTTCCCTTATGCTTGCCCTTATCAACAGGTGTCACATAAGGTCCACCCCTAACTTGTTGCTTCCTTTTCCTCTCACTCAAACTCTTGTAGTGACTAGACCGAGCCCTACTATCTTCATCATAAATTCTACTCTTGTTCACCAACTCAGAAAATCGCCTAATTTCCTGATAACCAATGACTTGCTTGATTTCAGGCCTCAAACCATTCACAAACTTGAGACACTTCGATCTCTCAGCATTGGTAGTGTTGTAATGGGGGCAAAACTTAATCAATTCCTCAAACCTTGCCGCATACTCGGCTATAGTTGAGTTACCCTGATTCAGCTCAAGGAATTCAATTTCCTTCTTACCACGCACATCTTCTGGAAAATACTTCTCCAGAAACATCTCTCTAAAAACATCCCAAGTAACCACAACCTCATCTTCTACAAACCTTTGGCGAGTATTACCCCACCAGTCCTCAGCTTCCTCTTCAAGCATATGAGTGCCAAACTGCACCCTTGTTAGAACAGTGGTTAAGTGTCGGGTTTGTATTATCGTCTCCACAGGGAATATAAGATTTTTCCGCTGTTCAACAGTTGTTAAATTTATAGTTTAATGGTATCCAAGAGTTTGTGTTTAAGGTAACAAGTGTTTTGCATGAAAGGAATAAATGCGATAAATGTTAGGTTTAACGGTTTGAATAAAGATTGTCAAAGTTAGGTTTCGGTAATCACTTTGCATGTATACTTCCGATCAACATTTAATAAACTCTTTCAAATGATCAATGTATTCACAATATCCTCTCAATATGATTATCTCTAACTCATATTGTGAAGTTTATCATTTTAATCCATTGTTGATCTCTCACACAATCTATCAAAATGACAACTTTAAAGTTCAACATTTTAAGTGAACAAAATCATTTAAGACTATTTCTAGCTCAAGAAAAGAGATGGGTGAAAACCTAGGTCAAGAGTTGATAAATATTTATCAATAATTAACCAACACAAAAGATTATGAATAAAACAAAGTTTTCACCATACATTAATCATTCAAGAGTTTACAAATGAAGATCATCCATACAAATACAAAGTTCAATGATTACCTACATCTATCTTTGACAACAAGATGAACTTAGCTACACATTCTCATGGTAGCTTGCAAAAGAAGTTTTAAAGTCGGTTGATGAACATCCAAGTCGAATGATCCAACTTTGATGATGATCCACCTTGTTGTTGTTTGATTATGTTAAGAGATGAAGGAAAATAAGCCAAAATAGGTTTTTAGGTCACAAAACCCTTTCTTGCAGCAAAACAAATGTAAAGTGAAAAAAGAAGATATTCTCCAAAAAGTGGCCCAAGCTACTTATAGTAAGTGACAAATCTGGGCACGCTCGTTACTCACTCGCTAGGCGAGCTGCTGGCGAACGCTCGCTACAGCCTCGCCTAGCGAACCTGCCAGCGAGGTCTGCAAGATCCATTCTGTTTTGCTTCGCTAGGTTCTCGCTGCAGTGAATGAGCCAGCGAAGGGTTCCTGGGACATTCTGCTTTGCTTCGCTAGGTGCTCGCTGGGAGCTCGCCTAGCGAGCCTCTTCGCCACTTGCTTGCTGACCAAGATTGATGTTGAAAACCATTCTGCCCAAGTCTGGAGCTGTTCGCTACGTGCTCGCTAGGCGAGGCTGTAGCGAACACTCGCTACTCACTCGCCAAGTGCTCGCTGAGCGAACCAATATTTTGTTATGCTCTTTGCTTAATTCCTTTGCCATCTTTCTTGTGCCTTCAAATATGCTCTTTCACACTTAAATCCTGCACAGTAACACACAAATCAAAAGGAACAAAAGCATTTGACACAATGATGCACACTAACAAAAGCAAGGCTTAATAAATACGTTTTCGGCATAAAAAGAAGTGAAAGATATCCATATTTGATAGCTCCAATAAGCATAATTTGGCATCTAACAACTCTCCCCAACTAGAATCATGCTTGCCCTCAAGCAAAGTATGCATCTCGAGTAACCAAGAAGATTTGCTTAAAGAGTCAGATTTTTCCGAGATCGGATCATATGGCTCAAATTGCAAGTGACTTGACCAGACACATGTTTCCAATGGTTAGAAACAAAACAATGCTTCCAGAACTAAAACTTTTAAGCAATACTAAACATTCATCAAATCACAACAATGATATCATGAACGAATCACCCTAACTCTCCTCTTCGAAAAAGGATTGAAGAAAATGTCGCACATGAAAGCGCAGGGGAATTTTCACTCTCCAATAAACAATGTCAAAATCAACTCTATTCATACAATGTCTAACAATTCTACATGAAACTATGGAAGCACGAAGATCACTAAGGTCTTTTCCGGTTATAGCTTGGTCGGGTTAACAAACAAGGGACATATCTAAGGCCTTTGAACGAAGTTTCCGATGCAAAAGAGACATTCACTATACAATTATTTACACCTCTTCAACTTTGTTCCACCAATTCCTTATTTGAACCCTTCACAACTCCCTTTTGTTTTTCACACTTTTTCTACCAAGCAACCATTTGTTTTCTTGTTTTTCTACACCATAATCACACAAAAAAAATGAGTGTTTCTCTTCTTTTTTTTTTAATTTTTTTTTTAGATATATGCTTGCTAGTTTAACAAGAGTTGTGAGCAATTACTCTTTACAAATTTGTTCTCCCCAACTTGTCTTTTCTTTTCCTCTAAATGAATGCCCTTTTCTTTTCTTTTTGCATCAGAAGAGCAATTAATCCAAATTTCCAAGGTTTCAAGAAAAAGATTTTTGACACTCGCTTTATTCCAAGCAAGGATTCAACTGTTTTAGGCTCAAAATTGGGTTACAAATACTCTCTCTGCTCACGGGTATCTTTATCTTTGGAAATGGTTATGCTCGAGAGAAACAAGTGCCTTGATCATATCAACTACTTCCACAATTCATAATAATAAAAGACAACGCATGAATAAAATGAATCAACACAATTTATCAGAATCCAGCATTTAAGTACATAATGGAGGTTTCCTCACAATTGATGGTTTAAAAGTCCTAAGTGAATCATTCAATCAATTAAGTTGCAATCTGAAAATATTTTATCACAAAAGGAAGTGAAAGTTCCGCAAGCATTATACAGTTCTAACCGAAGGTAACCGTGTACCTTAGCTTTCATCACTTATTTAATTTTATCATCGCCATCCAAGCTCGGATGCACCTTCATTGAATACTTCTTTCAAGAGAGCAACCAATCTAGAAGGTTTGGACAAAAAAAAATCAATCACAAAAATAAAATAAAATTATTAACCAAAATAATTGAAAATCAACAGTACTGAAATTAAAGAACTTAAAGAAATAACAATGTGCGTGGGGGACAAAACACCCCAATAGTACAAGTCAACATCAAAACACACTAAAACAGAAAACAGAACAAATCACAGATCACATCACTCCTCTCCGTCCTCAGACTCAGACTCATACTCCGAAGTGCCCTCCTCATTAAAATCTTCTTCACCCTCAACCTCTTCATCATCATCATCTGCATCCGCACCTGCCCCCTCAGAGAAAACAGGCCTGTCCACAGGCCAGCTCGCGTGCTGCATGAACTGCTCACGCGTCATAATAGACTGCTCTGAAGTAGGATCACGGTTTTGCAACTGCAAGACCTGCATCGAATCATGTAAGTCCACCATTGCGCGCTGAGTCGCGTCCATCCAATCCCAATTGTAGTTACATACTGCTCGCTGGAAGGGATCAAACCCTCGAGATGAACCACCAGAACCATCAGTAGTCCTGGCACCATCAGCAGATGAACCACTCCTATCAACTCTTGGCCTACAGTACTTATTCACGTAGCTATCATCAATTGCTGCTGGTATCTTGACCAAACTTCTGGAGGGAAGCTTCAGCCTGGTTTATGCACATAATGCCATAATGAGGCAGGGAAAAGCCAGGGGGCAATTAGCCCGCGCCCCCGACTTAAGCCCGCTTTCAATGACAGACTTCAATTCACGTGCTATAAGACCAGCCACATCAATTTTCACATTAGTTAAAATAGCATGAACAAGTTGTGCCACTGGGATCGGCACGGTAGACGTGTGCGACTTCGGCTTAATGTTAGACAGAACCAACATCAAAATCAACTGAGCTATAGGTGTCATGTCTTCCCTTTTAAATCTAATAGCTTCACCTGAGTGATTCCTCTCAACAGTTCTGCCTTGCAGTAAGAGAGCAGCTGACATCTCATCAATCTTCGGATGCAACCTCAGAGTCCTTGAATACGCATCCAGTTCATTAGGACCCAAGTGGAGGGGTTCTCCAAGAATATGGTTGATGGCGTTCCTGTCAAAAGCTATCTGACGGCCGAACACCCTTGAAGACCAGGTGAACGGTTCATCATCGTCAGGCAGCGCGTTCACATAAAACTCGCGCACCACCTCCAAATTGTAGCTCTCCACAGGGGACATCAACATGCCCCATTTTTTAGTATCAATCAACCCTGCAAAGTTGCGGTATTCTCCCTCAGAGTCAATCACAAACCTTCTCTCCGGCAAAATCTTTCGCTTTTGCAGCGCCTGGTACCGGGCAGCTTGCTTTGCCCCCACAAATTTGTCCGTGTCGAACTGGATAGGAACCGTCCTAGAGGTGGATCCCACCTTTCGCTTTTTTCCGAAATTACCTGAGTCCATCTGCATTCATAACATCAGAGAAACAACAACATAGTAAAACGTTAGTAAGCAGCATAGAATAGATAAAACAGAATCTGCTACGTTCGCTACGGCTTCGCTTAGCGAGATGCCAGCGAATGCTCGCTACGATCTCGCCTAGCGAACTGCTAGCGAATGCTCGCTGCGAGTTCGCCTAGCGAACTGCTAGCGAATCGCTGCGAAATTTTCAGAACAGCTGCTGCTGGTATCAGAAACCACTAACGGACATTGCACAAATTTAAACACCATATACCAAACGTGTACTATGCTAAGGTTTGTTCTAAAACCACATGAAACTCAATATATCTCAAACCCTAACATGCACAAAATAACCCTAATCCCTCAATTCAAAAAAAATAAAAACAGAGAAAGTAAAGAGATGAGGAACAAGTCAAACCTGGTGCAGTAGTGTAGATGATCTGAAGCACAATTAGGGTTTCAAGATTAGGAACAAAAGTTAGCTTAGAATAGAATATGTGAGAGTGAAAGTGAGTGTGAGAGTGAGCAATGGACGGGGGAATAAAATAGAAGCAACTAACAAACTTTTGGGCCCAATAAGTGGCCCACCACTTAAACAGAATTGCCTGGTTTGCGAGGTTCGCCTAGCGAGAAGCTAGCGAACGCTCGCTGAGTGCTCGCCTAGCGAACTGCTAGCGACCATGACAGAATTTTGAAAAAATAAAGCACAGCAGGTAGATCCCAATTCAAGCATAAATCAAAATCAATCCCCACATAACACATTAGAAAACATATATATAAAAAAAACTTACAATGTTGAGGTGCCTCTCAACTAGCGCTTGTTTAACGTCGGATAAGCTCGACGGTCCATGATGTTCAAGCTAGAACATCAAGGAGAATCGCACAGCTTCCTCGGTGCACATGCCCGCCGAGGTAAATCTTTAGGCGCTGACCATTCACAGTCCAGTTGTCTTTCCCATCCATGTCCTCAATTACCACAGCTCCGAAAGATTTCACTTCTTTGACGCGGAACGGACCAGACCACTTGGATTTTAATTTTCCAGGGAATAACCTCAACCTGGAGTTAAACAAAAGCACAAGCTTCCCCGGCGCAAATTCTTTCTTGCGGAGCTTTCTGTCGTGGTACTCCTTCACTTTTTCCTTGTACAACCAACTTGAGTGGTATGCGGTATTGCGCATTTCTTCCAACTCAAGAAGTTGCACTTTTCTCTTATCACCGGCTAACTCTTGATCAAAGTTTAAAAATTTTAACGCCCACAAGGCCTTGTGCTCCATCTCAACCGGTAAATGGCAAGTTTTACCAAAAACCAATTGGAATGGAGTTAGCCCAATCGGAGCTTTATAGGCCGTGCGATATGCCCATAAAGCTTCGTCTAACTTTTGAGACCAATCCTTCCTCGAGCTAGACACAGTTTTTTCCAAAATCCTTTTGATCTCTCTATTCGAGACCTCGGCTTGACCATTCGCCTGTGGGTGGTACGGAGTGGTCACTTTATGCGTTACACCATAATGTTGCAAAACTTTTTCAAGCGGCGCATTGCAAAAGTGTGAACCTCCGTCACTAATCAACACTCGAGGGATTCCAAAACGGGAAAAAATATTTCTTTTTAAAAAGCTTATTACCGTTTTAGCATCCGCTCTTGGTGAGGCAATCGCCTCAACCCACTTCGACACATAGTCAACCGCTACCAACAAATACTCATTTCCAAAAGACGGTGGAAATGGTCCGACAAAGTCAATGCCCCAACAATCAAATAATTCTACCTCTTGAATATTTTGAAGAGGCATTTCGTCTCTCTTTCCTATTCCACCACTCCTTTGACAACTGTCACAATTTTGCGCATGGGCATTTGCGTCTTTAAAAATAGAAGGCCAATAAAATCCCGATTGAAGGACTTTATTCGCCGTTCTAGCCCCATTGAAATGACCACCATAAGGCGAGTTGTGACAGTGCCATAAAATACTTTGGGCCTCATCGCCCGTAACACATCTTCTCAATAAATTATCACCGCCCAGCTTAAATAAATAAGGATCATCCCACACATAGTATTTGGCATCCGAAATGAATTTCCTCTTTTGATTAGGAGTTAGGTCGTGCGGCACAAAACCGCTCGCCTTGTGGTTTGCAAAATCCGCAAACCACGGCCTCACTTGCACTTTAAAAAGCTTTTCATCAGGAAACTCTTCTCGGATGTCTCTTTCTAAGGCGGTCACCTCATCATTGACAAGGCGAGATAAATGATCTGCTACCACATTTTCGGATCCTTTTTTGTCTTTAATCTCAACATCGAATTCTTGCAACAAAAGGATCCACCGGATAAGCCTTTGCTTAGAATCCAGCTTGGTTAGAAAATATTTAATCGCCGCATGGTCGGTGTAGACAATAACTTTTGAGCCAATGAGATATGAACGAAATTTCTCAAGTGCATACACTATTGCGAGCAATTCTTTTTCAGTAGTGGCATAATTAACTTGTGCCTCATTAAGGACTTTGCTCGCATAGTGTATGATATGAAATTTTTTTTCTTTTCATTGGCCAAGCACCGCTCCAATTGCATAGTCACTCGCATCACACATTAGCTCAAAATTCAAATTCCAATTTGGAGCGACTATGACAGGAGCGGTGACCAACTTCTCTTTCAATGTCTCAAAAGCTTTTAAACAATCATCAGTTAGGAGAAATACCTGATCTTTGGCAAGCAAATTACTCAAAGGTCTAGCCACCTTTGAGAAGTCTTTGATGAATCGTCGGTAGAAACCGGCATGCCCAAGAAAACTTTTGATTCCCTTTAAGTTCGCCGGAGGAGGCAACTTCTCTATCACCTCAACTTTAGCACGATCCACTTCGAGTCCTTTTGACGAGACCTTGTGGCCGAGAACAATCCCCTCCGTCACCATAAAATGGCATTTCTCCCAATTCAACACCAAGTTTGTTTTCACACACCTTTCAAGTACCATCGTCAAATTTTCCAAACATAAACTAAACGATCCCCCAAACACCGAAAAGTCATCCATAAAAACCTCCATTATTTTCTCTATAAGGTCGGAAAAAATGGCTTGCATACACCTTTGGAAAGTTGCCGGCGCATTACATAACCCAAAGGGAATTTTGCGGTAAGCGAAGATTCCAAATGGACATGTGAAAGCCGTCTTTTCGTGATCGGCCGGGTCAACCGCAATTTGGTTGTACCCGGAATAGCCGTCAAGAAAACAATAAAATTCTTGTCCCGAGAGTCTTTCAAGCATTTGATCCATGAACGGAAGTGGGAAATGGTCCTTCCGAGTTGCGGTATTTAACCGCCTATAGTCTATGCACATCCTCCACCCCGTTGCTACCTTAGTAGGAATCAACTCATTGTTCTCATTGTGAATAACGGTAATGCCCCCCTTCTTAGGAACCACATGCACCGGACTTACCCAAGGGCTATCCGAGATAGGGTAGATCATTCCCGCATCCAAAAGTTTTACAACTTCTTTTCTCACAACCTCTTTCATTGTTGGATTCAAACGGCGTTGCGGTTGAGCTACCGGCTTGAAATCCTCCTCCATTAAGATCTTGTGCATACAATAAGAAGGACTAATTCCTTTTAGATCGGAAAGAGTCCATCCCATTGCTTCTTGATTTTTCTTCAACACATCAATTAAAAGAGATTCTTCATTTTTTGACAAGAGGTTGCTAATGATAACCGGCTTCTCCTCGGCTTCATCCAAAAATGCATATTTCAAATTGTTGGGTAAATCTTTTAATTCAATGCTTGGCTTTTCTTCATTGACCTCTTTTTTAAGACTTCTTCCTCTACTTCCCACGGTTGCAAATCCTTAAGACTATCAAGCTCTCTCAAGCATTCATCTAGAGCTTCCTCTTCTTCAAGAGTGAAAACTTCAAAGGAGTCATTAAGGGCTAGCTCCATGGGGGTTATGTCATTAACATGCTTTGCAACTTCAAAGGAAACTTCCTCAATTACGTCAACTCGGAAACTATCATGCTTGTCCCTTGAATGCTTCATTGCTTCAAAAAGGTCAAAAGTGACCTCTTCGTTTTGAACTCTTACCTTCATCAAACTGTCATCCACATCAATCATCATTCGAGCGGTTTTCATGAAAGGCCTTCCAAGAATCAAAGGCGCATCATCATCTTCCTCCATATCAATCACAATAAAATCCACCGGGAAGAAAAACTTGTCCACTTTAACCAACACGTCTTGAGCTACTCCATGAGGATGAGTAGTAGACTTATCGGCTAATTGTAACGTCATTCGGATGGACTTGATCTCAATGTTGCCAAGCTTTTTCACGATAGACAACGGGATAAGATTTATGCTCGACCCCAAATCAATCAATCCTTTTCCAACATAAACGTCACCAATGGTAATCGGCAATGTAACTCTCCCCGGATCAACTTCTTTTCTTGGTAGAGTACGTTGGATGATAGCGCTACAACTTGCGTCGAGGACTATTGTTTCCGGTTCCGTGTACCTCCGCTTCTTTGTAAGTATGTCCTTCATGAATTTGGCATACTTCGGCATTTGTTCCAAAGCTTCGGCGAACGGAATATTGATTTGTAATTGTTTAAAAATGTCCATGAACCGTGCGTAATACCGTTCATTTTCTCTCCTAGATGGAGCGTGCGGGTAAGGCAAATTTTGAACTGGAGTGGTGCTCACCATCTCCTTGCTTCTAGATGCTCTTGGGTTCCTTTCTCTTTTCTTTGGTACTTCATCCACTTTTTCTTTATCATTTTCATTTTTTTCAACTTTACCATTTTTTTTATTTTCAACTCCAACCACTATGTCTTTTTCAACTTCACCATGTTTTTCTTTATTTTCTACTTCCTCCTCACTCCATTCACCAACTTCACCATCAAGTTTATCGTCAATTTTTTTCTCTACCTCTTTTTTTTTACTCTCGTCAACCAACTCCCTCCCACTTCTCGTCCTTATAGCCTTACAATGCTCCTTCGGATTTGTTTGCGTATTTGCCGAGAAAGATGGTTCGGCTTGTTGTTCCGCTAATTGCTTAGCGAGTTGACCAACTTGAGTCTCTAGATTTTTTATAGCCGCATCATTACTTTTTTGGTTTGCCATAGACATTTGCATGAATTGCATCAATGTATCTTCTAGCTTAGAAGTCGCAACCGGCGGTTGTTGAGGTACATACGGATTTTGACGGTTAGAGTTTCCTCCCCCATAACCTTGGTTATTGTGGTAGTTACCTCTAGGTTGGTATCCTTGATAGCGTTGTTGTTGCTGTTGTTGAGGATGATGGTATGGTTGTTGTTGTGGTTGCCTTTGTTGATAATCTCTCTAGTTAGCCATGTAGTTCACTTCTTCGAATCCGGGAGGCGGACAAAATCCAGTATCATGCTCGCCTTTACAAAGCTCGCAACAAGCTATTTGTTTAGCTTTTGACAGTTCTTTTAGCTCCTTGATTTGTTGAGTTAAAAGTTCCACTTGTTGTGAGATGAGCTTGTTTTGCGCAAGTATAGCATCATTTGTTCCTAACTCAAGCACACCCGGCTTTCTTTGAGCTACCCCTCGGTTGTGGTTCCCTTAGTGATCATTAAGTGCCATTTTATCAATGATCGCAGTTGCATCTTCGGCGCTTTTTGACATTAAAGAACCTCCCGCCGTTGCATCCAATAGGGTCTTATGAACCGAAAGGAGTCCATTTCGGAAAATATGAATTTGAGTTAGCTCATTGAAACCATGTCCCTTGCATCTTCTCAACATAGATTTGTAACGCTCCCACGCTTCATTGAGTGATTCACTAGCTCCTTGCGAAAATACCGCAATTGCAATTTTTGCCTCCATGAACCGGTTATGTGGAAAGAACCGTTCAAGAAACTTTTCTTCTAAGAGATTCCAATCGGTCATGACTGTTGTCGATTGGTCAAGATACCACTCCTTCGCTTTCCCAATTAAGGAATGAGGAAATAGTCTCCTAAACAATGACTCTTCGTCAGCTTCGGTAGCTCCAGTTGCGCCCGCAATCTCATAAAACTTTGTATGATGAGTAAACGGATCCTCATGGTCTAATCCTGTGAAAGGATTTTGATAGACAAGAGCTAGGATTCCCGTTTTCATTTCCGCTTGTCTTCCATTTTGGAGATTACGTGCAAACTGAGCTGTATGTCTGGGACTGTTTGTGCATGGAGTAGAAACTGGTGGAGGGGCTGGTGGTTCTGCCATGATTGGTGTGAAATGTGGTAGTGATGTGGTAGTCGCAGAACGTTCTCCTTGATTTTGTCTTTGCCTGGCTTGTTGCTTCCTGCGTCTTGCTCTACTGTTCAGTTTCCTTGCGGTTCTTTCGATCTCAGGATCAAAAAGAATTTGGTCCTCAGGAATCTGTCCTCGCATAAACAAGGGCTGCACACTAACCACACAAATTACAAGCACAAGTAAAAATTTCAAAACTAAAAATTCGGCAACTATTGCGATGCTAGCAATATCAACTTATATTCCCCGGCAATGGCGCCATTTTGTTAGAATAGTGGTTAAGTGTCGGGTTTATATTATCGTCTCCACAGGGAATATAAGATTTTGCCGCCGTTCAACAGTTGTTAAATTTATAGTTTAATGGTATCCAAGAGTTTGTGTTTAAGGTAACAAGTGTTTTGCATGAAAGGAATAAATGCGATAAATGTTAGGTTTAACGGTTTGAATAAAGATTATCAAAGTTAGGTTTCGGTAATCACTTTGCATGTATACTTCCGATCAACATTTAATAAACTCTTTCAAATGATCAATGTATTCACAATATCCTCTCAATATGATTATCTCTAACTCATATTGTGAAGTTTATCATTTTAATCCATTGTTGATCTCTCACACAATCTATCAAAATGACAACTTTAAAGTTCAACATTTTAAGTGAACAAAATCATTCAAGACTATTTCTAGCTCAAGAAAAGAGATGGGTGAAAACATAGGTCAAGAGTTGATAAATATTTCTCAATCATTAACCAACACAAAAGATTATGAATAAAACAAAGTTTTCACCATACATTAATCATTCAAGAGTTTACAAATGAAGATCATCCATACAAATACAAAGTTCAATGATTACCTACATCTATCTTTGACAACAAGATGAACTTAGCTACACATTCTCATGGTAGCTTGCAAAAGAAGTTTTAAAGTCGGTTGATGAACATCCAAGTCGAATGATCCAACTTTGATGATGATCCACCTTGTTGTTGTTTGATTATGTTAAGAGATGAAGGAAAATAAGCCAAAATAGGTTTTTAGGTCACAAAACCCTTTCTTGCAGCAAAACAAATGTAAAGTGAAAAAAGAAGATATTCTCCAAAAAGTGGCCCAAGCTACTTATAGTAAGTGACAAATCTGGGCACGCTCGCTACTCACTCGCTAGGCGAGCTGCTGGCGAACGCTCGCTACAGCCTCGCCTAGCGAACCTGCCAGCGAGGTCTGCAAGATCCATTCTGTTTTGCTTCGCTAGGTTCTCGCTGCAGCGAATGAGCCAGCGAAGGGTGCCTGGGACATTCTGCTTTGCTTCGCTAGGTGCTCGCTGGGAGCTCGCCTAGCGAGCCTCTTCGCCACTTGCTCGCTGACCAAGATTGATGTTGATAACCATTCTGCCCAAGTCTAGAGCTGTTCGCTACGTGCTCGCTAGGCGAGGCTGTAGCGAACACTCGCTACTCACTCGCCAAGTGCTCGCTGAGCGAACCAACATTTTGTTATGCTCTTTGCTTGATTCCTTTGCCATCTTTCTTGTGCCTTCAAATATGCTCTTTCACACTTAAATCCTGCACAATAACACACAAATCAAAAGGAACAAAAGCATTTGAGACAATGATGCACACTAACAAAGCAAGGCTTAATAAATACGTTTTCGGCATAAAAAGAAGTGAAAGATGTCCATATTTGATAGCTCCAATAAGCACAATTTGGCATCTAACAACCCTCTGTGCATCCGAACAGTTCATTGAAGGTGAGAAACATACTTAGAAGGGGGGGGGGGTTGAATAAGTATGTAGAAAAACTTAGTAATAAAAACTCAAGGATTTTTATCCTGGTTCGTTGAACTCAACTACTCCAGTCCACCCTATCAAGAGTGATTTGCCTTTCTCAAACAAGGACTTAATCCACTATTAAATCACATGATTACAATAGTAAGCACTAAGAACAACTGTTCAAAGTCTTCTCAAGAACTACTGATCCTAACTGGATCTTCTTAAGGTTCTCTTACAATCAAATGTAATAATAATACAAGTGCTTGATTTGCTTCTAATAAAGCTTTATCACAACTATGATTTTTCACTTAAGATTAAGAACAATGAAATAAATTCAGCAAGTGAGTATAAGTTGTATGAGAGCTTGTAATGAATCCTTTCAAGTATTTCGTGAACTGAAGAAGATGAATGGAGTCTTGCTTTTATAGGCACAGAGGTCCAAAAGCTTTTCACGTTGAAGACTGTGTACTAAAAAGGTCTGAGCCTTTTTGTCTTCACATCACATGACCTTTCCTAGAAGTAGAATGCACAGAGAAATCCTTTTTGTCTGTGTTCTCGTGTCTAGCATAAATGAGGAAAAAGTCGTTTGGTCATTCCAACGGACATAACTTTGAATTCTTCTTCAACAAGTTTCAACAAGAATCATCAGAGTCTAGATTGATCAGAGCCTTCTGATGTTCATCAGGGTTTGCTGAATCAGAGTCTTTGCAGCAGGTGTGCTTTCAGTGTGTAATTTTTCAGAGCAGAGTTTGGAATCAGATCCTCAGTACTGGCAACATTAGTACTATCAGAGTCTTCTGAAATAACTGTGCTTGAAACTCTTCATATAGAATTCTTCATTGCTTCAGATGCTTCTGGCTTCTGCTTCAGATTCTTTTGTCTTCTGCTTCAGATTGTTCTGTAGCTTCTGCTTCAGATCCTTCTGTAGACAGCACTCAAAATCTTCTGGAGGCAGCGTTCAGAATCTTCTTAAAAGATGCTTCTGACGCTTCAGAGCCTTGCATAATTTTCATGTTCAGATCTAATTTGCTTCCAGAATAATATTCACTTTAATATCTGCAACAAATATTCTTAAGCAAAATTTTAGAGTATATAATTCTTTAATACAAAATTTCATAAGTGTTATCATCAAAACATAGAGATATTATAAAGAACCAATCTGTGTTCTAACAATCTCCCCCTTTTTGATGATGACAAAAACATAAGAAATTTTGTTCGATAAACAATATAATTATAACTCCCCCTGAGATGATGAATCTCCCCCTGAATTGAATACTTAGAAGGAATAGAAACTTCCTTTTTTGCATGAGTATTCTTTTCAGAATCAGAGCCTGATTGTTCCAAAAATTAGATCTTGACTTTGGATGCATGTTTCAGAATCAGAGCCTGATAAGTTAAAACTAAATCTGGGGATCTCAGAGTTACTCTTAAAGAACTTGTCAGAGTTTTCAAATGTTCTGAAATACTAAGAGTTCACGTTAGTTAAAAATTATATAAATTTATATGTCTGAATTTTCATTTAGGTAGAGTTTATTTGAACAGTCAGATCCATTTTCTCCCCCTTTTTTGTCATAATCAAAAAGTAAAACTTTTAAAAGACAAATAAAAGGAAATACAGAAAATATAAATCATGTAGAGAAAACACTGAGTCATTCATTCATTCATTCAGAGCAAAATAGACAAATCATCAGATAAATATTCAAGTACATGTGCACAAACATCAGATACAGAAAACAAAAACATAAACTAGGTTTGCTTGGACAGAATCATCTTCAACAGGTGAGTGATCTCAGATGAAGACTCTTCTTGCTTTGTCATCCACTTAGCCATGTTGTCATTTTTCTGATCTTGCTTGGACATCCATTGTGCCATGTCTTCAGTCTTCTGGTCTTGCTTGGCCATCCATGACTTAATCTCAGATTGTCCAGCTTCCAGAACTGCAATCTTATCTTCAAGATCTAGATTCTCTTTATTGATCTCAGATGAAGAAGGTGGGGCAGAGTCTGAAGAAGGAACAAAGTCAATTTCCATAGGAGATGCAGAGTCATGAGCAACAGATCCAGAGGGATGTTCCACAATAGTCATAGCCAGAGGATTTTCTTCAGAAGTAGATTCAACAGTTACTTTTGTATCAAATACTTCAGAAGATGAAGGAACATCTTCAAGAAGTAATGGTTCAGAGCGTTTTACAGTCCAGAGCATGCTTCTAGCAGTCTCAACAAATCTGAGCTTCGCATCATCAGAACATACATTCTTCAAATTTGAGGCTACATTATTGAATCTGTTGATGAAGCTATTCCAGATAGCATCAGATTCATTTGCATCCATTGTTGACAGACATCTCTTCTGAACAGAGCCTAAATGCATCTTTATTTCTTTCAGAAAACTTGTAAATAAATTATCAACATTCAGCCTAGATTTTGGTTTCAGAAGGGTTTTCAAAGTGAAAGGCTTAGGTTGAGGTGGTGCTGGAATGGTGAATTCTGGAATAATAATTAGAGGGCTAGGATATGCTGGTTTCTTCTGGGCTGGCATAATACAAAAGAATGGTTTGATTCTGCGAATGGAAGGTATGACAGGTTTTGGGTTGTCAAAATAGGGAATAAACGCATATTGTTTTTCCTTAATAAGAAAAGGAACAAAAGATGATTGAGGTGGTTGATAAAAAAAGTTATCAATTTCAAGTCCAGATGGAAGGGGATCAGATGGGAAAGGTTTAGCAGAAACAACTGAAACAAATTCAGATGTTCTTGGTTCAGGAATGGGTTCAGGATTGGTAGTTTCAGAAGAAGTGGGTAGATCTGGTTGGTTAGATTCAAAAGTTCTGAGAGAGGGAGGTGAAAGAATATCTGGATGGATATCAGATTCTGAGGAATCAGAGGAGGTGGTTGGGGTACAAGATGTAGAAGAAACTTCAAATACAGTCTTGAGAGGTGTAATGTTTAGAACCTCAGTTTCAGGTATATTTGTTTCAGGAGGATTGACTGATTCTGGTTGAGTCTCAGAAGTTTTGGATGGAGGTGGTTCAGACACAACTGGATCAGATGCAATATGATCAGATGCAACAGTTTTAGGTGCAACTTTTTCAGATGCAACTTGCTCAGATGCAATTGGGTCAGATTGTATAGGTTTAGATGCAGTTGGTTGTTGAATTTCTGGTTGATGTATTTCTGGTGGTTGTTGTGTTGTAGGTTGTTCTGTTGGTTTTGTTTGTGGTTCTGATGGAGGAGTTTTGTCTGCAGGTGTTGTTGTTGGTGGTTCAGATTGAGGAATATCAGAATTTTGAATTTGAGTAGTGGAGATGGGATTAGAAGATTTTGGTGGGGAAGGAATTTTTGATGGTTCAGATTTTTGAGATGGAGCAGAAATAGATTGTTTTTGAGTGGAAGGAGGTTTAGGAATAGAACTAAATGTTGATTCATTTATAAAAATTTTAGAAAAAGAAGATACAGATGATTTAGTACCTTTAGTCTTTATATGCTTGGTGGAAACAGAGGGAACTTCTCCAGAAGCTTTTCTCTTGATCTGCTTCTGTGGCTTGTCAGCAACTTTTGGCTTCTTCTGAGCAGCAACTTCTTCTGCCTCTGATTGATTTCTCTTCCTCATGTTCTCATTATACACGTCTGGCATTGGTTCTCTGGCACGAATCAGAATATCTGCAGGAATAGGCATTCCATCTGCTTTGCATGCATCAATGTATCTAACAATGATATCCCTTGGTTCTTCAGCACTAAACAGTGGAAAATCTTCAACTGGAATCCTCTTCTGACTAACTTCAGAAATATTTAGCTTTTTAGGTGCAGCTGTGAGTTCATCTACAATCTTTAGCCTCTAAAGACTCTTTGCATTCAGGGGTTTTCCAATAATAGATTCAAGCTCATCTTTAACTCCAGCTTCATACAGAGCAGTTACTAGACCATTCTCTGTCAGAATGTCTGAAATCAACCTTCCAAAGGGAATCCATGTCCTGATCTTCTGTCCCTTATCCTTTACAGATTCTCTTGAAGCATTGATATAATTCCACAGATGCATGAATAGAATGTGTGGAAGATCTACCTTTGTACTCTGACTCAAACAGTACATAAAGTAGAGTTGTTCATTGTTCACGTAATCTGGAGAATTTGTGGATTTTCTGTGATGGATGCATCCCAGAAAAATCTTTGCCCAGATCTTATAGTCAGGCTTCAGATCCTTAAATTTGTTAGAGGCCTGTCCAGATGTAATGACTTCCTCATAGACATCTTCCATATCCACACGCCCAGCTGGCAGATGACACACTCCATCAGTCTCCTCATACCCTATGAGTTTCCTGATGAGATCTCCAGTGATGATGATCTCCTTTCCCAGAACAGAAGAAAGTATAAATTTTGGATAAACAGAAGCATGAATCCAAAATTCCTTCACCAGATGTGGGTATACTGGTCCAAACAGCCTATCAAAATATTTAACCCATCCTTGTGCATCAATTATAGAACGAAACTCAAACCCATTTTCAGCTAACGAGTCAAATTCCACCATGGATTCACAGAGAACTTCAAGTTTGTCCACAGGGGTTAACAATGTCCTCTTAGGAACCTTGAATGGAGTCACACCCATATTTTCTGATGTAACTGCAGTCATAGTTGATTGAAATTGAGCTGTTGTAGATGATGAGGTTGCCATTGAAGAAGATGAAGATGGTTTGGACGAAGGTTTAGGGTTTTTGTGGAGAACAAAGAGAAGGCAGAAATGCATAAAATGTCTGTGAGGTGAAAAGTGTGAAATGGTGTGAAATATGGTATTTATAGAGAAATAAATATGACACACGGACAATCACAAATAGCACGTTCCACTTAGCAATTAATGGAATTTAATGAAAAGAATAAAAAATCATTTCAAACATTAATTGATTCTGACAAAATGGGGGGAAAATCAAGATTTTCACTATTCAAACCATACCTCAAATGTCTCTTCAGTAGTGTACACGCTATCTTTTCAGATTCAGAGTGACACGTGTTTGCTTGCACGTGCTTCTGAATTCTCTTGAGAAATGAAACGTTAGCCAACGTTCAGATCCTCTAAGATTGGTTAGTTCAGATAAATCAAATAAATAACAGATGAAATACTTCAGAGCTTTAAACATTTTGCATCTGAGAAATTTGCTTCTGATAAATATCATTCTGGACAAAAATCCATACCAATATTTTTCAGAATAAATTTGAACTTATCTTCAGCAAGGGGTTTTGTGAAAATATCTGCCCACTGATGATCTGTATCAACAAAGGCTAAGTTTATAATACCCTTCTGAACATAGTCTCTGATGAAGTGATGTTTAATTTCTATATGTTTTGCCTTAGAGTGTAAAATAGGGTTTTTAGACAAACATATAGCAGAAGTATTATCACAGAATATAAAAATATTACTTTCAAAAATCTGATAATCTTCTAGCTGACTTTTCATCCAGAGCATCTGCGTGCTACATCCAGCAGCAGCAATATATTCTGCCTTTGTAGTTGATAGTGAAATTGTGGGTTGCTTCTTGCTGTACCAAGAGATTAGATTTCTTCCTAGAAATTGACAACTTCCAGAAGTGCTTTTTCTTTCCACTCTGTCTCTAGTGTAATCAACATCATAGAATCCAACTAATTTGACATCATCATATTTTCTGTAACACAAACCCACATTAGAAGTACCTTTCAGATACCTTAGAATCCTCTTAACAGCTGTTAAGTGTGATTCTCTAGGATCTGATTGGAATCTTGTACACAAGCATACACTGAACAAAATGTCAGGTCTAGAAGCAGTTAAGTAGAGAAGAGATCCAATCATACCTCTGTAGAGTTTCTGATCTACTTTCTTACTTACCTCTTCCTTACCAAGTGTACTTGTTGGATGCATGGGAGTCTTTGCCATCTTACTATCAGTCATGTTAAATTTCTTCAGAAGCTCTTTAACATATTTGGTATGATGAATGTAAGTGCACTCTGGAGTTTGGTTGACTTGAATTCCCAAAAAGAATCCCAATTCTCCCATCATGCTCATCTCAAATTCTGCCTGCATACATTGAGCAAACTCCTTTCCCAGCATAACATTGGTAGATCCAAATATAATATCATCCATATATATTTGGCAAATTAAAAGATCTTTCTTAAATGTTTTACAAAAGAGTGTTGTGTCCACTTTGCCTCTGATGAAATTTTTCTCCAGAAGAAAATTGCTTAATCTCTCATACCAAGCTCAGGGAGCTTGTTTTAAACCATAAATAGATTTCTTTAGTTTGAAAACATGTTCTGGAAATTTTTCACTCTCAAAATCAGGAGGTTGGTGAACATAAACTTCTTCTTCTATAATACCATTTAGAAAGGCACTTTTAACATCCATCTGATATAGAGTGATGTTATTCTGTGCAGCAAAAGAAATGAGTAAACGAATAGACTCTAACCTTGCTACAGGAGCATAAGTCTCTGTATAATCAATACCTTCTTGCTGACTATAACCTTGAGCAACAAGCCTTGCCTTATTTCTTTCAACTTCTCCTTTCTCATTAAGCTTGTTTCTGAAGACCCATTTAGTTCCAATTATGTTGAATCCTTTTGGTCTTGGAACCAAATCCCACACATCATTTCTTGTGAACTGATTGAGCTCTTCTTGCAAGGCAATAATCCAGTCATTGTCTTGCAGAGCTTCATCTATAGAAGTTGGTTCAATAAATGACACCAACCCAAATAATGATGCTTCAGAAGATCTGAGGAAGGATCTTGTTCTAATGGGGTCATCCTTCTTTCCAATGATCACATCCTCTGGGTGAGAGGCCTTGATTCTGGAAGATGATCCTCTAACAGTTGAATCTTCAGAAATGTTCAAGTTGTTCATCTGAGAAGCTAAAGGAATTGCATCTGGCGTTGCTTCAGGTTCCTTCACTTGAGCTTTGTCTGCCTCTGAGCCTTCAGAGTCTGTGAGAATTACTTCTCTATCTGCAGAACTTTCAAACTGCTTTGGCTTTTCAGTGCCAAGCTTATCATCAAATCTAACATGTACAGATTCCTCCACAATCTGTGTTTCAGTATTGTATACTCTGTAGCCTTTAGAGCATTCAAAATACCCAAGCATGAAACACTTTTGTGCTTTAGAATCAAACTTGTTAAGATTCTCTTTAGTATTCAACATATAGCAAATACATCCAAAAGGATGGAAATATGAAATGTTGGGCTTTCTGTTCCTCCACAATTCATAGGGAGTCTTTTCCAGAAGAGGTCTCACAGACACTCTGTTCTGAATGTAACATGCTGTGTTTATTGCTTCTGCCCAAAAGTGCTTTGCCAGATTAGTCTCGTTGATCATGGTTCTGGCCATTTCTTGCAGAGTTCTATTTTTTCTCTCTACAACTCCATTCTGTTGTGGAGTTCTAGGACAGGAAAAATCATGAGCAATGCCATTTTCATTAAAATATTTTTCAAAATATTTGTTTTCAAATTCACCACCATGATCACTTCTGACTTTAATAATTTTGAAATCTTTTTCATTCTGGACTTGTTTGCAGAAGTCAAAGAACACAGAATGTGACTCATCCTTGTGTTTTAAGAACTTTACCCATGTCCATCTGCCGTAGTCATCAACAATGACTAATCCATACTTCTTGCCTATGATGGATGCAGTTTTCACTGGTCCAAACAGATCAATGTGAAGTAATTCTAATGGTCTTGAGGTTGACACAATATTTTTAGATTTAAAAGAAGATTTTAAAAACTTTCCTTTTTGACATGCTTCACAAAGAGCATCCGAGTTGAACTTCAGCTTAGGAAGTCCTCTAACCAGATTGAGTTTATTAATATGAGATATACGTCTCATATTAATATGCCCCAATCTTCTGTGTCAGACCCATTGCTCATCATTAACAGACAAGAGGCATTTAACATTTTGAACTTTAAGTTCTAAAAGATTTATTTTGTAAATGTTGTTCTTCCTCTTTCCATTGAATAAGATTGAGCCATCCTTCTGACTAACAGCTTTACAACATTGTTGATTAAAGATTATATCATAACCATTGTCACTTAATTGACTTATGGACAATAGATTATGCTTTAATCCATCTACAAGAAGAACATTAGATATAGAGGGAAGGTTACCATTACCAATAGCACCAGAGCCAATGATCTTTCCCTTCTGATTCCCTCTAAACTTCACTTCTCCTCCAGATTTAAGCTCCAGGCTTTGGAATATAAACCTTTCTCCCGTCATGTGACGTGAGCAGCCAGAGTCCAGGTACCATGACTGGCGTCTTGACTTTTCTGCTAAAAACATCTGCAACAGGGATAATCTTATCCTTAGGTACCCAGATTTTTTTGGGTCCTTTTTGGTTAGCTGCCTTGAAAGTTGGTCTGAACTTCTGTCTTTTTACAAAAGTTTTGTTCTGACTTTCTTTTAGCTTAAACACATGAACGTTCTGATCAGAACGTGTGTGTTTAATGTCATTCAGATGGCCAAACTTGAAATGAGAGTACAAGGGAGTTTTCTTAATAACAAGTTTATCAACAGGCATTGGATTTAAATCCTTTCCAGAGGATGATTCATATCCAATTCCTTTCCTGTTATTTCTGCTAACCCCATAGATCATAGAAGCCATCTTGCTTCTGTCTATGCTTTTAGCAAGAAATTTCTGAAAGCTAAAGTCATATTCTTCTAAAATGTTTTTGCATTTAGACTTACTTTCAGATTCAGATTTTTGTTGAGCTATTTCAAAATTGGCTTTCATTTTCAAATTATTTTCTTTTAGCTCAACAATTTCTGATCTTAACAGATTATTCTCAGAGCCAAGATTGCATTTAAGCTTCTTGCATTTGAGCTTAATCTGATTATAATTTTTCAGGACTTCTGATAAGGCTTTAATAAGCTCTTCCCTAGTGAGATCAGAAAGTACCTCTTCTGAGTCAGATTCAGAATCAGACTCAGATCCAGATGATTCTTCATTCTGATCTTCAATGCCTACCATCAGAGCCATATTGGCGCATTCATCTTCAGATTCTGATGAGGATCCAGATTCATCAGAGTCATCCCATATAGCCATTAGAACTTTCTTCTTGTGCTCAGGCTTTCTTCTGGACTTTTCTTTCTGAAGCTTTGGACATTCATTTTTGTAATGAACAGGTTGTTCGCATTCAAAACAAACAACTTCCTTCATTCCAGATCTTTTTGGTCCAGAGGACTCCTTGCGCTGATCTGGCTTTTTGAAGTTCTTGAACTTCCTCTGCTTGTGCTTCCAGAGTCTGTTGATTCTTCTGGACAACAAGAATATTTCATCATCTTCTTCTTCAGAAGAAGATTCTTCAGAGCTTTCTTCTAACACCTGCAAAGCTTTCACAGATTTGTTAGATTTTATGGCAATAGACTTACCTTTCTTTTGAGGCTCATCTTCCTCAAGTTCAATTTCATGGCTCCTTAGAGTGCTGATTAGCTCCTTCAGAGTGATCTTGTTCAGATCCTTGGCAAGCTTTAGAGCAGTGACCATAGGTCTCCATCTGATATGCAAGCTTCTGATAATCTTCTTCACATGATCAGCAGTTGAGTAGTCTTTGTCCAGAACTTTTAGACCAGCTGTAAGGATCTGGAATCTAGAGAACATAGTTTCTATAGACTCAGATTCTTCCATCTTGAATGCTTCATACTTCTGTATTAACGCCAGAGCCTTGGTCTCTTTCACTTGAAGGTTTCCTTCATGAGTCATTTTCAAGGACTTAAACATGTCAAATGCAGTTTCTCTATTTGTGATCTTTTCATACTCAGTGTGAGATATTGCATTTAACAAGATTGTTCTAGCCTTGTGGTGGTTTCTAAACTCCTTCTTTTGGGCTTCAGTCATAGACTTTCTGTCTACTTTCTTGCCATTCCCATCAGTGGGATGAACATACCCATCTTTGACCAAGTCCCATAAATCAGCATCATAACCAAAGAAGAAACTTTCTATCCTGTCCTTCCAATAATCAAATTTCTCCCCATCAAACATAGGGGGTTTAGTGCTGATTCTGTCCCTTTCTTCATATCTTTTATTACTGTTAGATGTTGAAGTTTCAGCCATAATAACAAACAAATATATATCAAATTTTTTTCTCACTGGATCTTTTCTGTCACTATGAAGTGATAGCACACACAGAACCGGAGCTCTGATACCAACTGAAGGTGAGAAAAATACTTAGAAGGGGGGGGGGGTTGAATAAGTATGTAGAAAAACTTAGTAATAAAAACTCAAGGATTTTTATCCTGGTTCGTTGAACTCAACTACTTCAGTCCCCCCTATCAAGAGTGATTTGCCTTTCTCAAACAAGGACTTAATCCACTATTAAATCAACTGATTACAATAGTAAGCACTAAGAACAACTGTTCAAAGTCTTCTCAAGAACTACTGATCCTAACTGGATCTTCTTAAGGTTCTCTTACAATCAAATGTAATAATAATACAAGTGCTTGATTTGCTTCTAATAAAGCTTTATCACAACTATGATTTTTCACTTAAGATTAAGAACAATGAAATAAATTCAGCAAGTGAGTATAAGTTGTATGAGAGCTTGTAATGAATCCTTTCAAGTATTTCGTGAACTGAAGAAGATGAATGGAGTCTTGCTTTTATAGGCACAGAGGTCCAAAAGCTTTTCACGTTGAAGACTGTGTACTAAAAAGGTCTGAGCCTTTTGGTCTTCACATCACATGACCTTTCCTAGAAGTAGAATGCACAGAGAAATCCTTTTTGTCTGTGTTCTTGTGTCTAGCATAAATGAGGAAAGAGTCGTTTGGTCATTCCAACGGACATAACTTTGAATTCTTCTTCAACAAGTTTCAGCAAGAATCATCAGAGTCTAGATTGATCAGAGCCTTCTGATGTTCATCAGAGTTTGCTGAATCAGAGTCTTTGCAGCAGGTGTGCTTTCAGCGTGTAATTGTTCAGAGCAGAGTTTGGAATCAGATCCTCAGTACTGGCAGCATTAGTACTATCAGAGTCTTCTGAAATAACTGTGCTTGAAACTCTTCATACAGAATTCTTCACTGCTTCAGATGCTTCTGGCTTCTGCTTCAGATTCTTCTGCCTTCTGCTTCAGATTCTTCTGTAGCTCCTGCTTCAGATCCTTCTGTAGACAACATTCAGAATCTTCTGGAGGCAACGTTCAGAATCTTCTTAAAAGATGCTTCTGACGCTTCAGAGCCTTGCATAATTTTCATGTTCAGATCTAATTTGCTTCCAGAATAATATTCACTTTAATATCTGCAGCAAATATTCTTAAGCAAAATTTTAGAGTATATAATTCTTTAATACAAAATTTCATAAGTGTTATCATCAAAACATAGAGATATTATAAAGAACCAATATGTGTTCTAACATTCATGACTCGAAAGATCTTCTTAATTGCTTTCAGCCATACCTGTGTTTTGTCAGGTTCATGGGTTCCCTTAAAAATTGGCGGATTGTTTCTTTGAAACCTTCCCAAGGCACGAAAATCATCATCAGCGTTGTTCCCAGCATTCACATTGGCTTGAGGATTCTATCCAATCGCCCCAGCCAACCTCGTCAAAGCCTCAACAATCGCTTCATCATTCCTATCGGCGACCATCGTTCCGATTCCCAACAACAGAACTCATAAGAACCAACAATATCGATAGTGTCACACACACAATCAAATATATATAGGGAGTAAACACATTAACAACTTGGACAACTGGCCGACCTGCTCTAATACCACTTAATGTAACACCCCCTTCTAAACCCCCAAGTAATCAAATAAATCATTTAAGCACATATTAAAATTTCATCAGAGTAAAATTAAAACATGGTATAAAAGAGGTATGTCACATCATACACGAAATTAAAACATACAACACCGCTCTATCCAAGACATGCAACAGTGGGGTAGCCTTCAACCTAGGAACTTAGTCCTCACACCCACATCTCAATATTTAGAATTAAAAGCGGAAAATCTAAACATTGAATCACTTTAAACATGTAATCATATAAATAGATATCATCCAGTTTGATTCACCACATCATTCATGTTTACATAAACATTTGTCAGCAGATACATATACAAATGTATCACAAAAGAATACTATACAATCCTAACTACCCAGTGCTACATATCAGAGCTAACCGACCAAAAGAATGAAGTTACACTTCACAAAAGACCTCCAGCAATCCTAATCTGCAATGCCTCATAGAGCATTATAAACAGCAGAAGGGTGAGAAATATCATCATAATAATCAATGCATATAATTATATCTATATACTATCACAGAATACACATATACCACATTCTCATCACATTCATCAAAATTCAACATATACATCACAATGTATATATACAAAACTAAGCATATTCAACATTCATGCTTGTACAATTCACATCATTTACACTTAAACATTTACAATTATGTTTATTCACCAATCACAATTTTAATGATGATAAATGCAACTCATTGAGACCGACCCACGACTCCACGCAGATGCAAATGCGGTACCGACTCAATCATCTCAAGTTCACTCAGGAAATTATTGGAACCATTGCTCACACCTCTCCTAGGCACACAATATTCACCCATTGCTCACACCCTACATGGGCACACAATGTTATGGATTGCTCACACCCCACCTTGGGCACACAACCCGGTTACTCACACCCGGCATGGCACACAACCATCCGTAACCACCGCTCACACCCTTCATGGGCACACGATGTTACGACAGATTCTCACTAGAATCACACATCACAAGAATGTATATCATGATACTTCACATGCAAAATGACTCCATACACTTCTTGAAATGCATACATATTCATAATCTTTTCATGCATTTTCATCTCATCTAATCTCATACAATCATCATACATTCACAATACATATATTCCATATTGTATTCATCATTCATCACATTCTATCACATACAATCAATATGCATTCTCAATACCATGCCAAACGGCAACAACTCCATCATAATCACCATGCATTTTTAATCAATTTAAACAATGCACATATATTTGCCAAAAGTCCACGATTCACAATCGATTCTACAATCTAGGATTCACGCCATACGGCTACCCACAACATAACATATAACAACAGTACACAAACTATTCATTTACGATAAGGATTGAACACAATCGAACCAAACAATCAACATTGGGTGGAAACACAAGGAAATGAAAATGTTGTCACACTCGCTAGCTTGCTCGCCTAGTGAGTTCCTAGCGAACACTCACTACCTGTTCGCCTAGCGAACAAGCTCACGAAGGCAAACAGAAGCTACTGTAAGGCTTCGCCACCTACTCGTTGGGGCTTCGCCTAGCGAGCCGTCGCTACCAGCGAAGAGGGTCTTCTCCCTTCTGCCCAGGTCTGGGACCATTCTCTACTAGCTCGCTACTATCTCACTACAGCGAACACTCGCAACTTGCTCGCCTAGCGAAGGTGCTAGCGAACGTCTGCGAGGTTCAAAACCCCAACTGTCCAAAACTCTTCGAAACTCCCAAAATCACCCGATTCAAATCCAATAAGTTCCAGTAGTCTTGGCCTAACATTCCTCGACTAAACTACACCAAAAACTCCGGATTCTAACCGTTAAATCATCGATTCCTACCGATTAAACCATTTCGACCTAAAAATGGAAAATGAGCAAAAAATCTCCAACAATCCAAAACAATTCAACAAACACATACATAATCATACATATTGAGAAGATAATAAGATTTCACACCCTTACCCGATTAAATCGAAGCCCAGATGTTGTTCTTGATGATTCTCCAAGTTTTCTTCTTTTCTCCTCTTCTCTCTTTCCTTCTGTTCCTTTTCTCTTCTCCCTTTGTATTTCTATCTCTTTTATTTCCACTTATATCTCTTTCTATTCTATTTCTCTCAAAACATCTATTAATCCATTTCTCACAAAATATCCAACTTAACATTAAACACTAAATGTCTAAAATACTCTCCAATCTATTTTCCTCGAAAACTCTCAAAATCGGTAAAATAACATAGTTTGCAAACATAACATATTAACACATAATTTCCACAATTTAAAATAATAATCATCCAAATAAATAAAAAAGACTCAACAAAAATGGGAAATCAGAATCGGGGCGTTACAAATGGAATCCCAACTATGAAGGTCCATATGTCGTTCGAAAGGTTTTCTCTGGAGGAGCCTTGTTATTATCCATCATGGATGGTGAGGATTTCACATTCCCTGTGAACGCAGACGCAATGAAAAGATACTTTGCTTAAAATGACCCGCTGGAAAGAAAAAAGAAAATCTAGGCAAGAATGGGGCATCCCGGCGAACCATAAAAAGAATGGGTTCGGGCAAAAATTAGGGATAGAAATGAAAAGAGTAAACCCGCAAAGTTGAAAACCTGAAAAGGCAACTTTGGCAAAAATGGGTATCCCGGTGAATTGAAAACCCGTAAGGGCGATTCAGGCAAAAGTTAGGGATTGAAAAGAAAATGACTGCGGTCTGCGTATGAGTTTCATTGCTTAGTGGATTGGGAGGACCTGAGCGCCGTTTATCCGAATCAATCTCTTCTGAAGAAAAAGCCTCGGGAAAGCATCGAGGTCAGGCGATTCATAGAGGGATCATCTCATGGTGTATGTCTGTGCCACATTGCCGACATTTTTATACACTCTTGTTTTACTTTTGTGCATATCTGTATTGTTTTTGCGCAGCTTCCTCTTTCCAGGGGTTGCATCCGTTGTAAAACTCTGCCTATTTATAGGCCCATTTGTCAATAAACATATACTATTCAGTAAATCTTGTTTGTGTTGTTTTAACTCTTAATATTTTGTTTGTTGAAAACGCCAGATGTTTTGATGAACTCACTTACATAAACTTGCAGGCCTTGGCCAATAATTGTTAAAAATTTGACTTAATTAAACAATGTTACGGATGATGACCAAGATAGCCCCGTTTGTATAGGATATCTTGTTTGTTTGTCTTTTGCAAGGTTGTTACCCTTGGGGCAAGTTTCTAGGAAGATATGGATGGAATTCGTTCCTCCCCAACCAGGGTTGTTCCCTAAGCAATAGAAGTCTGCATCTCTATCCCAGTAGAGTTTGTATGCAGGTAGTGGGTATGTTTGTCTCTGGTGATTAATCGGTGTACATTTAATCCCCCAGAGTACAAGTATGTGCTTACTCCCCAGCGAGTCGAGGTGTGGAGCCTTTCCCAGCAGTGGTTTGGTGCACGCTTGTTCTCCAGTAGGATTTTTATGGACGATCAGTGCTCAGCAGTGCAGACTGAGATCTCTCGCAGATTCGATTCCCCTACGGAATTGTTGATTCCCCCGGTAGGAAAGAGGTGATTCCAGCGTTTGGTTGTTTCTCCTCAAGCCGAGTTTTCGTTCCCCCAGGAGAGTGGTATCCTGGAAGGCCGTTCAAGGCATTGATTTCCTTGCAGAATCTTTGATTCCCTAGCAGGTGAGACAGGTTGTTCAACCTGGTTGTTTCCCCGGTGAGTTGTCTATTTTCCAGAAGCTCGGTACTCTGGAAGGCCGTCCAGGGCATTTTCTTCAGCAGATGTTGGTTTGTATCCCCAATTGAGTGGATTGTCGTTAGAACATTTGTTATCCAAGAGATTTTCTTTTGCAGGAGGCCATCCAGGGCCCGTTTTCCTCAGTTTAAGTCCAATCGTTATTGGCGCGTGTAAGTGTCGCGGTGAAATTTGGATACCAAACTATTGATTAGTTTGAATCTTTAATTTATTTGCAACCGAACTTTGATTTGTCCAAAGGAAGGGATAAAGATCGAAATTCCCACAATGAAATGCAAATGCAAGGTTTAGAGAGTTTTAGGTTCGGGGTTGGTTAAACTTAGGGAAGGTGTTAGCATCCTAAGTTTCTGTAGTACTCTACAGGAACCTCTTGTTTTATGTTTGTTTATTGCTAAGTTTATCTGCTTAAAGGTTAAAGACATAGGGGTTTATTTCTAAGTATACTCGATAAGATATTGCATCTTATGCCTACATATCCTTACGGGAGTAGGATCAGAGTATCTGTAGTTCCCCTAAAGGGTTTGAGGAGTTCTTTGACTGTGGTCAAAGTTCCTACGAGTTTAGGGTAGTTGATTGATTGATTTTAGGAGAAAAGGTGAGTTGTCATTTTAAGAGAGATTTAACCGCCATAAATTGTAGGAAAATAGTCTTTGCATCATCTTAAGAGAAGGGCTCAAGTACTCAGATATTGATCGACGACGTACGCCTCTATCTCTCTTAAGGCAAAGTTCCTACGGTATTGATTGTATTGATGTGGGGTGGAGATTCTATCCCGCTTAAGATGATTAACATCTATTTCTCTATTGTGTTTGAATAAGTTTGATTTGAATTGATTGTGTTTGTATCTAAGTTGTAAAGATAAAGGTCCTTCCTATGGGGTAGGATCTAACTTAGAAAGATCAACTTGAATGGGATCAAGGATCAAGTGGGAGTATGATGCAAATGACGTGCACTACACACAATTGTTGAATCATGTGTAGGTTTTTCCTTTGAACGGAATGCGATGCGAGAATATAAATTGCGATAATGTAAATTGTGGGTAAAATAAAAGCGGATAAAGTAAAACATACACACGCATGAAAGCGCTAAAGTGTGTGAAAGTGTGAATATGTGAGTGGTAGTGAAAGTGTGCACGATTGAATTGATTAATTTGCGATGTTGGTTAATTTTACGGTGATTGATTAGAGAAATTGAATAGAAAGTATTATTTTGGTGAGATTGGTTTTAAGGGAAATGTTCTTAAAAGAAGGGTTTAATTATTATTATTACCAGATGTTATTTAAATTAATAGTTTTTTCGTTAAAATTATTATAAAAGAAAATAAATAGATTATGAAGTGAATTTTAATAAAATAACTGGCTTAATTATGAAATGGATAAAAGTTATTAAAAGTTCTTGATTATTATAAAAACTAGAGAAGGTTTTATTATTATCGTAAAAAGGTTAATTTAATAAAAACGGTTTTTTTTATTAATATAAAAAGGTTAGTCATTGTTATTAACAAACGAATAAATATTATTTAGATTATTAAAGATGATTTAAATTGTTTGTTTTTACTTAAGTTATTACAAAAAGTTTTATTTATTATCTTTAACGGAATAAAATATTTTAGATTATGAGAAATTGTATTTTTATTATCAAGAGAAATAAAGTTATTTTTAAGGATTTTTAAAGAGAAAAACTATAATAATTGTTTTAAGAGAGTCTATTGAATTAGATAATAAAACAGCTAATTGAAAAGATTATTAGTTAATTTTATAAAAAGAGTTGATTAGGTTTACCAATTAAATATAAAATTGATTAGGAGTTAATGGAGGGTTAACTAGGCAGATAGATTGTGTGAGGCGCAGGTCTGGGCTTACGGTAGGCGTGCGGATCAAGGGCCGCGTGATGTGTGATGGAGGGTAGTGATTGCGTGTGTGCACGGTAACTACCGTGGGTGCATGCGTACAGAACATAATATAAAAATTATAGAAAAAAAAACTCAGGAAACCCTAGCCTCCCAAATTCCCTCTCGCTCGACCTCCTTCTTCTCTCTTCGTCGTTTCCTCTTCCATTCTTCTCTCGTTTCTTCTTTCTCCGTCTTTTTCCCCTTCCTTTCACGATCCGTGCTTCTCTTCTCCATTTCCTATCAAACAAAAACCCACAAAACACACATCAATCCCAAATGAAAACACCGATTGAAGAAAACATTACCCGCGATGACGATGACGATGGTTCCTCTGGTGGTGGTTTGGGAGCGGTAGTACGTGGACGGATGGCCGGCGAACGAATTAAGTGTGGGCTTTCGCTGGTGGTTTTGAGTTCGGACGGCGTGACAGTTGCTGTTTCAGCGGTGGATTCGAACACACAGATAAGTTCTCTCTTTACGAACTTTCACATTTTTTAGGTTTTTGGTTGGATTTGGGATTTCTCTGTGAACATTGTGGATTCTTGTCAGTTTTTTCTGTGGAAAGTCCCCTGAATCCTGTCCTCTTATAGTACTCCGAAAATCTGAATTGTATGTGCTTAATCATCTTTCCTTATTGGTTTGGCCAGAAGAAGACAAACTCTAAAATGTCACATGTTGATTTCTCGCTTTAATTTATTTCCTTTTAGATTAGAACATGTTTGGACATGTAACTTTTAAAATGGAAAGACAATTGACTCCCTTCCCTTCTTCTGTTTGCAGCGCGTTTGCAACGTATCTCCATCGAATTGAAGAGTAATGATATTGCTGCTTCTTGTTCTAGGGAGTTAGCACTTCTCAAACCAATTGGTCCCAGTAAGATTTGTGCAAAGTTTACCACCTGGAAATGAATGTGGGCTGAGTTGTTGTGGTGTCATCACTGAGTTTATTGATGAGGAGCGAAGGTTATGCTTGTAGCCGGTATGGTTACGGTTCATCTGATTTAAGAGATGTAGTTTCCTTTCCTTCTCATTACTTGTATTGACTAACATTGTTCTGTTTTTTTGTACCTTTGAGAATAACCCTCGGTTGGAAGGTCCAGAGTTGTTGGGACTTGCAAGTTACGACAGAAACTGCTCGTGAATAACACGATGCTGTAGGATCTCAATCTACGTTGAGTTAAGTGTATTCTAAAATCGGAGTGTATTACGTGATATAGTAATGGGGTCTCGCACCGCATTGCATTTTCCACTGGTAGTTAGACCACCCTGGCCTTTAAAATTCTCGCCAAACCGTTTCAAAGATGTTTGATTTCATGCTACAACTTATTCGGTTTTACCGAGGAGACGTTGTAACTGATATACTTGGGATTTCTTGAACTCTAAATTCTTGAATCCAAGCCGAGGTTATTAGTACACCACGAGTTTAACACGTGAATCAAACTAGACCATCTTAAGTTTGCCTTTGTATGTCTTGACTGTTGCTTTACATTATTGATGTGCAGGCTGTAGAAATGCGGTTACGGAGCACAATCCTTCGAAGCTTACCACCGTGGAACCGTGTATGTGGTTTAATGCGCTTGTGAAAGTCCGACCTTTGAAAGATCACTACTTTGTTACTTGAAAATTGGTGATGTTGAATTCTCAGTTGCTTGTTCTGGTTTGTGCTGACAGGTTAGCCGTATCACCATTGTGGAGTTTGCCAAAAACCGCGGCTACTTGCTTTTGATGGTGTTTAGCATGATGAAGTGGATTGGTCAAGGAGTTGTTCTCTGGATTCAGTACTGGTAGAAGCGGTGGTGAGGTACGCGGTTACTCCATTTAGAGGTGTTATGTTCATTGATTTCCCATGTAGCTTTGATAACCTTCTTTTAACATTGTTGTTGGTTTTGACAGGTTGAAATTCAAGTGCCTAAAGGGAAATGAGATGAAGCTTAATGGTTGAAGTTGGAGGCGGTTGTGGCAGAAGTGGTACCATTTGGATATGAACTTGATTTCACTTCGATTTTGAGGGATAATCATTTCGTTGTCACATGATTCCATCCTCTTACCAGTCTCTTTCAGATTATGATTAATTATATCAAGAGTCAAGATCCTGTAAACAGATGACAAAGAAACACCTGTAATTGCTGCACCAGTTTCATCAGATCGAATCACACCTAGAAAAGACTGTAGATACAGTGTGGGGTTGACAGGTTGCCACTGATGATGGTTCCATGAAAAGATTTGCCTCCTCAAAGCCTTAAAAGACTGAATAAGAGAGTGTTCCATATGATCACCGCCCGACATATAACGACTTCCCCATCTTACATCTCTTCTCACTACTGCAAAACAGCACCAATTTCTGAATTTATCAAGCACGATAAAGTTGTTCTGCTAGGACAGGCGGCATCACATTCTTCAGGTTCCTCCTCTTCTATTGAGTTGATACCTGTTTGCAACTTTACATTCTAGCAATAGCCTTTGTACATTACACCAAAAATCTGGTAGACGTTCAATAACACAATAGAATGCTGAAGGGACCCTGTCACTGTTTCTGATGGCTGACGACCAATTTTCCGGCTGTGTTTTCTGGCCAACGGTCGAGATCGGTGCGACTAAGTTGTTTTTGATTCAACACTACATTTTGTTTTAATTTGATTTGATGGTTGATACTCATACTTTCTTCTTCGTTCATAATAATTAATTGTGTATGTTGTTGGCTTGGTTTGCAGGCTGTTGAAATGGTTCCTGATGAGAAATTATGCAACTATCCTCCATTTTCAATAATCATTTTTTTGCTGGTCACCACTCTGAGAAGTCACGCCTGGGTGGATCTCAACAATTATCGCCTTTGCTTCAATGTTTCTGGCTGCTATGCATTAATAACCGGTAAGCCACTTTTAGAACTGATGCTCTTCTTTTTAAGTCTTAGTTACTGAACGAGAACTGTCACTTCGAGAGAAATGTACGCTGATACCACGGTTACTGGCTATACCTCTCTGCTCCCTATAACTTGGTTGTTCATAGCCTGATTCTTCTTCTTACTGTTTCAGGTTTTCGAGTATTCCAGAGAACGCGTTGATTTACTTGTTCTTCGCGAAGCTCTCGCCTCGTCTGTAGGTAATACCACCGGTGCAGTTGGTTCAAGTTGCCGTGAGTATAACGCTTTCTAGCTTGACGGATCTGCTGGGAACCATTCATTATAGGAGCACATCCCGGGAGTATTAAAGCGACTTTGTGGGCTTATGGCGAAGCAACGAATTAGTGTATATAGGATATGCAAAATAGCTTGTAATCAACAGGAATTTGTAATAAAATTTTGAAACTGATGTCAATGTGAAGAAGTGTGAATCTTCCATTCAGTTGATGAAACAACTATATCTTGTAACAACATGAAGGATCTTGAATTGGTTGGAAAAAAATTGTAATGCAGTGATTGTGTTAATTTATCCTTCAGCTTGTTTCAAAACTTGCTCTTGGTATGCGCTTTAAGATGCGAATAGGGTCTTTCCCGGTTATAAATGAAACCATGGTCTTGCAAAAGGAAAACACCGCTGATCCTTCAATTCTCATTCACGAAGAGCTTTTAATTTTGAGTCCAATAGAGTTCGTTTTGTAAAGCCTATGAATTTGAACTTTGCTTAGACATATGAATTCCTTGGCATGAGCTTGCAAACCCAACCTTAAATAAGATAGACTTGGAAATTTGATTGGTCTTGTGATGATATCTTCGAATTTCGAAATGGTAATTTTGGCATCTTTGAACGTTTGCAATTTGTGGAGCATATGGACCAATGTATCCCGAGCTTTAAGTAAAAATTTGAGCTATTTATCATCCTTAAATTTCTTGAACTTCTTTGAATAACAATCAACACAAATCTTGTGAAAAACTTTCTTTCGCAATTTAAACCTCTCGCATGATGAATAGGTTTGAGATTACCCCTCAAACCGATGTAGGAACTTTGAACTTGCTTTTTGCATTCAAAATTATATTAGCCTACAAACTCATATCATAAGCGAGAATCTTGAATCAACTGATGATCTTGAACAACACCTCCTCTCACAAAGCAAAATAAACGAAATGGTTAAGATAGTTAGTTATGTGTGGACGATTGGTCGTGAGAAAGAACGTTGTCTCCACTCGATATTATTGCGTCTGCACAAAAATTGGTTAGTCACATAAATATTAAATATTAAAATATAGTCAAATAACAACATGAGAACGCAAGAAGAGGTGGCATCTTACGATCAAAAATTAGGGTGCAACAGTAAGCTATCCCCAGCAGGGTTGTTTTATCTCCCCGGCAGGGTGGTTTCTGTCTCTCTAGCATTTATTTTGCTGATTCGGTTCTGTTGCATCTGTGTGCGTGCATAGCATCTACCTAAATGCGAAGCATTTCCATTTCGTATGGAGCATTACGCAATTTTCAAACATATGCATTCTGAAACATAAGCCAGGTTGTTACCTCTTTGCTCTCAGTGTATCTCCTACAGGTGATGGTTATCCCTGCCAGTGTGGGTTTCAGACCCAGCAAATTTGGTGCGCTTATTTCACCCTTGGTTCTTGATTGTTCCCCAACGGCGTCGTCGGACCTCGGTTTGTGATATTTCTGTTTTCCAAGTCCGTATAGGTGTTCAGACCTTGGCAGAAGATTTGTGATAGATGCGTTCACATCATCATGTGTCCCTCGCCAGAGTTACTTGGTTAAGTTTCTCTCTTCCCCAGCGGAGTGTTTTCTTGAGATCAATTGTCATTGATTCGACCTTCGGGTTTGTTGTTCGCTTTTATTTAGCGAATGCCTGGTGGCGATGCCAGATGTCCTTATCTTCATTTTGATACTCACGTTTATTCAGTGATGTTGTAACGGCGATGTTAGATGTTTTGGTTTTCTGACGGCGATGTTAGATGTTTTGGTTGTCTGACGGCGATGTTAGATGCTTTGGTTTTCTGAAGACGATGTTAGATGTTTTGGTTGTCTGACAGCGATGTTAGATGTTTTGGTTGTCTGACGGTGATGTTAGATGTTTTGATTTTATGACAGCGATGTTAGATGTTTTGGTTATCTGACGGTGATGTTAGATGTTTTAATTTTCTGACGGCGATGTTAGATGTTTTGGTTGTCTGACGGCGATGTTAGATGTTTTGATTTTCTAACGGCGATGTTAGATGTTTTGGTTGTCTGACGGCGATGTTAGATGTTTTGATTTTCTGACGGTGATGTTAGATGTTTTGGTTGTATGACGGTGATGTTAGATGTTTTGATTTTCTGACGGCAATGTTAGATGTTTTGGTTGTCTGACGGCGATGTTAGATGTTTTGATTTTCTGACGGCGATGTTAGATGGTTTGGTTGTCTGACAGCGATGTTAGATGTTTTGATTTTTTGACGGCAATGTTAGATGTTTTGGTTGTCTGACGGCGATGTTAGATGTTTTAATTTTCTGGCGGCGATGTCAGATATTTCGGATTTTCTGGCGGCGATGTCAGATGTTTGTCAGACGTTTCTCAACCTAGTATTTATCTGGCGGCGATGTCAGATGTTTATCAATAGTGTGTTTGTCTGGCAGCGATGTCAGGTGTTTCTCAATGTTATGGTTGTCTGGCATCGATGTCAGATGTTTACCAGATGTTTGTGTTTGTGTGGCAGCAATGTCAAATGTTTATCAGTATTTTTCTGGCAGTGATGTCAGATGTTGCAGAAGTCTGGCGGCGATGTCAGAAAATTTTATCCCTTGCGGATTTCTAACGGCGATGTCAGATGTTTCCTTTCGGCTTGATGTCGATGCTTGACGGCGATGTCAGAAGGGTTCTCACCAAATTAATATTGAGGTCTGATGGCGATGTCAGATATTCTTCCAAATTGATGTTGATGCTTGACGGCGAGGTCAGATGCCTGACGGCGAGGTACCTGACGGCGAGGTTAGGAGTTCTTACTAACCCGATGTTATTACCAATTTGAGGTCAGATGACTAACGGCGATGTCAGACGTTCTTTCCAAGTTAATGCAAGTGTTTGACGGCGAATTCAGATATTCCTTATCAGGCTATCAATTTGCTTATCCCCGGAGATTTTTTTGTTCCATCAAAGTTTGCAGTTTGTTTTCTGCAGTTGGAAAATTTCCGGGTTCGTTGGTATTCAACCGTCTTTTACCTCGATTGTTTAAAAGCCGTTCGCTTTTCACTCATTCAGGTCCAAGTCGTTTGAATAGGGGCAGCTATTGTACCCCAAAATTTGCCCAACCTTTTCTTTACTTGGCTTATGTTTCATTTCATATTCTAGCATTTTTTGCATTGCATAGCATTGTTCAGTTGGCAGGGGATCAGGAGAGGTGTACATAGCAAGAGAAGGTTACCAAGGGTTTTGAGCCTAATCAAGAGGTTTTATTCAAGCATCAGAGGCTCTAGCACTTGTTTTCCCCATCGATCGAGCGATCAATTTTATTTTGCAGGAAATTTTCGCAAAAATTTCGTGCACATTCAATATTCGAGCGATCCGTTTTTCCATTCAATTTTCGTGCACATTCAGATCTGAATTTTGAAGTGATTGTGGAAAAGCTTATTTGGTTGGAATTAGCTTAATTGTGGTGGATCTTCACTTCTACAACAAGGATTTTCTTGGATCTTGATGTTTTCCGAGTTTCTCGCTTGATTCTACTCAATTACAGTTGGATCAACAATTACCGAATCAATTCTTCGATTCATAGGTTGGATTTCTGATCCGATTTAATTTTCGAGCTTATTTGCATGTTCATCATGTTAATCTTCATATTTGATTGAATTGTGTTTAATTTGATTTGTTTGATCCATGATTTGGCTGTGTTGATCTATTTACATGTTGTTTGAATCATGCTTTGATGTTTTAATCTCGTGATTAAGTGATTATGTGATCATCCGGTTGATTGGATAAGTGCTTATTTGCTGGAAATGTTGTTCTGTTGATGTTTTTCTGCTGTTGACACAGTGTTAACCGGTTAACCGTATGCGTTAACCGGTTAACCAATTCAAACTTTCAAAATTTTCAAATGTTAACAGTGGTTAACCGGTTAACCATATGTGTTAACCGATTAACATTGTGTCAGCAGGTCTGTTTTGCTGTTTTATTGATTATTTGCATACCGTTTCACACTGAATCATCGTAGATCAATATGATGCATTAGGAGTGAAATATTTTGGGATATATGCCGCTGCTCTTAGTTGTTTAATCATGATCTCTTCGACACGTGTTGTCAATTTCCACTTGAATGCACACTTTCATAGTTGTCGTTCAAAGTGATGAGTTTTCTCTCCTTGTGCTTAGGCTTCCTTTCTTTGATTTCTTTATGCATTCTTATCTTGAGTTTGCCTCTGCCCAATGACTTTTGGAGTCTCACTTAAGGTGGTTTGGTCCCTCCTTAGGAGGTACTTGAAGCATACCTAAAGTGATGAATCCTTGAGGACTTTCTTTGTGTTTCTTTGTGCTTCTTTGCACTTTGTTGGTGATGCTTATGGTTGAGTGCATATTATGAGTTCCTTGCTGTCCTCATATAGTCTCCCATCCTCACTTTGTTTTAGGTCTTCTTTGCCTTTCATTTGTGTTTGGTTTTTTGTGCCTTATGGTTGATGTTGTTTGGTTTAGGCCATTTCATCCCATTTTTGGTGCACTTGTGTGTTTGCTTTTGATGCTTCTTTTTCTTCTTTCTTTTTTGCATTTCTCATATGCATGCTTGGTTGAGATGAGCTTGTGGAGGCTGCTGCCCCACACTATTTTCCTCCCACTTTCATTCTATTTGTGCATTCTATGTTTGCATGTTTGCATTTTCATGTTCTCTCTTCTTCTTCTTCTTTTGTCTTCTTTTGTCATGTTCCCATAGGATTTAATCTTCCTTGTTTAAGGTTGGTTATAGACATTAGGTTCCTAAATATGCATGATAACATTAGGTAGCTCCCTTACCTCAATCTTAGGACCATCTTTGCATGACAACTTTTAGGTTTGAGTTAGTCTCCCTTTAGTGTGTCCTTTCTCTTCTCATCTTCAAACACTCATAAAACACTTAATAAAAGGTTAACGATTGTTGTACGCTACGAGCCTTAAGTATTTGGGAAATGGTGATTAAGTGGCTTCCTCTCAATTGCTTAGAGTGTTTAGTGTACACCCTTAGGGTGATATGCGACGCATTCGCTCCTAAGTCATAGTCTTTAGTGCAACATGAGTTACAAACAAAACTCAAAACACTTCTTCTCTAAAAGACTTCAAAAACAAACTTCAAACTTATTTTTTGTCCCTTTGGACCTTTAACTTTAAAAAACCATTTTCATAAGGAGAGTTTTGTTAACTCTTGGTTCTATCGCAAACGGTAACGCTTAAGTCTCCAATGGTCGAGCTGCATACACCAACTGCTAGAACTAATTGTTAATCCTAGTCGGGTAAAAAACACTTGAACCAACCTGTGGTCTTGTTAGCCCGAAATAAGTTTGCTCTGATCTTTCATACCAGATGAAAGTACTTAGGCACGAGACGCGATGTCTCGTCGAGAAACCTTCCCCACCTTTTTGTTGCGGTGAGAATCGTGATATCAAGCTATTGATTAACTTGAATCTTTAATTCTTAGATTACAACCGGACTTTAATTTATCCAAAGGATAGGTCTAAAGAAAGAAAAACCCTTTTCGCGATGTAACAACAACGCTAAGAGATTCGGGGATCGGGGGTTGGTTATGCCTAGGGTAGGTATTTCACATCCTAAACATCTGTAGTACTCTACAGGAACCTTTTGTTTATTTGCATGCTAAGTTTGTAAATGTTTGCTAAGGTTTGGGTTGGGTAAAGGGTGGAGGTTAAAACCTAGAGATAGTTTCTAAGTATGCTCGCAAAGACATTTCATCATCTGCCTACGTATCCTAACTAGGATAGAATCAGAGCAATCGTAGTTCACCTTACAAGGGATAAAGAACACTTGATTATGATCAAGGTTCAAAGGGGAACAAACATAACAATGTTTGTGTAGAGTTTTACAAAACTCTCTAGATCTATGTTATAACACTCAAGAGGGGAGTAAGTAATCATTACTATGATTCTTACATAGAGTTTACAAACTGTATCCTAGGGTTCTAGTTGAAGAACACTCCTAGTATAGGTAGGTTTTCTAGACTTAAGGCAAAGTCTAAGGCTTATACCAATGTTCAAGATGACTTCACAAAGTCAAGGAAGGGTAATGAGCTATCCAATGACACAAGGGTCAAGGGAGAGACTTTTCCTTTGGAAGGAGAGAGAGAGAGAGAGAGAGAGAGAGAGAGAGAGAGAGAGAGAGAGAGAGAGAGAGAGAGAGAGAGAGAGAGAGAGAGAGAGAGAGAGAACTTGGATGAGAACTAAAAAGTTCCATCACTTGGGGAATAAGTACTTAACAAAGCAATAAACAGATGAGCAAGATGAAATAAGATTAAGACAAGTAAGCTTGCAAATTACAATAAGCAGATACTTCAAATAATACCAATGGTTACAACCAATAAACCATCTTGACAAAGATTTGGGGCATATCTTAACAAATATTGGAACATGATGAAGGTAATTACCACATAAACAAATCACAATTTGAAGATAGGCAAGTCACAGGTTCAAAACATAGCAAATGTAACAACAATACGCATAGATGATAATCAAACACAGTTAAATCAGTTTAAACCTCATAATTTAGGAGGGATAAATGAGATAATATTATGGTGATAACCAAAGGGGGTACCCTAGCATGTTAACTAACAAAGGGAATAAAGATTTCACAAGAAATTCAAACATGCTCAGAAGAATTCAACTACAAGTAGGATCACTAATCACAATAGATGAACAAATTTCCATATGGGAAAATACATCACAACTTATGACAACAAGTAATATTTTCATATCATATAAAAATAGACATTATAACAAACACAATGCAAAAAGAATGGGCAAAAAAGGATGAAAAATGAGAGAGTTGTGATTTTTTGAAGTTTCATGAATTTTAATGGGCAACACAAAAATTAATAAGTGAAAAATAGAAGAAAATGCAAGGGGTGGGAGTTGAACCCACGCCCTCCAGCTTGCACATGCGCGCGCAGGAAAAAGGAAAAAATAATAAAAGGTTTGATCCTCCTCAGGGATCGAACCCAGGTTCAGGCAATGATAGGCGTGTTTATGGGCAAGGCTTCTACCACTGGGGTGGCTATACATCCGTTGATATAGCCACCCCCATAAATATGTATGGCTTGGTGTGTTAAATTTCTGGGCACAAAAAATGAAGCAAAAACAAGGCAAGTTCACAAATACGTTTTGATATCAAACTCACTCATTTCTCAACCAAATCAAGCAAACCTTAGATCAATTTTGGGTGTTTATAAACAAGGAAGAGGATGGTCCAGGTAGAATTTTGAAAACATGTCTTGAAATAAAAACACGATAGGTAGTTGCAATTTTGATGAAAAATGCATTTATGAAGCAAAAGGTTAAACCAGTCATGCTATGGTTAGGGAAAAGGCTCAAACACAATTCAAATATCATGCATGTCATGTTCATGCATTCAAACCAACTGCTTATGAGGTGCAAGTCCAACTGTCATATGCAAATGAGATGAAAATCAAAATATTGCAAGTGAGATAGTGAGATATGAAAACATGCCAAATTAGAGTGAAGAAACCATACATACATGCTCAAAACAACATATAGAATGTGTCTAAACCATAAGGAAGTTTACAAACCAAGTGAATTTCAAAAACCTATGACAGCTGCAATGTTGGTGAATTGACATGCAATTTCAAAGCCACAGTTTAAATTGCTCATGCTTAAATCAAATAGAAAGTCCTCACACACTCCAAATATAACATATATGAGGTTTCAAAACAGATGAAGTCTAAAATCCAACTTGAAAACAAAAATGACTTGTGCTTTGAAGTTTATGACATAAGTTGCAAAAAAAACAAATTCCAAAACAATTGGACAAATACACATCAAACAGTCATTATGAATTGAGCAACATGAATTGAATGCTAATAGATTCCTCACAACTGGTCTAGATAGCAATACCACACAAAATTAAACAAAAAAAAAACTTGCCACTTGAATGAGGGCTGACAAACTTGCAACTAATCCTAAACAGGTCAATGACACCAATGTAACTTAGCATGATAAATGCCTACATCAAACACTTAGAAAACCAACTCTAATGTAAGTTTACTAACTTAGGGCAGTAGGCAGCATAAGGGGCACAAATGTTTTCAAAAACAGTTTGACAGTCAAGGGGTACAAACATGGTCTAGCTGCAATCCAGGTCTCGTGTTGACAAACATCACACACACACACATCATAGATGCATAGAACAATGAGTTACAACTCAGAAACTAGGCACCTTGCAAGCAAGAAAGAAATTGACATATTCATGGTATGTTTTAACTTAAAAGGAGCAGTTTGAGGGTGAAATAAGAAAACAGGTGCACATAGGTCAATCCAATCATCCTCACACCTTATAATCATGAATATAAATGAGTTACAACTCAAAACAATAGGCATACACAAACAGAGCAGCAATTTGGCATGTTGTGGCACATTTGGTGTAAAAATGCAATTGTGAGTGGAATTGTGAAAACAGGCAAGAATAGATCCAATAAACCAAGTGTACACATCATTATCATGACAAGGAATGAGTTTCAACTCACAAAATAAGCATACAATAATTGGAATGAAAATTGGCATGTTGTGGTATTTAGTGAGAAAAAACTATCTTGGCAAGAATGTGGCAGCAGGGGCATTTTCAAATTGATGAGTTTCAAACCAAAATAAACATCCACACAAATTATAAATATGATAATAAACATTTCTATTCTTACACACCAGTTCAAATCAACATCACACAAAAGGAAGCACATTGAGGCTCAAGAAATGCACAAACATCAACATATTAGGGCAGCTGGCCAGTTCATGACAGATGGGAAGTTTTGGTATCACACACACATTTCAAATAAGTAAGGGAATGATATTAGGCACATAGGTCAAGTAGAAATTGATTGAAACAGAAAGTGGTATGTGTGTGGCATCAGTGAGGTTTGAAAAATGCAAATGAGGCATAACTAAATAGTTTGAACACATAAGGAGATTTTGAACTCACAAACACCTCATACAATCCCAAAACATAATGGCAAAGGATTCTCCAACTTAGAAACAAGTAACAATTGCTCCTAACCAGAAATGATATGCTTACCCAATTTTGACAGCAAAATCAACAAAAATTCATGACAGGCCCTAATGGCAAAGTCTCATATTTCTCAAATTTCAACCAATCAAACATCATGAGCAATAAACAATGATTTGGAACAATGAGATGCAATCATGGTAGGCACAACAATCCACTACACAATTCCATAATAATGATAAGCAAGATGACACAAAAATAGCATAAGTGAAAACAAAATGCCACAATAGATCCAAACATGATCTAGGGCAGGGGGATCCTATGAATAACTTACAAGTCATCTACCTATCCTAATAGTGAGCCAAGATTTATAGTTCTAGGGCAAGCATACTATTTTTCAAGTTTGGATCCTAAAACTACCAAATGGCCAAAATCTCAATAACAAGTCTAAACATGACAATAAGGCACAAACTTACAGTCTAGCATCCACATATCATTTACAAATGATAAAATATTTGTCAAAAGATGCATTATGAACATAAAACTAGGATTCTTGACAAAGAAAACTAATAGGGAAGCCATGGTATATTTTCACACAAATCCTCACAAAATGGCAAAACATGACAATGTATGAACTAGAGATAGTTAGAACATCACATACCTCTTGTTGACCAGCCTTGAACAAGCTAAAAATCTTAGAAACCCAGAGATGCTCCTTCCTTTGCAATGATATGAAGCTTACTTCCTCTTGAAGCAACAAAACCAAACTTCAAGACAGTTGGAGTTAGATGACTTTCAGTTGGTTTTCAATGCTTTGGACAGTTATAATATGTCATATGTGAGGTGTGTGGATGGTTAGATCAGCAAGAAACAGCCTAGACCAAGATTTGGCAAATTTTGAGGGTGGTGGTCAAACTTTCTTAGTGTGAAAGTTGACTTTTTGCAAAATGGTATCTTTGGGAGGTTTAAAGGTATAGACACCTTCTATATTATATTTAGGGTTTGTGTGGATGCTTTTTAGAGGTTTGGAAGTGATGGAACTGGTCTTGAGCAGAGTTTTGCTCAAGACAGTTTTTTGGTAAAAATGGAGATTTTGGTGTTTTTGAAATTCTTGGGGAATGAGAGGAGAGTGAGAGCTATGTTTTCTCTGGTTCTTTGAGATTGCTCTGGTGTGTCTAGACTCATTGAAGAGGCCTCTATTTATAGCCAAACAAGAGTGAGGGCAGCCTTGGTCATTTACCACTTTTGGAGGGAGATTTGTGAAGTTTTTTTGAAAAATCTTGCCAAGATCTCTATACATCAGTTCCATGGATCAAAGAAGATCAGAAAATCAAGTGGAGAGGTGGACATGAAGTGACTGAGGTAAGCTTAGGGTGTAGGGGACTGCAGCTTCTCACATCAACCAAAAGTTTCTCTTTCTTCTTCATTTAATTGGTTATTTAAATGTCAAGTTGCAACAACTTGCTATGTTCACCAAATCCCTCCTTTTTTCTGGTTTTCTCTCTATCCATGCCTCACATTATCAGTCTGGATCAAGATCCAAGGGTTGAGAGTAACTTAAGTTGTGAAAATCCAAGTTGGAGAATTCTTGACAAAGTGATTTGAAGTGTGACAGGCCCAACTTCTATGGTGCATAACTTCCTGCTCAAACATGCTATTGAGGTGTTCTACCATAATTTGAAAAGCCCTTAAGTAGCTCTACAACTTTAATGTTTTGGGAATTTCCAAATTCTTGATGGAACTAAGTTGAAAAACCCTTCAAAGTTTATGAAAAAACCACTTAAAAGTGCCAAATAACTTAGAATTTTTCTAAGTTATTTCCCCCTCAAAAATGAATGTTGCTATAACTCCAATTCTATGCATTTTTTGATCATGGACCACTTTGAGGCTTTTGTAGTATTTGTCAATAGCTTTCCAATGAGCTTTGAACCACTTCATTTGGATGTGTGGTTGAGGAGTTATGATCTTGCCCTTGTCGAACCCTAATTCCCGATTTTTGCAATTACTTCTTAACCCTTGATCCAATGGTCATGAAATTTTATGGGGAGGTGTAATATGACATAAGGAACATTTTTGATTCACATCTTGAAGTCAAATTCCTTATTGTTGAAAAGTTGACTTTTTGGTCAACCGTTCGAACGATCGGTGTCTACCTGTTGCACCCCAAAATTTGCCCTCTTTCAAGGCTTGACTTATTTCTTCATTTCTTTCAAATTCAATGACATAAGGGAGGCCCGTCATTCCAAATTCAAGGTTCATGAATTCAAGGCTAGATTCAAGAATTTTTACAAAGAGATATCTCTTGACATTTTCAAGAATGTTACATTGGTTACCAAATTTCAAACTCTTGATAATGCTTAGGAAATTAAGCTATTTCTAGTCTAAATTCAAGCTTCTAAAAATAACTTCATGTCATGGTATCCCCCATGCTCCGTCAAGTCCACATGACCCTTTTTGTGCTTACAAACATGCAAGGAAAATATTTAAGAGCTAATTCAATGTTGGAATATTTCAAGATGAATACGATGCATGTTCAACCATGAGCAATTTGAATATGGTCCAAAACAGCCCCATGCAAGAAGTGGCAATGTGTATCATATTACAAAATCATTTTATGTCACAAAACCAAGGCTATAAGCTTATGTTGATACATCTACACATCAAAAATCAGAATTTGAAAATGATGTCCAAAAGGTAGTGTATTGACTACATGAGTATGTCCAAACAAATCAACCAACCAATGGGTACAAGGATGAATAGAAAGGTAGAGTGCTGCAGAAGAAAATACAGCAAAAAACATACTAGAAATGGAAGGAAAGTGGGGCTGCACCAAAAGGTTGTAAAAGATATTGCCAAGAATGGAAATTCTGAAAATGGAGAAGTGTGCAAGAGCTGTGGTTTTGGTACAACAGAAAAAGGCAGCAGAAAAAGTGAGATAAGGAGGGAAGGAGCTGCAAAAACAAGATCATTCACTATCATTCACTATCATTCACAACATTTGGGGGATAAAGATTGAGAGCAAAGAGTAAGAAAAACCAGAAAAAATAGAGAAAAGAACAAACCCTAAAAAATAGAAAAAAGGAGAGTGACATAGAAACACAAGAGCATCCTTGAAGAGCATAATCTTCACAACATAGAGTGAAGAGTGAAGTACATCCAACCAAAATCTGAAGAGGCTTAACAAAGAAGGAGAATATCTTTGGTATCCATTCCTTCAAACTTTTCCCTTTTTATACCTTGCGCTTGTCATTTATTTATCTCTGTTAAGTTATTTGGTGTTGTGTATATTGTGTGAGGTTCCAAAGGGACAAAGAAACCATTTTTAAGAACTACAAAAAGAAGCAAAAAACAAGAGAAAAGTTTGGTTTTCACCCTGGTAGCTTGACACGGCCACCCGTGTCACATCTCTGCTTGAGTTTTCATGGCGTATTTTCCCTGAGTCCCCTGACACGGGCCGTGTCATACAACACGGCCACCCGTGTCACACCTCTGTTTAACTTTTTGGGCCCAGACCTTGTGACACGGGTCGTGTCATGCAACACGGGCGGCCGTGTCACACCTCTGTTTAACTTTTTTGGCCCAGACCTTGTGACACGGGCCGTGTCTTGCAACACGAGCGGTCGTGTCACACCTCCGTTTAACTTTTTTGGCCCAGACCTTGTGACACGGGCCGTGTCATGCAACACGGGCGGCCGTGTCACACCGCTGTTTAAGTTTTTCTGCATTTTTCCCCCATACCTTGTGACACGGGCCGTGTCATGCAACACGGGCGGCCGTGTCACGCCGCTGTTTGCCTCAAAAACCTGATTTCTCTAGAACTGTGACACGGGTCGTGTCACACAACACAGCCGCCCGTGTCAGACCCCTGTTTTTCACGTTTTTTCGACTTTTTTACCTCAAAAATTTTTTTCTCAAGGAGTTCGTCGTGCCGTTTTTTTGTGTGTTTTGTTTTTTTAAGCCGATTAACCCGTCGTGTTGGTATGGTTTTTATGCATGTTTATTGTTGGTCATTTTTTTTAACCTTTGGTTCTAAAAACCATTTTCAAGAAAACAAACTCTCGATTCTCATCGAGCCATTTTTGACCTTGTAAGCCGATTGCCTCGTGCGTCGCCATCGACCTTGCTCGCTTCACCTCAAACCTTTTTAAGCAATTAAACCCTTAACCCAACGTCAAGCAGATTTTCTCAAACGATGGTTAAGCCAATTCACCATATTTGATAAAAGGGTAAAGTTCTCTTTGTATTGAACTAAAGAGAGGGGATTGAGTGTAGACTTCTTCCTCTCCGAGTGTCGAGATGCTCACTGTAGTGTGGGTGGTTGTGATACTCGTCTTTCAATACGAAGACGTCTTCATCCACACCTTTTTCTCCTAAAAAACCTCGGCCCCTGTACCGAGTGCATTTTCAAAACACTTACAATAAATAAATCAATTCTCTTTGTATTGAACTAAAGAGAGAGGGTTGAGTGTAGACTTATTCCTCTCCGAGTGTTGGGATATTCACTGTAGTGTGGGTGGTCTCGATACTTGTCTTTCAATACGAAGACGCGACTCTATCCGCCACCTATCTCCTTCTACAACTTCCTTCCGCAACTTTCCCCACCTAAAATCTCGGTCCCGCACCGAGCGCATTTTCAAACTCTTTTCATAACAAAAACTTGAATGGTCATGGAGTGGTTAGGCGTAGGCCTTCTCCTATCCCGAGTGCTGACGTTTACAGTAGGGTTCTCTGTCGCAAAAGCACTTACCATTCAAAACCAAAAACACTTTAATAAGAGAATGAAGCTCTCTTTGTATTGAACAAAAGAGAGAGGATTAAGTGTAGACTTCTTCCTCTCCGAATGTCGAGAGGCTCACTGTAGTGTGTGTGGTTTTGATATTCGTCTTTCAATACAAAGACGCTATGTTCGCCACATCCTTTTATAACAAAAACTTTGAGATAAAGAATTGGGTACTACCTGTCGCTACTGCGAAAATCGGCGCCGGCTGAACAGAAGAGTCGCCACCGTGCGTTATTTATCCCACGGGAGGGAAAGGAAACGCTCAGAGTAAACCTCGCACAATACGGGAAAGGTATGGTCATCGCAACCAAAACCTGGGTTCGGGAGTCGGTTACGCAAGGGGAAGGTATTAGCACCCCTCACGTCCGTCGTACTCGACGGGATCCACGCTTGTTTTCGGGTATGGATTGTTATTCTATCTACTCTATAGGTCAAGGGTTAAAAAGAAAATAAAATGAAAGTAAAATGAAAATAATAAAAAAAAATGACTCGGCAAAGTATCGCACTTTATGCCTACGTATTCCCGTCTGGAACGAGAAATCAGAGTCAACGTAGTTCGCCTACCTACGGGAAAGGAGGGGAAGGTTGCTCGCTAGGATATCGCATCCTATGCCTACGTACTTCCACACTGCATGGAAGATCAGAGCAAACGTAGTTCGGGCCACGGAAGACACAGATTTGTCTTGATCGTTTTTTATCTCCTTCTGAAAAAGGTTTTCTTGATTAACAGTCCCGGCGGACAAAAATGACGTCTTGATGAGTTCACATTCTTTTACGAAAGAAGTGTCTTTTATTGTGTTTGAAATCTTTATGTGTTTTTCTGTTTGTTTTGAGAAAGAAAGAGACAGAACTCTAACCTACGGTTGCGAAGGGAAACAAACTAACCTAATGTTATCATGCATGGGTTAAGACCTAGTGTCTATCATGCTCCTCTCTTGCGCAGAGAGAAACAGAGATCCTAAGGGATAGGCAGAAACAGGAACAATATCAGATATATACAGTAAAACAGTAAAATGCATGGATGCAACAGTACAAGCGAGGCAAGGGAGTCCCACTCAACCTCGAACCTAGAAAACAATAGGCGAAAGTGAACAGACTTCACTCTCAACCCAGCAGGGTAAACAGCAAACAATACAGTTCAGAAAACCAATCAATACACCAACAAATGAAATACAGCAAAAAACAGCATCAGCAGCTCTGAATCAACAACTGGCTTCAAGCAATCTCCAATCAGCTACAGGCTTCAACAAGCACCAATCTCCATCTTCATGACCTTCAGGCAAGGGCTTTGATCATCAGTCTTCTATATGCAATGGCTTTTCTTCATGCTCAAACCTCCAGGATGAGGGATTAGTCACAAGAGTGAATTGAGTGTTAAGCAATCAGCTGACTACCAAGGGTGGTGAACAGACTGCTTCTAACACAAGAGACATTTTCTCTCAAGAGTTCTATCTCATGGACACCATCACCAAGCCTTCCAAAGGAAGGGGGTGAGTATCTTAGAGAGACTCTGAATCACAGAGAAGAATGGATGCAGACAAGGCAATCCATGTTTGAGAAATAATCATTCTAATCTAGAGCTCTGCCTAGCTCCTAAACCCTAGTCTCCTCAGCAACTGCCAGCAAGAAACTCCTCCTCAACTCGGACAGTTGATTTTCAGCATTTGACTCTTCAATGGCTTCATCTCCACAAATCTTCAGCTTCCCCAGGGCCCCAGACAAACCCAATACCCAATCAAACAATCAACAATCCCCAGAGGGCACACCACACCAGACAGCAGATATACAGACAGTAATAATATCAGTAGGGGAATCCTAATTGTTCTCTAAGGGATCTAATAGCTACCCATAGCCCATATAGTCCCATAACTAATCTATTCAAACCCTAAGTCCTAAGGGAGAAAATTGAACTTCCTAAGTTGTCACCTAAAAACCCTAGTTTTGATCATGATATTCAAGTATTTATTAATCTCCTAAAATTAACCTCTAAAAATGGGAACTAAAATATTTCCACAAGCTTAACATCTCATCTAAACAATATGAAAAGAGTGATCAAAAAATATTAAAGTATGTGAGAAAACAAAAATCATAAGAAAGATGCATGAAATGTAACTATTTATTATGACATTTATTTAGAAAATATGTAAAAAATATGAAATAAAACTAAAAATGAAAATTTATTTTCCTATAATATTCTAGACATTTTAAAGAAAATATGGTAAAAAGAATGGGTTAAAAAACATTTTTTATGAATTTATTATGATTTTATGAAAATGAGTAAAATAATAAAATGAAATAAGAAAAATAAAATTGAATAAAATGAGGGGGGGGGTATGAAGAGAAATTCGCTCAGTTCATTATTGGATGGGCCCTCAAACTGGGGGGTGTGGACATCAAATTCACTTAAGCCCAATACAGCCAACTAAATGATACGCTGCGTTTCAGGCCGTCTCAGATTTCTTCACGTTTTGAAATTAAACCAGGGCCACACGATTACCACTTTGGTCAATGGTCTTATGCTGATCCTAGGGTGGAAACATCATCACCTACCTTTGAATTCTGAGAATTGGAGGGAAGCCATGAGAGAACAGAGCTACGAACATACACTTCCATCAATTCGTATCTCCTCAAAACCTTATAAAATCTTGAAATTAAAGACCCTAATATGCTCCAAATTCACCACTGAGTCTCACCATGGCCCTAGAATCAATTGAAACATTCTCTAACCCTAAACACGAATCAAAATCAGAAATCTACTCAAGAACCAACTCTCACAATTCTCAAAATTAATTGGTTCATTCTCTTCCTCATGTTTACCTGAGCATTTCTTGCTATCAAGCTAGGATTATCTCTCAAGATTCAGTGAGTTCTTGCTCCACAAAGAAATGGTGTCACTAACTAAATCATCACTAAATCATCTCTAACTCTCCAGAATTCATCTGCTAATGATCTCTAACCATTCTACACTAATAATTCTAATCAATTTTGCTTAATTAAAGGTGAAGGAAGAAAATTGCAAACCTGTAAAAATTGAGTGAACAGATGGATCAAATCTTCGATTCAATGCATCAATCTTTCCAGAATCATTCACCAAGCCATGTTCTTGCTTCTGTATGCAATAATTTTGATTGAGATGCTCTGAATCTTTGAAACCGATTTGCACTTGCAGGTGTGAAAATTGAAACTCAAGAACACGATTCCCGCATGAATTCCTTCTGATCTTGATTGGTACACACTCAGAAACTCATATGGGATTGATCTGAATCAAAAAACTGGATTGAATGTGAAGGAAATGATGAAACCGAATGTGACTTGTAATGGAGAATTTTTGATCTCACTCTCTCTTCTCTGCATCAATTCTCACCAAAACCTCTCTCTGATCCACTCTACTCAATATATAGAAGAAGTTTGGGCCTTCTAGAACTTGCTGGAAGCTTCTAATGAGAAGTTGGAAATCTCATGTCATGAGATCTCATTTCATGCCATACACATACCACTTTGTGATTCCCTTTGTGCAGCAGCTGGATCTGATTTGAAAATCTCCCCACATGAGATTTTAGATGTGCTAGAATGCTTTAGAAGCCTTGCCCTTGATCCCACATATGTTTGGCACATGTAACTTCAATTACAAGAAATCTATGATAACTCCATGAATCTGACCTCAACTCAAAATTCTAATAATGCCAATGATTTTAGAATCCCATTTCCACTCAAAATCATATATTGGAAGTCTCCATTTGGACTTGTAAATCTCCCAAACCATTTTCCAACTTGAAATTATTCACTTTATAAGCCTTTTTAGTTCATATTTTGACCAATTGTGTAATTCCATGCTATGAGCTTCTCCAATAACTTGTGACCTTCTTTCTAGACTTAAAATCCCATTTGGAGCAAGTTTGATGTTGTAAGTTTTTCCATTTGAGGCCTCCTTGTATGAGTTTTGGACATAGGTTAAAATGACCTGTAATTCACAAATGCCCAAAATACCCTTTGCTTGTCAAGACCATAAGTTGAGTTCTCCACATCATATGAAGGCATGCCATACCATTCTAGAAAGCTAAGACAATGAGGAACAACTCTTATGTTGACCAAGAATTCATTTGAAATCTCCTTGAGGGGCAAAACTAGCTTGGAAGTCAAGTCACTTTCACAGACAAAAATTCAGACACCCCAGATGACCTGTAACTTGCAAGGACCATAACTTGAGTTCTATAAATCTCCTTGAGGTCTTCCACCACTCAAATTAAAGGTCTTGAGATCCTCTACAAGTTTCATGTTGGCCAAGAAGCCATTTGAAACTAGCATTTTGACTTATCTTGCTTGGAAATTTGACCTAAACTAGGGGATTTTACAGAGAAACCCTAATTTAGTAACTCCTCTTCTCCTTGATTTCTCTTGAATTCTCCTTGTCATATCTCCATATCCTTCTTCATATGTTCAATATTGATCCCCACATCTCTCCAATAGCCTTGAATACCCTCTTAAGTCAGTCAATTGACCTAGGGTTGACCCAGATGAAACCCTAGTTGACTGTTTTCAACTGTAGCTCTTGTGCCTTCATCAATGACTTGTTTTCTTCTCCAACTGACTTTATAAGTCTCTCAAGATGTCTAGATACTCTCCATGCCTTCACTTCATAGCTCACAACCCTCTTGTTGATCCTCAGATACCCTTAGCTAGGAGGTAGACTCAAGGCTTGATCTGCTGAACTCTTTGCTTTCAAATTCTTTCCTGATGACTTGAATATGACTGAATTGGGATAATAACCTCTTGATAGGCCTCTAGAGATGAAAATAATGATTGGTCCCCTGTTGAATGACTGGCTATGCTTATGCTATGCAGATGGTTAGTCTATGTACATGACTCTATATGCAAATGCTAGTGACAATGAACCATGAACCACATGAATATGGTTGAGCAAATTTTAGGGTGCAACAGCTGCCCCTATTCAAGCGACTTGGACCCGATTGGATGAAGCCCGGAGCCTTCAGACATTCGCGGTACGAGACGGTTGAATACTAGTGAAACCAGAAATTTGCCAACCACAGAAATAAACTACGCTCCTGCTTGAGGAATGACATTCATCAGCTGAATCTGACTGTTAGAGTAACCCACTGATCTCGCACGACCGTGCTGGGGATTGTCTTCATCGTTCTGAAGAGGATTCTGTCATAACAGATTGCTTGCTTGCCCACGCTAGGACTCTGTCTGTCGTCGATACGAAGAAATCTCAACTAGAATTGGTCCACGTTAGGACTCCACTTACTGTCAACCCAGAGAAATCGCAGCAACTCCGCTGGGGATAATTCACCTGCATTTCAATAAGCTGAATCGTCCACGTTAGGAATAACACTCTTCCACGTTAGGAGTAACACCTGTCCACGTTAGGAGTCACATCGTCCACGTTAGGAGTAACGCTTTTATCTTTCCACGTTAGGAATCATCTTTTCTGCGTCTGTCCACGTCAGGACTAACCCTTTCATCTTTCCACGTCAGGAAACAATCTTCTTTCCGCGTTAGGAAAACTACATCAATCTATCCATGTAAGGACTCCAATACCACTTGACATGTCCGCGTCAGGACTCCGATCTTTCCGCGTAAGGAACACAACTATTTCTGAACTTGTCCACGTCAGGACTCAACTTTTCTTGCATCTGTCCACGTTAGGACTAATTTCCTTCTTCTTCCACGTAAGGAATCAATCTTGATATGTCCGCGTGAGGACTTAATCTTTCCACGTAAGGAATAAGCTCGTCTTTCCATGTAAGGAAACCATTTTTCTTCCACATAAGGAATGCTCTTGATATGCCCACATAAGGACTCTGATCTTTCCACGTAAGGAATACCAACTTCTTTCTGATTTGTCCGCGTGAGGACTCAACCTTTCCCCGTAAGGAATAAACTCGTCTTTCCACGTAAGGACCATCTTAATCTGTCCACGTAAGGACTTTCTCTTTCCACGTTAGGAATACTGTCATTTCCACATAAGGAAACTTCTTCTGATACGTCCGCGTAAGGACTACATCGTCCACGTTAGGAACCTCCGTCTTTCCACGTTAGGAATGATAATCTCTTTGATCTGTCCGCGTTAGGACACTGATCTCGTCTTGATTTGTCCACGTAAGGACTCCGGCGTCCTCGACTCACTGAGGAAATAAGACTTGTCCACGTTAGGACTCACACGTCTTCGACTTGCTGGGGACATATCCACGTTAGGACTTACACCTTGCCAACAACACGAAGAAGGATAAATTTGTCCACGTCAGGATTCTTGTACCTTGTCATTACAAAGAACTACAAACTTGTCCACGTCAGGACGCACATTTCACCATTACAAATAAAGATATCTGCCGAAAACAAAGTGATCCACGTCAGGATACCAACACGAAGAGTAACCAATCTTTTGTCAACGTCATAACCTCCCTTTCTCCAAATTTCAAAAGACCGAATCTATCCGCGTCAGGATTAACACATCTTACCAATCTGGTAACACAAACCTGTCCACGTTAGGACGCCCACTTCTGAAGAGACCCCGTCATTCTAGGAGTAAATGGTCCACGTCAGGACTTAGTTCTTCAATGATCCTCACCCATAAACTTCTTAGCACTGACGTGACAGCGACTTTGAGGCGGACTCTACTGGGGATGTCTGAAAACCAACTATCGGACACCTGCTTCGAAATTCTGATTCATGCGACTCGTTGATGACAGACAAACTTTGCTTGGGAATAAGGAGATTCTTATCCTGGCCACTCTGGCTGGGGAAAATAAGATGCATTTGCATGAATGATTCTGCTAGAGGCAAAGAGAGTTTTATCACGATAACTCTGTGGGGGGAATACCGCCGAAACTGACATTGTCATTGAATATCTCCTGCCGAGATCTTGACTGTTTGGTAATTTATTTGAGCAAGAGCTCTCTCCACCTGGACTACTAGAGTACAGAAACTGCTTCAGCAAAATAAATGCTGGAAGGATAACGTCGACTCGCCGGGGATAGCCTGATGCTACAAAATTAATGCTGGTAGGATGAAGTCGACCCTGCTGGGAATTTGGGAACTCAAACCACACGTCTTGCTGAAGTAACCCCCTGCCGGGGAATAATAACTCTGCTGGGGAATAGCAGATGCACCTGGTATGATTGATCTTTCTGCTGGAACGTGAATCGATATCACCAGTATTCCTGCCAAAATAAATGACAGGACCCACCATCGACTCTGCGTTGGAGAGCCTTGACCTTCGAATTCCACTGGAAGGAAAGAACATTTACTGAAAAGAGAACTCCGCTGGGGATGGCTGGATTCTCTTGGGGAAAATTAACTGACTCCACTGGGGGAGAGTGCATGACCCTGCGGGGAAAAATGAACCTGTCTGAATACAGCCTTACGATCTTGGAATCGCCAAACTCTGCTGAAGACGAGTAACTTCTCTGGAGCACGTCCTTTGGATAAGCTACGGCTAGCTGGGGAATTCCATCCTTCTTCAGGAAGAACATGCATGACCTGCGTGAGGATCAAGCCTTTCACTATTGCAATCTTTTGATCACCTTCCTCGTACGGTTATGAAACCTGCAACAGCACAAACAAAGCACGACAAGCCTATGCAATCCAAATCGATTCAGGTTAGTGACGTTACACTCAGTTAATTCAAAGCTTTAACAATTGTTGGCAAGGGCCAGTGATGTTATACTCATGCTAGTTTCATCAAACTTTGGCGTTTTATCATGCGCAAAACAGTAAAGAACAGGCATCAAGTACGGAATAACACATTTTCATTGATTGGGCCCCTGAATGGGCGGAGTTTTTGTACACGGGATGTAACTCCTGAAAAGAGGAAGCTACGCAAAGCAAATATACAAGTATGCAAGTATTCACAAGAAGCATAAATATTGACAAGTTAAATTTTGTACACATGTCGGCAACTGGATGGAGATGAACACCACGAACTGATCCTCCCATGACTCGTCCGACTCTAATGCTTTCCCGGTATCCGACTTCTGAAGAGGTTGTATCCGATAACTGACTTCTCGAACATATTCTCCCGCACTGATGCTCATTGAATTCGAATTCGGACCGCAGTCATTTGCTTTTCTCATCCCTAACTTTTGCGTGAACCGCCCTTTACGGGTTTTCAGTTCACCGGGATACCCCTTTTTGCCGAAGCCGCCCAGTGTAGGTTTTCAACTTCGCGGGTGTACATTTTTTTTTAATTTTATCCCTAACTTTTGCCCGAACCTTTCATTCTGTTTTTGGTTCGCCAGGATGCCCCATTTTTGCCTGGACTCTCTTTTTTTCTGTCCAGCGGGTCTATTTTAAGCAAAGTATTTTTTAACTGCGTCCGAATTCACAGGTGATGCAAAGTCTTCCCCGTCCATGGTGGACAACAATAAAGCTCCTCCTGAAAAGACCTTACTGACAACGTATGGCCCTTCGTAATTGGGGGTCCACTTGCCCCTGTGATCTGCTTGCGGCGGGAGAATCCTTTTCAACACAAGGTCGCCCGTCTGAAAGCTCCGCGGAAGTATCTTCTTGTCGTACGCTTTCTTCATTCGTCTTTGATACAAACGACCGTATGCCAGAGAAGCTAGCCTCTTCTCATCCATCAAACTCAATTGGTTCAATCGGTTCGTTACCCATTCTGCCTCGTCCAGCTGAACGTCTCGCAATACCCTTAGAGATGGGATCTCAACTTCCAATGGTAATACCGCTTCCATTCCGTATACCAACGAGAACGGGGTTGCCCCGGTTGATGTGCGTACCGTCGTACGATAACCGTGCAAAGCGAAAGGTAGCATCTCATGCCAATCTTTATAAGTCACCACCATTTTCTGGACAATCTTCTTGATATTCTTATTGGCCGCTTCGACAGCGCCATTCATCTTGGGTCGGTAAGGGGAGGAGTTGTGATGTTCGATCTGGAAATTCTGACAGAGCTCCTTCATCATTTTGTTGTTCAGATTAGAACCATTATCCGTGATTATCCGCTCGGGAATTCCGTATCGGCAAATGATATCTCTCTTGATGAATCTAGCCACCACTTGCTTCGTTACGTTTGCGTAAGACGCCGCTTCCACCCACTTGGTGAAATAATCGATTGCTACGAGGATGAACCGATGCCCGTTAGAAGCCGTCGGCTCAATCCTTCCGATCATATCGATTCCCCACATCGAGAATGGCCATGGAGATGACATCACATTCAGAGGACTAGGAGGCACATGTATTTTGTCAGCATAAATTTGGCACTTGTGGCACTTTCTTGCAAATTTGAAACAATCAGTTTCCATCGTCAGCCAAAAGTAACCTGCCCGCAGCAGTTTTCTCGTCATAGCATGCCCACCAGCATGCGTACCAAAGGCACCTTCGTGAATTTCCTCCATGAGAAGCTTTGCCTCTTTTTCGTCTACACAACGCAACAACACCAAGTCGTGGTTCCTTCTGTATAAGACGCCATCCGGGTTCAAATAGAAATTACCCGCTAATCTCCTGAGAGTCTTCTGATCTTGACTGGATGCCCCAGCCGGATACTCTTTATTCTTCAGGAAATTAAGGATATCGAAATACCACGGTTTGCCATCGGACGCTTCATCAATAGCAAATACATAAGCCGGCCTGTCTAACCGAGAGATAGTGATTTGGGGAGCTTCGTTCCAGAAATTGACCTTGTACATGGAAGACAAGGTGGCAAGGGCGTCAGCCATTTGATTTTCTGCCCGTGGCACGTGATGCAATTCAACTTTGTCGAAGAAAGGCAACAATCTCCTTGCATAGTTCATATAATGTATCAAATTGGGCTGCCGTGTCTCCCATTCCCCTTTGATCTGATTCACCACCAGAGCTGAGTCTCCGTATACGTCTAAATGTTTGATTCGCAAATCAATGGCTTCTTCAAGCCCCATTATACAAGCTTCGTATTCGGCCTCATTGTTGGTAACGGCAAAGGTCAATCGGGCAGTAAACGGGATGTGCGACCCGTGTGGCGTAGTGATAATTGCCCCTATCCCGCTACCGTAAGCATTCACAGCTCCATCAAATATCATCTGCCATTTGGACCCCGGCTCTGGTCCTTCGTCTGGTAACGGCTCTTCGCAATCCTTCATCTTGAGATACATGATATCCTCGTCAGGAAAGTCAAATCTCATCGATTGATACTCTTCAATAGGCTGCTCCGCCAGATATTCAGACAACACACTCCCCTTTATTGCCTTTTGCGAGACATATTGAATATCATATTCGGTCAAGATCATCTGCCACCGGGCAATTCTACCTGACAACGCCTGCTTTTCGAATATATATTTGATCGGATCCATCTTCGAGATGAGCATGGTTGTATGATTCAGCATGTACTGCCTCAAACGCTTGGCGGCCCAGGCTAGCGCGCAACAAGTTTTCTCCAGCATTGAGTATCGAGATTCACAGTCTGTAAATTTCTTACTCAGATAATAGATCGCATGCTCTTTTCTCCCCGTCTCGTCGTGTTGACCGAGAACGCAACCCATGCTTCCCTCAAGAACCGTTAAATACATTATCAAGGGTCTCCCTGCCACTGGGGGTATCAAAATAGGAGGCTCCTGCAAGTACTTCTTTATTTTGTCGAACGCCTTTTGACAATTTTCGTTCCATGTCACAGCTTGATCTTTCTTTAGCAACTTGAATAATGGTTCGCACGTAGCAGTCAGGTGAGATATGAACCGAGCAATGTAGTTCAATCTCCCCAAAAACCCGCGCACCTCTTTCTCTGTTTTAGGCGTCGGCATTTCTTGAATCGCTTTTATTTTAGCAGGATCGACCTCTATTCCTCTTTCGCTTACGATAAACCCCAGCAGTTTACCCGATCTCACCCCGAAGGTGCATTTGTTAGGGTTCAGCCTCAGCCTGAACTTCCTAAGCCTTTTAAACAACTTCAACAGATTCACCAGATGCTCTTCCTCTGTCTGGGATTTGGCAATCATATCGTCAACATAAACTTCAATCTCTTTATGCATCATGTCGTGAAAAAGAGTCGTCATCGCACGCTGATATGTTGCCCCAGCATTTTTCAAACCAAAGGGCATCACTTTATAGCAAAATGTTCCCCAAGGCGTTATGAAAGTAGTCTTCTCCATATCCTCTGGCGCCATTTTAATTTGATTATAGCCTGAAAAGCCATCCATGAAGGAGAATACAGAGTATTGAGCGGTATTATCAACTAACACGTCAATATGAGGAAGCGGAAAATCGTCTTTTGGGCTTGCTTTATTCAAATCTCTATAATCCACGCACATTCGAACCTTGCCGTCTTTCTTTGGCACTGGTACGATGTTGGCAACCCATGAGGGATACTTCGTCACAGCCAGGAAACCAGCGTCCCACTGTTTCTGAACCTCCTCTTTGATCTTCATTGCCATATCTGGTCGAGTTCTGCGAAGTTTTTGTTTGACAGGCGGGCAGTCTTTTTTCAGTGGCAGACGATGCACAACCATATCTGTATCGAGCCCTGGCATATCTTGATACGACCAAGCGAATACATCATTATACTCTCGGAGCATTTCAACCAGTTTTCGCTTGATATCACTCTGCAGTGCGGCTCCGATACGAATATTTTTCTCACCCCCTTCCGACCCCAAGTTGATAATTTCGATAACCTCGTCGTGAGGCAGAATGGCTCTTTCCTCTTGCTTCACCAACCAAGACAGTTCTTCAGGAACGTCGCTATCTTCGACAACCTCTTCTTCGGTCTGGAATACCGGGTGCTCGAAGTCGGGACGAGTCATAGGTGGTTCAAGGATGTCATCTGAAAATGTTATCCTGCAAAAGAAAGGGTTAAGTGCTTCAAAATGCGTATAAAGCGGATAACCACGTTGCCATTTTATTGAAAAATACAAAACAAGAAAGACAGGAATTACAGTATTTGCACATGAAAAAAACGCCATTTATTTAATGATTAACGAAGCAATGTTTATAACAACACAGCCCTAAGCAAATCCTGATGCCCCGGGCAAGACATCAGATTATTCAACAATTAATAAAGCAAAGCATTACTGTTTAAAAGTCACAGGAACAAGCTCCTGAATGGACCAGTTGCACAGTCCTTGTCCTGGCGTGCTTGGCTGAATCCAGGCATCCATATCGCAGTCGCTGTCCCCTTCATCGGATTCCGAAGCAGCATTGACAGATTCATGGCATACTCCACTGGCAGAGATGGTGATTGACTTTCTGAAATGAGGGGCCCCCACGGAAGGAGTTGATGACGACGGTCGGTACCCCAGTCCGAACCGGTCCATTTTCACCGGAATGTCCAATACTTTGCCCCAGCCCTTGGCTTCGCCTGCCTTCACTAGCGCTTGAGCCTCTTTATACGAAGAGACGGCTATCTCTGGCACTCTGCTTGGCCCGGGACTCTTGTCCTTAATGCGCAAACCTTCGAATGCCTGGCATGGCGTCTCGTGGATCTCCCCGTCGACTTCCACATATTTGAACGAAGATAAATGACTGACCAGGATGTCTTCTTCTCCGCACACGGTGACTACGCTGTCTCCGACCATATACTTTAGCTTCTGATGCAGGGTAGACGTGACTGCCCCTGCCCCGTGAATCCAAGGTCTTCCCAGCAAGCAGCTGTACGCAGGCTGTATATCCATGATATAAAACTCCGTTGCAAACACTTCCGGCCCCACTTGCAGAGGCAAGGTAATTGATCCGAAGACTGTTCTCCGCGTGCCGTCAAACGCTCTGACTACCAAATCACTTGGTGTGCACAAAATCCCTCGAACATCCAGCTTCATCATAGCCTTCTTAGGCAGCACATTCAAAGACGACCCGGTGTCAACCAATACGTGCGACATTGTCGACCCTCTGCACTCAACAGATACATGTAATGCCATATTATGATCCCTTCCTTTCGGAGTCAAGTCGAAATCCGTAAAGCCCAGACTGTGGCCTGCATTTACGTGTGCCAATACTCCTTCTAGCTGGTTCACGGAGACATCCTGTGGTACAAAAGAAGTGTCCAGGACTTTCAGCAAAGCGTTCCTGTGGGCCTCCGAACACAACAACAATGACAGAATAGATATTTTGGACGGTGTTTGCTGCAGATGCTCCACAATTTTATAATCGCTTTTCCGAATTAAGCGCATGAATTCTTCGACATCCTTAGATGCTGTTTCTTTTTCATTTGCTTGTACCGGAACATTTTCCACCGCTTTCCCTTTTCCCTTTGCTATCCTTTCGGCTTCTACTTCAGGAGATATAAAGATCCTGCCGCTTCTTGTCATGCCTCCTGAGCCAACAACATTATCCACAACCTCCGCTGCCGGCTTGTTAACATCGATTTTAATCCCGTCACAATACACCTCTAGCCCATATGACCATGGTACCGCTTTCGTGCTCTCATACGGGATTGGCCCGGCTTTAGTTATAGTAATCGGTGGCCGCTGAGCTGGTGCTGAGATAGTGATCGTCTTCCTAGGAATTGTCACTGTGGCAACATCACTCCGATTATCCACTACTGCCCCTGCCGGCTCATCAGTTGCTGCTCTATCAAACTGCAATACACCTTCATCAATCAAGGCCTGAATGCCTTTCTTCAAATCCTCACACCCCCCGGACAGGGCCCAACAATCTAAGCAGTACTCATTACAACCCGGGTAAACACCTCCTTGCAACAGTCGGCTTTTTATTTCGCTCAGCGGCGTCTTTAAATCCTCAACATTCATAATCCGCTTCAGACCTTCCTCAGTCAGCACGGCGTTGGCCCCATGATTGGGCATGGGTTTCTGGACTATATTTGCACCGGTCGTTCCGAAGTTGATAGACTTGTTGTCCAAGAGATCCTGCACAACGTGCTTAAAAGCATGACAACCTTCAATATCATGGCCCGGGGCCCCAGAATGAAACTCGCAGCGCCTATTTGCATCATAGCCGAACGGGGGAGTTCCCGTTATCGGTGCCAAGGTTCTTTTTTCTACCAGATTCAATCCCAACAAGGTCTGCAATAAATCAGCATAGTTAGAGGGAGGCTTCTCGAACACCCTTCTCGGCTTATTACCCTGGAATCTTCGCTGAGCTTGCTGTGCCCCCTGCTGAGGCTGCTGCTGCTGTGGCATTGGTTGCTGCTGAACCTGTTGTTGTTGCTGAATTGGTTGTTGTTGATAAGGAATAGTCACACTCGACACTTGCTGCTGCTGACGATATTGATTTCTTCCCCTGCCTCGGCCTCGGCCTCGGCCTCCAAATACAGCACTAGCTTCGCCCTGACGGCGCCCACCATAAGCTTTCCTATTGCTGCCAGATGCAGCTGACTCGTCGACTTGGAACTTTCCTTGCTTAATGTTCCGCTCAATCTTTTCACCCATCAAAATCAAATCTGAAAAACTAGCCAGAGACGTATGAAACAGCATATCATGAAACAGCCCGGTGAATGTGCCAACAAACATATCGTTCATCTCTTTATCCTCCACAGGAGGACGGACCCTGGCAGCCATATCGCGCCACCTTTGCGCGTATTCTTTAAAACTCTCCCCCTTCTTCTGCGAAAGCCCGGCCAACTGGACCCGATTGGGTGCCAGGTCACTGTTATATTTGTAATGGGCTACAAACGCCTCTGCTAATTGCTTCCAAGTCTTGATATCAGTGGGCTCCAACCCCATGTACCACTCTAAGGAAGGCCCCGATAGACTATCCTGAAAGAAATGCATGAGCATTCTTTCGTCAGTGGAGTATGCAGACATCTTTCTGTAATAAGCTCGTACATGCACCTTCGGGCATGTATCTCCTTTGTACTTATCGAACGCAGGCGCTTTGAACTTGATTGGCACCCTCAGCCCAGGTACCAAGCCCATAGTTGCCATGTCCAGACCCACAGCACTCTGGTTTAGGACTCCTTTCATTTGCTCTTCCAGCATTCTAATCTTTTGAGAATCATCCATCGGCCCTTCAAAGCCCCCTCCAGAGAAGGCGTCTTCCTGCTGATCCTCTTGCCACATACCGTTTCCAGCCCCGTATCCATCATACGCATTATTACGTCCAGCTCTGACTTGATTCATCCCTGGAACTCGGCCTCTGTTGCCGTACCCTTGAACACCTCCAGCAGGACCACCAGCCATAAAACCAGCACCGTTTCCGTTTCCAAAACCTCCGTAGCCCTGATTGACCATACCATAACCATCTTGCCCAAAGCCTTGAGCATTAAAGCCATACTTGCCAGTGTTGTCGAATCCCTGATCATTAAATCCAAACCCAGCGTTGACAAAACCATTGCCTCCGAGATTATCTCCCACATTGACATCACCCAGCCCAGCGTTGTGGACAGCAGCATCATTTCCAACTCCGACGTTACCATTCACAGCAGTGGTAGCGTTGTTGACGTTAGCAGCATTCACATTGACGACAGGCGGAGCCACGGGCGTTGGAGTGCCATCTCCATGAGCAGTATCAACCCGGACAGACTGATGACCTTCGTTACCATGTCCAGCGTTGCGAGCCAACAGAGGCTGGACCATGGCCTGCAAATTCTCTTGCCCTTTTGCTATAGCCTCCATGGTCTGCATGAAGAGGGCGAGCTTCTCGCGTACATCCTGCATCTCATTCTGAATCTGGTCCATGACTTTCCGACAGTTGGATCGTGTAGAATAGCGGTGCGGATGTTGATCTGGAATCCTGTTAAGTACCTGATACAGAACAAGAGATAAGACACCGTTCAAAGATTACCTGTTATGCAATATGAATATGAATGCAATGCAATGTGTCTGTGCATTAGGGAAGTTCATTCCCCCAGTTCTAGTGCGAAGGTGCCGGTGCAGTGACAATGTTGACAATAAGAATACCGGAGCTGAATCATAGAAAGCCTCATATATAGCAGAGAGAATCAATAAGCCCAGGGTACAATATCACTGAGAGTACAAAGAAGGCATGACCTCAACCAACAATCCTGGTGATGGTCAGCACTATGCAAATAAAGCATACAAATAATGGAATGATCAGATCCTCCCAAAAGTCTGGTACTCCTCTATCAACTTCTTGGTCTCCGGATGGCTTGGTCGATCAAGCAGCCCTTCAACAAGCTGGTTTCTCTTCTTAAGGACACGGCGTACGTCTTCAGCAGTTTCTTCCCATGCTGCTTCTCCGAAGCAATCTTCTAACTTTCGCTTCTGAGATACCGCTTCATCTCTGGATTTGATTGCCTTGTTCAGTGCATGCTGGACACTATACCGGTTCATCACTTCTTCCTCACACCTCTTGATGCTAGACTTCAACTTCTCCTCGAGGTCGGAAATTTGCTGCTTCAGCTTATCTTCCCTCTTCTTGTTGTTAGTGAGTGTAGCATTCCAAGTCTTATTGCAAGAGGATATCTCTCGGTGTGCCGCGTCGAGCGCCTTCTTTTTGGCTTCCAGCATGTCATGGGAACTTCTGAACTCTTGCCCCAGACGTTCGCGCTTTTTCTTTTCCTCGGTCAACTCAGCTCCTAACCTGTTTACCAGCTCAATCTGTTGTTGGAAAGCATATACGGCCTTGTTCTTCTCACTGCGTGCTTGAGCTAGCTCTTGCTCTAACCCTTCGTTAATCTTCATCAAGGCTTCTTTCTCTCTCACAACCTGTTCATAGACTTCCCTAGAAACAGTAGTCGGCTCTTCTACCGGAATAGGATCAAGAACTGGTGCCTCTGGAAACGGCATCTTCAACTGACTAGCTCTCTCTTGAATCCAAGCTCTATAAGATGCATAGGCCTGACAGTCATTCTTTCCTAACAACGGCTTCCCTTTGCGATTAATACTCGTCCAGGCATGTCGCAACTTGGCTAACAACTCCCCCTTCAAGTCTCCAGTGAAGTACAGAGATTCCTGTACTTCCTCCTCCTGAGGTGGATTCTTTAGCGCATATCCGAACTGGCGAATGAATAGAGAAGGGTTGTAATTGATACACCCTTTTCTTCCAATCAATGGGACATTAGGGTAACCAGAACAACTGAAGATGAGCTCCGATCCCAACAGATCTCTATCAAACCACTCCATATCTTCCGACAATAACCTCATCAAACGCTCCGGCCAACCAACTGGAACTGTAGTCTCTGCAGCAGATCTTCTCTTAGGAAGGTGACTCTCAAACCACATACTCAATAAGGGTACACACAGATGAACATTCTTCCCTCTTCCCTTCTCATTCTTGTAATGCAGTGAATGGTAGAGATCTCCGAGTAAGGTAGGTACAGGATTACCAGCAGCAAACAAGTAGAAAGCATCGAAATCCACAAAATCCGGTATATTGGGGAATAAAACTATGCCATAGATGCACAAAGCCAACACAGCATTGAAAGCAACCCAGCACCCATTCTTGGCGTACTCTTGGGCTTTACCAACTAAGAACTGAAATGAGAAGCCTGGAACTCCACGGGAAACAGTAGTCACAAGTTCAGAAGCATCCACATGCAAGGCTTTGGCCAATTCCTCCGGCTTAGGTTTGGCATCATAATGAATGAATGGAACCTGGTTCTGCACAGGCAGCTCAACATACTCAGCGTATTCCTCCAGAGTTGGTCCCATAATAAAGTCAGAGAACGTGAAGCACCTCAAAGCAGGGTCATAGAATTGCATCAAAGCATACAGCCCATCCAACTCTACCTCTGCAGGTTTGCACACCAATCTCAATAATCTACCATAACTCATCCGGAAACTCCTACGAACACCCTCATCAGCAAGAGAGATCAACCCCAGCAAAGGAACAATATCAGGCGTAGGCAATTTGTAAGCAACCGTTCTCCGTAGGCTAGTCATGATCAAATACTCAGAAGTCTGGGCACTAAAACTAGGGAAATGCAAATGCACCTGCAGCACAGACATACGTTAGTGAGATGCAAATGATAATGGATATGCAAGGATGCAGTGCAAGTAACGTTCAACAGGGACCAAAGCTGCAGCTGAATAGCCTAAACCCAATCAAGAAAGGTCTCAGACAGACCATCCAGAAATCATCAACCCTGGTCTCAGATAGACCTAAAATAAAACTCCAACACTGGTCTCTGACAGACCTCAAACCACAACTCCAACTGGTCTCTGATAGACCTCAGATCACATCCATAATTGGTCTCTGACAGACCTCAAAACACCTCTCAAATGGTCTCTGACAGACCTCAGAATACATCTCTAAATGGTCTCTGACAGACCTCAGAATAAATCTCCACATGGCCTCTGACAGACCTCAGAATACATCTCCATAAATAACCTGATCACGAAATAGCCGGTAGTCTGGAGGTCTAGTTACCTGCATAACCCTGAATCCCCTCACAGGTGGGTGGCCCTATAACTGGCACAAGGTACGGCATCCTATGCGGTCGTCGGCGTCACAGACTTTCAGGGTTGATGATACGATTCCCAGAAGGAGTGGCATCATCAATTCCTGAAGAGGCCTCACTCAGCCAATTTCCAAATGATCGGTCCCCAGAGTCGACAATCCAACTAACCAGCAACCCACGCCAACCAAAGGAAGGGGCAGGAGGCCAACCAGAGGAACCTCGTCTGAGTGTAGATTTCATGGGACACCAAAGCAAGCAAAGCAAGCGGGCGCCCACTAATTTCTACTCTAATTCTAGGTGCACTCAAGCCCAGGTCCGGCTTATCTCTCAATATCAGAACACCCGTCACACCCCAAATACAGCAATAATAATCAATACATAAAGCTGAAAAACACAGGGTTAGAAATATACAATAACTCCATACAAAATCCTCGACGGGAAAACAAGCGTTAGGATTGACTCTCTCAAGGGACGTTGGATCCCAAATGCATAAGAACCATCGCAGTCCTTAGCAGCCAGGGGACGTTGGATCCCCAGCAGAGTCGCCAGCTGTCGCTACTGCGAAAATCGGCGCCGGCTGAACAGAAGAGTCGCCACCGTGCGTTATTTATCCCACGGGAGGGAAAGGAAACGCTCAGAGTAAACCTCGCACAATACGGGAAAGGTATGGTCATCGCAACCAAAACCTGGGTTCGGGAGTCGGTTACGCAAGGGGAAGGTATTAGCACCCCTCACGTCCGTCGTACTCGACGGGATCCACGCTTGTTTTCGGGTATGGATTGTTATTCTATCTACTCTATAGGTCAAGGGTTAAAAAGAAAATAAAATGAAAGTAAAATGAAAATAATAAAAAAAAATGACTCGGCAAAGTATCGCACTTTATGCCTACGTATTCCCGTCTGGAACGAGAAATCAGAGTCAACGTAGTTCGCCTACCTACGGGAAAGGAGGGGAAGGTTGCTCGCTAGGATATCGCATCCTATGCCTACGTACTTCCACACTGCATGGAAGATCAGAGCAAACGTAGTTCGGGCCACGGAAGACACAGATTTGTCTTGATCGTTTTTTATCTCCTTCTGAAAAAGGTTTTCTTGATTAACAGTCCCGGCGGACAAAAATGACGTCTTGATGAGTTCACATTCTTTTACGAAAGAAGTGTCTTTTATTGTGTTTGAAATCTTTATGTGTTTTTCTGTTTGTTTTGAGAAAGAAAGAGACAGAACTCTAACCTACGGTTGCGAAGGGAAACAAACTAACCTAATGTTATCATGCATGGGTTAAGACCTAGTGTCTATCATGCTCCTCTCTTGCGCAGAGAGAAACAGAGATCCTAAGGGATAGGCAGAAACAGGAACAATATCAGATATATACAGTAAAACAGTAAAATGCATGGATGCAACAGTACAAGCGAGGCAAGGGAGTCCCACTCAACCTCGAACCTAGAAAACAATAGGCGAAAGTGAACAGACTTCACTCTCAACCCAGCAGGGTAAACAGCAAACAATACAGTTCAGAAAACCAATCAATACACCAACAAATGAAATACAGCAAAAAACAGCATCAGCAGCTCTGAATCAACAACTGGCTTCAAGCAATCTCCAATCAGCTACAGGCTTCAACAAGCACCAATCTCCATCTTCATGACCTTCAGGCAAGGGCTTTGATCATCAGTCTTCTATATGCAATGGCTTTTCTTCATGCTCAAACCTCCAGGATGAGGGATTAGTCACAAGAGTGAATTGAGTGTTAAGCAATCAGCTGACTACCAAGGGTGGTGAACAGACTGCTTCTAACACAAGAGACATTTTCTCTCAAGAGTTCTATCTCATGGACACCATCACCAAGCCTTCCAAAGGAAGGGGGTGAGTATCTTAGAGAGACTCTGAATCACAGAGAAGAATGGATGCAGACAAGGCAATCCATGTTTGAGAAATAATCATTCTAATCTAGAGCTCTGCCTAGCTCCTAAACCCTAGTCTCCTCAGCAACTGCCAGCAAGAAACTCCTCCTCAACTCGGACAGTTGATTTTCAGCATTTGACTCTTCAATGGCTTCATCTCCACAAATCTTCAGCTTCCCCAGGGCCCCAGACAAACCCAATACCCAATCAAACAATCAACAATCCCCAGAGGGCACACCACACCAGACAGCAGATATACAGACAGTAATAATATCAGTAGGGGAATCCTAATTGTTCTCTAAGGGATCTAATAGCTACCCATAGCCCATATAGTCCCATAACTAATCTATTCAAACCCTAAGTCCTAAGGGAGAAAATTGAACTTCCTAAGTTGTCACCTAAAAACCCTAGTTTTGATCATGATATTCAAGTATTTATTAATCTCCTAAAATTAACCTCTAAAAATGGGAACTAAAATATTTCCACAAGCTTAACATCTCATCTAAACAATATGAAAAGAGTGATCAAAAAATATTAAAGTATGTGAGAAAACAAAAATCATAAGAAAGATGCATGAAATGTAACTATTTATTATGACATTTATTTAGAAAATATGTAAAAAATATGAAATAAAACTAAAAATGAAAATTTATTTTCCTATAATATTCTAGACATTTTAAAGAAAATATGGTAAAAAGAATGGGTTAAAAAACATTTTTTATGAATTTATTATGATTTTATGAAAATGAGTAAAATAATAAAATGAAATAAGAAAAATAAAATTGAATAAAATGAGGGGGGGGGTATGAAGAGAAATTCGCTCAGTTCATTATTGGATGGGCCCTCAAACTGGGGGGTGTGGACATCAAATTCACTTAAGCCCAATACAGCCAACTAAATGATACGCTGCGTTTCAGGCCGTCTCAGATTTCTTCACGTTTTGAAATTAAACCAGGGCCACACGATTACCACTTTGGTCAATGGTCTTATGCTGATCCTAGGGTGGAAACATCATCACCTACCTTTGAATTCTGAGAATTGGAGGGAAGCCATGAGAGAACAGAGCTACGAACATACACTTCCATCAATTCGTATCTCCTCAAAACCTTATAAAATCTTGAAATTAAAGACCCTAATATGCTCCAAATTCACCACTGAGTCTCACCATGGCCCTAGAATCAATTGAAACATTCTCTAACCCTAAACACGAATCAAAATCAGAAATCTACTCAAGAACCAACTCTCACAATTCTCAAAATTAATTGGTTCATTCTCTTCCTCATGTTTACCTGAGCATTTCTTGCTATCAAGCTAGGATTATCTCTCAAGATTCAGTGAGTTCTTGCTCCACAAAGAAATGGTGTCACTAACTAAATCATCACTAAATCATCTCTAACTCTCCAGAATTCATCTGCTAATGATCTCTAACCATTCTACACTAATAATTCTAATCAATTTTGCTTAATTAAAGGTGAAGGAAGAAAATTGCAAACCTGTAAAAATTGAGTGAACAGATGGATCAAATCTTCGATTCAATGCATCAATCTTTCCAGAATCATTCACCAAGCCATGTTCTTGCTTCTGTATGCAATAATTTTGATTGAGATGCTCTGAATCTTTGAAACCGATTTGCACTTGCAGGTGTGAAAATTGAAACTCAAGAACACGATTCCCGCATGAATTCCTTCTGATCTTGATTGGTACACACTCAGAAACTCATATGGGATTGATCTGAATCAAAAAACTGGATTGAATGTGAAGGAAATGATGAAACCGAATGTGACTTGTAATGGAGAATTTTTGATCTCACTCTCTCTTCTCTGCATCAATTCTCACCAAAACCTCTCTCTGATCCACTCTACTCAATATATAGAAGAAGTTTGGGCCTTCTAGAACTTGCTGGAAGCTTCTAATGAGAAGTTGGAAATCTCATGTCATGAGATCTCATTTCATGCCATACACATACCACTTTGTGATTCCCTTTGTGCAGCAGCTGGATCTGATTTGAAAATCTCCCCACATGAGATTTTAGATGTGCTAGAATGCTTTAGAAGCCTTGCCCTTGATCCCACATATGTTTGGCACATGTAACTTCAATTACAAGAAATCTATGATAACTCCATGAATCTGACCTCAACTCAAAATTCTAATAATGCCAATGATTTTAGAATCCCATTTCCACTCAAAATCATATATTGGAAGTCTCCATTTGGACTTGTAAATCTCCCAAACCATTTTCCAACTTGAAATTATTCACTTTATAAGCCTTTTTAGTTCATATTTTGACCAATTGTGTAATTCCATGCTATGAGCTTCTCCAATAACTTGTGACCTTCTTTCTAGACTTAAAATCCCATTTGGAGCAAGTTTGATGTTGTAAGTTTTTCCATTTGAGGCCTCCTTGTATGAGTTTTGGACATAGGTTAAAATGACCTGTAATTCACAAATGCCCAAAATACCCTTTGCTTGTCAAGACCATAAGTTGAGTTCTCCACATCATATGAAGGCATGCCATACCATTCTAGAAAGCTAAGACAATGAGGAACAACTCTTATGTTGACCAAGAATTCATTTGAAATCTCCTTGAGGGGCAAAACTAGCTTGGAAGTCAAGTCACTTTCACAGACAAAAATTCAGACACCCCAGATGACCTGTAACTTGCAAGGACCATAACTTGAGTTCTATAAATCTCCTTGAGGTCTTCCACCACTCAAATTAAAGGTCTTGAGATCCTCTACAAGTTTCATGTTGGCCAAGAAGCCATTTGAAACTAGCATTTTGACTTATCTTGCTTGGAAATTTGACCTAAACTAGGGGATTTTACAGAGAAACCCTAATTTAGTAACTCCTCTTCTCCTTGATTTCTCTTGAATTCTCCTTGTCATATCTCCATATCCTTCTTCATATGTTCAATATTGATCCCCACATCTCTCCAATAGCCTTGAATACCCTCTTAAGTCAGTCAATTGACCTAGGGTTGACCCAGATGAAACCCTAGTTGACTGTTTTCAACTGTAGCTCTTGTGCCTTCATCAATGACTTGTTTTCTTCTCCAACTGACTTTATAAGTCTCTCAAGATGTCTAGATACTCTCCATGCCTTCACTTCATAGCTCACAACCCTCTTGTTGATCCTCAGATACCCTTAGCTAGGAGGTAGACTCAAGGCTTGATCTGCTGAACTCTTTGCTTTCAAATTCTTTCCTGATGACTTGAATATGACTGAATTGGGATAATAACCTCTTGATAGGCCTCTAGAGATGAAAATAATGATTGGTCCCCTGTTGAATGACTGGCTATGCTTATGCTATGCAGATGGTTAGTCTATGTACATGACTCTATATGCAAATGCTAGTGACAATGAACCATGAACCACATGAATATGGTTGAGCAAATTTTAGGGTGCAACACTACCCGTAGAGGTTACTATCCGAGGACCTATCTCGCCCCTAAAAAACATTTCAACAAATCAAATGTGACATCTTGCCTCGCATGGCGAAAACTAATCTTTCAAAAAGGATATGATACGTCCGTTCAACCGCAAATAGGTAATTCCTAAGTCTCCAACGAGCGAGCAGCAATACACCTAACTGCTAGAATACGTACGATAGCATCATCCATAAAGTCATCAACAAATCGTAGGCCGAACTACGGCTGCTCTGATTCTTTACTTTTTCAAGTAAAGATACGTAGGCACAAGGGCCATAATCCTTGCCGAGCACATTCCCCCCATATCTGTAGTTCGCCGAACTACGTCGACTCTGACTTTCTCATATCCATTGAGAATACGTAGGCCTAGGACCACGAAGTCCTACCGAGTCCGTTCTTTCCCTTTTTCCCCCCGTTACCTTTCTTTCCCCGTTTCTAAACCCTTTTTTGTATCTTTTGGAACACTCTTCATAGTAAAATATTTAAGCAAATAAATTCACACATTCGACAAACAAATGGTTCCCATCGAGTACGATGGATGCGAGGGGTGCTAATACCTTTCCCTCGCATAACCGGCTTCCGAACCTGTTCTTGGTTGCGAGACCATCTTATCCGTTCTTTTCTTGAGGTTTTCTCGATATTTTTGTTAGACTAAGGCACGGATCTAGAAGGGGGGGTTGAATAGATCCCTTTTAAAAATTTGAGTGGCGCTACCAATAAAATTGGTTTTCAAAATTGTTTTCAAATGCGGAAGCGGCCTTGGAAAATATAGTCTAAAACGAACAACTATTGGAGAGCCGGATATGCGTCAAGCAGATGAATTTAAGACGATAACGGATAGTAAATCACTACACACTTTTATGCAAAACTCAGATGTGATTCACTCGTACTATTTCCTTATTCCAATGATCAAAAATTACACCAAAACTAGCAGCAAAATTAAGGCAATTTTAGTTCAGCACTTTTGTCGAACAGTTGGTGTGCACAAAAATTACACCAAAACTAGCAGCAAAATTAAGGCAATTTTAGTTCAGCACTTTTGTCGAACAGTTGGTGTGCACAAATACCTTAAATGATATTTGTGTTGAATGAGTGATTGAAAAAGCCTTAGTACAGTATTTCTATTGTACTTAGTAGTTAAAAAACAGTGTTTCACCAACTCACTCAATCAATACTACAATTTGACAAAATCACTTATTCTAGAATCACTTAATTTTTAAGCTGTAATTGAAAATGCAGAAAATAAAGGAACACAAGATTTGATGAGGCAGTTCCCCCAGTCGTCCTCGCGTTGGGGTACGTCTGCCCTCAATTCTACAATGAGAATTGAGATATGTATTGAATAGATATCACCTGTTTGGTAGAACAGTTATACACAAGAATCGATAGACAATTGATACAAACAATCTTAATGTTGCTGATAATTTCTACCACTTCTTGCCCCTTGATTCAAGATGAATCAAGTCCTCCAATTTGATGTGAATGACCTCCGATTGCAGCCACCTTATTGACAACTCTTCCGTTGATCAAACCTTCGGCACGGCTGATCTTAGACACACCCAAATTGAACCCGGAACGTCTTCAACCTTTCAACGCCCTAGCTACTAGATTGATCAACCTTCCGCTAATCAATCACCTTCGCACTCGCTTGATTGTTGAACCGACGATTCCGTAACAAAAGCCTTCAAAACCTGTAGTCTTGATAGGTAAAACCTCAAAGGTTTTCTCCCAAGAAACACCTGCACCAGCTTCCACTCGAACCGGATCTTCAATCACGCGTTCGAACCTTATCACCGTCGAGCAAACCACAAACCGCAGCAAAAAATTGATTATCTGTAATTTGAGGATTTGTGAGTTGATTGAACGATGAAGATGAAGAACACTGATGCACCTCTTTCACGTTTCTTGACCTGAACACTTTCTCACAATGCTTTCAAAAATGTTCTATGTTAAAATTAAAAAGACAGCTATTTATAGTAATATACAAAACAGACAGTTGACAGATCAATGAAACATAGCAGAATTTCTGTTTCTGCGCGCGAACGGTCGACCATAGGGTCGGCGTGCGCTGAGCCGTGTGATTCTCAAACTGTCATGCGCCGAGTCAGCGGTCGACGCATGATCTTCATGCGCTGAGCCGTCTGATTCTTAAACCTGCATGCGCCAAGTCAGCGGTCGACGCATGGTTCCATGCGCTGACCCGTGTGAACTGAATGAAACTGTGTGCTGACGGTATGGTCGGCTCATGGTTCAAAAATCTGCAAAAACATAAATATGTTTGTTGTTTCGTGCATCTTGTCACGACCAAACATTAGTCACATATATTGCCAATTAAATATGATGATTTAAAAGGATATAGGAAGGATGTAATATGTTAAGTATTGCATGACGATTCTGATTCATCTGAGGTTGTACTTTGTCATCATCGTAAGTATGCATGACGACTCCGATTCATCCGAGGTTGTACTTTGTCATCATCGAAACTTGAGAACGTATGTTGTGAGACAGTTTTCCCTCACATTCTCCCCCTTTTTGATGATGACAAACCTGTGCGAAGCTTGGTGAACACAACATGCGATATCTTTAACATAGTAGTAAGCTCCCCCTTTCTTTTACAGTCATAGCTGTTGTGGTCTACAATCTACTTGTCTTTTCTCCCCCTTTGACAACATCAAAAAGAGATGGAGAAAGGTAAAGTTTTGGCATATTAACAATTAACAAAATACTCAACAGGTTATAAGTAATCATATACCAATATCCACACAAAATATTGACAATGAGCAAAATATTGAAAATAGATTAAACCAGATTAAGGACACATAAGTCATAACATTTTATAGGAATCAAGACTGTAAAACAAACATTAGTGTGCACTTAGGAGAGATAAAACAGAACATGATAACAAAAAACAACATGGAGAATGAGCAAATGCAAAAACAAATGACTAATATCCTTGTCCCTTGCCCATATCAAAGGAAGACGGATAACGATATGGATCAGCCATATCAGTGAGGTAATCCACTGCTTGATTCAGGCGATTGATGCTGCGAGAGACGACTGTTTCTTGGTATCCATGGGCAGTTGTGAAAGCTGCAAATCTTTCATTCATTCTTGTTGAAAAAGAGTTGAACTGTTCAGATTTGGTGTGTAGCTCAGTTCGGATGCACAAATGTAGATTTGCACTTAATGTCACATATCAAGCCATATTTGATGCCTACCTAAAATGCCACAAAACAATTTGCATCCAAACAGTTTATCATACAAAAAAAAGTTTCATACATATGCAACATAGGTCAAACGATACAATTGTTGATCATGAGAGTTATTAGAGAGAGATAGAGAGAGAAATGGAACAATATCACCTTAATGCCGGAGTAGCTTGATAAACAACATACTTGTACTTGCAAAAACGTCAATTTGTTAGAAGTACAAAAGTATGGTTTTAAATGAAATAAGATAGAGTAAGCAATTTATGACTCCCGCTCTGAAATGTCGAGAATGCCAAGTTCTCGGCGGATATGAAAGAAAGGTTCCGTTGCTAGCGGCTTTGTGAAAATGTCCGCTAGTTGGTTTTTAGTGTCAACGTGTTCAAATACGACATCACCTTTCTCAACATGGTCCCTAAGAAAATGGTGTCGAATTTCTATATGTTTAGTGCGAGAGTGTAATACGGGATTTTTGGTAAGGTTAATAGCGCTAGTGTTGTCACATAGGATAGGAATACGTTCAAGTTTAAGATTGAAATCTAGTAGTTGTTGCTTAATCCACAGAATTTGAGCACAACAACTACCAGCGGCAACGTATTCCGCCTCGGCCGTTGATAAAGCAACTGAAACTTGTTTCTTGCTATGCCAACTAACCAAGGAGTTTGAAAACAAATGACATGTACCACTAGTGCTTTTCCTATCCGATTTGCACCCGGCAAAGTCGGAATCGGAGTAACCTACCAACGAGCAATCACTACCCTTAGAATACCACAATCCATACTTCGGGGTACCTGACAGGTATCGAAGAATTCGTTTAACAGCTTTTAGGTGGGATTCTTTGGGACATGATTGGTATCGTGCACACATGCACACACTAAACATAATATCAGGACGTGACGCAGTAAGATAGAGAAGTGAACCAATCATACCTCTATATCGTTTTACCTCTACGTCCTTGCCATTTTCATCTTTATCCAAATTTACGCATGTAGGCATTGGGGTGTCTATGGCCTTGGATTTTGCCATGTCAAATCTCTTGATCAAGTCCAAACAATATTTTGTTTGGCTCACGAATGTCCCTTCTTGGAGTTGTTTAATTTGCAGGCCGAGGAAGTATGTGAGCTCCCCCATCATACTCATCTCGAATTCGCCCTGCATGAGGTCAGAAAACTCTCTCACGAGATTCATGTTAGTGGATCCAAATATAATATCGTCAACATAGATTTGCACCAAAATCAAGTGCTTTCCTTGACGTTTAATGAAGAGTGTAGTGTCAACCTTTCCTCGTGAGTACCCCTGATTAAGTAAAAACTTACTTAGTCGCTCATACCAAGCTCTAGGAGCTTGTTTGAGACCATATAAAGCTCTTTTTAACTTGTAAACATGTTCAGGGTATTCATGAGATTCAAAACCGGGAGGTTGAGACACATATACTTCTTCATTTATGTGACCGTTAAGGAACGCACTTTTAACATCCATTTGAAATAACTTAAAATCCTTTGCACATGCAAAGGCGAGTAAAAGGCGTATAGCCTCGAGTCGGGCAACCGGCGCATAAGTTTCCTCATAGTCGATGCCTTCCTCTTGGTTATACCCTTGAGCGACCAATCTCGCTTTATTACGGGTTATTACCCCGTTTTCGTCCAACTTGTTCCTAAACACCCATCGGGTGCCGATTACTCGATGGCCTCGCGGAGGAGGGACAAGGTCCCATACCTCGTTTCTTTTAAACTGATTTAGTTCCTCTTGCATCGATAAAAACCAGTGCTCATCGAGTAGGGCCTCTTTGGGGTTTTTAGGCTCTATTTGTGAAACGAAAGCGAAGTGATAACAAAAGTTACTTAGCTTAGATCGAGTGGTGACTCCCTTTGTGATGTCTCCGAGAATATTGTCAATTGGATGATCTTTACACGACTTCCAAGCTTGAGGGAGATCATCGTTTGTAGGCGGATGAGCTTCCTCAGTTACCTCATGGTGTGCATCCTTATCCTCCTCAATTTTGACTCTATCGGGTTGATCAATCCCCGTTTCGCCACCTTTGAGTATGTCTTCTGTGGATGTACCTGCACCATGAACAACACTATCCTTTCCGACATTTCTCGGATAGGACTCATCAAACGTAACGTGCACAGACTCTTCAACAGCTAGTAATCTTTTATTATAAATCCTATATGCTTTACTTGATTGCGAGTACCCTAGAAAAATGCCTTCATCGGCTTTTGAATCAAACTTGCCCAAGTTTTCCTTTCCATTGTTTAATACAAAGCACTTGCATCCAAAAACATGAAGGTGAGAAACATTAGGCTTTCGCCCTTTTAAAAGTTCATACGGAGTTTTGTTTAGAATGGGGCGGATGAGTACCCTATTCAAAACATAACATGCCGTACTAATGGCGTCGGCCCAAAAGTATTTTGGTAAACCACTATCATTAATCATTGTTCTTCCCAATTCTTCTAAAATTCTGTTTTTACGCTCCACAACCCCATTTTGTTGAGGAGTTCGTGGAGCCGAGAAGTTATGATCGATGCCATGGTTACCGCAATATTCTTCAAATAAATGATTTTCAAATTCACCTCCGTGGTCACTTCTTATTGACACAATGTTTGTATTTAACTTATTTTGGGAGAGCTTGGCAAATCTCTCAAAAGCGGCAAACGTGTCACTTTTACTCACTAAGAAGATGGTCCAACAGAACCTAGAAAAGTCGTCCACTATTACGAATCCGTAATAGTTTCCTCCTAGACTTTTGATTCTAGACGGCCCAAACAAGTCCATATGAAGTAGTTCAAGAGGTCTCGTTGTTGAAATAATCTTTTTGGATTTAAAGGAGATCCTCGTTTGTTTTCCTTTTTGACAAGCATCACAAAGGTGATCCTTGGTGAACTTAATTTTGGGAAGTCCTAGTACTAGATCTTTTGAGACAATCTTATTGAGTAAGTCAAAGTTGACATGCGCTAAGCGCCTATGCCATAGCCATGAGTCTTCACTCATAGATATGAGACATTGATCGCTTGTTGGGGATACCACATTCAAGTCAAGCATATACACATTGTTTACTCTAAAACCAATAAACACATTCTTCTTATCACTTTCATGCACAATTTTGCAGCAATCTTTTGAAAAGGAAACATTGTAACCTTTGTCGCATAATTGGCTAATGCTAAGGAGATTATGTTTAAGGTTTTCGACAAGCAACACATCGGAAATTGTAGTAGAGGAGGGATTACCTATACTACCTTTACCTAGTATCGCTCCGCGGTTGTTATCACCGTATGTTACATACCCTTTCTTCTTAGCCACGAAGTCTATGAATAAGGATATGTCTCCAGACATGTGCCTTGAGCACCCACTATCAAGAACCCATCTTCTCTCGGTGGACTCGACACATTTCACCTGTCAAAATATAACTTAGAAAAGGGAGGTACCCAATGGCATATTGGGTCCTAATGGGTTAGCGACAAGACGGTTGCGTTTGGGCAACCATTGGTAGATGCCTTTAGGAACAAGAAATCTCCTAAATCGACATTTACCAATGGAGTGGCCTTTCTTGCAACAGTAAAAGCATACAAAGTCGACATTAGAATCACTTTCACTTGCTTGATCCCTAATTACATATGCATATTTTTGATATGGGTTTATCATACTTTTTCTAAAATCCTTTTTATCGATTGCAAATGTAATTTTAGGTTCAAGTGCCTTGTCTAATTTGGCCTTAAGGTTTCTAACCTCACCTTGCCAAATATGACAAGTATCACAACCAAAGTTGAAAGGATTACTATTGTCCTTACAATCCGATTCATTATCTTTCACAATGGAAGCCTTAAGGTCCTCTAATTTCTTTTCGGACTCTAAGACTTTGTGCTCTAAATATGTAAAAATTCTTCTATTAGAAGCAAGTTTCTTAAAGGCTTCAGTTGCTTCCTTGTGTAAAACATCGAATGCGGTTTGTAATTCGGAATGAGACATATTAGATGACATATTATATCTAGAGTGACGTACCTGTTTCTTTTTCTTTTTCTGATTTGCGGAGAGACATAGATTCACGGACTCTTCTTCATCACTAGAGCTTTCATTAGAGGAGGAAGAATCACTGTCGCTTTCCCACGCGATGTACGCCCTCCTAGGCTTTGATGCTCTCTTATGTGACTTCGATTGTTCCTTTTCTTTTCCCTTGTTGTTCATTGGACAGTCCGGTTTGTAGTGACCGGGCTTTCCACATTTATAGCACGTTCCTCTAGTCTTTTTGCCTTTTTGATTGTCATCTTTGGAGAACCTTGATTGCCTTCGGAAATTTACCAGGTTCTTCTCCGAATGTTGGATGCCGTTCTTTCTCACGTACCGGTTATACCGTTTAACGAACAGCCCCATGTCTTCATTTATGTCTTCTTCTTCGTCGTCGCTTGAAGAATAATCACTTTGCTCTTTTGCTTTAGACTTCGAGGAAGAAGCCTTAAGAGCTATTGACTTCTTTTCACTCATCTTTACTTTGTCCTTCTTTTCTTTCCTTTCATGTTGGTCAAGACTCAAGAGTACCTGTTCATGCTCTTGTAGTTTGCCAAACAATGTAGTCAGGTCTAATACCGTAAGATCATTTGCCTCTTTGATGGCGGTCACTTTCGGCTGCCATTCCCTGCTAAGACATCTCAAAACTTTATTAGTAGCAAGATCATTGGAAATAGGTCTTCCTAGTGAATGTAATCTGTTTATGAGATGAGTAAATCTCTTTTGCATGTCAGCAATGGTTTCCCCTTGCTCCATGAAAAAAAGATCAAACTCTTGTATAAGAGTGTTGATTCTAGCCAACTTAACATCGTTTGTCCCCTCATGGGCAATTTGTAGTGCATCCCACATAGTCTTAGCCGTAGGGCAATGGGATACACGGTAGTATTCATCTACACCTAATGAGGAGATTAGAATGTTCTTAGCTTTCCAATCGTAATTATACTTTCGCTCATCGTCGTCGGTCCATTGTGCTTCGGGCTTTGGCACAACTTCGTTATTCTCATTTGTCATGGTTATTTCAATCGGACCATTGAGAATAACGTTCCATATCTTTCTATCTATGGAATTAATGTGCACCCGCATACAGTCTTTCCAATAGCTATAATTTTCACCGTTAAAAACGGGAGCTCTATTGTACGCCCCTTTTGGTTCGTTAGCCATTATTCTATCAATGTTGTATTTGAAGCACCGGAGAACCGGAGCTCGTGATACCACTTGTTAGACTAAGGCACGGATCTAGAAGGGGGGGTTGAATAGATCCCTTTTAAAAATTTGAGTGGCGCTACCAATAAAATTGGTTTTCAAAATTGTTTTCAAATGCGGAAGCGGCCTTGGAAAATATAGTCTAAAACGAACAACTATTGGAGAGCCGGATATGCGTCAAGCAGATGAATTTAAGACGATAACGGATAGTAAATCACTACACACTTTTATGCAAAACTCAGATGTGATTCACTCGTACTATTTCCTTATTCCAATGATCAAAAATTACACCAAAACTAGCAGCAAAATTAAGGCAATTTTAGTTCAGCACTTTTGTCGAACAGTTGGTGTGCACAAAAATTACACCAAAACTAGCAGCAAAATTAAGGCAATTTTAGTTCAGCACTTTTGTCGAACAGTTGGTGTGCACAAATACCTTAAATGATATTTGTGTTGAATGAGTGATTGAAAAAGCCTTAGTACAGTATTTCTATTGTACTTAGTAGTTAAAAAACAGTGTTTCACCAACTCACTCAATCAATACTACAATTTGACAAAATCACTTATTCTAGAATCACTTAATTTTTAAGCTGTAATTGAAAATGCAGAAAATAAAGGAACACAAGATTTGATGAGGCAGTTCCCCCAGTCGTCCTCGCGTTGGGGTACGTCTGCCCTCAATTCTACAATGAGAATTGAGATATGTATTGAATAGATATCACCTGTTTGGTAGAACAGTTATACACAAGAATCGATAGACAATTGATACAAACAATCTTAATGTTGCTGATAATTTCTACCACTTCTTGCCCCTTGATTCAAGATGAATCAAGTCCTCCAATTTGATGTGAATGACCTCCGATTGCAGCCACCTTATTGACAACTCTTCCGTTGATCAAACCTTCGGCACGGCTGATCTTAGACACACCCAAATTGAACCCGGAACGTCTTCAACCTTTCAACGCCCTAGCTACTAGATTGATCAACCTTCCGCTAATCAATCACCTTCGCACTCGCTTGATTGTTGAACCGACGATTCCGTAACAAAAGCCTTCAAAACCTGTAGTCTTGATAGGTAAAACCTCAAAGGTTTTCTCCCAAGAAACACCTGCACCAGCTTCCACTCGAACCGGATCTTCAATCACGCGTTCGAACCTTATCACCGTCGAGCAAACCACAAACCGCAGCAAAAAATTGATTATCTGTAATTTGAGGATTTGTGAGTTGATTGAACGATGAAGATGAAGAACACTGATGCACCTCTTTCACGTTTCTTGACCTGAACACTTTCTCACAATGCTTTCAAAAATGTTCTATGTTAAAATTAAAAAGACAGCTATTTATAGTAATATACAAAACAGACAGTTGACAGATCAATGAAACATAGCAGAATTTCTGTTTCTGCGCGCGAACGGTCGACCATAGGGTCGGCGTGCGCTGAGCCGTGTGATTCTCAAACTGTCATGCGCCGAGTCAGCGGTCGACGCATGATCTTCATGCGCTGAGCCGTCTGATTCTTAAACCTGCATGCGCCAAGTCAGCGGTCGACGCATGGTTCCATGCGCTGACCCGTGTGAACTGAATGAAACTGTGTGCTGACGGTATGGTCGGCTCATGGTTCAAAAATCTGCAAAAACATAAATATGTTTGTTGTTTCGTGCATCTTGTCACGACCAAACATTAGTCACATATATTGCCAATTAAATATGATGATTTAAAAGGATATAGGAAGGATGTAATATGTTAAGTATTGCATGACGATTCTGATTCATCTGAGGTTGTACTTTGTCATCATCGTAAGTATGCATGACGACTCCGATTCATCCGAGGTTGTACTTTGTCATCATCGAAACTTGAGAACGTATGTTGTGAGACAGTTTTCCCTCACAATTTTCCTTTCCCCTCATGGGATAAATAAAATTCGGTGGCGACTCTTCTGTCCTTTTCCTTTTTGCGTTCCCCGTTGTTGCGCGTATTTTTCGAGTAGCGACACTATCGAGTCGACTGTTCATGCTCCAGACATTTCGAGGACTTGAAACTCTTTGAATGGACTTTACTAAGCCATAGGAACTAAATGGACCAGAATCCCACCATTGAAGCACTCATTAAAATAAAAGTCAAACTACAGTTGACTTTTTCTCGTCGAAAACCCTAATCGGGTACCTTAAATTGCACTGCTCTTAATCCCTAGGGGACCACCTCAAATTGGGTTCATATTTGATACAATATTGTATTCTTGATGATGTGGAGACTTATTTAAAGTTGAATCAACCCAAAACATTGATCGACCAAACTACCGAAATCTCGATTTTGACGGTACAGAGCCCTAATTCACCTGTATCTTGACAAAGATAAACTTGAAAATGGGTTAAGGTTAGTTAATCAAAAAAATATGATCCTACAATGATGATGAGGATCTAAGGGGTCAAAATTTGGGGTGCAACAGATGCCCCTATTTAAATATCTTCACTAGATGATAATGAGAGATGACCATCCTCATAGAATCACAGTGAAATGTATTTAAATATAGCAAACCAGAAATGTTGTCCCTTAGATCTGATGATATGCAAAAGGACAAATGCCAATATGCCATGAATCTAAATGATGTTATATGATGCTTGAATGCAAGACAAATGCAAACGCACGAGCAAACTATAAAAGAACAACAATATGACGAGTAACCACTAGGGAAAGATTCAAGACCAAGTAAGCAAGGTAGTTCAAACATGACTAAGGATACTTGTTCAAGGAAATCTTTCACGCAGGGGACGCAAATTCCAATAGGGAAGACATACCTCTTCAATGGGGAAAAGAGATACAAACCTCACTGGGGATAACCAAATGAGGAAGTCCAACGGGGAAGATAACAATTCTTCACTAGGGAAATGAAAGAAAAGAGATGCAAACTACACTGGGGGAGGGACCCACTGGGGAAAACTTTGCTGGGGAAAAAATCCACTGGGGAAAGCAAAGCTTCACCGAGGAAAAGATGGAACGAAGACACGAATCTCACTGGGGATAACCAGATGAGAAAATTTCCTATAACAAAGAGTTCAAACAGGATCTTCTGGAAAAGGTTAGAAACAAGACCGGACGCGCCGGGGAAACTAGTATCCACTAGTTCTCCGAGACTCGACTGGAAAAGCAACAGCTTCAACTGGGGAGACTGGTGACGACCAGAATAACAAAATAGCTTTAAACAGTGCTATTTTCCACTAGACTTACTGGGGATATGGTGACGACCAAATTAATAACGGTTTCCCAGAAGTGCTAAACATTACCAGACTTCCTAGGGATATGGTGATGACCAAATCAAAGTTCCAATTACAATTGAGGATTCCAAACAATGTTGTTAAAACAACAGGACTCTGGCTGGGGAAGTTGGTAACAATCAACTTTCAGCACTAATAACGATTAGTTTTCAAGCAATGCCAGTAACCACTGGGTTTAGAGGGGACTGGTGATAACCAAATCAGGATATACCAATAACAATTGGTTTTGGATAATGCTAGTAACCCCTAAACTTACTGGAAAATTTGGTGACGACCGAATCCAAGGAGACCAATGACCATTGGGTTTTCAAGGAGTTTGGTAATGACCAGGCCAATGCGGTGATAACAATCTGCTTTAAGCGATGCCAATAATCATTGGACTTAGATCGATTGGTGATGAACAACTCAGGTATACCAATAACGATTGGTTCTGGATAATGCTAGTAACCACTAGACTTGCCAAACGAGGCTAGTGACCACTAGACTTATAGAGATTGGTAATAACCGAATCAAGGGGTACCAATAACAATTGGGTCTGAAGGTACTACTAGTAACGACTAGTTTCAGGAAGACTAGTAATAACTGAATTAAACGGGTACCAATAACAATTGGATTTGATGGTGATGCCAATAATCATTGGACTTTTAGGGAATTTTGGTGACGACCAACTCCAATGTCATTGACCATTGATTTTTTAAAGGCAATACTAGTAACCACTAGATTTTTAGCCCGATTGGTGAAAACCGAATCAAAGGGACTTCAATAACAATTGGTTTGTTTTACATCAGAATCAGTAACAACTGGGTTTGGAAAATGGTTGGTGACGACCGAATTACGGTACCGAACGTAATTAGTTCTGAACATGTGCTAGTGACTACCAGTCTTTCAAAGATTATTGGTGACGACCAGATCGGAGTTGAATATTGGTAACAACCCCCCATTGGTGTAAATTGGATATTGCTAGTCACCACTAGCTTCCCAGAGAAGATAGGAAACCCCAGGATGTCAACTTTGAAGCGAAATTTGTAACCACAGATCAAAGATAAAGGTAACGACCAAAGGATCTTAAAGGCAACAGCCAGACACACAGAGACCAAAACCAAAATGCAAACAAATGTGTATGCTGGTATGATGATGTATGTAAAATGCAGACCAACCCGCCGGAGCAAAGCAAGGAAAACACAGAGAGGACTCATCACGCTGGGTCTCAGTTGTCTCAAGTCAGGCGACACTTTCTTCTTTGGCGTAGATAACGATCTTTTCTCATAACTTCCCCGTAATTTTGTAGAGAAGAAGTCTTGGCTTAAGAGCCAGAATTGCTGTTGGACACATCTGGCTTGATCAAAGAGAACAGCAAACGTCCACAACTTTGGAACTGTGTAATATCATCAGATTACCTCTAGAACTTTTCAATCATTTTGTCAAATCGTGTTTCCCTTTTTAAAAAACAAAAATTTCAATTTTTTCCAAAGCACCTTGCTTTCATGAAAATTTTTATTAACAAATAAGTGAAACTGCATAACAAAAATAGAGGATCCTAACAATGATTTGGCCAAAAATCTGATTTTATTGATAGACAAGAACTTTACAAAGGCAAAGCCTTGGGAACTTTATAAGTTTGAAATATGGCAAACAGAAAAGGTTACAGAATCCCATAATAATCCGGTCCCTCTAACTGTTAGATCACTTGCTTTCGCTGCTTCTGACGAAAATGACAGTCGTTGACCCTTCTTCTGATATCTTGCACAAGACCCGACGTCTGCCAGCTTTCAAACATTGGGCTTTCATCTTGTTGAAGTGCTGAAGTCTCCTTTCTAGGTCTTTTGCTTCAGGCGTAGTATTTTCTCGCTACGTCTGAGTTGATGGGATACTTGAGTTGTTCGCCATCCATAGTTTCGAGAATTAGAGATCCTCCGGAGAAGACAGTCTTTACAACGAAAGGGCCGTCATAGTTGGGCATCCACTTGCCACGCATATCCTTTTGAGTTGGCAATATTTTTCTAAGCACAAGCTCTCCTTCCCTATACTATTTGGGACGAACCTTTTTGTTGAACGCTCTGATCATCCTTTGTTGATAGATTTGACTGTGACACATGGCCGTCATTCTTTTTTCGTCAATGAGGTTCAACGAGTCGAATCTTTCTTTTATTAATTCGTCGTCATCAAGCTTTGCTTCCATCAAGATCTTTAAGGAAGGTATTTTGACTTCAATGGGTAGCACAGTGTCCATCCCATACACTAAGGAGAAGTGGGTTTCCCCTGTCGAAGTGTGCACCGATGTTCGGTATCTGTGCAAAGCAAATGGTAGCATCTCGTGCCAATCTTTGTAAGTTACGACCATCTTTTGTATTATCTTTTTGATGTTTTTGTTCGCAGCTTCAACTGCGCCGTTCATCTTAGGTCTGTAAGGAGACGAATTGTGATGTTTGATCTTGAAATCGTCACAAAGTTCCTTCATCGTTTTATTGTTCAGATTCGACCCATTGTCAGTGATGATCTGGTTAGGGAGACCATATTGGCAGACGATCTCCTTTTTGATGAAGCGAGCAACCACTTTCTTTGTCATGTTTGCATACGACGCTGCTTCCACCCATTTGGTGAAGTAATCAATTGTGACAAGGATGAAGTGATGGCCGTTGGAAGCTTTTAGCTCTATTGCCCCGATCATATCTATGCCCTACATTGAGAAAGGCCATGGTGATGTCATCACATTGAGAGGATGCGAAGGGACATGCACTTTATCGGCATAGACTTGACATTTATGACACTTTCGAGCGAAGAGTATGCAGTCCGTCTCTAAAGTTAACCAGAAGTAGCCTGCTCTTAAGATTTTCTTAGCCATGGCGTGACCGTTGGCATGGGTGCCGAAGGTTCCTTCGTATACTTCAGTCATTATGAGATTCGCCTCGTTTTCATCGACACATCGGAGCAAAACCATGTCATGATTTCTTTTGTATAAGGTACCATTGCTGATGAAGAATTTAGATGACAATCTTCGTATTGCTCTTTTGTCAATTGTGGACGCGTCAGTGGGATACTCTTGATTTTGGAGAAAATTCTTGATATCGTGAAACCATGGCTTCTCATCAGATTCTTCATCTATTGCCATGATGTATATGGGTACTGTCCTTCTTTCGATGCGGATCAGAGGTGCCTCGTTGACAAACTGGACCTTCCACATTGATGCCATCATGGCTAGCGCATCGACAATATGATTTTCTGCTCTTGGTACATGCTTGAAGGTAATTTCATCAAAATATTCAGCCATCTCCAGGATATGGGTCTTGTAAGGGATCAACTTTTCGTCCCTGGTTTCCCATTCTCCTTTAAGTTGGTAGATCACTAAGGCGGAATCACCAATTACTTCCAAGATTTTGATGCGAAGATTAATGGCAGCTTCCAACCCTAAGATGCAGGCTTCATACTCGGCTATGTTGTTTGTACATGAGAAACAAAGTCGTGTTGTGACGGCCATGTACCCTCCAGTTGGATTTTTTAGAACAGCTCCGACACCGTGTCCATTTTTGTTCGACGCTCCATCAAACATCATTTCCCAGTGGGATCCAGGCTCGGGATCTTCTTCCGGACCAGGCTCTGGTTTCGTGCGCGGAATATACATCACATCTTCATCAGGAAAATCAAACTTGAGTGGTTGATAATCCTCCATGGGATGCTCTGCGAGGTGTTCTGACAAGACACTTCCTTTGATAGATTTTTGAGCAACATATTGGATATCGTACTCTGATAAGAGCATATGCCATCGGGCTAATCTTCCTGTTTGAGCTGGATTTTCAAAGATGTACTTGATGGGGTCCATCTTAGAAATCAGCATATTAATGTGACAAATCATGTACTGTCTCAGACGCTTGGCGGCCCATGCTAACGCACAACAGACTTTTTCCAGGGGAGAGTAACGACTCTCGCAATCAGTGAACTTCTTGCTCAAATAGTAGATTGCATGTTCCTTTTTCCTTGACTCGTCAGTCTGACCTAAGACACAACCCATTGAATCTTCTAGCACCGTCATATACATGAACAAAGGCCTTCCGGGTACCGGAGGAATCAACATTGGAGGTTCTTGCAAGTACTGCTTGATTTTCTCAAATGCGGCCTGGCAGTTTTCATTCCATACCACTGTTTGATCTTTTCGTAACAACTTGAAGATCGGCGTGCAAGTAGGGGTCATATTGGAGATGAATCTGGAGATGTAATTCAGACGTCCGAGGAAGCCTCTGACTTGTTTCTCTGTTTTGGGAGCAGGCATCTCCTAGATTGCTTTAACCTTGTCGGGGTCTACTTCAATTCCTCGCTGACTAACGATGAAACCAAGTAACTTACCTGAGCGAACTCCAAAGGTGCATTTTGCTGGATTTAATCTCAGTTGATACTTTCGGAGTCTCTCGAATAGCTTCAGCAGATGATCCAAGTGGTCTTCTTCACTTTGGGACTTTGCGATCATATCGTCCACGTACACCTCGATTTCTTTGTGCATCATATCTTGAAAGAGTGTGACCATAGCTCTTTGATACGTTGCCCCTGCGTTCTTCAAATCAAAAGGCATGACCTTATAACAATAGGTGCACCAGGGTGTGATGAAGGTCGTTTTCTCCATGTCATCTGTATCCATCTTTATCTGATTATAACCAGAAAATCCATCCATAAATGAGAATATTGCGAAGCTTGCCGTGTTATCCACCAAAGTGTCAATGTGTAGCAGAGGGAAGTTGTCCTTTGGACTTGCTTTGTTTAAGTCCCTGTAATCGCCGCACATCCTGACTTTGCCATCCTTCTTTGGGACTGGTACGATGTTTGCCACCCATTTTGGATACTTGGATACTGCTAAAAAGTCGGTATCAATTTGCTTTTTGACCTCATCTCGGATTTTAAGAGCCATGTCTGGTCTTGACCTGCGAAGCTTTTGCTTGACCGGAGGACATTCTGGCTTTAGGGGGAGCTTGTGCATGACAATGTTAGTGTCCAACCCTGACATATCTTGGTAGGACCAAGTGAATATGTCAACAAAATCTCTGAGGATTGCTATCAACTTGTCTTTGATCTCTGGCTTTAATGACGCCCCAATCTTGACTTCTCTTTTTTCTTCCTCTGACCCCAAGTTGATGACTTCAGTCTGCTCTTTGTGGGGCAGGAGATAAATATCTTCGTATTCATCCATTCTCTTCAACTCTTCTGGAACTTCTAACTCTTCGTCATTCTCTTCTTCAGCTTGAAAGACAAATGAACCTCTAGTAGAAGGAGCCGAAGGATCATAGGATTCTGTGGTGGATGGAGGTATTCTGCATGTTTTATTTTGGAACAATTAGGCACACACACACAGACATGCAGATGAAGGGTTGTTTTTATTTTTTTCAAAAAGATTGCCATTTTTTCTTTTAACAAAAAGAGTGAAAATGATGCGCAAAACAAATAACAAGAGTTTTAACAAAAACACTTTTTCATTAATGATTTTCAAATTTGCAAAGTGGCCCAATACAAAATAATTCGCAGGCCTTGGGCAAGACCAGAAATTTTTAAAGAAAAACACAAAGCAAACAACCAGAGTGAATTACTCTAAAGGTAAGAAGATGGGAACTTCCACAGCCTCCCAATTACGCAACGCTGCTCCTCCCTTAGTTATTAGATGATCCATATTACCATCTTCATCTTTAGAAATAATGGCGTTGACTTGCACGCCGCCACTGGTGAATATCTCCTTCAAAGACTTCTTCTTCATGGTGCTTTCTTCTGGCTCGCCTTCTGGAGTTGGTTTGTAACCCAACCCTTGTTGGTCATTTTTGGCTCGAGCGCTGACTTCGATGACCTCTCCCCATCCCAATGGGATTCCAACTTTCAGTGTCGCCTTAATACTTTGAGCAGAGGTAAATGATGGTCCACGGGTTATATCCGATTCATCAACTAGAACAGCGTGAGCTATTTCTAGTGCTTGGAAGGCTGTCTCGAGGGAATCTTCATCAGCCTCAATATACCAGAACAATGATAAGTTGCTCACCATTAAGTCTTCTTCTCCATGGATAATGACCAACTGGTCATCCACAACAAACTTCTTTTTTTGGTGGAGAGTGGAAGTGACAGCACCATCTGTGTGAATCCATGGTCTTCCTAGTAGACAACTATAGACCAGATTAATGTCCATCACCTGGAAGGTGACTTCGAAGATTTGTGGCCCAATTAGGATAGGAAGATCAACTTCTCCTATCACGGTTCTCCTAGATCCGTCAAATGCCTTGACTATGAGAGAAGTTGGTCTCATGGTAGCACCTTGATATGCCAGCTTGGCCAAAGTCCTTTTAGGCATTACGTTGAGTGCTGATCCTGTGTCAACAAGCACTCGAGACATTGTATCCTCTTCACATTTGGCTGACACATGTAGAGCACGATTGTGCTTACGCTTCTCAGCTGTCAGATCGTTATCGTCAAAGCTCGATGTGTTGCAGGCAGTGATATTCGCTACAATGGAGTCAAACTGCCCCACTGTAATATCTTTAGTAACGTGGGCATGTGTCAGGATTTTGAGCAATGCTTGGCGGTGTGTCGGAGAGCTTAAAAGCAAGGCCATAACTGAAATCTTAGAGGGTGTTTGATTTAGTTGGTCCACCACCCTATAATCACTTCGTCAAATGATTCTAAAAAATTCTTCTTCATCGTTCTTGAGACTTTCTTTTCCTTTAATTAAAGGTTCTTTAGCGACGACTGCTTCGGGCACGGGCTTCTAAGGAACAGGAGTTTTTTGAACAGAAACTGCTGGTGGAGGAGCCACATTATTTGTACGAGGTTGGTAGATGCGACCACTCCGGGTCATTTTGCTTCCACCGACAATGTTGGCCATGTTTACTGGTTTCTTTCCTTTGAAAATCTCCTCGCACCATGAATATTCTTGTTTTGGTGTCACAGCTCTTGGGTGAGGCTTAGATCCTCCCCTCGGTTCAAACCTAGTTTGTCCCCTCCCGAATTTCGGGGGTGCATCATCGCGGAATACTGGTCGGATGTTCTTGTAGTTTTTGTTGCTTTTATCATCTCTGAATACGGATCTTTTGTTGGGCTCTCCTGGTATGTTAAACACAGGTTCGATGACCGCCACATCTTCTTCCTTTTTCCGATGAGTGATTTCTATCATTTCCTGTTCAATCATGGCCCGAATGTCTTTTTTCACAGCGTCACGACCCTCGGGATTCAGCATGCATTCTTTGCAATCTTCGTGGGATGTCTTAAGCGACCACGCCTGAGCAAGGCGTTTGTGTAGGTCTGCTAATGGCACTTTGATCTCACCAACAGTGGTAATTTTCTTGTCTTCTGACTCCTCCCCTTCTTCAGTAATGGCGTTGACTCCACCATGATTTGGCAGAGGGTTGCTCTTAACGTTGGGATGATTATCTTCGAAGGATAGAATTATTTTTTCAATTAGTTCACGAACTAGATGCTGAAGGGCGAAACAACCTTCGAGATCGTGGCCTGGAGCATTCTCATGAAATAGGCAACGAGCATTTGCGTTGTAATAGAACGGGAGTGGATTAGGTGGAGCACCTAATTTTCTTGTTTTGACCAGCCCTCTTTCTATTAGCATGGGAAATAGGTCGGTGTAACTCATTGGAATAGGCTGTATTTTTGGCCTATTTGCTTGATAATTTGCCCTCGGAGCCCTGTTCTGAGGTTGTTGACCCTGCGGCTGCTGGTATTGTTGCTGATTATTGGAGTGATAATGTTGCTGATTGCCAGGCTGATACTGGTGCTGATTGCTGGATGCCCCGGGCTGGGGACCATGCTGTGATGAAGGTTGAAAAATCGGGGTCACCGCTGCCACATATGATGGTTGATACTGTTGGCGATGGCTTCGAGAGTTTTGTGTTTTCTTCCCATATGTAATTGCACTTACCTCTCCCACTTTCTTTTTGTGGAAAGTACTGACTGGCTTCTTTGTTGTGTTGGCACTTGAGGTAATATTTGGAGTGGTCACTTTTCCAGTCTTTAAACCTGCTTCTACCTTGACCCCTACTGCCACAATATCAGAGAAATTTGTTGTAACACTGCTGATCAAACGTTCATAGAATTCTGGCTGAACTGTATCCACAAACCAGTCTGCCAACTCCTTTTCAGTAAGGGGAGACTCTACTTGTGCTACAGTTCCGCGCCATCTTTGCACATACTCTTTAAAGGTTTCAGTATTTTTCTGCGTCATGCTGAGGAGTGTTGCACCCCAAAATTTGCCCAACATTTCTTTACCTAGCTTGTGTTTCATTTCATTCACATTAGCATTATCATTTGCATTTCATTGACATGTATGTAGGAGATCAAGAGGTATGATTACTAATCAAGAGCTATACAAGACTTTGAAGCTAGCTAAGAAGGTTATTCAGATGTTTAAGGGTTGATATCCTTGTCAGAGAAGTTAAAAGATCCTCAGAGAGAGTGGTTGAAACCAAGAGTGTGTAGATCTCCTAACTTGAGAGTTATGGAAAGCCATCAGATGATTATGAAGCCCTGAAGTAAGACTTGATGTCTTGAGAGAGCTCATGAGAAGTATTGAATATCATTTTGAGGCCTAGACAGGTCATTGGGCAAGATTAAGAAGACTCAGCCATGAGTGGTGCAATTAGGGTTTGACTGGGTCAACCCTAAGTCAACTGATGATTTGAAGAAGGTTGATACCTAATCCAAGAGCCATGTGATCATGGATTGATACATTAAGATGTTATAAGGATGATTCCAAGGTTAACTCCTCATGATTGAAGAGTTTGAGAAGTTTCAAGCTAGGGTTTCTAAGGCTTGACAGTGTAAAATCCCCTAGTTTGACCCCTATCTTCAAGTCAATATAACTCAAGATATGATTGTCATCTCTTCTTAACCCTAACATGATTGTTGTAGAGCATGGTCTTAGCTTTAATTTGAGTGCTAGAAGTCCTTGATAGGATTTGTAGAACTCAAGTTATGGCTTTGACAAGTTACAAGTCATCTGAGGAATGTGAATTTGAAGCTTGAAAGTAACCCAACTTGCATGACACGTTTGCCCTATAAGGATAATTCCTATGAACTTTTGGTCAACATGAATGTTGTTCCTTATTCTCTTAGCTTTCCATAGAGTACTAGAAGTCCATGATTGGATGTGTAGAACTCAAGTTATGGCTTTGACAAGTCAAGGGTATTTTGGGTATTTGGACATTACAGGTCATTTTGAATCATAAGTCAATTACACCATCTTGCAAGCCTCAAATGAATTTTTGTTCAACATGAAAGTTGTTCAAAATGATGTTTTTAGCTTTTCTAAACATCAAGTGTCCATTGACATGGATTGAATCAAGCATTGGTGGAAGAAAGTTCATATAAAAGCCATTTTAATGAATTAAGATGAGAAAATTCAAAACAATTGAGAATAACATGTTTTCAAGTCAAATTTGTGGTCAATTTGAATGGAATTGATATTCTAAAGAGATTGGCATCGTCACTTTTTGGTTTGAAGGCCATAACATTTCCATTTGGAAGGTTTCTTCACAAATAAGAAACACATCTCACACACTCCATATGTTGAAACCAAAGGAAGGAAACCACATCAATACATCCCACAAGGCTTAAGTGAATGATTGGGACTGAGTTTGGAGTATGAACAAGGCTTGAGAGGACATATCCACATTGAAATTTTGGAAGGAAGGTGAAAATCAAAAACTCATGAATGGGCCTGGTTTGGGCCTCTAATCCATTGAAACAGAATATAAAAAGGATTTAGAACAGAATTGGAAGCTTCTGGTGATGATTTTCGTGGAGAAGCCATTGGAGAGAAGTGAAGAACAAAGCTTGAAAGTGAAAATTCATTTTGGAGAATCAGGAGGTTTCAACCAGAATTAAGCATCAAGAAGCATTCTCCATTAATCACTGAAGATTTCTGCAAGGTTTGGAAGAGAATTGAGGCGTGAACCCACTGCAATCCAAGCTCAAAGACAGGTTTTAACTTCTTGAAATTTCTCTCTGATTATGCATTTTTAATGAAGTAGAAGCATGCGGTTAGGATCCTGATGATGAGTAGTTGGATTTAGGATGATCAATTGCAACTTTAGAGACGATTTAGGTTGAAGTTCATTTTCGGTTGAGATTGATATCTCAAGATTCAGGCGTTTTTAGAGTGAATGAATGGCATGGTTAGATTGCTGATGGAATTTAGGTCAAGTTTCATTTAGAAATCGTGGCGAATGGTTGACTATAGATGAAGTTAGGGTTGCGCAGGGGTGGCCGGAAAAGCCACCGACGACGATCCTGGTTTGCGCGCAGGTTGAGATTTGTAGAAGTTTAAAATGAGGAAGATGAAATCGTGTCCATCCAGGCGTGTTGAAGACTTGACTCAGTCACTTGATCCCAGCGCTCACATTGAGCCAGGTAACCACCCCCTTAAACTCACCATTTTGATTAATGAAGGAACTCAGCTTGTAAACTTCGCTGTGTGAACCAAGAGATTGTGGGTTCGAGACCTGGCGTGTGCATTTTTTGGTTAATTTGAAGAATGAATTGAGCCTGAAGGTAATCATAGGCGTGTGGGCTTGGGTTTCGGTTGCTATCACCACCCCTCCATCCAAGCCCAACATGGATTTTCAATGTAATTTGGTTGCTGAATGCACCCCTCCTGGCACTATCTCTCTCGACTGAATTGATATTCAGATGGGCCTAGCGCCCTCCTTGCTAATGACACCTCCCTTCTGGCCCAACCCAGGATATGAACTTGAAATCATTGCTATTCAGCACGCATGTTTTATCATTTTCTTCTTATTTCTTGTATTTTCATCATTTCATATAGTTTGTAAATAATTCATAAAAAATAGAATAATAACTCAATTAATTCCAGATTTTTCCCCCCTGATTCATGACTGAATCTAGAATTTTATTGTATAAAAATATTAGGAAAATCATGCAGTTTCATTTTATGTGCATTTTTTCATTTTAATTGATATTAAATCCATTATGGTTGATACCTTGGTTTGCTGATTTTTGTGTGAGCAATTGGTGATGATTCTTGAGCTGATTTTTTGTGTGTGATTAGTTTAGATATGCATTCTCCTCTAGTAATTTTCTCACATTTTTGTGATGAAATTAGGTAGTGTTTTTAAGTTGAAACCTTAGGTGCTCTAGTTTTAGGGTTTAAGCTTAGTACCTTATAGTTTAGGATTTATTTCTAGAACTTTTTGGATGATTCAACCTCTGGATTTTGTATGATAGAGTCATGTTTGACTTAGGTTCCCATAGTTATTTTTGTAGGAATTTACAATTGGTTTTAGTATTTTAGTTAGAATTAACTTTAGTACTAAGTTTTAGGTGATCCTAACTTGCTAATTCAACTAGAATGATTTCTTTGGTTCCCTTAGATTAGGGTTTTGCCTCTCTTGCTCTTGGCTGATGTTGAAGACTTGTGTGGGCTGCTATGGAGTGCATGAAGAAGCTTGGATGTGAAGATTTCCCTTCTTTTGGTTTGAGTTAGTTTAGGTGTTAAGATTAGGGTTTGTAAGTAGAGCTTCTAGATAGATTCTCTTCTTTCATAAACATGGAAGATGTTGATCACTTCCATTCCTCCCTATGATGTAAGGTCCCCTTGTGAAGGCCTCATCCCTCATTTGGTAGGATGTGTGGCTCTTCACAAGTTTGTAGAACCTTTGAGGGTTCCTTTCTTTGATGGTGGAGTGCTTAGTGGTGACCTTTGGTCTTCACTTTGCTTTCCACTATCCAAACCTTGCTCTTGTTAGATGAATCTTTCTCCCTTGCTAGAGGATGGAGTTCCTTGTTAGAGGATTGAAGATGCTAGAGGTTGCACTTTCCCTTTGTTTGAAGACTGCCTTTGGAGTTGAAGCTTGAAGACCAAGAAGAACAAGTTGATACTTATGAAAAGGATCAAATTGAGATTGAAGAGAGAGCTGAAGCTTGAAGAAGATGAAAAATAAGTTGATACTTATGTTTGATGCATTGAGAGCCTGAAGGAGCAAGTTGATACTTGTTATTAGGATTGAAGCCTGAAGGTGTGGTCTACTTAAGAGCTGAAGCTTGAAGAAGATGAAAAATAAGTTGATACTTATGTTTGATGCCTTGAAAGCTTGAAGAAGCAAGTTGATACTTGCTATTGAAGATTATAGCCTTGAAGATCAGTTGAAGACTGAGGACTGAACTGCTGTCAGAGGAGGGCTTTGCTGTGAAGCTGTGGAAGCTGTGAATTTGCTTTCTTTCCTGTCTGTTTGCTTTCTGTGCAACTGTATTGATGTGACTTGTTTGATTTGCTTGATGCATTAGAATAAGTTCATGTTTAGATTGATTTAAGCTAGGAGCATGATTGCACTAGAGGTTGAGTTGCTCCCTCTGCTTGTATTTTTACTGTATGGCTTTGCTTGCGGGTATTCGGTAGAGCCCAGCTCCCTTGCCTATGTGGTTTGTGATTTGCTTGATGGCATTTTATTTCATTTCTTCTATATGATTGCAGTTATTCATATCTAGCTTGAGGTCGAGACGAGCTTGTGGAGGCTGACGCCCCACACACATTTCCTCCCTCACTTGCAGTGCATGCATTTTACAGTCGTTTACAGTTTACTGTTTAAGCTGATGCTTTATCTGTTTATCATTGACATGATCCCCTAGGAATCTCACTTCCTTTGATAAGGAAGTGATGATTAGAACTTTAGGTTGAAACCTATGCATGATAACTTCTAGGAGTTCCCTGTTCCAAACTTCAACCATAGGATGAATCCTTGGCATGATAACATTAGGACTTGATAGTCTCCCCTTAGTTGAACCTGTTCGTTCTCTCTTCTCATCTCAAAACAAACTAAAATACAGTAATAAAGGTTAACTGACGTCGTACATTACGAGCCTTAAGCTATCTGAGAAAGGGTTGTCGGAGAGTTTCTTTTCGACAACTTGGATGTTTAGTATGGCACCCTTTGGGTGACATGCGACACATTCACTCTCAGGTCATAGTCTCTAGTGTGATATTGGTTGCAAACATCCATAAAAAACAGTTCTTCCGTAAAAGACAGAAAACAAACTTCAAACCTTTTTGCCCCGTGGGCCCATAATTCAAAGGAAGCTTTTCTGAAGAAAAGAGTGTCGTTAACTCTCGATTCTACCGCAAACGGTAACGCTTAAGCCACCAAGGGTCGAGCTGCGTACGCCAAACTGTTGGAACTGTTTGTTAACCCTACTCGATAAAACAGATGAATCTGAATTCCCGTAATCTGTATTTTCCCGAACTACGTAAGCTCTGATCTCTCATGTCTGTTGAGAGTACGTAGGCACAATACTGATGTATTGGCGAGCCACCTTCCCCCATAACCCGTAGTTAGCCGAACTACATTGACTCTGATTTCTCATTCTCTGATGAGAATACGTAGGCACAAAGTGCGACGCTTTGCCGAGTCATTTTCTTTTCTTTTCAGACCAGCCTTGATAGGTAGATAGTAAATAAACCCGTCAGATAAACACAACAAGCATGGATCTCATCGAGTATGATGGACGTGAGGGGTGTTAATACCTTCCCCTTGCGTAACCGACTCCCGAACCCAAACAATGGTTGCAATGACCTTGTCTTATACCTTTTCGTCAGGTTTTTCCGATCGTTTCCTTTCCCGTTCTGAGGGATAAATAACGAAAGGTGGCGACTCTTCTGTTTTGCCGGCACCTTATTTTCGCGGTAGCTATAGCTGGCGACTCTGCTGGGGACTTGATAGTTTCCTGGGATCCAACATCCCTTATGCGAGTCAGTTTGGGGATCCAACGTCCCCTGCGAGAGTCAATCCTAGCGCTTGTATGTTTACTTGTTGGGTTGTGTTTACTTATCGCATTTTATTTCCCGCACTTTATTTTCAGTATGATATGATTATTTGTGCTGTTGTTGAAGGGGCATTCTGATGAGTGAGGAGCCAGACCCAGGCTTGAGTGTACCTAACATTAGTTGTGGAAATTAGTGGGCGCGTGCTTGCTTTGCAAGCACTAGTGTCGACTCTGGGGACCGATCATTTGAGATTCAGCTAAGTGAGGCCGCTTTAGGGGATGATGATGCCACACCTTCTGGGTATCGTATCATCTCTCTTGAATGTCTGTGACGCTGATGACCGCATAGGATGCCGAACTTGAGTCAGTGTAGGTCCATAACTGTGAGCAGGGTCGGGTTTGTTGTAGGAAACCTTAACCTTTAGAATATCTGATTTTCTTGATAGTGAATCAGTTTTGGTGGTATCAAAGGTTCTTATCATCAGATATGTGTTTGTTCTTGACAGAGCAGATTTATGGTCCGATATTAGGGTTTTCTTCTCATCAGAGATAGGGTTGTTCTTGACAGAGCAGTATTGTGGTTGTGTTGATACAGAACCTTCATCTCTTCAACAGCACAGTTGTCTTGATCTCCTGCTGCATGATTGCATTTTGCATTGTTTTGCATACTCATTTGCATATCATTAACGTGTGTCTGTGTTGCAGGTACCGTTTCCCCCGGTTCAGGTTTTCTTGCCTTCTATTGTGCTATCATGGGTTCTCTGAGGAAGACCGTGGCCTACAAGCTCCCCACTCCTGATGTTGTTCAGCTGTCTAGTTTGATTGCTTTGGCAGATGATTCTGTGAGAGGTGAATTCAGAAAGTCTTATGGGAAACTGCTCAGCTTGGTTCATAAACCTTCTGTGTTTGAGTTGAATGGGTTGTACGCCTTGCTGCAGTTCTACGATCCTCCTTTGAGATGCTTTACCTTCCCGGACTTTATTCTCGCACCTACACTAGAAAAGTATGCTGATTTGTTAGGTGTGCCTATCAAGAGTCAGATGCCCTTTGTTCATATGGATGCTGAGCCTAATCTGGCTAGTCTAGCTCTTTCGCTTCATCTGGATGCCTCTGAGTTGGTCTTGTCTAGTTGGAACGGGGTTCCCGGTTTCTCCTTGCAGTTCTTAGTGGGAAAGGCCCAGCAGTGTGCCAAAGACGGTTGTTGGATCGTGTTCAACGCTATTCTTGCTCTTTGCATATACGACATCATTCTGTTCCCTAATATGCCTGACTTTGTAGACTTGGACGCCTTTCACATCTTTGCAGCAGGGAATCCAGTCCCTACCTTGATTGGAGATGTCTACCATTCCGTCCATTACAAAAACGAGAACAGAAGGGGCAAGAATGTCTCGTGCTGTGTGCCCCTATTCTATAGATGGCTTGATAGTCACCTACCCAAGAAGGGTCCCTTCGCTTCATCTGCAGCCACGGCAGAGTGGTCTGAGTGTTTGATGAGTCTATCAGCGGAGGATGTTGCCTGGTTTGATAGAGATAGGTTGGGTACTGAGATTATCTTCAGCTGCAGCGGGTTCCCAAATGTGCCTTTGATAGGCAGGAAGGGCTGTATCAACTACAATCCATCTCTGCTTTTCCGACAGTTTGCTTATGCTTTGAGAGCTCCGCCGAAGGATAAAGAGGTGCAGGAATCTCTGTACCTCACTGGTCTTCTAGAGGGGGATATATTATCTAAGCTTCAGCACGCTTGGAATGGTATCAATAAACGAGGGAAACCGTTGCTGGGAAAAAGTAATAGCCAAGCCTGCGCTCTGTATGTGACCTGGATCAGAGCCAGAGCAGAGACCATAGGGATGTCGTTCCCTTCTGCCAAGCCAGAAAGCCCTCCAATGATTGAAGAGCCTACCATCGTGCCTATTCAGCAGTATAATTAGGTGTTAGCTGAGAGAGATGAGCTGAAGAAGGCAAATGAAGAACTGGAGAAAGAATTGGCTCAGCTCAGAAGCGAGAGATGCGAAGCCGTCCATTCCTTCAAGAGGCAGACAGAGCTGGTGAACAAGTTAGGTACGGATTTGACTAAGCAGTTGGCTGAGCGTGAGCGTTTGGGTCGGGACTTCAAATCTGTCAACGACGTATTGGCCACTAAGAAGCAGCACTTGGATGAAGCGTACTGGAGAATATCCAAGTTTAATCAGCACTGGAAGGCCACCCTAGCCAACGGCAAGGAACGGGAGAATAAGCTGAAGCAGCAGATCTCCAAACTGAAAGCCCAGGTGAAGGCTAGTGAGAAGAGGTTTGATGAAGAAACCGCTCGCAGATATGCCGCTGAAGGCCTGCTCAACAAGGCTCTTGCTAACCTGAAGGAGCACAAACAGACGTTTGAATCCAAGAAGCGGAAGCTAGAAGATTGTTTCGGCGAAGGAGCATGGGAAGACTCGGTTGAAGGTCTTCAATACACTATTATGCAGTGGGAGTTACTCGTCGAAGGGTTGCTCACTCTGCCTGATCATCCAGAAACGAGGGATCTGTTAGAAGAGTTTCGCGCCCGTGGCCGTGCTTGACTATATTTGTAACCCTTTTGTTTTGATCATTGTTGTATGCTGACCATCACCAGGCTTGTTGGTCGAGGTCATGCCATTGATTCTGCTTGTACTCAGTGACGTTGTGTACCACCTTGATGGGCTTTCTTTATATATATGAGATGTTATTTCCATGACTGGACTCAGACTTCTTATTATCAGCACTGGCACTCAGGCACTAGGATCGGGGGGAAATCTCCCTAACACACAGACACACATTTGCATTTGCATGACGAGCACGTTGTCGTTTTTCTAATCCTTTGTGTATGCAGGTTGTTCCAGGATTGATCAAAGACCGATCCACCGCTATCCGACCAGAGCGAATCAAGCTAGAGCAATGGAACAAGTGCAGACTGACGCCCAGGAGCTCTGAGAGAGGATGGACCGCTTCATGGAGCTCATGCAAGTGGTTGCCAACGGCCAAGACCATCTCAGAACATTGGTCCAGCCTCTGATCTCAAGGGTTGACATCAACGGTGTACTTCATGGTGGGAATGTTCCAACCCCTCCACCTGTTGAAATTCCTCAGAATGGCATCCACGTGACCGGGGGGAATGGAAGTGGTAACGGCAATGTGATCACTAACATAGGGCTCAATGGTAATACAACTGGCGTCGGCAATGGAAATTTTGAAGCTAATGGCAATGCTGGACTGGGCAATGGCAATGCGGGTGCTGGAAATCTGTATGGGCCTAATGCTACTGGATTTGCTGCTGGTAATGGCACACAACCATGGCTAGAAGATCGTCAAGAAGATTTGTTCTCACAAAGGAGTGCTGAAGGAGAAATGACTGCTGAAGCACATCTGAGGTTTAAGGCACTCAAGGACAAAATGAGGAGTTTCGAGAACCTGAACACGATGGGTGTCAACATGTCTAAATTGGGATTGATTTCTAATTTCAAGGTGCCTCCTAAATTCAAGGTACCCGACTTTGAGAAGTACAAGGGCACCACTTGCCCTCGTGTCCACTTAAGGTCATACTACCGAAAGATGTCCGCTCACTCTGAAGACTAGAAGCTGCTGATGCACTTCTTTCAGGATAGCTTGTCCGGGCCATCCTTGGAATGGTACATGAGCTTGGAACCCACCAGCGTGCGTACGTGGAAGGAACTTACTGAGGCCTTCGTGCACCATTATCAGTATAACAGTGACTTGGCTCCGAACCGAGTTCAACTGCAGAACTTGTCACAGAGGAACAACGAGGGGTTCAAAGAATATGCCCAGCGATGGCGTGAATTAGCAGCTAGAGTTCAGCCGCCGATGGTTGAACGAGAGCTTGTTGAGATGTTTGTAGCCACTCTCCCGGGGGTCTATTACGAGAAACTGGTCAGCGGTATGTCAGGGAGTTTCTCGGATCTCATCATTATTGGCGAGCACGTTGAAAATGGGATCAAGTTGGGAAAGATTCAGGGTGGTGATCTATCCTCAGCTGGAGGAGGTAAGAAATCATATGGTAGCAAAAGGCGTGAAGGAGAGACGAGCGCCGTGTCTAACGCTCGAAGGAAAGGTAAGGGCCAGCGCCAGCAGGTGGCTAGCATAACCATCCCTGCTGTCCAACAACCCCAGCCACCGTAGCAGCAGCAGCCAAATCAGCAAGGGTACAGAAAGTATCAGAGCAGGGCACCTCTATCAAGTCGTCACCTTGAGACACCGCCTATGTCTTATGCTCAGTTGTTACAAACTCTGCTCCAATTACAGCTAGTCCAGAAGAGAACCCTGGCTCCCTTGATAGGGGCATCTCCGCCAGGTTATGACGCGAATGCAACATGTGAGTTTCACTCAGGGGCACCCGGCCATACGATAGAAAACTGCAAAGCCTTCAAGCACAAGGTGCAAGATATGGTGGATGCTAAGATCATCAATTTCTCAGATAATGTGCCGAATGTCACGAAGAACCCTATCCCGAATCATAGGGGAGGTGGGGTGAATGCCATTATTGAAGACGAGAACTTAGATTTGTTGACTGATGTCAAGGATCTGAAGACACCGCTTAGCTTCGTTAAAGCCAAGCTGATGAAGAAAGGCTTCTTTCCGGCTGTGGAGAACTGTGTATAGGTTGTGCGACTCGTCCTGATGGATATGAACAGTTGTTAGTAGGGATTTAGAGTCTGATGACCGAAGGAATCTTGCAGTTTAGCCGAAGGGCCGAATGTGGATCTGGAGAGGTAATGCTGAAGCAAGATGATGAGGTTGCCACCATCACCATCGCTCGCCAGACGATCACCATTTCTGCACCCAAACCACCCACAATTACCAACACAAAGGCTGGGCTGATACCATTTGAAAGCACCAACGATGTCCCATGGCACTATGGGGTAGACGTCTACTGTAACGGACAGAAGTTGGAACTGGAACCATCTGGGCAGTCTGTGGATAACCTAGTGGGAACGGGCGGAATCACACGCAGCGGAAGAGTATTTGCTCCACCTGAGATTGTGATTGACAAAGCAGATAAAGTTGAGAAAACCGATAAGGGAAAGAGTAAAGCCGTTGAGGAAACCCCTCGTGGGGTAGAGAAGGACTTACTTGTGAAGGACGCTGAAGAGTTCATGAGGTTGATCAAGAAGAGTGACTACAAGATCATTGACCATCTTCATCGAACACCCTCGAAAATTTCCATCCTGAATTTGTTGCTGTGTTCGGAGTCACATTGAAACACGCTGTTAAAGGTTTTGAATGCCACGTATGTACCGCAGGAAATATCGGTCAACCAGTTGGAAGGGGTAGTAGCCCACGTGAATGCTGGAAACGGGTTAGGGTTCACTGACCTGGAGCTGACGCCGAAGGGAAGAAACCACAACAACGCCTTGCACATCTCGATAGAGTGTAGGGGAACGATCATGTCTCATGTGTTGGTGGACACTGGGTCGTCGCTCAATGTTCTTCCGAAGAAAGCATTGATGAAGTTAGATACTCGAGGATTGATTTGCACACCTAGTGACCTAGTCGTGAAGGCTTTTGATGGAACCAAGCGTCATGTCTTTGGAGAGGTAACTCTACCAATCCAAGTTGGGCCGAAAGCTTTCGACGCAGTCTTCTACATCATGGACATCATGCCTGCCTACAGCTGTCTCTTAGGCCGGCCATGGATCCACTCTGCCGGTGCCGTGACCTCCACGTTGCACCAGAAGCTCAAGTACGCTGTCGGAGGCAGCATCGTAACTGTTTGTGGCGAGGAAGACATAATGGTGAGCCATTTATCGTCCTTCAAGTATGTTGAGATGGATGGAGAAATCCACGAAATCTTATGTCAGGCGTTCGAAGCTGTTAAGGTCAAGGAAGTAGCTCCAGTAATGACTGAGAAACCAGAGATGACTCTCTCTTCCTTCAAGGAAGCTCGGGCCGTTGTTCAGGCCGGATCTACCCCAGGCTGGGGGAAAATTCTGGAAATACCTAACAAACAAGACAAGTTTGGGTTAGGATACTCTCCTACGGCTGAAGCCTCCTCTTCTCACAGTGCGTCACGAGGTAAAGGGACGATCCAATTTACCAGTGGCGGGGTGATATTTGAAAGTGTCAACGCAGCGTCTGAAGACGGCGAGGACAGCGATTGCGACCTAGACTCGTGGATCCAGCCAAGCAAACCAGGCCAGAGCCTCAACAACTGGTCCATCAGGGATATCATCCAGTGACAGGCAAAGAGTAATGACTTACTTTCTCCAATTATTGTACAACCCTATGTCCTACCCGGGGCATAGTGGTCTTATTGTCAAGGCCTTGTTTGGTTATGTACATGCATTTTACCAATAAATCAAAAGGCGTTTTTCTTCGCATTCAAATGTTGTGATCTCTGTTATTCCTGTTTTATATTTGTTTTGAAAAACAATAAAAGGGCAATAGGGTTTGTGCTAACCTGCATATCCTTGTTTTAAGCTTAACCCTTGTTATTGCAGGATCCACATAGCAGATGACATCGACTCTGGACCTTCTACGACTCACTTTGACTTCGATTGCCCGATCTATCAAGCCGAAGAAGAGATTGATGAAGACGAAGACCTTCCCGAAGAGTTGGCCCGCTTGTTGAAACAAGAGGAGAGAGTTATTCTGCCTCACGAGGAAGAGATTGAGATTGTGAATTTGGGTTCTGAAGAACTTGTCAGGAACGTCAGGATAGGGGCCGCATTGCAGAGTGATGTCAAGCAGAGATTGGTCGAGATGCTTCGAGAGTATAGTGACATCTTTGCTTGGTCATACGAAGATATGCCCGAGCCTGATACTGACATCGTGGTCCATCACTTGCCGCTGTGAGAAGATTGCCCTCCCGTTAAGCAGAAGCTTAGGAGGACACGACCAGATATGGCCGTTAAGATCAAAGAAGAAGTGCAGAAGCAGCTTGATGCTGGCTTCTTAGCGGTCACCACTTACGCTTCGTGGGTCGCCAAAATAGTTCATGTTTAGATTGATTTAAGCTAGGAGCATGATTGCACTAGAGGTTGAGTTGCTCCTTCTGCTTGTATTTTTACTGTAAGGCTTTGCTTGCGGGTATTCGGTAGAGCCCAGCTCCCTTTCCTATGTGGTTTGTGATTTGCTTGATGGCATTTTATTTCATTTCTTCTATATGATTGCAGTTATTCATATCTGGCTTGAGGTCGAGACGAGCTTGTGGAGGCTGACGCCCCACACACATTTCCTCCCTCACTTGCAGTGCATGCATTTTACAGTCGTTTATGGTTTACTGTTTAAGCTGATGCTTTATCTGTTTATCATTGACATGATCCCCTAGGAATCTCACTTCCTTTGATAAGGAAGTGATGATTAGAACTTTAGGTTGAAACCTATGCATGATAACTTCTAGGAGTTCCCTGTTTCAAACTTCAACCATAGGATGAATCCTTGGCATGATAACATTAGGACTTGATAGTCTCCCCTTAGTTGAACCTGTTCGTTCTCTCTTCTCATCTCAAAACAAATTAAAATACAGTAATAAAGGTTAACTGACATCGTACGTTACGAGCCTTAAGCTATCTGAGAAAGGGTTGTCGGAGAGTTTCTTTTTGACAACTTGGATGTTTAGTATGGCACCCTTTGGGTGACATGCGACGCATTCACTCTCGGGTCATAGTCTCTAGTGCGATATTGGTTGCAAACATCCATAAAAAACAGTTCTTCCGTAAAAGACAGAAAACAAACTTCAAACCTTTTTGCCCCGTGGGCCCATAATTCAAAGGAAGCTTTTCTGAAGAAAAGAGTGTCGTTAACTCCCGGTTCTACCGTAAACGGTAACGTTTAAGCCTCCAAGGGCCGAGCTGCGTACGCCAAACTGCTGGAACTGTTTGTTAACCCTACTCGATAAAACAGATGAATCTGAATTCCCGTAATCCGTATTTTCCTGAACTACGTAAGCTCTGATCTCTCATGTCTATTGAGAGTACGTAGGCACAATACTGATGTATTGGCGAGCCACCTTCCCCCGTAACCTGTAGTTAGTCGAACTACGTTGACTCTGATTTCTCATTCTCTGATGAGAATACATAGGCACAAAGTGCGACGCTTTGCTGAGTCATTTTCTTTTCTTTTCAGACCAGCCTTGATAGGTAGATAGTAAATAAACCCGTCAGATAAACACAACAAGCATGGATCCCATCGAGTACGATGGACGTGAGGGGTGCTAATACCTTCCCCTTGCGTAACCGACTCGCGAACCCAAATAATGGTTGCGATGACCTTGTCTTATACCTTTTCTTCAGGTTTTTCCGATCATTTCCTTTCCCGTTCTGAGGGATAAATAACGAAAGGTGGCGACTCTTCTGTTTTGCCGGCACCTTATTTTCGCGGTAGCGACAAGGAGCTGATGGCGATCGGGAGCTAGATCCATGTTGTACTTGTACTATTGAATAAAAGCATCTGAAAGGTCTTGGAAACTGTGGATCTTCGCTTGATCTAAACTGAGATACCACTTAGCTGAAGCTCCTTTAAGACTATCTTGGAAACAGTGTACTAACAGTTTTTCATTTTCAATATGCGGAGCCATCCGCCTACAGTACATGATTAGGTGCACTTTAGAACAAGTGGTCCCCTCATATTTGTCGAAGACCGGCATTTTAAATTTCTGATGAAATACCAATCCAGATACCATACATAGGTCCTTAGCATCAGATCCAAAGACATGGCTTCCTTCAATGGCCCTCATCCTTTTGGCCATGATGTCCATCTCTACTCTTAATTTTTCGTGTTTTTCGTCCTCAGCTTCAGAGCCGTCGGGTATATCGAAGATTGGCTGTTGATTGGCGAAAACTGGTCGCACTCTGGTAGGTCCACCCACCTGGGTGAAAATAGGATTTATGATTGTTGAGTCGAACAGGGGATTGAGACTCGAAGATTGCATATTCTTGAATAGCGGCACAAAATCCCGGGACATGCCGTAGGGAAATTCTGCTGAAGTAATAGGAGCTATAGTGACATTGGCCACTGCTGTGGCAACTTCGGAGATCACTGTAGGTTGCGTGTCCATCTTTGCTTTGATTATGTTGAGGACTTCCATGATCTGGCTGATGTCCCCTTTGATCCCTTCAATGTCATTATCCATTTGATCGAACCTCTGGTCGTTATCTGCCATCTTCTTTTGAGCTTGGGACCGTGTGTTGCATCTGTGAGTACTCAACGTGACTCCTTCTCTCTTTTCTCTCTGAACAAGAACAAAGGATGAGCTGCGGAACCCAGATGCGAGACCGATGCTGGATGACATGTGAATGCAAATGCAAATGCAGATGCATAAACCATTCAAGGAAAAACTTTTTTTTTGTTTACAAACAAAAAGTTAGAACAACATGTAACGACATACTTAAAAAGCATTTTTCATTTGATAGCTGAAAATCTATTACAATAGAGTGGCCTTTGCTAAAAAGCAAGACCTTTCTTACAAGAAAATAAACGTAAATGCAACAAGTAGGATTTCAATCCTTTTAGGGAAAGCAGGGAAATGGTGAAACAAAGATCAATCTAACAAGATGACCCTTCTCCTTCTTGGACTCTGACATGAACTTGGTCCTGGCGGATAATCTCCCACAGGTCTTCATTCTCTCTTTGCGCTTTGATCAAAGCATATTTTAGCTCTCCCCTAGTTGTGGGAACCTTAGGCTCCATGGTTATCTCATAATCATGAGTGTAGAATATGGTTAAGGCAATTTCTTTTGACCATAGCAGGTACCTCCTGGTAGTTAAACAACTTGCATTCTCCATTGGAGTTAGGCCCAAGAGGTGTGGATCTCTTTGAGCGTACTGAGCATTAGCTTCTAGTTCTCGGTTGGGACCAGTTTCGCAGAAGCAAGGCCTCAACAGTTCTGGTTCGGGCTCTGGTCCGGTGGGATACCCATATTGACGCCGGGCGAGGACAGGATTATAAGTGATAACTCCTTCTGGCCCAATGAGAGGCACATTGGGGAAATCTCTGTACCTAGGAATCATGACTTGGTCACCGAGGCTGGTGTCATACCATGTGATGTCATGGTGCCTGAGGGTGACAAGTTTGGAAACCCATGCGCTTTTGGTAGGAAGCCTCAAAAGGATATGAGTCCTTGGCAGATGAGAAGTAAACCATCGGTCGAGTAGTGCAAGACAACATGAGAATTGCCCACGATCATACAAAATGAAACAGTGAATGACCACATAAGGGTCAGCCAGTATCGTGTTGACCGGATTTTTGATGATGAAAAGGCGGATCGCCTCTTCACTGATGAAGTCGTAACTGCTTGGAAAAAGATACAACCCATATATCAGGAATGCCAGAATCGCCTCAAAAATGCCCAGGTTTCTGCTTTTATAATGATACTCAGCCATCTCCATTAGAGGTCTGGCATCCATTCCATACCACCCTCCTTTCGCTCTCATCGGTGGTAAGTCTTCCAGCTTGATATGTAAGGCTTTAGCCAAGTCCCTCTTCTTTGGCTTTCCATAAGGAAGTGTAAAAGTCCATGGAATCTTTAAATAATCAGTATACTCCTCGATGGTTGAGAGTAGCTGAAAGTCTGGAAATACAAAGCAGTGGTAGGTTGTAGAGTAAAACTCAACCAAGGCTTGCAACATGGGCTCGTTGATTGGAGCACTTATTAACGGAAATAGGTCCCCATATTTGACTATGAAAGCAGCGGGATTTCGGACAAGTCTAGTTAACATCCTTAGACGATCCAATCTCAGATCCGGAATCGGAAGCATGTCTCTCCTTACCATGTTGTTGTCTACAAAAATAAAAAATGAATTTCCTTGAATGGTTAGAAGAAGTGCAAATGCAAATGCAAATGGTGTCATGGAACTCAGACATTTACGAACATCAAAAGTCGCCATTTCATTGATTAACAAAATGGATTACAAAATATTGTTTCCCCTTACAAGAGTTTTAAACAACAGCTAAATGAATCCTATCAAGGTTCCCCTAGCAACCTTAAATTGAGCTTCTCGATCTTTCTTTCCATCTGAGTCTTCTCAAAGATGAGTCTGTCCACGATTATCTTCCATGGATTAGACTGAGGTTCATAAGGTTCTTCTAGTGCTTTCGTCTTCTTACAAGAGAGGATTTCTTCGTCTTTCAACTGGAGTTGTTTCTGGAGCTCCGCATTTTCCTCGACGACTATTTGATACTTGTGATTCCAAGCTTCTTCAGTTTGCTGTGCTTTGACCAAAGCAATCTTCAACTTTTCTTCTTCAGACATGAAGACCAACGGGCGTTCTTCCTTCAAGATCATAGGCTCTTGCTTAGGATAAGGCATCCTTAGTGTAATGGCTCTTTTTCGAACCCATTGAAGGTAAGGTTCCAAAGAGACACAGTTGAGTCTTCCAAGATCCTTCTTCCCTTTCTTGTGTAGATGCTTCGAAGCCTCTAGAATCTTCCCTTTTAGTCCTTGACTATCTTCCTCTTCTTTGAAGAAGATGTTTTCCACTTGAACATTATTGGGTTTGTCTTTTAATGGGTATCCCAATTGTCGGCGGGCGAGTATTGGATTATAACTGATTCCTCCATTAGCACTGAGAAGAGGTACATTGCCAAAATCCCCACAATTGTCGATGATCATTATCCCATCATAGTCACGATTATACCAATCAATATCGGAGTGGGTAAGAGCCATGATCTTTTGTGACCACCATCCTTTCTTTGGATCCCAAAAAGCGTTGGCTTTGGGCAAGTGTGAAGTGAACCATTTGTATAACAAAGGAGTGCAACAAGTGATCATTCCTCCATTGTGGAAGTTCCTCAGATGAACAGAATGGTATGTGTCTGCTAACAAGGTAGGCACAGGATTCTTCTTCAAGAAAATTTTAATGGCATTGAGGTCGACAAAATTCTCAAAACTCGGGAACAAGAAGATACCATAGATGAGTAAGGCCAGGATAGCCTCGAATGCATCCATGCTTAAATGATCTGCATAATACTGAGCTTTCTCAACCAAGAATTCTGCTTTTAAACCAAAAACTCCTCCTTTTGTAATCAGATTCTTTTTAATATCAACCAATCCCAAACGTGTAGCCTTGGCGATGTCTTGTTCTTTAGGGTCCTTCTCCACAATTGGAAAAGGAGAATCTTCAAGAATGGGCAATCCAATCAACTGAGAATATTCTTCTAGTGTAGGCACTAGCTGATAATCAGGGAATGTGAAACAGTGGTAGAGCGGATCATAAAACTGGAGAAGAGTAGAAAGGAGTCCATTATCCATCTTTATCTTCAAGAGTAGCAACAGCTTCCCATACCGTCTTTGAAATCCCTCTGGATCTGTCACTAAGGTGCTCAACCTTCTCAAGTCATCTAGGTTAAAACCCTTGTAAGTGTACTTCAAAGTTTTCTTTCTCTCACTGTTCATGACGACCTCTGATGTTAACAAACAATAAAGTCTGAGTTCCATGAAACTATATGATGATATGAATGCAAGATGCACAAACACAAGCAAATGCATATGCACATAACACAAGCTTAGGTTTAAGGACAAGCATGAGTCCAAGGGTCTACCCATCCCCAAAGATTTGTACTATGGATTGATTGTACCTGCCGAACGGGTTCTACAAAGTTCCCCGAGTCATCAACCCATCTTTTGGATATTATCAATTTCCCAAATCACTTGGTAGTCGATAATATTCTCAAGAGAATCTCGCCTGAGTGTAGTATCGTGTATCGAATATTTTGGAAATACTTCCTTATAGCCATCGCACTACGTCCTAATAAGGCCAAAGTGAGGTAAAGTGTAATCTAAAAGTCCACAGTGTCATGGGCTCCTTCATCGAAAGTAGCATTTTTTCACGAATACTCGATCAACAATACTAAAACTTTCAAGAGGGCCTACACTGAGCGGTGGTTTCTCAAGTCAACTTGGTCGGGAATCAACTCCCTATAAGCCTTCTTGAATATACCACCATCCTATCATAATTTCACTCAAGTCCGGGTATAGGACCGTCTCACCACTCAAAGCACCCAATACCCAACAATTAAACAAATATATTGTCAAATATACATGTTAAGCGAATATTTACAAATATAGCATGCAATTAAACAAAATAGGCTAAACCCTCAAGTTAAGCGTCCCCAGTGAAGTCACCATTTCTGTTGCGGTGAGAATCGTGATACCAAGCTATTGATTAACTTGAATCTTTAATTCTTAGATTACAACCGGACTTTAATTTATCCAAAGGAAAGGTCTAAAGAAAGAAAAACCCTTTTCGCGATGTAACAACAATGCTAAGAGATTCGGGGATCGGGGGTTGGTTATGCCTAGAGTAGGTATTTCACATCCTAAACATCTGTAGTACTCTACAGGAACCTTTTGTTTGTTTGCATGCTAAGTTTGTAAATGTTTTCTAAGGTTTGGGTTGGGTAAAGGGTGGAGGTTAAAACCTAGAGATAGTTTCTAAGTGTGCTCGCAAAGACATCGCGTCCTCTGCCTACGTATCCTAACTAGGATAGAATCAGAGCAATCGTAGTTCACCTCACAAGGGATAAAGAACACTTGATTATGATCAAGGTTCAAAGGGGAACAAACATAACAATGTTTGTGTAGAGTTTTACAAAACTCTCTAGATCTATGTTATAACACTCAAGAGGGGAGTAAGTAATCATTACTATGATTCTTACATAGAGTTTATAAACTCTATCCTAGGGTTCTAGTTGAATAACACTCCTAGTATAGGTAGGTTTTCTAGACTTAAGGTAAAGTCTAAGGCTTATACCAATGTTCAAGATGACTTCACAAAGTCAAGGAAGGGTAATAAGCTATCCAATGACACAAGGGTCAAGGGAGAGACTTTTCCTTTGGAAGGAGAGAGAGAGAGAGAGAGAGAGAGAGAGAGAGAGAGAGAGAGAGAGAGAGAGAGAGAGAGAGAGAGAGAGAGAGAGAGAGAGACAACTTGGATGAGAACTAAAAAGTTCCATCACTTGGGGAATAAGTACTTAACAAAGCAATAAATAGATGAGCAAGATGAAATAAGATTAAGACAAGTAAGCTTGCAAATTACAATAAGCAGATACTTCAAATAATACCAATGGTTACAACCAATAAATCATCTTGACAAAGATTTGGGACATATCTTAACAAAGATTGGAACATGATGAAGGTAATTACCACATAAACAAATCACAATTTGAAGATAGGCAAGTCACAGGTTCAAAACATAGCAAATGTAACAACAATACGCATAGATGATAATCAAACACAGTTCAATCAGTTTAAACCTCATAACTTAGGAGGGATAAATGAGACAAGATTATGGTGATAACCAAAGGGGGTACCCTAGCATGTTAACTAACAAAGGGAATAAAGATCTCACAAGAAATTCAAACATGCTTAGAGGAATTCAACTGCAAGTAGGATCACTAATCACAATAGATGAACAAATTTCTATATGGGAAAAATACATCACAACTAATGACAACAAGTAATATTTTCATATCATATAAAAATAGACATTATAACAAACACAATGCAAAAAGAATGGGCAAAAAAGGATGAAAAATGAGAGAGTTGTGATTTTTTGAAGTTTCATGAATTTTAATGGGCAACACAAAAATTAATAAGTGAAAAATATAAGAAAATGCAAGGGGTGGGAGTTGAACCCACGCCCCCCAGCTTGCACATGCGCCAGAAAAAAGGAAAAAAGAATAAAAGGGTTGATCCTCAACAGGGATCGAACCCAGGTTCAGGCAATGATAGGCGTGTTTATGGGAAAGGCTTCTACCACTGGGGTGGCTATACATCCGTTGATATAGCCACCCCCATAAATATGTATGGCTTGGTGTGTTAAATTTCTGGGCACAAAATGAAGCAAAAAAAGGCAAGTTCACAAATACGTTTTGATATCAAACTCACTCATTTCTCAACCAAATCAAGCAAACCTTAGATCAATTTTGGGTGTTTTTAAACAAGGAAGAGGATGGTCCAGGTAGAATTTTGAAAACATGTCTTGAAATAAAAACACGATAGGTAGTTGCAATTTTGATGAAAAATGCATTTATGAAGCAAAAGGTTAAACCAGTCATGCTATGGTTAGGGAAAAGGCTCAAACACAATTCAAATATCATACATATCATGTTCATGCATTCAAACCAACTGCTTATGAGGTGCAAGTCCAACTGTCATATGCAAATGAGATGAAAATCAAAATATTGCAAGTGAGATAGTGAGATATGAAAACTTGCCAAATTAGAGTGAAGAAACCATACATACATGCTCAAAACAACATATAAAATGTGTCTAAACCATAAGGAAGTTTACAAACCAAGTGAATTTCAAAAACCTATGACAGCTGCAATGTTGGTGAATTGACATGCAATTTCAAAGCCACATTTCAAATTGCTCATGCTTAAATCAAATAGAAAGTCCTCACACACTCCAAATACAACATATATGAGGTTTCAAAACATATGAAGTCCAAAATCCAACTTGAAAACAAAAATGACTTGTGCTTTGAAGTTTATGACATAAGTTGCAAAAAACAAATTCCAAAACAATTGGACAGATACACATCAAACAGTCATTATGAATTGAGCAACATGAATTGAATGCTAATAGATTCCTCACAAATGGTCTAGATAGCAATACCACACAAAATTAAACAAAAAAGAAACCTGCCACTTGAATGAGGGCTGATAAACTTGCAACTAATCCTAAACAGGTCAATGACACCAATGTAACTTAGCATGATAAATTCCTACATCAAACACTTAGAAAACCAACTCTAATGTAAGTTTACTAACTTAGGGCAGTATGCAGCATAAGGGGCACAAATGTTTTCAAAAATAGTTTGATAGTCAAGGGGTACAAACATGGTCTAGCTGCAATCAAGGTCTCGTGTTGACAAACATCACACACACACACACATCATAGATGCATAGAACAATGAGTTACAACTCAGAAACTAGGCACCTTGCAAGCAAGAAAGAAATTGACATATTCATGGTATGTTTTAACTTAAAAGGAGCAGTTTGAGGGTGAAATAAGAAAACAGGTGCACATAGGTCAATCCAATCATCCTCACACCTTATAATCATGAATATAAATGAGTTACAACTCAAAACAATAGGCATACACAAACAGAGCAACAATTTGGTATGTTGTGGCACATTTGGTGTAAAAATGCAATTGTGAGTGGAATTGTGAAAACATGCAAGAATAGATCCAATAAACCAAGTGTACACATCATTATCATGACAAGGAATGAGTTTCAACTCACAAAATAAGCATACAACAGTTGGAATGAAAATTGGCATGTTGTGGTATTTAGTGAGAAAAAACTGTCTTGGCAAGAATATGGCAGCAGGGGCATTTTCAAATTGATGAGTTTCAAACAAAAATAAACATCCACACACATTATAAATATGATAATAGACATTTCTATGCTTACACACCAGTTCAAATCAACATCACACAAAAGGAAGCACATTGAGGCTCAAGAAATGCACAAATATCAACATATTAGGGCAGCTGGCCAGTTCATGACAGATGGGAGGTTTTGGTATCACACACACATTTCAAATAAGTAAGGGAATGATATTAGGCACATAGGTCAAGTAGAAATTGATTGAAACAGAAAGTGGTATGTGTGTGACATCAGTGAGGTTTGAAAAATGCAAATGAGGCATAACTAAATAGTTTGAACACATAAGGAGATTTTGAACTCACAAACACCTCATACAATCCCAAAACATAATGACAAAGGATTCTCCAACTTAGAAACAAGTAACAATTGCTCCTAACCAGAAATGATATGCTTACCCAATTTTGACAGCAAAATCAACAAAAATTCATGACAGACCCTAATGGCAAAGTCTCATATTTCTCAAATTTCAACCAATCAAACATCATGAGCAATAAATAATGATTTGGAACAATGAGATGCAATCATGGTAGGCACAACAATCCACTACACAGTTCCATAGTAATGATAAGCAAGATGACACAAAAATAGCATAAGTGAAAACAAAATGCCACAATAGATCCAAACATGATCTAGGGCAGGGGGATCCTATGAATAACTTACAAGTCATCTACCTATCCTAATAGTGAGCCAAGATTTATAGTTCTAGGGAAAGCATACTATTTTTCAAGTTTGGATCCTAAAACTACCAAATGGCCAAAATCTCAATAACAAGTATAAACATGACAATAAGGCACAAACTTACAATCTAGCATCCACATATCATTTACAAATGATAAAATATTTGTCAAAACAAGCATTATGAACATAAAACTAGGGATCTTGACAAAGAAAACTAATAGGGCAGCCATGGTATATTTTCACACAAATCCTCACAAAATGGCAAAACATGATAATGTATGACCTAGAGATAGTTAGAACATCACATACCTCTTGTTGACCAGCCTTGAACAAGCTAAAAATCTTAGAAACCCAGAGATGCTCCTTCCTTTGCAATGATATGAAGCTTACTTCCTCTTGAAGCAACAAAACCAAACTTCAAGACAGTTGGAGTTAGATGACTTTCAGTTGGTTTTCAATGCTTTGGACAGTTGTAATATGTTATATTGAGGTGTGTGGATGGTTAGATCAGCAAGAAACAGCCTAGACCAAGATTTGGCAAATTTTGAGGGTGGTGGTCAAACTTTCTTAGTGTAAAAGTTGACGTTTTGCAAAATGGTATTTTTGGGAGGTTTAAAGGTATAGACACCTTCTATATTATATTTAGGTTTTGTGTGGATGCTTTTTAGAGGTTTGGATGTGATGGAACTAGTCTTGAGTAGAGTTTTGCTCAAGACAGTTTTTTGGTAAAAATGGAGATTTTGGTGTTTTTGAAATTCTTGGGGAATGAGAGGAGAGTGAGAGCTATGTTTTCTATGGTTCTTTGAGATTGCTCTGGTGTGTCTAGACTCATTGAAGAGGCCTCTATTTATAGTCAAACAAGAGTGAGGGCAACCTTGGTCATTTACCACTTTTGGAGGGAGATTTGTGAAGTTTTTCTGAAAAATCTTGCCAAGATCTCTATACATCAGTTCCATGGACCAAAGAAGATCAGAAAATCAAGTGGAGAGGTGGACATGAAGTGACTGAGGTAAGCTTAGGGTGTAGGGGACTGCAGCTGCTCACATCAACCAAAAGTTTCTCTTTCTTCTTCATTTAATTGATTATTTAAATGTCAAGTTGCAACAACTTGCTATGTTCACCAAATCCCTCCTTTTTTCTGGTTTTCTCCCTATCCATGCCTCACATTATCAGTTTGGATCAAGATCCAAGGGTTGAGAGTGGCTTAAGTTGTGAAAATCCAAGTTGGAGAATTCTTGACAAAGTGATTTCAAGTGTGACAGGCCCAACTTCTATGGTGCATAACTTCCTGCTCAAACATGCTATTGAGGAGTTCTACCACAATTTGAAAAGCCCTTAAGTATCTCTACAACTTTCATGTTTTGGGAATTTCCAAATCCTTGATGGAACTTGGTCGAAAAACCCTTCAAAGTTTCTGAAAAAACCACTTAAAAGTGCCAAATAACTTAGAATTTTTCTAAGTTATTTCCCCCTCAAAAATGAATTTTGCTATAACTCCAATTCTATGAATTTTTTGATCATGTACCACTTTGAGGCTTTTGTAGGATTTGTCAAGAGATTTCCAATGAGCTTTGAACCACTTCATTTGGATGTGTGGTTGAGGAGTTATGATCTTGCCCCTTTCGAATTCCTAATTCCCGATTTTTGCAATTACTTCTTAACCCTTGATCCAATGGTCATGAAATTTTATGGAGAGGTGTAATATGACATAAGGAAAATTTTTGAATCACATCTTGAAGTCAAATTCCTTATTTTTGAAAAGTTGACTTTTCGGTCAACCGTTCGAACGATCGGTGTCTACCGAGTCGACTGTTCATGCTTCAGACATTCCGAGGACTTGAAACTCTTTGAATGGAATTTACTAAGCCATAGGAACTAAATGGACCAAAATACCACCATTGAAGCACTCATTAAACTAAAAGTCAAACTATAGTTGACTTTTTCTCGTCGAAAACCCTAATCGGGTACCTTAAATTGCACTGCTCTCAATCCCCAGGGGACCACCTCAAATTGGGTTCATATTTGATACAATATTGTATTCTTGATGATGTGGAGACTTATTTGAAGTTGAATCAACCCAAAACATTGATCGATCAAACTACCGAAATCTCGATTTTGACGGTACGGAGCCCTAATTCACTTGTATCTTGACAAAGATAAACTTGAGAATGGGTTAAGGTTAGTTAATCAAACAAATATGATCCTACAATGATGATGAGGATCTAAGGGGTCAAAACTTGGGGTGCAACACCTTTCACCCGTAGTTATCCGAACTACGTTGACTCTGATTTCTCGTACTAGACGGGAATACATAGGCACGGAGCGGCGACGCTTTGCCGAGTCATCTTTTTTCTTTTCTTTTGTCCTTGATACCTTTAGCTAGATAGTTTTAACACCCTTTTAGATAGACAAACGTGGATCCCGTCGAGTACGACGGACGTGAGGGGTGCTCATACCTTCCCCTTGCGTAACCGACTCCCGAACCCAAGATTTGGTTTGCTATGACCTCGTCTTTTCCCTTTTTCGCAGGTTTTCTCTGGTCGTTTCCTTTCCCTCTTTTGGGATAAATAACAAACGGTGGCAACTCTTCTGTCTTTGCCAGCCTCTTTTTTCACATTAGCGACAATGCACAGCCTATCCTTGTCGAACCAAGTGATATTCTCCGCAGTCAAACCCATAAGGCGCTCAGACCAATCCACTATACCTGCAGATGTGACAAAAGGGCCCGCTTTGGGCATATGGTTGGCAAACCATTTGTACAGTAGAGGGACACAGCATGACACATTCTTCCCCCTTCTGTTTTCATTCTTGTAATGGACTGAGTGATACACGTCGTCGAGTAACGTGGGCACCGGGTTACCTGAATCAAGGATATGAAAAGCATCCAAGTCTATGAAATCTGGCATGTTTGGGAATAGGATAATGCCGTAGATGCAAAGAGCTAGAATAGCGTTGAACATGATCCAGCATCCATCTCTAGCGCACTGTTGGGCTTTCTTAACAAGAAACTGCAAAGAGAAACCGGGCACTTCGTTCCACTTAGTCAAACTTCCACTCAACTCTGAGGCATCAAAATGCAAAGCAGCATCTAGCTTAGCCATATCAGGCTTAGCATCAGTGTGGTAAAATGGTATCTGGTCCCGAATAGGTACATCCAACAATGCTGAGTATTCTTCCAGGGTAGGGGCGATGATGTAGCCAGGAAATGTGAAGCATCTGAGCTGAGGGTCGTAGAACTACAATAAAGCATACAAACCATTCAATTCATGTACTGAGGGCTTGCAGACAACATCAAGCAACTTCCCGTAAGACTTCCTGAAATCACCCATGACCTCTCTATCAACCAAACCAATCAAATCGGACAGAGCACTGATATCTGGGGTGGGGAGCTTGTAAGCAACAACTTTCCTCAGGGGTTCCATGTCAGAGATAAGAAACCAGATCACTAGAATCAAGGGAGGAATATGCACCTGCAACATAGATACGTGTTAATGAGATTCAAAAAAATGAGAATGCAAATGCAAATGCAAAAAGTGCAGCAGGAGATCAAGACTGTTGTGTTGCTGATTGAAGAAGACCAAAGTTCTGCTCTGACGAGAACACAACATATCTCTGATAATAAGAACCCTCTGGTACCAATAGCACTGATTCATACTGTCAAGAAAAACCAGGTTGTCTGAAGGTTAAGGTTTCCTACATAACCCAGTCTCACTCACAGGTATGGACCTATCTACTAATACAGTTCGACATCCTATGCGTTCCTCAGCGTCACAGACTTTCAAGAAATGATGATATGTTCACCATTTCTGGTTTGGCATCATCACCTCCTGAAGAGGCCTCACTTAGCTGAGTCACAAATGATCGGTCCCCAGGGTCGACAACTCTCAAGTCTAAAATCCCTTCAAGCCCAAGGGGCTGGAAAAGAAATCATCTAAGAGAATCTCTCCTGAGCGCGAATTTCATGGGAAACTAGTACAGACAAAGCATCCACGCCCCCACTACACTCCACTTCTAATGCTATGTTTTCCCTCAAGCCTGGGTCTAGCTTATCACTCATCAGAATCAACTCCCCCCACAACAGCACAATAATAATAATAATAATGTTGAAAATAAATGCGGGAAAGTAAAGAATAAGGTACAACAAGTATGTACAAAACCCAAAGAGATAAACAAACAAACGCTAGGATTGACTCGCATAGGGGATGGGAAACGGTCCCAGCATAGGGGATGGGAAAAGTCCCCAGCAGCTATAAGTCCCCAGCAGAGTCGCCAGTTGTCGCTACTGCGAAAAAGGTGTCGGCAAAGACAGAAGAGTCGCCACCTATCATTATTTATCCCAAAGGAGGGAAAGGAAACGATCAGGAAAAACCTAGCGAAAAGGGATAAGATCGATCATCGCAACCAAATCTCGGGTTCGGGAGTCGATTACACAAGGGGAAGGTATTAGTACCCCTCACATCTGTTGTACTCAACGAGATCCATGCTTGTGTTGTTTATCTAAGAGGGTTGTTTATCTATCTAACTAAGAGGTCTGGGTCAAAAGAGGAAAAAGGAAAAAAGAACTCGACAGAGCGTCGCTGCTCTGGGACTACTTATTCCGTCGTGCAATGGGAAAGTCAGATTCAGCGTAGTTCGACTAACTATGGGTGAAAGGGGAAAGGTTTCTCGCCAAGACATCACGTCTTGTGCCTACGTACTCTCAACAGGTATGAGAGATCAGAGCAAACGTAGTTCGGGATAAAACAGAACATAGGTTTGTTCATTTGTTTTTACCTGAGTAGGGTTAACAAACAGTTCCAGCAGTTTGGTGTATATAACTCGCTCGTTGGAGACTTGCGTGTTACCGTTTGCGGTAGAACTGAGAGTTAACAACACTCTTTTATCTGAAAAGATTTTCCTGATTAACAAATCCCAAAGGGAAAAAAGAAGTTTGATGTTTGTGTTTGTCTTTTAGGAGAAGTGTTTTGAATGAATGTTTGTAATTCATACTGCACTAGAGACTATGACCTAGGAGTGAATGCGTCGCATGTCACCCAAAGGGTGCCACACTAAAACATCCTGATCATTGAAAGGAAACCCTTCAACAACCATTTCCTAAGTAGCTTAAGGCTCGTAACGTACAATACTCATTAGCCTTTATTAAGTGTTTTACTGTTGTTTGAAGATGAAAAGAGAGAAAGGACTCTACAGGGGACTAATCAAAACCCTACTGTTATCATGCATCATGGTCCTAATGTTGAGTTTCAAAATGGAAATCTATCCTACTTGTTGTCATGCAAAGGGTTAGAACCTAGTGTCTATCATCACCATCCTTAAACAAAGAAGTGAGAACCCTAAGGGAACATGTCAAGGGAAAGCAAAACAAAGCTAAAATCATAAAGCTGAGGAGATATATGTGAATGGATGCACATGCAATGCAACAATACAAGCAAGGGAGGATACCTCAATCTTTAATGCAAACATGTCAAGTATGAAAGGCAGATAAACATCCAAGCAAAGGGAGGCAACCTCAACCTTTAGATGCAAACAAGAGATGAACAGAGAAAGCACACAAGCAAAGGGAGGCAACCTCAACCTTTAAATGCAAACATGAACTTAAGGGAAAGAATGCCTACACATGTAATTCTATCCTAATGCACCAAATCAAGCAGTCAAACATGTAGAGACAAGGGCAAACAAAATGAGAACCAAGGAAATCATCCCAAGGATTCATCAAGCTCAATGTGTATCAACACAGGAGTCCTCAAAGGTTCAACCTCTTTATGGAATGCCTTTAGTTCTTCCAAAGGAACAACCAGGCTCTCACAAGAGGGATCCAACGATCAAAGGACATATAGTAAGGAAAGATGGGAAGCACAATGTGAACCAAGGGAACCCACTGTGTTCAATGTGTATCAACACAGGAATCCATCAAAGGCTCAACTTCTTTATGGAATGCCCTTAGTTCAACCAAAGGAAGAACTGGGCTCTCACAATAAGGATCCTAAGGATGTAGGACTTAGAAAATGAGGAGAAATGATGAACAGTGTGAACCAAAGGAACCCACTATGTTTAATGTGTATCAACACAAGAGTCCATCAAAGGCTCAAACCTCTCATGGAATGCACTTTAGTTCTTCCAAGGGAAGAACCAAGCTCTCACAAGAGGGATCCTAAGAATGTAGGACACATAGAAGAAAAGAAGTGTACAAAGTACTTGAGTCCTCAAAGGCTCAACTTATTATGGAATGCCTATAGTTCTTCCAAGGGAAGGACTAGGCTCTCACAAGAAGGCTCCTAAGATGGTAGGACAAGGAGGAAAGAATGGGGAGAATGAGTATGGGAAGCATAGTGAAAACCAAAGGAATTCACCATGACACTCAACCAAATTCATTACATTAAGTGTCCTCAATGGTTCAACTTCTTTATGGAATGCCTTTAGTTCTTCCAAAGGAAGAACTAGGCTCTCACACGAAGGACCCTAATATCATAGGGCAATGAGGGATTAGGAGAAGAAGAAATGAAGAAAGAACCATGTAAAGATGGAAATCATTCAAAGGATAAGCACATGGAAAGGCTAAAGAAAGTCCTAAAGGAAACCTAAGTTAGGAACTAGTTAAGAGCAAGGTTAGGACTTGGAAATGTACATACAAGTGCCTTAATATGTCTAGGGTATGGATGTGGGAGAGTTAGATGCACAAGTATTGCAAAGAGATCACACAAAAATGCAAACTAGGTCAAAGGTAGGTCAGAAAGTAAAATCCACCAAAAAATAGTAAAATGAGCCTAAAAAATCTAGGAAAATTCCTAAGGGACCCCTCTGGTCTTAGGGACCAGGGGTCCAAAGATGGGGAAAAAATTCTAAGTCTAGGTATGCCAACAGAAGGTAAAGTTAAGAGGTGCTCTATGAACTAGGCAAGGGAAAGAAGGTCCTAAAGGCACTACCTAAAACCTATCCAAATGGCATCTAAAATTCATAAGAAAAATACCACAATGTCAATTAATATGTCAATAGTAAGCACAAAAAGGTCCATGCATTTATTTGAAGTGTTGAGCAAGAAAGAAAATCAAGAAGAGGATATGTCATTTTCATGTTTACAAAAGACCATATTAAAAAGAAAATACACAATTAAATGAAAAATGAACTAAAAATTAAATCCAAAAATATGTAAAATTGGATTACATGTTAAGGTACCTACAACATATTTTTCCATGATTTTTTGATGTGTGAAAGTATTTAATATGAATTAAAATGAAACAGCATTAAGAAAAGAAAATAAGAAAAAGAAATTGAAAAAAGAATAAAGTTGTGGTGTAAATAGAAATCAGATAGCATATATTTATTGGGATTGGCCAGTTAGGGGGTGTGATTAGGAATTAGAAGCCCAGGTCCATACGCGTTTTAAATGAAACGCTGAGTTTTGGGTTATTCAGTATGGTGAATCAAAGAGGGCACATGGTAGGTCTTGTTTCTGGCAGTTGGAACATGTGGTCATCTCATCCAAGGGTAATGCGAGCTACACGTGTTCAGGCCAGGATTTAAAATTGGAAAGAAGAGGGGGAAGACACAGACGGTGGCCGGAGGGACCTCCGGTCGTCTTCTCCGGTCACGGTGAACAGTGCCAGTTCCAAAAAGTTCATGAAACACACAATTCTTTATACCAATCTCTTCCTCATGTTATGTAGGTCATGATTCCACAGTTTGTTGTCATTTTTACCCTAGAACTAAGCTAAACCTAAGCCATCAAGATTATGTGTCATGTCAAGAATCGTAGCAATCAAACCTAAAACCTATCCAGAATCAATCTATGGCATACAAGGATCCTAACCACATGAAAATGGAGTGCTAATTCATCATGAACGAATAGGAAAGTTGAAATGTAATTACCTAGTGGAAAACTTCCACTGAGCCTTCAAATGGTGATGATTCTTGATGCTTTTGATCCAGAAACACTGAATGATCCTTCCTAGAGCTCCTTGGATGATCAATTTTGCTTGAATCTTGAAGAAGATGGAAACACGAATTTCACTCTCCTTCCAACTTCTCTAACTGCTTTCTAACTGATTTTGGCTCCAAATCCTCCCTTTTTTGATTGTACACGATCATGAACTTATATAGAATGTATTGGGATGGATAAAAGGCCCAATGGAAGCCTGAGTCAGCCCAATTGAGTTTCAATTTTTCTTCACTTGGAGCTTCACTTGGAGCCCAATTGCATATTTCACACTGAATCCAATAGTGGAGGTTTCTTCCTTGAAATAGGATCAATGGTGAATTTTGATTATGTACCTTCATGATGAAGAAACATGTACAATGCCATGGTTTTGAACTTCAATTTGCAAATCTAAAAATACCATTGTGTTTAGAATATGTAATGCACTCAAAATATGCACAAATTTTCACAAAGTTGGTCCATTATGATTTAATTTGATTTTTGGCCTTTAATGACTTTTTCAAATGTTCCTTCATGGAAATTTCCTCATCACCTTTTCAATCCAAGACAAATCAATGGTTCCTTGATGTTTGGTTGAGCAAATGACCCCATTTGGAGCAAGTTTGAAGTTGGAAAGATCTTCATTTTAAGTATGCAAAGTGGTGAAATTGACCTATAATCCAAAATGACCTATAATCTCACTTTCCCAAAATACCCCTGCCTTGCAAGCTTCATATATTGAGTTCTACAAATCTAATGAAGGACTTCTAGGACTTTTTGGAAAGCTAAGATCATGAGGAACAAATCTCATGTTTGGGTCAAGATGAGGAAAGACATCCTTATAGCTCAAAAATGTCTTGGAAGTTGGTTGATTTTCAAGGACCAAAATCACATTCATCTGATGACCTGTAACTTGTCTGCTTCATAACTTGATTTCTAGAAATCATATGAATGACTTCTAGTACTCAAAATAAAGCTAAGAATATGATCGGAAAGTCTCATGTTGGTGTCAAGATGATATGGGACTTGTATCTTGAGTTATGTGGTCTTGAAGTTGGGCACTAAACAAGGGGATTTTACTCTGACAAGCTTAGAAACCCTAGCTTAGTAACTTCTCACACTCTCGAGTATTGATGAATTGATCTTGAAATGATATATGACATGTCTCAACATAATATTCCATTATCATAGTGTCACTTGCGCGAAAATAAGGTGTCGGCACAACAGAAGAGTCGCCACCTTTTGTTATTTATCCCTCGGAGCGGGAAAGGAAACGATCGGAAAAACCTGACGAATAAGGGTAAGACAAGGTCATCGCAACCATTGTCTGGGTTCGGGAGTCGGTTACGCAAAGGGAAGGTATTAGCACCCCTCACGTCCGTCGTACTCGACGGGATCCTCGCTTGTTTGTTTACTTGGACGGGTTGGTTATAATCTATCTACCTATCAAGGCTGGCTAAAAAAGAAAAGAAAAATGACTCGGCAAAGCGTCGCACTTTATCCCTACGTATTCTCATCAGAGAATGAGAAATCAGAGTCAACGTAGTTCGGCCTACGAAGGGTTACGGGGGAAGGGTTGAAGGTTGCTCGCTAGGACATCGCATCCTATGCCTACGTACTTCCATGCTGTATGGAAGATCAGAGCAAACGTAGTTCGGGAAACTACGGTTTATCTCCTGAAAGAAGTGTTTTTTATTATGTTTGCGATTTCAACCGCACTAGATACTATGACCTGAGAGTGAATGCGTCGCATGTCACCCAAAGGGTACCATACTAAACATCCAGACTATGGAAAAGAAGCTCTCCCACAATCCTTTCTCAGATAGCTTAAGGCTCGTAACGTACGAAAGAAATCATTCATGATTACTGTATCTTAAACTGTTTTGAGATGAGAAGAGAACAGGCCCAACTAGGAGGGAGACTATCAAGTCCTACTGTTGTCATGCCATGGATTCATCCTATGGTCGAGGTTTGAACAGGGAACTCCTAGATGTTGTCATGCATAGGTTTCAACCTAAAAGTCTGTCATCAAATCCTTATCAAAGGAAATGAGAGTCCTAAGGGATCATGTCAATGATACACCAAAACAGACAAAGCATCAGCTTTAACAGTAAAATGCATGCAATGCAAGCGAGGGAGGAAATGTGTGTGGGGCTTCAGCCTCCACAAGCTCATCTCAACCTCAAGCCAGTCATGAAATAACAGTAATCATACTGAGAAATAAACAACATGCTATCAAGCAATAAACAGTAAACTGCAATCATACAGATAAAATGAAAACATGCTATCAAGCAAAATAAACACATGGGCAAGGGAGCTGGGCTCTACCGAATACCCGCAAGCAAAGCCACGCAATAACAATACAAGCAGAGGGAGCAACTCAACCTCTAATGCAATCATGCTCTTAGACTGAACTTACTCTAGATGAACTTATTCTAATGCAACAGACAAATCAGACAAAACACACAATACAGAAAAGAAAAAAAACAGAAGAAAGCCTCAGCTCCTCCAGCAGCAACTCAGTCTTCAGACTTCAGAGATCACTTGCTTTCCAGGTATCAACCCTACAACATGAGTATCAACTCAACTTCTCCCTTAAGCTTCAGCTTCTTTGATCAGCTCCACCTTCAGGCTTCACTATCTTCAGGGATCTTCAAGTATCAACTTGATCTTCATGCTCTTCAAGCTTCAGCTAGAATGGCAGTCTTCAAGGATTCATCCTCTTCAAAGCTTCAGCTTCTATCTTCAATGGCTCAAATGCTCCAGCAAACAAGATTCAGTCAACAAGATGAGGTGAGGATGTTACAGTGCTCACTGACTTCCAAAGGATGCCATTGAGGACTTAACATCAAAAGGGAAAGGCTCTCTCAAAGTTCTACCTCAGAGGGAAAGGTCACTAATCCCTCCAAAGGAGAGAGGTGAATACCCTTAAGGGACTTTATGTCACAGAGAAGGAAGGAGGTGAACAAAACACTCCTTGTTTATTGAATGGAATTATGCTATCTAAAGCTCTACCTATGCACTTATGATCCTATAACCAAAACAAACAAAAAGCTAAAACTAAGCTCCTCTGCAAGGTCTTCAAAGCTTCAATGATGATCCACAAGGTCTTCAACTCAATCTCAAGGCTCACACACTCAAAAGAGAAGAAAAGAAAGCAAAACAATACAAACTATGCCTTTAAGCAACACACATACTAACCATACATTCAAAAATCAATTAAAAATACTAAAATATCATACAATATTCTAGTAAAATTCTAGGGGATTCTATACATACTTACCCTTAACCCATATATTTCCCATACACTAATTTAGCCTATAAACCCCAAAATAAGATTGCTAAGTCTACTTATACAACCTAAAACCCTAATTTGAGCACCCAAATGTCAAACAAGCAAACTATATCAAATTTTAATCTACAAATCAAGAATTAAATCCTATATTATCTATGGTTCAATGTCTAACTATGCCAAAAAGAATGGCTCAAAAATCCTAAGGGAAAGTCCTAAAAGAAATTATACAAAATCAAGGATCAACTAAAATCAATTAAAAATACTATTTACAAGAATAATATGCTAAAAATATTAAAAGGAAAATAAAATGGAAGTTTATTTATTTACATTTTTCTAGACATGATTGTGAATATGTGAAAAAAACAAGAAGTGAAAAATATTAATTTTTCTATTTTATATGGATTTTATAAAATGCAAGAAAATATGAAAGAAATTAAAATAAAATGAAATAAAGGGGAGGGGGTGTCATGAGTAACTGCGCCCAGTTATAATCCATGATGGGCTGAGAACCTGGGGTGCAAATAGAAGCTGAGCTTAGGCCCACACGTTCAGAATTGGACTTGGGCCGCGGGTGGGGTGTGAGTAGCGAGATCTGCTGAAGCCCAGGATTCACAACTAATTCAAACGGTGCGTTTTGGTGCTGGAATTTCCCTCCCCTTTCAGAATTAAATCCTGGCCGTGCGATCAACTGAAATAGTCAAATATTTGGGACAATCCAACGGTGGGAGTTCATCGTCCCCAAATGCCATTAGGGTTTCGTCTGAAACAGAATCCATGCACGATCCTTCAACTCGATCGTTCTCAATGATTACTTGATGAAATCCAGAAATTCCAAAAGCGAAATTGTACTACTGATTACCACGAACACAACCATACAAGTAGTTTTCTCTGAAACTCCTTAAATCGTTCTAACAAAAAGCTCCAACATTAGGGTTTCACCATGATTCTCTGTGATCAACCTTAACCAAACTCAAATCCAATGATCTAAACTTGTTCCTTAGGTTACCCTCATCATTCTATACTATCACATACCAATTAAAACCTAATATACAGCTGGTTCTTAATCTTGCAAGAAATTATGATCTGCTATCAACCTTCATGGAATCAACTCAAACTTGCCAGGATTGGTAACCTATTGGTCTCTAGTAATCCTACACTAACCACCTAGTCTAGAAGTGCATAAATAAGGAGATACAAGTGCTTTTGCAAACCTGTTGCTTGATGATGGCAGGGGTAGTTCTCTTGCAATTCAACTCGTGCATCCCCCCAAAATGGATCTTTGATGGATGATAAAGGTACTGTATGCAAAGGAGTTGAGAGAGAGTGCTTGTGTCTTGAGTTTGAGATCAATTTGCCTTCTTTGCAATTTGGATATTACACCTTCAATCTTCCATGGATTTACCTTCAGTTTGGTATGCAATTGCTCACAAAGATCAGAATAATGTGTTTGTGGAGAAGAAAAGAATGAAGAGGGAAGAGAAAGAGAGTTTGTTGTGATTTTGCAAATGGAGGAATCTCACTTTTTTGCACTCTAACCTCACCAATCACCAACAACCATCACCAACCTTGACCACATTGTGATCTAACCAATATATAGAAACCAATGGAAGAGTCTAGATTCATCTAGAAACTTTGAGAATCATTTAGAAAGTCATGGAACTTCTCTTAAAGTGATACATTGGATATCCCTTATCTCATGCCTTAAACCTTTCAATCTTGTGTCAAAAACTCCTTACATGAGATATTGGGATTGAATGAGTGAAAAAACAAGCTAAACCTTGCCTTATGCCAAGTTTCTCAAATTGCCTTATGATTCAAGAATGAAAATTACAAAGCAACCTCCATTTTGAGACCTAAAATCAAAATTCCACTTGAACCATTGTTTTTAAAATAATGTTTGGAGTCAAAATGACATATTGGATGACCCATTTTGGATTTGTGGATCTCCCAAACCAAAATTCCATTTCAACTTTTTTAACTTATAAGCCATTTTTAGGTCATTTTTACCCAATCATGAAAATCCTTGCTACAAGCTCTTCCAATAACTCATGACCTCTTTTATTTGCTTAAAATCCCATTTTGAACAACTTTGATGTTTTGAGTTTTTTCATTTGAGGCTTGGAAATAGGAGATATGGCCTTTGCTTAAAATGACCTATAACTGCCAAATGACCAAAATACCCCTGTTTTGTTCAAACCATAAGTTGAGTTCTACAAATCCTATCAAGGACTTCTAGTACTCTATAGAAAGATAAGAAGATGCTCTTAAACATTCATGTGGACCAAGAAATCATAGGAATCATCCTACTAGGGCAAACGTTGTCTGCAAGTTGGGTGACTTTCAAGGACCCAGATTCACACACCTCAACTGACCTGTAATTTGTCCAAACCATAACTTGAGCTCTGCAACTCCTATCAAGGACCTCTACCACTCAAATTAAATCTAAGAACAAGCTCTACAACATTCATGTTGTGGGGAAGATGAGATATCAATCACATCTTGAGCTAAAACTGCCTGGAAGATAGGGATCAAATTAGGGTTTTTTTCACTGACAATCCTTGGAAACCCTGACTTGAAACTTCTCAAACTCCTCATTCATGATGAGTTGGTCTAGGAATCATCTTCATAACATCTCCATACATCATTCCATGATCTCATGGCCCTTGGATTAGTTCTCAACCTTCTCCAAATCTTCAGTTGACTTAGGGTTGACCCAGTCAAAACCCTAATTTCACCACTCATGGCTGAATCTTCTGAATTCTTGCACAATGACTTCTCTGGGCTTCATGATGGCTCTCAAGACATCTCATAGGCTTTCTCAAAGCTTCAAGTTCATTCTCAAAGTCTCAGAATCATCTGAGGGGCTCCCACAACTCTCAAGCTAGGAGGCACACAACTCTGGTTTCAACCAATTCTCTTGAACTTTCTGATGAAGGTATTAATCTGCAAACACTTGATGGATAAATAATTGTTGGTCAAATTTTGGGGTGCAACAGCTGCCCCTATTCAAACGGCTTGAACCTGACTGGGTGAGGAGCGAACGTCCCTCAGCCAATCAAGGTGCGAGACGGTTGAATACCGATAAACCCGAAAATTTGCCAACTGCACGAGCACACGATACTCTGCGGGGAACAAATCTTCGAAAAACTGCGACACTAGCTGCACGGCAACTAACTGGAGAAATATCGATTTGACGTCGCCGTCAGTTATCCATGTTAACTTCTTCTGACATCATCTTCAGGCAACCAAACACCCAACATCGCCGCTGGAAGACTAAACCACCTGACATCACCGTCGGAAGCAGACAAAATTCTGAGGAACACCCAACATCATTGCAGGGAGGCCCAACCACCTGACATCACCGTCAGGAATAACCATAACTCGGGGAAACAAACATCCAACATCGCCGCCGGAAAACTAAATCTGACAAAATACCCCGCATCGCCGTTGGAGAACTACATCTGACAAAATACCCCGCATCGCCGCCGGAGAACTAAATCTGACATCGCCGTCGGACAATCAAAATAATCTGACCTCGCCGTCAAAACAAACCTTATCTGACCTCGCCGTCGAAAACATCCAACATCGCCGTCGAACCAATCACAATCTGACCTCGCCGTCAAACAGATATCCAACCTCGCCGTCGAAAACAAACCTGATCTGACCTTGTCGTCGAACCAATCGTAATCTGACCTCGCCGTCAAACAAATATCCAACCTCGCCGTCGAACACAAACCTGATCTGACCTCGCCGTCGAACCAATCATAATCTGACCTCGTCGTCAAACAAATATCCAACCTCGCCGTCGAACACAAACCTGATCTGACCTCGCCGTCGAACCAATCATAATCTAACCTCGTCGTCGAACACATCCAACATACTCTGACCTGGGGTTCACCCCTGGTAAATGGAACAAAAGGTACACTTGCGTATTTGAAACTACTCCACTGGAAATGAGAGACTTAACCAAGCACACTCTGATCTGGGGTTCACCCTCAGAACCATAACGAACATCGGGGTACTACTGCGCAATGATCCCACTGTAGAACTCCAACATCAGGACTATATGAAACCCTGGCCCCTGGCCCCTTCCAGCTTCAGCTAGAAAAGATCTTCAAGTACTTCTGAAGATAAGCATCCTTGGCCTTCAAGGATGGCAACTCTGCAGGAGGTATCTTCGACTTCAGTCTGAAGAAATGGTCCTTGGCCTTCAAGGATACATGGGTCTGCCTTCAGGCGACTCCGCCTCTGCTATAGAGTATCCGTAACTTCAGTCAGGGATATACTTCGGCCTTCAGTCCGAAAGAATGAACCCTAGGTCATTCATGACCTTGGGGATAACCTTGCCTTCAGGCACCTTCGCTTCAGCTTGGGAAATCTATGACCTCAGTCAGAGAAATGGTATTCTGAGCCATTCATGACTCTACGGGGATTCAAACACTTTGCCTTCAGGCAAAACTCCGCTTCAGCTGGAGAAATATCTTCGACTTCAGTCAGAAGAAATATCATTCACTTGATCGCAATTAATCATCACCTCAGGATAACTGACTTGGTCTTCAGGCCAACACGGATCACTTTGCAAACAAAAGCTGCGTCTACAAACTCCTGAATTCTGTCTTCAGACAAACGCTGATTCATCAACAAGGAAATCTGAATCCGCAGGAACATTCTGATATCGCCTTCAGGCGTTCACGAAGTCAATCTTCAGATTAGACATCACTGTTGGAGCAAATATATCACACTGCTAAGGATTTCAAGAGTCATCTTGAACAAACGACTCCGTCGGGCACCTTCAAGAATCATCTCGAACTGCTGACCTTTCTGGAGACTTTTATTCTGCTAGGGATATTCCAGGAATCCTCCTGGGCAACTCTTGATGGGGACGCTACTGGGGAGCTCAAGAATCATCCTAAGCAAACAGCTCGGGGAGCTGTACTGAGATCTTAAGAATCATCTTAAGCAAACGGTTCTGCTGCGGAATTCAAGAATCGTTTTAAACTGCAGACTTCGCTGGGGATCTCAAAAATCATCTTGAGCGAGCGATTGTGGGAATTACACCGGGGTCCTAAGAATCATCTTAAGAGAACGACCTCGTTGGGGAGAGCATCAGGAATCATCCTGAGCAACTGGTCTTTTGGTGGAGCACCTGTAAAACAAGAGTGATAATAACCTAGATCATGTTTATGATGCATATGCTTCGGCGCCATGCCCCCACATGGTGGAAATGCTATGCGCTTATGCCAAATGCTATGCAATGTTAAATGCTATGCAGTCATGCACAATGATGCGATCCCGTCAGCAAAATAAATGCCGAGGGGGAAATCCTCCTGTCAAGGAGAAAGAACCACTCAGGTAGAGGAATCATCCTGCTGAGGAGAACATGGACACGCCAATATCAATTGGACTCCATCTGGGGAGATGATCTTCCTTTGACTGCTGCAGGGAAAACAAACTTCAGTTGATCACTGCAGGAGAACGAAGCTCTACGAGAAAGTGACATCGATCGCGAGAACAAACTGCGGGGCCTTCTCGGCTACTCTTCTGGGGATAACCACTCTGAGGGGAAACAACCTCAGCTGCTTCACACTCCACTGGGAAAAACCAATCCTGATTTGATCAACTTCCAAGGGTTCGGCCCCCTTGGACATCTGCAAACTCGGCTGGGGAAAGAGAAATCATTCTGCTTCGCTGGAGAGCACGACTCTGATGAGGAATTTCAATTCCGCTGGGGAAGAGAGAATCATCTGACTTTGAGGGAGAGAATACAACTCTGCAGAGGAATACCACATCAGCTGTTCCAACACTCTGTTGGGGAAGGAGAAGTCATTCCACTTCGGGAGCGAGTACGACTCTGGTGGGGAATTTCAATTCCGCTGGAGACTTCAGTCTGGCACCATCAGTTACTGCATCCTTCGACATACGAACATCTTCCTACGAAACCTGCACTTGTGACCCGGTGCTGGGGGAGACACCTGCTTCGGCGACTTTACTGGGGAAAACACGAGCTTCGGCATCCGAGCATTTCTGCGAGATCGGCACTTGTGACCCGGTGCTGGGGAACATGAGCTTCGGCCCTTGACTCAGCTGATGAGGTGACGTTCCTTCAGGATGCGTCTGCTTGGGGAATAGAATCATCTCCGCCTGGGGAGACATATCAATGCTTACCATCCTGCGTTCATATTTTGCGGTGGAGAGACTACTGAACTCTGCTGGAGAAGGAGGGCTCGCCCTGCTTCGGGGATGCGCACGGCACATCTTCTGGAAGGCGCTACACCTGCAACAACATCAACAAACAGACAAGATACCCTCCTCAAAGGGCCTATCCAGGTTATTATCTTGTGACAATATTCGGGTAATTAACGTTTTAACAATCAATGGGCCTGGGCCCGTAAGTTTATGTATGCGCATTTTATCAAAAACATCGGCGTTTTCATTCGCAAACAAAACAGATGAATGCTAAATAGGCAAGCAGAATTGCTGAATAATGTGCATTTTATTGATGGTGAAACCCCTAAATGGGCAAAAATGTTTTACAACAGAGGCAAGCTCCTGGAATGAGGAAGCCGCGCAAAATAAAACATAACTATACATCAGTATATACAAATGTCGGCAACGAGGCGTAGACTAACACCATGAGTTGATCCCTCTAAGACCCACTCGACTTCGATACTTCTCCGACGCTTCAGCTTCGGAAGAGATTGATTCGGATAAACGGCCCCCAGGTCCTCCAAACCACTAAACAATGAAAGTCCACGCGGAACGCAGTCATTCGCTTATTCAAATCCCTAACTTTTGCGTGAACCGCCCTTTACGGGTTTTCAGTTCACCGGGATGCCCTTTTTTGCCGAAGCCGCCCAGTGTAGGTTTTCGACTTCGCGGGTGTACATTTTTCAATATATCCCTAATTTTTGCCCGAACCTTTTATTCTGTTTTTGGTTCGCCGGGATGCCCCTTTTTGCCTGGACTCTTTCCTTTTTTTTGTCCAGCGGGTCTCTTTTCAAGCAAAGTATTTTTTAACTGCGTCCGCGTTCACCGGGGATGCAAAATCTTCACCATCCATCGTGGATAACAACAAAGCTCCTCCTGAGAAGACCTTGCTGACGACATACGGCCCTTCGTAATTCGGAGTCCACTTGCCCCGGTGATCGGAGTGTGGCGGAAGAATCTTCTTTAGGACGAGGTCACCCGTCTGAAAGCTTCTAGGACGCACCTTCTTATCATAAGCTTTCTTCATTCGGCTCTGGTACAGGCGACCAAATGCAATCAATGCTAACCTCTTCTCGTCCATCAGGCTGAGCTGGTTCAAACGATTCGTAATCCATTCTGCCTCGTCGAGTTTCACATCAACCAAAACTCGCAAAGAGTGAATCTCCACTTCTAACGGTAGGACAGCTTCCATACCATACACCAAGGAGAAAGGAGTTGCCCCGGTCGACGTACGCATCGTCGTACGATAACCGTGCAAAGCAAACGGCAACATCTCGTGCCAATCTTTGTACGTCACAACCATCTTCTGAACAATCTTCTTAATGTTCTTGTTGGCGGCCTCAACAGCGCCATTCATCTTCGGCCGGTAAGGAGATGAGTTGTGGTGTTCAATCTTGAAGCTCTGGCACAGCTCCTTCATCATCTTGTTATTCAAATTCGAACCATTATCAGTAATGATCCGCTCGGGAATCCCATAGCGACAGATGATGTCCCTCTTTATGAATTTAGCTACCACCTGCTTGGTCACATTAGCATACGAGGCTGCCTCCACCCATTTGGTGAAGTAGTCGATAGCTACCAGAATGAAACGATGACCATTGGATGCAGTGGGCTCGATCTTGCCTATCATGTCGATGCCCCACATGGAGAACGGCCAAGGGGAGGACATGACATTCAATGGGCACGGCGGCACATGAACTTTATCAGCATAAATCTGGCATTTATGACATTTCTTCGCGAATCTGAAGCAATCCGACTCCATCGTCAGCCAGTAATACCCTGCTCTCAGGATCTTTCTCGTCATGGCATGCCCGCCGGCGTGCGTACCAAACGTGCCCTCATGGACTTCTTCCATGAGCATACTCGCCTCTTTCTCATCTACACATCTTAGTAGCACGAGATCGTGGTTTCTCTTATACAACACTCCATCAGGATTGAGATAAAAGTTTCCAGATAGCCTCCTCAGAGTCTTCTTATCCTGGGTTGACGCACCCGCAGGATACTCCTTAGTCATAAGGAAGGTCTGGATGTCGTGGAACCATGGCTTGCCATCGGTGGCATCTTCGATTGCAAAGACAAATGCCGGTCTATCAAGACGCGAAAGCACAATTCTTGGAGCCTCATTCCAAAAATTGACTTTATACATTGAAGCCAACGTGGCTAAGGCATCAGCCATCTGATTTTCAGCCCTGGGTACATGATGGAGTTCCACTCGATCGAAGAACGGAAGCAGCCTCCTGGCATAATTCATGTACGGCACCAAATTCGCTTGACGAGTTTCCCACTCCCCTTTAATCTGATTGATTACAAGCGCTGAGTCACCATATACGTCTAGATTCTTGATTCTCAAATTAATTGCCTCTTCTAGACCCATAATACATGCTTCGTACTCGGCTTCATTGTTAGTAACTGGAAACGTCAGTCTCGTAGTAAACGGGATGTGGGATCCGTGAGGAGTCGTGATGATAGCCCCGATGCCACTTCCATAGGAATTAACTGCTCCGTCGAATATCAACTTCCACTGAGACTTCCTATCTGGCCCCTCATCGGGCAATGGCTCATCGCAATCCTTCGCTTTGAGAAACATAATATCCTCGTCAGGGAATTCAAACTTCATCGGTTGGTAGTCTTCGATTGGCTGTTCGGCAAGGTAATCAGACAATACGCTTCCCTTAATGGCCTTCTGGGAGACGTACTGAATATCATATTCCGTTAACACCATTTGCCATCTGGCAATCCTGCCCGAAAGAGCCTGCTTCTCGAAGACGTACTTGATCGGATCCATCTTTGAAATTAGCATAGTGGTGTGATTGAGCATATACTGTCGTAGACGTTTGGCGGCCCAAGCTAGTGCACAACACGTCTTCTCCAGCATCGAGTATCGAGATTCACACTCAGTGAACTTTTTACTCAAGTAATAAATGGCATGCTCTTTTCTGCCCGTCTCGTCGTGCTGACCGAGAACACACCCCATACTATTCTCCAGAACCGTCAGGTACATGATTAATAGTCGTCCAGCCACTGGGGGTATCAAGATTGGAGGTTCTTGAAGATACTGCTTTATTTTATCGAATGCCTTCTGGAAATCCTCGTTCCAAGTAATCGCCTGATCTTTCTTTAAAAGCTTGAACATCGGTTCACAAGTGGCCGTGAGCTGAGAGATAAACCTTGCAATGTAGTTTATTCGGCCCAAGAAACCACGAACTTCTTTTTCTGTTTTCGGCGCTGGCATTTCTTGAATAGCTTTTATTTTTGCAGGATCAACTTCGATACCTCGTTCACTAACGATAAACCCCAATAACTTTCCGGACCGCACTCCGAAAGTGCACTTGTTAGGATTCAGCCTCAGCCTGAACTTCCTAAGCCTCTCAAACAGCTTCAATAAGTTGACCAGATGCTCTTCCTCTGTTTGGGACTTTGCAATCATGTCATCAGCATAGACCTCGATCTCATGATGAATCATATCATGAAACAAAGTTACCATTGCTCGCTGGTAAGTGGCCCCTGCGTTCTTTAGACTGAAGGGCATTACCTTATAGCAGAATGTTCCCCAGGGGGTGATAAACGTCGTTTTCTCCATGTCCTACGGTGCCATCTTAATCTGATTGTAACCGGAGAAGCCATCCATGAACGAAAACATGGAGAACTGGGTTGTGTTGTCGACCAACACATCGATATGAGGCAACGGGAAATCATCCTTAGGGCTCGCCCTATTCAAATCCCGATAATCGACGCACATGCGTACCTTACCGTCCTTCTTCGGTACAGGAACTATGTTGGCGACCCACAGAGGGTAAGTGGTAACGGCTAGAAATCCTGCATCCAACTGCTTCTGGACTTCTTCTTTGATTTTTACAGCCATATCTGGTCTCGTCCTCCTAAGCTTCTGCTTGACCGGAGGGCAATCTTCTCGCAACGGCAAGCGATGAACCACGATGTCTGTGTCAAGTCCGGGCATATCCTCATATGACCAAGCAAAGACGTCACTATACTCTCGAAGCATCTCGACCAGTCTATGCTTGACATCATTCTGCAGCGCAGCCCCAACTCTGACATTTCTGACGAGCTCTTCAGAACCCAGATTTATGATCTCAATATCCTCCTCGTGAGGCAGAATAACCTTTTCTTCTTGTCTCAACAAGCGGGCCAACTCTTCCGGAAGGTCTTCATCTTCATCAATCTCATCCTCGGCTTGATAGATCGGGCAATCGCAGCCGTAGTGAGCCGTAGAGGGTCCAGAGTCGATATCGTCTGTTATGTGGATCCTGCAATAACAAGGGTTAAGTTTAAAGCAAGAATATGCAGGTTAGCACAAACCTCGTTGCCATTTTGCTGTTTTTCGAAATAAACACAAAACAAGAATAACAGAGAACACAATATTTGAGTACGAAGAAAACGCCTTTTATTTATTAACAAAATGCATGTACATAATCCAACAAGGCCCTGACAATAAAACCACTACGCCCCGGGTAGGACATAGGGTTGTACAAATATTGTAAAAAGCAAATCATTACTCTTCACTTGTCAGCTGGATAATCTCCTTGATGGTCCAATTATTGAGGCGCTCGCCCGGCTTGCTCGGTTGAATCCAGGCGTCAAGATCACAATCACTATCCCCGCTGTCCTCAGACGCTGCGTTGATGCTTTCGAAAATTACTCCGCCCTTGGTGAATAGGATCGGCCCCTTCCCACGAGACGAACTGCTAGAAGAAGATGAAGCTTCAGCTTCAGGGGAATATCCCAATCCAAACTTATCCTGCTTGATCGGTATATCCAGAACATGCCCCCAGCCTGGGGTGGAACCGGCTTCGACGACGGCCCGAGCTTCCTTAAACGAGGAGAGATTCATCTCTTGCTTCTCTATGACGACAGGAGCTACCTCTTTCACCTTGACGGTTTCAAATGCCTGGCAGAGAGTTTCATGGATTTCGCCATCCATTTCAACATACTTAAAGGATGACAAGTGGCTCACCATAATGTCCTCCTCGCCACAGACAGTTACTATGCTGCCCCCGACAGCATATTTGAGCTTCTGATGCAGCGTGGACGTCACGGCACCAGCAGCATGGATCCATGGCCGACCTAAGAGGCAACTGTAGGCAGGCATGATATCCATGATATAGAAAACCGTATTGAACGTCTCCGGACCAACTTGAATCGGCAGGGTCAACTCTCCGAAGACGTGGCGCTTAGTTCCATCAAAGGCTTTCACCACCAGATCACTGGGCGTGCAAAGCAATCCACGGGTATCCAACTTCATTAGTGCCTTCTTCGGAAGCACATTAAGCGACGAACCCGTATCCACTAGGACATGCGACATAATAGTGCCTCTGCACTCGATCGAGACGTGCAAGGCGCTGTTGTGATCTCTTCCTTTAGGAGTCAGCTCTAAATCTGTGAATCCCAGCCCATTACCAGCATTGACATGGGCCACCACCTCTTCCAGCTGATTTACTGATATCTCCTGCGGCACGTAGGCAGCGTTCAGCACCTTCAGTAACGCGTTGCGGTGCGCTTCAGAACACAGCAACAAGTTAAGAATAGAGATCTTCGACGGAGTCTGATGAAGATGATCTACAATCTTGTAGTCGCTCTTCTTGATTAATCGCATGAACTCTTCAGCATCTTTAACTAGCAAATCCTTCTCTGCCCCAGAAGGGACCTCCTCGACAGCTTTGCCTTTACCCTTATCTACAGCGTCAGCTCGGACCACTTTCTCTGCTGCAACCTCTGCGGGCGCAAACACTCTACCGCTTCGAGTAATGCCACTGACTCCGGCAAGATTTTGAACAGTCGATCCGTATGGCTCCAGCTCTAACTTCTGACCATTGCAATAGACTTCGGCGCCGTAATGCCATGGGACGGCGCTAGTGCTTTCGAATGGGATTGGCCCGGCCCTGGTGATAGTGATTGTAGGCGGTCGGGGCGCAGAAATAGTAATAGGGTGACGAGGAATAGTAGTGGTAGCAACTTCATCTGCCTGCTTCAGCACAACCTCCCCTGATACACTCTCAACGCTCCGGCTGAACTGCAAAATACCCTCAGACATCAGACTTTGGATACCTTCGACCAGCTGCTCACACCCATCAGGAAGTGTAGCACAAGCCATACATAACTCTCCGCATCCAGGAAAAAAGCCCTTCTTCAACAACTTAGCCTTGACAAAACTAAGCGGCGTTTTCAAGTCTTTGACATCAGTCAGCAAGTCTGCATTCTCCTCAATGATAACGGCGTTCACTCCGCCTCCCTTATGATGAGGCATGGGGTTTTTGGTAACATTGGGCACGCTATCAGAAAAGTTGATGACCTTGGCGTCCACCAAGTCCTGCACTTTGTGCTTAAAAGCTTTGCAATTCTCAATCGTATGGCCTGGTGCCCCAGTATGGAAATCACAAGTAGCATTGGCGTCATACCCCGGTGGTGGTGCCCCTGTTAAGGGAGCCATTGTCCTCTTTTGAACTAACTGGAGCTGAAGCAACGTTTGTAAGAGCTGTGCATACGACATAGGTGGAGTTTCAAAATGACGATTTGTCAAAGGAGCCCGATTCTGATATCTTCTATACCCCTGCTGATTCTGCTGCTGAGGCGGCTGCTGCTGCGGCTGCGGTGGAGCAGCTGGGATATTTATGCTAGCAATCTGAGGCTGAGGGCCCTTGCCCTTTCTCCGAGCATTAGTGACAGCACTGGCATCCCCCTCTCGACGCTTGCCAGCGTAAGGTTTCTTGCTACTTCCTCCAGCTGAGGATGATTCGCCTTGAATTTTTCCAATCTTTATACCGTTCTCGACATGCTCGCCCATAGTGATGAGAGCCGAGAATGTCCCAGACATGCCACTGACCAGCTTTTCATAGTAGATTCCAGGAAGGGTAGCCACAAACATTTGCACTAGCTCGCGCTCAACCATCGGCGGTTGAACTCGAGCAGCCATTTCACGCCACCGCTGGGCGTACTCTTTAAAGCTTTCATTGTTCCGCTGTGAAAGATTCTGAAGCTGAACTCGGTTGGGGGCCAAGTCGCTATTGTACTGATAGTGGAGGACGAACGCTTCAGCGAGGTCTTTCCAGGTGCGCACAGTAGCAGGCTCCAAACCCATATAACACTCGAGCGATGGACCAGAAAGACTATCCTGGAAGAAGTGCATCAGCAACTTCTCATCGTCAGAATAAGCGGACATCTTTCTGTAATAAGATCGAAGGTGGACACGGGGGCAAGTAGTACCCTTATACTTCTCAAAGACAGGCACCTTGAACTTATGAGGTACCTTAAAATCAGCAATCAAACCGAGCTTGGACATGTCAACGCCCAATGTGTTCTGATTTTCAATGTCTCTCATCTTGTCTTCCAGCGCTTTGAACCTGAGTCGAGCTTCAGCATTCAACTCTGCTTCCACACCTCTCTGAGAGAATACGTCATCCTGATGGTCCTCCAGCCACGGTTGAGGCACCAACAGATTTCCTACACCAGCATTGCCGTTGACCGGCCCTATGTTAACATTGGCTCCCAGACTACCATTGCCGACGCCTGCCGCGTTGAGCCCGATATTAGTCATCAGATTGCCGTTAGCACTGTCGTTGCCCCCGGCAACAGGAACAACGTTTTGTGGAGCATCCACTGGAGGAGGAGTAGGCACAGCCCCGCCGTGCAGTATGTCATTACTGTCAACCCTGGAGATCAGAGGTTGAACCAAAGTACGAAGCTGGTCCTGACCATTCGCGACCACCTGCATCAGTTCCATAAAACGATCCATCCGTTCACGGAGCTCTTGAACATCTGACTGCACCTGGTCCATTATCCTTGTCTGATTAGCGCGAGTCGAGTAGCGGTGGATGAGTCTTTGATCAATCCTAGAGACCGGAAACAGCTCGAAACCTGTGAACCTGCAAAACCTGTCAACAATAAAGGTTAGGAAAAGCAATAAGATATACGCCATGCAAATATGCTTCATGCAGATGCATGCGTGTGTCTGTGTGCGTGGGAGGTTTTCCCCCGATCCTAGTGCCTTAGTGCCAGTGCTGATAATAATAAGAAGACGAAGAAATCCGAGCCCAATCATGGAAACATCAATCTCATATATATATGGAAAGGCCTGCCAAGGCAGCACACGGTATCAGCGAGTACAAAACAAATCAACAGCATGACCTCAGCCAACAAGTCTGGTGATGGTCAGCATACATCAAAGATCAAAACAACAGGAATACAACTAGTCAAGTATGGCCGCGGGCGCGATACTTTGCTAATAACTCCTTCGTCTCTGGATGATCTGGCGAAGTGAGCAACCCCTCGACGAGTAGTTCCCTTTGCCTGATGGTATGCTGAAGCCCCTGAACTGAACTCTCCCAAGCTCCTTCGCCAAAGCAATCCTCCAGTTTCCGCTTCTTAGACTCAAACATCAGCTTATGCTCCTTCAGGTTAGCAAGAGCTTTGTTGAGTCGGCTTTCGGCGGCGTATCTGCGGGCGGTCTCTTCATCAAACCTCCGCTCACTGTCCTTTACTTCGGCTTCCAGCTTAGAAATCTGCAGCATCAGCTTGTCCTCTCGCTCCTTCCTGGTGGCCATGGAGGTCTTCCAATGCTGGTCGAACTTAGATATCCTCCGATATGCCTCTTCCAGATGCTGCTTCTTTGTAGCTAATACATCATTAGCAGCTCTGAAGTCTTGACCCAAGCGTTCCCGATCAGCAATCTGCTTTGCCAAGTCTGCACCCAGTTGGTTCACCGACTCTGTTTGCCTTTTGAGAGCATGCACGGCTTCGTTCCTCTCACTTCGAAGCTGAGCTAACTCCTTCTCTAATTCTGCGTTCGCCCGCTTCAGTTCATCCCGCTCGGCTAATACCTGGTTGTGCTGATGAATGGACACAGTGGTAGGCTCTTCGACTGGTGGAGAACTCTCTGGTCTGACATGAGGGAATGGCATCCCTATAGCGCTGGCTCTGGCTCTGATCCAATCTGAATAAGGAGGGTAGGCTTGGCTGTTGCTCTTTCCCAACAAAGGCTTTCCTCTCGTGCTGATATTGTTCCACGCATGCTGAAGCTTGGACAACAAATCCCCCTCTAGAGTACCCGTGAGGTACAGAGATTCCTGTACCTCTTCCTCCTTCGGTGGAGTCCTCAAAGCGTATGCGAACTGACGAACTAGCAATGATGGATTGTAGTTGATGCAACCCTTCCTACCTATCAGAGGTACGTTAGGAAACCCACTACAACTGAAGATCACCTTGGTGCCTAACCTGTCTCTGTCAACGAACCAATCAATATCTTCTGCCGACAAACTCATCAGACGCTCAGGCCACTCAGCTGTGGCTGCAGACAAGACGAAAGAACCCCTCCTGGGCAAATGACTATCAAACCATTTGTACAGCAACGGTACGCAGCATGATACATTCTTCCCTCTCCGGTTCTCATTCATGTAATGCACTGAGTGATAGACGTCTCCGATCAGAGTAGGGACTGGATTCCCTGAGGCGAAGATGTGGAATGCATCAAATTCCACGAAATCAGGCATGTTGGGGAACAGGATAATGCCATATATGCATAAAGCAAGGACGGCATTGAATGCGTCCCAACATTTGTCCTTAGCACACTGCTGAGCCTTAGCTATCAGAAACTGCAAGGAGAACCCGGGAACCTTGTTCCAACTTGTCACTACTAACTCAGAGGCGCTCAAATGGAGTGAGGAAGCTAAACCAGCCAGATCAGGCTCAGCATCCATGTGGACAAAAGGCATCTGCCTTTTGATAGGCACGCCCAGCATATCAGCATACTCTTCCAGCGTCGGCGCGAGAACGAAGTCCTGAAAAGTGAAACACCTCAGAGGAGGGTCATAGAACTGCAGAAAAGCATGTAACCCATTCAACTCGAACGTAGAAGGTTTGCAAACCAGACTAAGCAACCTGCCATAAGACTTCCTGAACCTATCCTTCACAGAATCCCCTGCCAGGGCTATCAAACCAGTCAGCTTCGACACATCAGGGGTTGGGAATTTGTATGCAACAGTCTTCCTGAGGGAGGCCATAATAACAGCAGAAGGCGAGAAATCCGGGATCGGGGAAACGGTACCTGCAACACAGACACACGTTAATGGAATGCAAATGGATATGCAAACTAATGCAAAATGCAGGCATGCAATAATATATCCGGATAGCTGCTGTGGAGATTCTGTATTAACAGTCACTGATGAGAAGAAAACCCCGGTGTAAGACCACTAATCTGATCTACTGAGAATAACCATCTGATAGGACCGAGATCAAAATTCCGCTCTGTCAAGAATAAGTGCCTGATAATAAGGACCCTGGGTGTAAGATCAAGGAACATCTGCTGATGAAGTCTTCAGACCCCAAATCAAAATCTGCCCTATCAAGAACAAACACACAGCTGCTGATGAGATCTTCAGACCCCACTCAAAACCTGCCCTATCAAGAACAAACCGCTGGCGACAATACTCTGATCAAAACCTGCTCTATCAAGAACAGACAAACACCCGATGATAAGATCCTCTGATCAAAAACTTGCTCTGTCAAGAACAGACGAGTCTGCAACTGAGAAACCCTGGTACCAACATAACTGACTCACTGTCAAGAAAACCAGGTAGTCCGAAGGTCTAAGTTTCCTGCAATAAACCCAGTCCCGCTCACAGGTATGGACCTAGACTGACTCAAGGTACGGCATCCTATGCGTTCATCAGCGTCACATACTTTCAAAACTGGTGATACGATTCCCAGAAGGAGTGGCATCATCAAGTCTTGAAGAGGCCTCACTTAGCTGAATCACAAATGATCGGTCCCCAGAGTCGACAATCCACTAAACCAGCAACCGTCTCAACCCAAAGGGTTGAAAGTGAAGCCAACCGGATGAACCTCGTCTGAGTGTGGATTTCATGAGACACTAGTGCCTGCAAAGCAAGCACGCGCCCACTAATTTCCACTCTAAGTCTATGGTGCACTCAAGCCTGGGTCTGGCTTCTCACTCATCAGAACTCCCATCCCACAACAGCACAAATAATCATATTATACTGAAAATAAAATGCGGGAAATAAAGTGCGAGAAGTAAAAATGCGATAAATAAACGCAACCCAACAAGTAAACACACAAACGGTAGGATTGACTCTCTTAAGGGACGTTGGATCCCAAAACTGACTCGCTTTCGGGACGTTGGATCCCTAGGAAACTATCATTTTCCCCAGCAGAGTCGCCAGCTGTCGCTTGCGCGAAAATAAGGTGCCGGCACAACAGAAGAGTCGCCACCTTTCGTTATTTATCCCTCGGAGCGGGAAAGAAAACGATCGGAAAAACTTGACGAATAAGGGTAAGACAAGGTCATCGCAACCATTGTCTGGGTTCGGGAGTCGGTTACACAAAGGGAAGGTATTAGCACCCCTCACGTCCGTCGTACTCGACGGGATCCTCGCTTGTTTGTTTACTTGGACGGGTTGGTTATAATCTATCTACCTATCAAGGCTGGCTAAAAAAGAAAATAAAAATGACTCGGCAAAGCGTCGCACTTTATGCCTACGTATTCTCATCAGAGAATGAGAAATCAGAGTCAACGTAGTTCGGCCTACGAAGGGTTACGGGGGAAGGGTTGAAGGTTGCTCGCTAGGACATCGCATCCTATGCCTACGTACTTCCATGCTGTATGGAAGATCAGAGCAAAAGTAGTTCGGGAAACTACGGTTTATCTCCTGAAAGAAGTGTTTTTTATTATGTTTGCGATTTCAACCGCACTAGAGACTATGACCTGAGAGTGAATGCGTCGCATGTCACCCAAAGGGTACCATACTAAACATCCAGACTATGGAAAAGAAGCTCTCCCACAATCCTTTCTCAAATAGCTTAAGGCTCGTAACGTACGAAAGAAATCATTCATGATTACTGTATCTTAAACTGTTTTGAGATGAGAAGAGAACAGGCCCAACTAGGAGGGAGACTATCAAGTCCTACTGTTGTCATGCCATGGATTCATCCTATGGTCGAGGTTTGAACAGGGAACTCCTAGATGTTGTCATGCATAGGTTTCAACCTAAAAGTTTGTCATCAAATCCTTATCAAAGGAAATGAGAGTCCTAAGGGATCATGTCAATGATACACCAAAACAGACAAAGCATCAGCTTTAACAGTAAAATGCATGCAATGCAAGCGAGGGAGGAAATGTGTGTGGGGCTTCAGCCTCCACAAGCTCATCTCAACCTCAAGCCAGTCATGAAATAACAGTAATCATACTGAGAAATAAACAACATGCTATCAAGCAATAAACAGTAAACTGCAATCATACAGATAAAATGAAAACATGCTATCAAGCAAAATAAACACATGGGCAAGGGAGCTGGGCTCTACCGAATACCCGCAAGCAAAGCCACGCAATAACAATACAAGCAGAGGGAGCAACTCAACCTCTAATGCAATCATGCTCTTAGACTGAACTTACTCTAGATGAACTTATTCTAATGCAACAGACAAATCAGACAAAACACACAATACAGAAAAGAAAAAAAACAGAAGAAAGCCTCAGCTCCTCCAGCAGCAACTCAGTCTTCAGACTTCAGAGATCACTTGCTTTCCAGGTATCAACCCTACAACATGAGTATCAACTCAACTTCTCCCTTAAGCTTCAGCTTCTTTGATCAGCTCCACCTTCAGGCTTCACTATCTTCAGGGATCTTCAAGTATCAACTTGATCTTCATGCTCTTCAAGCTTCAGCTAGAATGGCAGTCTTCAAGGATTCATCCTCTTCAAAGCTTCAGCTTCTATCTTCAATGGCTCAAATGCTCCAGCAAACAAGATTCAGTCAACAAGATGAGGTGAGGATGTTACAGTGCTCACTGACTTCCAAAGGATGCCATTGAGGACTTAACATCAAAAGGGAAAGGCTCTCTCAAAGTTCTACCTCAGAGGGCAAGGTCACTAATCCCTCCAAAGGAGAGAGGTGAATACCCTTAAGGGACTTTATGTCACAGAGAAGGAAGGAGGTGAACAAAACACTCCTTGTTTATTGAATGGAATTATGCTATCTAAAGCTCTACCTATGCACTTATGATCCTATAACCAAAACAAACAAAAAGCTAAAACTAAGCTCCTCTGCAAGGTCTTCAAAGCTTCAATTATGATCCACAAGGTCTTCAACTCAATCTCAAGGCTCACACACTCAAAAGAGAAGAAAAGAAAACAAAACAATACAAACTATGCCTTTAAGCAACACACATACTAACCATACATTCAAAAATCAATTAAAAATACTAAAATACCATACAATATTATAGTAAAATTCTAGGGGATTCTACACATACTTACCCTTAACCCATATATTCCCCATACACTAATTTGGCCTATAAACCCCAAAATAAGATTGCTAAGTCTACTTATACAACCTAAAACCCTAATTTGAGCACCCAAATGTCAAACAAGCAAACTATATCAAATTTTAATCTACAAATCAAGAATTAAATCCTATATGATCTATGGTTCAATGTTTAACTATGCCAAAAAGAATGGCTCAAAAATCCTAAGGGAAAGTCCTAAAAGAAATTATACAAAATCAAGGATGAACTAAAATCAATTAAAAATACTATTTACAAGAATAATATGCTAAAAATATTAAAAGGAAAATAAAATGGAAGTTTATTTATTTACATTTTTCTAGACATGGTTGTGAATATGTGAAAAAAACAAGAAGTGAAAAATATTAATTTTTCTATTTTATATGGATTTTATAAAATGCAAGAAAATATGAAAGAAATTAAAATAAAATGAAATAAAGGGGAGGGGGTGTCATGAGTAACTGCGCCCAGTTATAATCCATGATGGGCTGAGAACCTGGGGTGCAAATAGAAGCTGAGCTTAGGCCCACACGTTCAGAATTGGACTTGGGCCGCGGGTGGGGTGTGAGTAGCGAGATCTGCTGAAGCCCAGGATTCACAACTAATTCAAACGGTGCGTTTTGGTGCTGGAATTTCCCTCCCCTTTCAGAATTAAATCCTGGTTGTGCGATCAACTGAAATAGTCAAATATTTGGGACAATCCAACAGTGGGAGTTCATCGTCCCCAAATGCCATTAGGGTTTCGTCTGAAACAGAATCCATGCACGATCCTTCAACTCAATCGTTCTCAATGATTACTTGATGAAATCCAGAAATTCCAAAAGCGAAATTGTACTACTGATTACCACGAACACAACCATACAAGTAGTTTTCTCTGAAACTCCTTAAATCGTTCTAACAGAAAGCTCCAACATTAGGGTTTCACCATGATTCTCTGTGATCAACCTTAACCAAACTCAAATCCAATGATCTAAACTTGTTCCTTAGGTTACCCTCATCATTCTATACTATCACATACCAATTAAAACCTAATATACAGCTGGTTCTTAATCTTGCAAGAAATGATGATCTGCTATCAACCTTCATGGAATCAACTCAAACTTGCCAGGATTGGTAACCTATTGGTCTCTAGTAATCCTACACTAACCACCTAGTCTAGAAGTGCATAAATAAGGAGATACAAGTGCTTTTGCAAACCTGTTGCTTGATGATGGCAGGGGTAGTTCTCTTGCAATTCAACTCGTGCAGCCCCCCAAAATGGATCTTTGATGGATGATAAAGGTACTGTATGCAAAGGAGTTGAGAGAGAGTGCTTGTGTCTTGAGTTTGATATCAATTTGCCTTCTTTGCAATTTGGATATTACACCTTCAATCTTCCATGGATTTACCTTCAGTTTGGTATGCAATTGCTCACAAAGATCAGAATAATGTGTTTGTGGAGAAGAAAAGAATGAAGAGGGAAGAGAAAGAGAGTTTGTTGTGATTTTGCAAATGGAGGAATCTCACTTTTTTGCACTCTAACCTCACCAATCACCAACAACCATCACCAACCTTGACCACATTGTGATCTAACCAATATATAGAAACCAATGGAAGAGTCTAGATTCATCTAGAAACTTTGAGAATCATTTAGAAAGTCATGGAACTTCTTTTGAAGTGATACATTGGATATCCCTAATCTTATGCCTTAAACCTTTCAATCTTGTGTCAAAAACTCCTTACATGAGATATTGGGATTGAATGAGTGAAAAAAAAAGCTAAACCTTGCCTTATGCCAAGTTTCTCAAATTGCCTTATGATTCAAGAATGAAAATTACAAAGCAACCTCCATTTTGAGACCTAAAATCAAAATTCCACTTGAACCATTGTTTTTAAAATAATGTTTGGAGTCAAAATGACATATTGGATGACCCATTTTGGATTTGTGGATCTCCCAAACCAAAATTCCATTTCAACTTTTTTAACTTATAAGCCATTTTTAGGTCATTTTTACCCAATCATGAAAATCCTTGCTAAAAGCTCTTCCAATAACTCATGACCTCTTTTCTAAGCTTAAAATCCCATTTTGAACAACTTTGATGTTTTTAGTTTTTTCATTTGAGGCTTGGAAACAGGAGATATGGCCTTTGCTTAAAATGACCTATAACTGCCAAATGACCAAAATACCCCTGTTTTGTTCAAACCATAAGTTGAGTTCTACAAATCCTATAAAGGACTTCTAGTACTCTCTAGAAAGCTAAGAAGATGCTATTCAACATTCATGTTGACCAAGAAATCATAGGAATCATCCTACTAGGGCAAACGTTGTCTGCAAGTTGGGTGACTTTCAAGGACCCAGATTCACACACCTCAGCTGACCTGTAATTTGTCCAAACCATAACTTGAGCTCTGCAACTCCTATCAAGGACCTATACCACTAAAATTAAAGCTAAGAACAAGCTCTACAATATTCATGTTGTGGGGAAGATGAGATATCAATCACATCTTGAGCTAAAACTGCCTGGAAGATAGGGATCAAATTAGGGTTTTTTTCACTGACAATCCTTGGAAACCCTGACTTGAAACTTCTCAAACTCCTCATTCATGATGAGTTGGTCTAGGAATCATCTTCATAACATCTCCATACATCATTCCATGATCTCATGGCCCTTGGATTAGGTCTCAACCTTCTCCAAATCTTCAGTTGACTTAGGGTTGACCCAGTCAAAACCCTAATTTCACCACTCATGGCTGAATCTTCTGAATTCTTGCACAATGACTTCTCTGGGCTTCATGATGGCTCTCAAGACATCTCATAGGCTTTCTCAAAGCTTCAAGTTCATTCTCAAAGTCTCAGAATCATCTGAGGGGCTCCCACAACTCTCAAGCTAGGAGGCACACAACTCTGGTTTCAACCAATTCTCTTGAACTTTCTGATGAAGGTATTAATCTGCAAACACTTGATGGATAAATAATTGTTGGTCAAATTTTGGGGTGCAACACATAGTTTCTTGGAATTGAGTCTTAATCTCCTCAAGACTCACAGTTGACTTAGGGTTGACTAAGTGAAAACCCTAATTGTACCACCTTTAGCTGTGACCTCTTGTACTTTGAATAATGACTTGCATAAGCTCCATAATGATCCTCAAGACATATCATGAGCTTTTACATTAGCTTCTATTCATAACCATGGACTTGCAATCCTCTGATGAGATTCAATTGATCCCCAAGATAAGAGATAAGCATACTCGACCATCTGCCTTTTCAATGGGCTTTGACATTCCACTGGTGACTTGATGAGGATGATAAACCCTTGTATGCTTGAATATAGATTTTTAATTAGGCTTAGACCTTTGATAGCCCTTCTATTGATAAGCACATCTCTTAATCCCCTGCAAATGATAATGCAATGCATATGCTAATGCTAAAATGAATGCAATGAAACATAAGCTAGGCAAGGAGAAAGGTTAGGCAAATTTTGGGGTGCAACAAGGAGTTGCATCTGATGTAAAGCTACCTATTTTATAGGCCATTTATCAATGAATTATATACCATTCAGAAAACTTTTGTTCTCGTTTTAGCCTTTACTGTTTTGTTTGCAAAAGACGCCTGATGTTTTTGATAAAACTTTGCATACATAAACTTGTGGGCCTTGCTAATAATCATTAAAACTTTGATTTGCTTGAACGATGTCATGGACGATGACTGAGAGAGTTTCCGTTTCATAGGATATTTCGTTTGTTTGACAGTTGCAGGGTTCTCATTCTTAAGACTATTTCAGAAGTATATCCCTGGTAAGGTCATTATGTTTTTGTCCCCACAAAAAGAAGATGCACAGTTTGAGATTAGTACATCCCCAATAGGCGGGGCGTGTACACCTATCCTCAGCAGTCCAAATGCTTATATCTTATCTCTCAGTAGGTCGATGTGGGATTATCCCCATCAATGGAGCGACTTCAGAGTTGTGTCCCCATAGAGTCTAAATCTTTGACTCCTTTCCCCTCAGAATCTAGATTATTGATTCATTCCCCAAGCAGAGGTCGATGCTGATTCCCTCATTGAGTAATTCCCAGCGGAGTTGCTGGAGTAGGTGTTCTTCCCCGCAGAGTGGGATTGACTCAGAGATTGTTATTCTCCATCCTCGGCAGAGAAAATTTGGGAAAGCTCCCGACAAATCATATTCATAATCCCTAGCAGGTAGCAGATTCAATCTTCAGTAGAACAGAATCTCCGACAGAGTGGAGCTATTCTTCAGCGGTTTGCTTCGTACCCTAGAAGGGTCTTTTTGCCATTCTAGGAGGCCATCCAGGACTGATTTCTCCAGTAGAGTGGATCTGTTTTCCCCAGCCGAGTCAGTTGTTCCCCATAAAGGTTGTATTCTAGAAATCCATCCAGGGAGCTTTCTTCAGCAGAGTTGATCTAATCCCCAGCGGAGCGGATTTTTTTCTCGTCAGAGCAGTGTCACTCGGGAGAGTTCCTTTTTCATAGAAGCCATCCAGAGTTTGTTTCTCAGCAAAAGTCCAATTGTACTTGGCACCCGGCCATCCCTAGCGGAGTGGGTTTCGTCTCTTCAACATTTATTTTGCTGGTTTGATCCCTTTGCATTTGCATTGTGCATATCATCCTCCCAACCGCGTAGTATTTCCATTTCATATGGAGCATTACGCCATGTTCAAACATATGCATTCGAAACATAAGCCAGGTTGTTACCTCTTGCTTTCAGGTGTATCTCCAGTAGTCAATGGTTTTCATTAGCCTGTGTGGTATCCAGACCCCAGCTGACGGTGGATTTCTTGAGCCCGTGTGGTATCCAGACCCCGGCTCACACCGGATTGTTCCATTAGTATGTGTGGTATCTAGACCCTGACTAGTGATGGATTCATGAGCCCGTGTGGTATCCATACCTCGGCTCACACCAATTTATTTCAGTAGCATGTGTGATATCCAGACCCTGGCTAGTGATAGTGATGGTTTATTGGCACGTGTGGTATCCAGACCCCGACAAGTATTGGTGTTTTCTCTTGAGACTGTGTGGTATCCAGACCCCAGCAAATCTTTGACAAATGTGTTTATCTTATCACCTCTCCCCAACAGAGTTTACTTATTCAAGTTCTTCCCCAGCGGAATTCCTCTTTCAGATTATGAATTGACGGATTCTCTTCTCAACTTTGTGTTGAGCCGACCTTTGGGTTCGATGTTTACTTTATTTAGCAGATGCCTGCTTAGATTAGCAGATGTTCTCAACTTCGTGTTGATCCGGCCTTCGGATTCGATGCTCGCTTTATTTAGCAGATGCCTGCTTGGATTAGCAGATATTCTCAACTTCGTGTTGATCCGGCCTTCGGGTTCAATGCTCGCTTTTATTTAGCGGATTCCTGCTTGGATTAGCAGATGTTCTCAACTTCGTGTTGAGCCGACCTTTGGGTTTGATGCTCACTTTTATTTAGCGGATGCCTGCTTGGGTTAGCAGATGTTCTCAACTTCGTGTTGAGCCGACCCTCGGGTTCGATGCTTGCTTTTATTTAGCGGATGCTTGCTCGGATTAGCAGATGTTCTCAACTTCGTGTTGAGCTGGCCCTCGGGATCGATGCTCGCTTTTATTTAGCGGATGCCTGTTTGGATTAGCAGATGTTCTCAACTTCGTGTTGAGCCGGCCTTCGGGTTCGATGCTCGCTTTTATTTAACGGATGCCTACTTGGATCAGCAGATGTTCTCAACTTCGTGTTGAGCCGGTCTTCGGGTTCAATGCCTGGTTTATTTAACAGATGCCTGATGATGAAATCAGATGTTCTTACCGACTTAGAGTCGTTGCCTGCGTGTTAGCGGGTGTTTCTCCTGACTGCGTGTCGATGTGTTTTATTTGGTAATCAGTTAGCTCATTCCCTTTGCAACTATCAGATATAGTTTTCTCTGGTAATTCTACTTCGGGAATTAGTTCTACATTTTTGTTTTACGATTGACAAATTTCCGGGTTTTTTGTATTCAACCGCCTGTTACCTTGAATGTTTGAAAGTTGTTCGCTTTTCATCTCTTCAGGTCCAAGTCGTTTGAATAGGGGCAGCTGTTGTACCCCAAAATTTGACCAACCTTTTCTTGTACTTGGCTTATGTTTTTGTTGCATTTTCGCACTTCTGCATATCATAGCATTAGTTCTTGAGGCAGGGGATCAAGGTTTTTCTGTGGCTCAGAGTTTGCTTTTAGTACAAGAGTTCAAACAGCGAGCATCAGAGGCTCTGATATTTATTTTGCCCAGTGATCGAGCGGTCGATTTTATTTTATTTTACAGAATAATTTTCAGCTTAGGAGACAACACATAGGTTATCTCAGGCACTCTCACAGTTACCATGTTCAAGAATAAGTTTCAGAGGCTTAACGAGACTTAGAACGGGTGAAATATGCAAGAAAACGGACAAATGTGCATGCTTCCCTCCAAAAGGCGTCAAATTCAAATTTTTAAGGCGTTAACCGATTAACCAATATGGTTAACCGGTTAACCAAGGGAAAATCAGAGAAAAATTGAATTTTCAAAGGCGTTAACCGATTAACCAAAATGGTTAACCAAGGCAAAATCAGAACAGATACGTGAGTTTTGAAGGCAGCCACTTTTGGGGTCCATTTTGATCACCTGTGAATTTGATTTTACACCAGAAGAAGGATCTAGAACCACTTTGAATTTTGATTAGTTTTCAAAATTAACTTAAATTCCCTCTAATTTCCCATTCCTAATCCCATTCCAATTTTCATAACCTCATTTCAAACCACATTCTACTCCTAACCTAGAGCATATTTAAATGAATTTTCTCCAAACCTCACACAAGAATCCTCACAGTTTCATCTCATTTTCAGAATTCACTCTCACTCTTGGAATTTTCTCTCAACTTTTTCACTCCAAAACCTCCATTAGAGCTCTCACTTGAGTTCTTTGATTCTTCATTGGAATCATTGAAGTTTAGAGCTAAACCTTCATCCTTCATCTCCATTATCTTCAATTCACCATTCAATTTTCGTTTGGATTTGCATCTAAATTTGGAATCTAATTTGGAAGTGCTTATTTGGATCGTTTTTGCTTAATTTTGCTTGATCTCCACTTCTACAACAAGAAAGCTCTTGGATCTTGAAGAATCTCTGGGTTTCTTGCTTGGATCTACTCATTTCAAGTGAATCAACACTCACCAAAGCAAATCTCTGCTTTGTAGGTTGGAAATTCTAGATTCGGTTTTGTTTTGAGCTTATTTACATAATCACTGTGTAGATCTATGGCTTTTGATGCTTTCTGATCCATTTTGTTGATTTTGATTTATGTGATTTGTGATTTCAGTGCTTGAATGTGTTTACATGTTGTTTGATCACTGATTTTTGGTGTTAAATTTGTGCATAATTGATTACTTGATCATTTGGATGATTGCACATTGGATTAATTGCTAAAAGTGCTTTTGGATTGCTGTTTTTCTTCTTCTGGTACAGTGTTAGTCGGTTAACCAGTTGCAGTACAAACTGGTTAATCGGTTAACCAATGCAAATTTCAAATTTTTTTTAATGGTTAATCGGTTAACCAATAGTGTTAACCGATTAACACTGAACCAGAATGCCAGTTTTGGTTGTTTTCAAGCTTGTTTTTTTATGTCTTCTCACCTTGAATCTTCATAGATTGATATGATGCATTTGTGTGGGCTATTTTGGACATGTTTCACTATTCTTGATTATTTAATCTTGATTCTTCGACATGTGATGTTCTGTTTCCGCTTGAATGTATATTTTGTGGATGTTGTTCAAGTGATGAGTGTCCTTCTTTTGTTTTGCTTAGGTTTCAAGAATTTCTTGGTTGAGATGTGCTTGTGGTGGCTGCTGCCCCACACTTTTTCCTCCCACTTTTCTTTGATGATTGATGGTAATGATTGTAGGAGCTTGCTTCTCCCATTTCATCTCATCCTTCTTGAATTTGTTTTTGCATGTCATCTTTGCATTTCTTTTCATTTTGTGATTGAATCATTGAGTGTTTGCTTGGTCTTTTGCCATGCTCCCTTAGGATTCCTAGTCCCTCCGTTTAGGATGGGAGTATGAGAGACATTAGGTGTTCAATCCTTTGCATGATAACATTAGGATAGATTTTCCATTTTTCAATCCCAACTTTAGGAACATTTTGCATGATAACATTAGGGTTGTTTAGATTCCCCTTAGACCTTCCGTGCGTCTCTCTTCTCATCTCAAAACGTATTCTAACTCATCTAATAAATACGATGAATGTTGTACGCTACGAGCCTTAAGCACATGGGAAATGATGAGTGGGAAGTCTCCTCTCGCTTGTCTAGAATGTTTAGTGTATGTCCCATCTGGGGGCGATATGCGACACATTCATTCCTATGTCATAGTCTTTAGTGCAACGTGAATCACAAACCTAACTCAATTGACTTCTCTAAAAAACACAAAACAAAACATCAAACCTTTTTATCCTTCAGGATCGTTTGAAAATCATTTTCAGAAAGAGTGTGTTAAGCTTTGGTTCTACCGTAAACAGGTAACGCCTAAGTCTCCAATGGTCGAGCAGCAATACACCTAACTGCTAGAACGATGGTTTAACCCTACTCAGTTAAAACACTTGAAACAATCTGTGGTCGTGTCAGCCTGAACTAAGTTTGCTCTGATTTCTCGTACCAGACGAGGATAGGTAGGCACAAGACGATGATGTCTTGGCGAGCAACCTTCCCCACTTTCACCCGTAGTTTTCCGAACTACGTTGACTCTGACTTTCCCATTGCACGAGGGAATACGTAGGCATAGAGCGGCGATGCTCTATCGAGTCTCTTTTCTTTTCTTTTGTCCCTGTGAGTCAGCCTTTGATAGATAAACACACCCTTTGATTAGACAACAAGCGTGGATCCCGTTGAGTACAACGGATGTGAGGTGTAACACCCATTTTAATTATTTAGTCTTTTTGGTATTATTTTATTTTGGTGTGTCCTTATGTGGGGGGTGTCTGAGTGCGTTGGTGGGTGTCCTTGATTTATAGGGAATTAGTTAATAAAAGGTAGACTCTAATATTAATATAATATAATTAATAATGAAAATAATTAGTAGTAATAGTATTATTATTATTATTATTATTATTGTTGTTATTATTATTATTATTATTATTATTATTATTATTAGTATTATTTGTATTATTATTATTTGTATTATTAATGGATGGAATAAGTAAAATAAAGAATTATAGATATAAGAAGGTTTTTGGGTAGAAGAGCGTTAGAACACGATAAAACCAGTTTAGAGGAAGGAGAGAAGGAAGAATAGAGAGGAAGAGGAAGAAGGCTAAAGCTGTCAGATTCTTGGGGATTCTTCATCAATCGAAGCAATTAATCGAGGTAAAGGGGGAGAAACTGATTGGGATTGGTATTTTACATGAATTGGGTAGAGGGGATTCCTTAACCCCATAGGGATTTGATGAACAAGATGAGTATATTGTTATGTTTATGATTGTTGCTGCTATTGATGAATTTGTGCATATATTGTTGTGATTTTGGTGAGTTTCTGCGTAACGTAGTAGAGTTGTGGTTTTGGTGGGGTTCTGTGTAACTTCTGTGGTTTTGGTAATGACCATGAGTTTTGGTTCTGGAGAGAAAATTTGAGGAACAATTGATTAGAGTTGTGTATAATAGTTGTAGTAACAATAGGTACAAGATGGATGAAGAATGATAGGCTTGGAATTAATCAAAGTGACATTTTGGACAGTGAGGGTTTTGAGTATCGCAGACGCTCGCTAGCAGGTTCGCTAGGCGAGCAGATAGCGAGTACTCGCTAAGGACTCGCTAGGCGAGCTAGGTAGCGAACACTTCCAGTAGCCACTGTCTACCTTCACTAGCATATTCACTAAGCGAGCAGGTAGCGAATGTTCGGTTGAGCTTTGCTAAGCGAGCAGGGTGGCGAGCGTGACAGAACTTGTTTTATTTTGTGGTTCCATCCAATGTTGATGTTTTGTAGGATCCCTTTGGTCATGATGGGTATAGATATGGTGTTTAGTGGTGAAGAGTGTATACCTGATGTTAAAGAGGTGAAATTATGTAGTATTGACTTTAATTTGATTAACATGATTGATTGGTGTATAATACATAATGTATATGATGTATGGTGATGTGATCAGGAGGATCGCGTGCACTTAGTGTGCTTGAATTTATTGGTTGTGTATGGTAATATGATTAGTAGGATCGTGTGCACGTAGCGTGCTTGAGTTATTTGTTGTGTATTTGGTGTCGTGCATATCATGATGTTTTTGTGGGATGAAATCGTTGCTCAGGAGGAGTGTATGCAATCATCCGTACTCCTTTGTGGAGAATGGTGGGGATAGATCATTGCCAAGGAGGGGCGTATATGATCTATCTGGGGTTCGATTGAATGAACCAATGAGTCGGTACCGCATGCATGGTGTTGAGTTGCACATTTGCATTGTTGTATGTTGTGTTGATGATTGGACAGTAGGTCGTGATTGATGTTGGTAGGGTGATGATTTGTATATTTACTGCCTTTTATTCATGTATCTTATTACCGATAATTTTGATCATGTTTTCTCACCCCTTTGTTGTTGTTGTGGTCTGTGCTTCTTCGGAGGTACAGATAATCCAGGTACTTAGCTAGCTTGGATAGTGGTGTGCGAGTCGAGTCTTAGGATGCTCTGCTACGTAGCACGAGACTTAGGTGTTTTATTTGTTCTATGTTAATTTTGTTTCATTTTTGTGACGTATCATTGTGGTGAACCTTGTTAATGAATACTTTTGTGTATTTTGGCGGATGGCCGTGAATGATGGATAATAATAATTTCCCGCTGCTTTATTTTGAAAATCATATAATGAAGAGTTATGTTGAACTATTTGATGTGATATCCCACTTCTGGGGGAAAACTCTGATGTTATTTTGAAATAATTGTAATTTATTTAATTTTGGGAAGTGGGGTGTTACAAATTGGTATCAGAGCAGGTTGGTTCGTCCGGCCAGTGTAGTAGTTGAGTCTGTCCTTAGGATAGAGATGGTGTACCTTTTAACCTGGTGTTGTTATTGTTAAGCAGTATGGCAGGAAGGAATGATGTTGCTTTGGTTGCTGTTATGCAAGTGATGGCGCAGGTGGTTGCTAATCAGAACCAAGCTGCGGGTGCGCAATTCCGAGATTTGGCACAATTTTCGGAGTAACAAGCCACCGACGTTTGAAGGAGGAATTTTGGACCCTGAAGCTGCACAGAAGTGGCTGAAGGCGATTGAGAAAATTTTCAGGATAATGGGTTGTAGTGATGTGCAAAAAGTGAAGTTTGGTACTCACATTCTGGAAGGTGAAGCTGAGGCTTGGTAGGACAACAGTCTCCAGAGATTGGAGACTGCGGGAACTGCAATTACTTGGGGTGTGGTTCAAACTAGTTTTCTGGAAAAGTATTTTCCGGAAGATATATGAAGTGCTAAGGAGATAGAGTTTTTGGAGATGAAGCAGGGTAATCTAACTGTAGCAGAGTACACTGCTAAGTTTGAAGAGCCGGTGCAGTATTGTCCTCATTACAATACTGAGGCGGCAATGACTTCCAAGTGTTTGAAGTTTGAAAATGGGTTGCGTCCGAAAGTCAAGCTAGGGATCGCTTGTTAGAAGATCAGGAATTATCCGGAGCTGGTAAGCAAAAGTAGGATTTATGGTAATGATAATCGGGCCAGGATTGCACATTATAAGGTTGTGAATGACCGTAAAGGTAAGTAGTGATTTGGTGGTACTGCTTACAGTGTTCCTGCTGATAAGGGAAAACATAAGGCTACTGCTGGTAAGAAGCCCAAAGAAGGAAAAGCATCTGCTGATTTGAAATGTTTCCGGTGCGGTGGCGCGGGTCATCGTGCTAATGAGTGTCCTAATGAGGTGAAGAAGTGTTTCAAGTGTGGTAAGCCAGGCCATGTGATAGCAGATTGCAGGGCCATTATGCCTACCTGTTATAACTATGGTGAGAAAGGTCATATCAGTATGCATTGTGAGAAGCCGAAGAAGTCTCAGGCATCTCAGGCCAGCGGTAAAGTGTTTGTTGTGGTAGGAACTCAATCGGCCAGCGAGGAGCGTTCTATCAAAGGTACTTGTTTTATCAATAATATTCCTTTGAATGTTATGATTGATACGGGTGCAACCTACTCGTTCATTTCTATTGAGTGTGTGAAGAGAGTAGGATTGGTGCCGTCTACTCTTGAGCGATGGATGACTATTGAAACTCCCTCTATTGGTTTAGTGACTACTTCTTTGGTGTGTTTGAAGTGTTCACTGACTATTTTTGGTAGAGACTTTGGGGTAGATCTGATTTTTCTGCCACTTGGTAATTTGGATGTTATTCTGGGTATGAACTGGTTGGAGTTCAACCGAGTCTACATCGATTGTTTTCGAAAGGTGTTGTTGTTCCTTACTCCAAAAGAGGAAGCATTGGTGGATTCCTTGTCTAATAAGGAATTGAGGAGCTTGTTGGAGGAAGAAGCTAAAAATTTTGCTTTATTTGCATCATTATCTATGGACAGCAAGACGTCAATGAAAGAGTTGGCGGTGGCGAATGAATTTCCCGAAGTGTTCCCTGATGATATTACAGAATTACCTCTGACGAGAGAAGTTGAATTTAGCATTGATCTTGTTCCTAGTACGAGACCTATATCTATGGCGCCGTATAGGATGTCGGCAGTGGAATTGGATGAATTAAAATCTCAGATTGGAGAATTGTTGGATAGAAAGTTTATTAGACCGAGTGTGTTGCCGTGGGGAGCTCCAGTGCTGTTGGTAAAGAAGAAGGATGGTAGTATGCGTTTGTGCATCGATTACTGTCAGTTGAATAAAGTGACCATTAAGAATAAATATCCTCTTCCAAGGATTGATGATTTGATGGATCAATTGGTGGGAGCTTGTGTGTTCAGCAAAATTGACTTGAGGTCGGGTTACCATCAGATCAGAGTGAAAGAAGGTGATATTTAAAAGACGGCATTTAGAACCAGATATGGACATTACGAATATGTTGTAATGCCTTTTGGAGTGACTAATGCACCAGGAGTATTTATGGAGTATATGAACCGAATCTTCCATTCTTATTTGGATCAGTTTATTGTTGTATTTATTAACGATATACTGATTTATTCTAAGTCTGATGAGGAGTATGCGGGACATTTAAGAATTGTTTTGCAGGTGTTGAAAGATAATAAGATGCTTGCTAAACTATCGAAGTGTGAGTTCTGGTTGAAGACAATGAGTTTCTTGGGGCACGTAATATTCAGTGATGGTGTAACGGTGGACCCATCGAAAGTGAGTGCAGCGTTGCAGTAGGAGCCGCCGAAGACAGCGACGGAGATTAGAAGCTTTTTGGGTTTGGCAGGATATTACCAAAGGTTTGTTGAGGGGTTTTCTAATTTTGCGTTACCATTGACTCAGTTGACGAGAAAGGATCAAGTTTTTATGTGGGATGCTTCTTGTGAAGAAAGCTTTGAAGAACCGAAGAAGAAGTTGACTACGGCACCAGTGTTAGTGTTGTCGACTCCGAGTGAACCTTTTGTGGTGTACTGTGATGCGTCTAAGATGGGATTAGGCGGAATTCTTATGCCGAATAGTAAGGTGGTGGCATATGCTTCGTGGCAGTTGAGGGTGCATGAAAGGAATTACCCTACTCATGACCTTGAATTGGCTGCAATAGTTTTCGTGTTAAAGATCTGGAGGCACTATTTGTATGGTTCGAGATTTGAGGTGTTCAGTGACCATAAAAGTTTGAAGCATCTGTTCAATCAGAAGGAGCTAAATATGAGACAGAGAAGATGGTTGGAATTCTTGAAGGATTACGATTTCAGTTTGAGTTATCATCCAGGAAAGGCGAATGTAGTAGCCGATGCTTTGAGCAGAAAAACGATTCATATGTCGGCTTTGATGGTGAAGGAAATGGAACTAATTGAGTTGTTCAAAGATTTGAGCATGGTTTGTGAGACAACGGCAGATGGTGTGATGTTGGGCAAGTTGCAAGTGAGCAATGATTTCTTGGATGTGATTAGAGAAAACCAAAAGCTAGATGTGAAGTTAGTGCATTTGATGCCTGGAGTAGGAAGTGACTTCGATAGTGATTTTGAGTTGGATAGTACAGGTGCGTTGAGATTCAGAGGCAGGATTTGTGTGCCGGATAATGATGAACTGAAAAAGTCAATTCTGAGTGAAGGACATCGTAGTAGTTTGAGTATCCATCCGGGAGCTACGAAGATGTACCACGATTTAAAGAAGTTGTTTTGGTGGCCCGGTATGAAAAGAGATATAGCTCAATTTGTTTATGCTTGTTTGACGTGTCAGAAGTCGAAGGTGGAGCATCAGAGACCATCCGGATTTATGCAACCGTTGGAAGCTCCGGTTTGGAAATGGGATTGTATAACCATGGATTTTGTTATGGGTTTGCCGAATACGGCGAGAGGATTTGATGCTATTTGGGCAATTGTGGATCGACTTACGAAGTCTGCATATTTTGTGCCGATTAATATCAACTTTCCGTTGGTGAAGCTGGCAGAGATTTATATTCGGGTAATTGTGAAGCTACATGGTGTCCCGTCGAGTATCGTGTCGGATAGAGATCTGAGGTTTACTTAAGAATTTTGGAGGAGTTTATAGGAAGCTTTGAGTACTAAGTTGAAGTTGAGTTCGGCTTACCATCCGCAACTGATGGTCAGTCAGAGAGGACTATTCAGTCGCTGGAGGATTTGTTAAGAGCTTGTGTGTTGGAAAAGGGTGGTGCGTGGGATACTCATTTGCCATTGATCGAGTTCACGTACAACAATAGTTACCATTCTAGTATTGGGATGGCACCGTTTGAGGCTTTATATGGTAGAAGGTGCAGAACTTCCCTGTGTTGGTATGAGACAGGTGAGAATGTGGTATTGGGACCAGAAATTATGCAGCAAACTACTAAGACCATTCAGATGATTCGTGAGATAATGAAAGCGTCTCAGAGTAGGCAGAAAAGTTATCATGATAACCGAAGAAAAGAACTGGAATTCAGTGAAGGTGATCACGTGTTCCTAAGAGTTAACCCAGTGACTGGTGTGGGTAGTGCGTTGAAGTCCAAGAAGCTGGATCCTAAGTTTATTGGACCGTATCAGATTTTGCAGAGAATTGGTGTTGTAGCTTATAGAGTGGCATTACCGCCTGAATTGTCAATTTTGCATGACGTGTTTCACGTGTCGCAACTTCGAAAGTATGTCTCGGATCCATCTCATGTGATTCAGAGAGATGAAGTTCAAGTCCGGGAGAATCTTACCGTTGAGACGATGCTGTTGAGGATCGAAGATCGTAAGATGAAATAACTCCGAGGGAAGGAGATATCTTTGGTAAAAGTGCTTTGGGGAGGTGCTGCAGGAGGCAGTGTGACCTGGGAATTGGAAAGCAGGATGCGGGAAGCGTATCCGAAATTGTTTCCATCAGGTAATTTTCGAGGACGAAAATAATTAAAGTGGGGGAGAGTTATAACACCCATTTTAATTATTTAGTCTTTTTGGTGTTATTTTATTTTGATGTGTCCTTATGTGGGGGTGTGTCTGAGTGCGTTGGTGGGTGTCCTTGATTTATAGGGAATTAGTTAATAAAAGGTAGACTCTAATATTAATATAATATAATTAATAATGAGAATTATTATTATTATTATTATTATTATTATTATTATTGTTATTATTATTATTATTATTATTATTATTTGTATTATTATTATTTGTATTATTAGTGGATGGAATAAGTAAAATAAGGAATTAGAGATATAAGAAGGTTTTTGGGTAGAAGAGCGTTAGAACACGATAAAACCAGTTTAGAGGAAGGAGAGAAGGAAGAACAAAGAGGAAGAGGAAGAAGGCTAAGGCTGCCAGATTCTTGGGGATTCTTCATCAATCGAAGCAATTAATCGAGGTAAGGGGGGAGAAACTGATTGGGATTGGTATTTTACATGAATTGGGTAGAGGGGATTCCTTAACCCCATAGGGATTTGATGAACAAGATGAGTATATTGTTATGTTTAGGGTTGTTGCTGCTATTGATGAATTTGTGCATATATTGTTGTGATTTTGGTGGGTTTTTGCGTAACGTAGCAGAGTTGTGGTTTTGGTGGGGTTCTGTGTAACTTCTGTGGTTTTGGTAATGACCATGAGTTTTGGTTCTGGAGAGAAAATTTGAGGAACAATTGATTAGAGTTGTGTATAATAGTTTTAGTAACAATAGGTACAAGATGGATGAAAAATGATAGGCTTGGAATTAATCAAAGTGACATTTTAGACAGTGAGGGTTTTGAGTATCGCAGACGCTCGCTAGTAGGTTCGCTAGGCTAACAGGTAGTGAGTACTCGCTAGGGACTCGCTAGGCGAGCTAGGTAGCGAACACTTCCAGTAGCCAGTGTCTGCCTTCGCTAGCATATTCGCTAAGCGAGCAGGTAACGAACATTCGCTTGAGCTTCGCTAAGCGAGCAGGGTGGCGAGCGTGACAGAACTTGTTTTATTTTGTGGTTCCATCAGATGTTGATGTTTTGTAGGATCCCTTTGGTCATGATGGGTATAGATATGGTGTTTAGTGGTGAAGAGTGTATACCTGATGTTAAAGAGGTGAAATTATGTAGTATTGACTTTAATTTGATTAACATGATTGATTGGTGTATAATACATAATATATATGATGTATGGTGATGTGATCGGGAGGATCATGTGCACTTAGTGTCCTTGAATTTATTGGTTGTGTATGGTAATGTGATCAGTAGGATCGTGTGCACGTAGCGTGCTTGAGTTATTTGTTGTGTATTTGGTGTCATGCATATCATGATGTTTTGGTGGGATGAAATCGTTGCTCAGGAGGAGTGTATGCGATCATCTGTACTCCTTTGTGGAGAATGGTGGGGATAGATCATTGCTAAGGAGAGGTTTATGTGATTTATCCGGGGTTCGATTGAATGAACCAATGAGTCGGTACCGCATGCATGGTGTTGAGTTGCACATTTGCATTGTTGTATGTTGTGTTGATGATTGGACAGTAGGTCGTGATTGATGTTGGAAGGGTGATGATTTGTATATTTACTGCCTTTTATTCATGTATCTTATTACCGATAATTTTGATCATGTTTTCTCACCCCTTTGTTGTTGTTGTGGTTTGTGCTTCTTCGGAGATACAGATAATCTAGGTACTTAGCTAGCTTGGATAGTGGTGTGCGAGTCGAGTCTTAGGATGCTCTGATACGTAGCACGGGACTTGGGTGTTTTATTTGTTCTATGTTAATTTTGTTTCATTCCTGTGACATATCATTGTGGTGAACCTTGTTGATGAATACTTTTGTATATTTTGGATAATAATAATTTTTCGCTGCTTTATTTTTAAAATCATATAATGAAGAGTTATGTTGAACTATTTGATGTGATATCCCACTTCTGGGGGAAAACTCTGATGTTATTTTGAAATAATTGTAATTTATTTAACTTTGGGAAGTGGGGTGTTACATGAGGGGTGCTCATACCTTCCCCTTGTGTAACCGACTCCCGAACCCAAGATTTGGTTGCGATGACCTGTCTTTTCCCTTTTTCGTAGGTTTTCTCTGATCGTTTCTTTTCCCTCTCTTTGGGATAAATAACAAACAGTGGCGACTCTTCTGTCTTTCGCCGGCCTTTTTCACAGTTGCAACATTGTGCATGTAAGTATAGTATTAAATATCTAATTATGGTATATTCATTGTGTTTTTATGGAACTAATTCCTCACTTATATTTTGCATTTTGTTTAACTATTTAGGTATCTTCATTGTGTTTGTACATGATTAAACAAATAGAATATTTATGGATTCTTGGATCCCTTTAGTATTCGATTTACAAATGATTTTTCAAAAGTGGTTGAAATAATCATATCACAATTAAGTGAGGGGGATAAAAAATGTTACTTGCCACCATTTATCGATGAGTAAGTCATTTTGAAATTATGGTTTCTCTATTATAGCCAGTTTCTATGTTTTACCAATAATACAAATTATGCTTGTCTTCACTCAATGGTCATTGGCAATTGATCATCATCTCTCTTCGGGCGAATATGGTAGTTATGATATGTTCCTTAGGAAAACCACTTAAACAAAAGATAATATATGTTATTTTTTTCGTAATTTTGTATTTTATGAGTAGTATATACTTTTTGTAGTAATGTACATAGATTAGCGTATAATATGTTAAAATCATTTTCAATATACAGAGTTGTGGAGCGACACAATATGTTGAAAGAATTTAGAAATAAAAGCCTGCATTTTATACGCCTTTAGTAAGTGGATTACTTGTGACATTCATTTATCTATAATTACATGCATGTGTGGTTATATATTCATGAAATGTTTAAATTTGTAGACAAGAAAGTATAAAGGAGGATACGAGTGTGATTTTTTTTGTCATGAAACACATGTTAAACATTGTCTGTGCAGACATTTTTTATTTTTGGGATCAGGTATATATATTTACAATAATATTTTAATGTTTAAATTTTCTATTATTTTAAATCATGTGATGTTCATTTTCATTTACTTTTTTTATATAGATTGTTGTGAATCAGATACCTTAAAACTTAGTATAAACAGTTTCTTAATGATCAAGAAACACACAAGGGTTAGGGTTAATAAAGAAGAAAACAACAAGGATTGGTTATTAAACTGCTATTCTTTCCTTTCTCTTTGAACAAAATTACAAGTATACAAGAATAACAAAATAACCTCTCTATCTCTTGAAATTAAGATTTTATCTTCCTATTTTTCCTTATGACAAGATTGAGAAACTAGTATCCTATTTATAAGAAAAATAGCACACTAACCTAATGGGATTTTTAACAATTACTCATTACAAGCTAACTTAGGGTACAAGCGAACTTAAACAATTGGGCTTACAAGCAAGACCCAATTCAACATGCTAACAACCCTAACAATATTGGCTAATGCATGTTAGAACAAACTTCGACTATAAAACGCATTACTCGCGAACAGACTTTGACCATACTAGAGTTCGATCCAACATCTCACAATCTCCACCTTGGATCTAACTCTATAACATCAAGAAACTAGCTTTCTTCATGCAACTTTATTAACTGCATACAGTGGAAAAACTTGCAACTAGGCAACGTCTTGGTAATCATATCAACAACATTATGATCTGTCGAAACCTTCAACACTTGGACTTCTCCACGCTCAATTACCCCTCTGATGAAATGCAGCCTCACATCAATGTGCTTGGTTCGCTCATGATAAGCTGAATTCTTTGACAGGTGTATTGCACTTTGACTATCACATTTAACAGTGATAACTCGACCTTGAAGTTTTAGCTCCTTTACAAAACCTTCAAGCCATAATGCTTCCTTCACAACTTCAGTTAGGGCAATATACTCCGCTTCAGTGGTTGATAAGGCAACGACCTTCTGAAGTGTTGCTTTCCAACTGATTTCTGTCCCAAACATAGTGAACACATATCCAGAGATAGATTTTCTAGAATCCATACAACCCGCATAATCAGAGTCGACATATCCTTCGATTGCTATTTTACTATCTTCATCCAAGGCTCCACCATAAATTAGGACTCTATTCAGAGACCCATCTATGTACCTTAAAATCCACTTCAATGCTTGCCAGTGAGTCTTTCCAGAATTCGCCATGTACCTGCTTACAAGACTTACTACATATACTATTTCAGGTCTAGTACAGACTATATCATACATCAAAGAACCTACTATGTTAGCATATGGAATGCTATTTATATAAGTTCTTTCAACATCAGTGCTGGGACACTGATCTATACTCAGCTTGAATTGAAGGTTTGTCGGAGTCACAACAGGCTTTGAATTCGACATACCAAACTTTTTGAGAACCTTATGTAGGTATGCCTCTTGAGATAAGCATAATTTCGAATGCTTTCTATCTCTCCAGATATCAATCCCAAGAATCCTAGACACAGCTCCTAGATCCTTCATGTCGAACTCTTTATTGAGTTCAGCCTTCACCCTCATTACCTCTTCGACATTGTTGCTTGCTATTAGAATATCATCCACATAGAGTAACAAATTAACAAATGAATTACTCGGTCGAAATTTAAAGTAAACACAGTGGTCGAACTGACTTTTGATGAAACTTATGTGTGCCATGAACTTGTCGAATCTCTTATTCCACTGTCGAGGAGATTGTTTCAGTCCATATAAAGATCTATTCAGTTTTCACACATAATCTTCCTTCCCCCTTTAGACATACCCCTCAGTTTTCCTCATCAGGATTGTTTCATCTAGATCACCATACAAGAACGCAGTCTTCACATCCATCTGTTCCAGTTCAAGGTCGAACTGGGCCACCATGGCAAGCAACATTCGAATGGATCTGTGCTTCACAACAGGAGAGAACACATCATTTAAGTCGATACCTTCTTTATGAGTGAACCCCCTAGCAACTAATCTTGCCTTGTATCTCTTTGACGCCACTCCTTCCATTCCTTCCTTAACTTTGAAAATCCATTTGCAGTTGACTAACCTGGCTCTAGTAGGTTTCTTGATTAGTTCCCAGGTGTTGTTATCATGAAGAGATTTCATCTCATCATCCATGGCTTTCAGCCATTCAGTCTTTTTTCAACTCCTCATAACTTCCTTATAGTCTCTAGGTTCTTTGTATAGAACCTCACTTGTAGGGATTAAGACATAAGCTATAAGATTTGCATACCCAAGTCTCTGAGGTGGCTTGATGACTCTCCTCGACTTGTCTCTTGCTAGCAAGTAGTCATTATCATTCTCCTCATCTTCGACAACATCTTCTGCATCTTCTTTGACTTTATTTGGAGTACACAATTCAGCATTAACATGCTCCACCTCAACAGGAATCTCTCTTTGTTCCAGTTCTTCATCAGCATCATCAGTTTTCTTGAAAGCCATCTCTACTTCATTGAAAACTACATCTCGACTGGTGACACACCTCCTGTGACCTGGCTCTAGGCACCATATCCTATCTTTGTCTCCTTCAGGGTATCCCATGAACATGCATTTTAGAGCTCTAGGTTCGACCTTGTCTTGCCTAATATGAGCATAGGCCACACAGCCAAATACTCCCAGTCTTTCGAGACTAGGTGGATGTACCGACCAAACTTCTTCAGGTGTTTTCATTCCCAAGGCAGTCGAGGGACATCTATTTATCAGGTAAGCTGCTGCCAAAACAACTTCTGCCCAAAACACCTTCTTCAATCCAGCACTAACCAACATGCATCTAACCCTTTCAAGGATTGTTCGATTGAATCTCTCAACTAAGCCATTTTGTTGAGGAGTACCTGCTACAGTCTTATGCCTTGCAATCCCAGACTCAACACAGTAACTGTTGAACGCTTCGTTGCAGAATTCAAGGCCATTGTCGGTTCCTAACCTCTTAACCTTTTTTCCAGTTTGAGTTTTGACCAGAATCTTCCAACTTTTGAAATTCTCAAAAGTTTCATCCTTTATCTTCTGAATGAATACTTATAGCTTTCTGGAATAGTCATCAATGATGGACAGAAAATACCTTGCACCTGAGTGTGAAGGATTCCTTGCAGGCTCCTAAAGATCAGCATGAATGTAATCCAGGGATCCATGTGTTCTTTGCTTGCCTTTGTTAAACTTCGCCCTACAGGATTTACCAAATACACAAGATTCACAAAATTCCAACTTTTCGACTTTGTCACCTTCTAGCAGGTTCTGCTTCCCCCATTCGACCAGGCCTCTTTCGCTGACATGGCCCAATCTCATGTGCCATAATTCTGTCTTCGACATAGGTTTCATGGATGCAACATTTTTCGAACCACTTACAACCTCAGCCTCAAGGGTATACAAGCCTTGTTTCTTCACGCCTCTCAAGACTTCCTTCGACCCCTTCATGACTCTTAGGATACTTTTTTCTCCTTGAAAAACGTATCCTTTTCTGTCGAATTCACCAAGAGAAATCAAATTTCTCTTCAAGTCAGATACGTACCTGACTTCAGTCAATAACCTTATTGACTCATCATGGAGCTTGAATCTCACAGATCCAATACCTGCAACTTTGCAAGATTTGTTGTTTCCCAGCAGCACAGATCCACCAACTTGATCATATATCTCCTCGAACAATTCTCTGTTTGGAGTCATGTGCCAAGTGCAACCTAAATCCATAATCCACTCTTTTCTCGATTCGCCACTTGAAACCACAAGAACATAAGTTGAGTCGAAGTCATCTTGAACAATGGTTGCATTGCCATTACCTCCATGATCTTTCAGGCGTTCAGGGCACACCTTCCTTATGTGACCCTTCTTCTTACAGGGATAACATTGAATACTAGATGTTTCGCCACTATAATACTTCTGTTAAATTTTACATTTCTTCTTGTCGAACTTACCATCCTTTCGCAAGAATTTTCCCTTAACCGGCCAAACCTTCACCCACCTTCGAAGGTTTATGCTCCTTTCGTTCGTTAAAGTCCTTAGAATACAAGGCTGATTGAACTTCTTCAAAGGTCAGGGACTCCCTTCCATACAAGAGAGTTTCTTTGAAGTGAGCATGTGTTCTGGGCAAAGCACACAGCAGCAACAATGCTTGATCTTCATCATCGATTTTCACATCAATATTTTCAAGATCAAGAATCAGCTTGTTGAACATATCCAACTGCTCAGCCAACACTTTGTCTTCACTCATCTTGAATGAATATAAAGCTTGCTTCAGGTATAGTCGATTCACCAGAGATTTGGTCATGTACAAACTTTCCAGTTTCACCCATAATCTCGATGCTGTAGTCTCCTTTGATGCATGTCGAAGAACCTTATCACCAAGGCTCAACAATATTGCATTGTGAGATTTCTCGATCATGCCCGTCTTTTCTTTTGCCGTTAACGCAGCGTCCATGGCTTCCTCACCCTTCAACACTTCCAAACAATCCTGCTGAACCAATAGGGATTTCATCTTCAAGCGCCACAGACCGAAGTCGTTCACTCCGGTGAACTTTTCAATCTCATACTTTGTTGAAGGAAACTTCTCCATGCTCATCGCACCAATTTGTTGTGAATCGGATACCTTAAAACTAAGTATAAATAATTTATTAATGATCAAGAAACACACAAGGGTTAGGGTTAATAAAGAAGAAAACAACAAGAATTGGTTATTAAACTGCTATTCTTTCCTTTCTCTTAGAACAAGATTACAAGTATACAAGAATAACAAAATAACCTCTCTCTCTCTCTTAAAATTAGGATTGTATCTTCCTATTTTTCCTTATGACAAGATTGAGAAACTAGTATCCTATTTATAAGAAAAATAGCACACTAACCTAATGGGCTTTTTAACAATTACCCATTACAAGCTAACTTAAACAATTGGGCTTACAAGCAAGACTCTATTCAACATGCTAACAACCCTAGCAATATTGACTAATGCATGTTAGAACAAACTTCGACTACAACACGAATTACTCGCGAACAGACTTCAACCATACTAGAATTCGATTCAACATCTCACATAGATGTTTAATGAAACTACACCATTTTCATAAGAAGACTTTAAAGACGTTTGTACACATTGGCCGTTTTGCTTAAATTCACTTTATAGGCAAGATTTATCACATATGAGTTTTTAATATAAGTTTGATATATTTTTGTGTTTGATGTAAATAATATTTAGATTGGTTACATTTTGGTATAGCCATATTTTGTAATTATATGTTTGCTATATTTTTTATTTTGATGTAAATATATGGTATAACTATATTTTGGTTACAAAGATATGCGTATTTGCTGGTTCTGTTGTGGTAAAATATAGCATATAAAATACATGTACTAAAAAAAGGGGGCATATATGGAAAAATTAAAAAAAAACTATTTAAAAAAAAGTATTTCACCACGGTTGATTAAGATGACCGTGGTGATAGGTAGAATGCCAATTATTATATATCATGCCATGATTCGAAATCAAACTAATGACCTTTATATATTTCACCATAGTTGTTTGAGATAACCGTTGTGATAGATTATGCGCAACATAGTTTATCATCACGGTCACACACCCGTGGTGAAAAGTAACATACTTACTATCACTCATACCTTACCACGATTGGTTAACTGTGATGACATCTCTTTTCTAACCGTGGTAAAAGGTCTTTTAAGTTGTATTGTAAATCAAGAGTATCGAGACTTCTTAAAACAATATTTATAATATATATATCCAACATAATGTATGTAATCGAGAAGAATGGCCAATGTAGAGTTTGCATCGACTATAGAAACTTAAACATGGCCACTTCAAATGATGAATATGAATGGCAAGAAGCATTCATGTTATTTGATATTGCCACTAACCATGTAATTCTCACATTCGTAGATAGATACTATGATTATAACCAACTATTTTTTAGCCAAGGAATGGATGGTCCTGTCTTTGAGCACTTAGAATTTATGAATGGATTGTCATGTTGTTTGGACTCGATAATGTTGTGCCACTTATCAAAGATTCATGACTACCATCTTTCATGACCTAATTGGAAATAGCATGAAGGTTTATATTGATGATGTTATGGTCAAGATCAGGCTAAATCCAAACTGCATCGCTCAATTGGATATTTCTGGTCATCTACTTCACTCTCTAAATCTATTTTTCCTCTTCCTTCTCTATAACACTTTATACTGCTCCCACAAATCCAAATCGTTCCTCGCTGATGTAGCCTTCGATTGGGTTGGAGTGTTGTCGGTGTTGCGTTGGTGGTCTATCACGGTTCTTTGAAAAGTATAGTCCAACAATGGTGTTTCTCTCCTCTGTCTCTTCTCGTCGGCGATTGGTTTAGGTGAATCGTCGTTGTTGATGGTCTTGTTCATCAAACATCGACAATAGTTTTTTAGTAGACATGGAAGAAGATCGTTGTTCTGGGTTAGATCTAGGTTACCGTTTTGGGTTCGTTTCAAAACGTTTTAGATCTAGTTTTACAATATCTAGATATATTGTTACTATGCTCGTTGAATCGTTCTTTCGATTCACATTGTATTTTATTAGCTGTTTGGATGTCCAACAGACATATGTTGATAATTTCTTCGTTCTTCGTCATTTTCGGTTTCAGTGCCCTGGTCTGTTTGACTATAAGTAGTGGTGATTGATTGCTGCAGTTTATTAGTGAGTTGTTGGTTAATGAATTCGTTACCGTAGTGGCTCTGAGTTAGGAGCTCGTCATTTTAGAGTTTGCTTTTTCTGCACTTTTATTACTTTTATTTTGTGAATCTATATAGGTTCAATAGATTTTACACGCGATGCGTGAATGTATCTCTATGTTTCTCCAATTTATTTGTAAAGTTTATGTTTTTAATCTATTTAGAGTGATACAAATTATTTTGCATTAAAAAAAGTCCAAATAAATATCCACGCAATGCTAAAATTTATATGTCATGTCATTTTGTCTAGGAGGACTAGTAATTATATATTAATAACACAGATAATCAAACAAGTTTTCTATTCATTTTTATACAATTGTGATTATCTCTTTACCTTACAATTTTCATATATTTTTAGTTGAATGGTCAACAACCTTAACTTTTTATTTTTATTATCTTTTAAGAAAACTAAAATCTCAACCATTTGATTTTCATACATGAATGGATATTGAAATTCAATTTATAAAAAAAGAAGAAGAAAGGTTTTGCATAATTAATGAAAGCTGCTTGTTTCTGTTTGGCGCTTGCATGCTTTAGCTACATGAGGTGAGCATAAGAAGCAGTAAGCTAGCATAGTAGGATTAGGATGGTCCTAACAAATAACCACAAATATGCTACTATTGTACGAATAAATAAAGTTATTTCTATACACATATAGAAATATGTATAGATATGGACCACTCTAGTGTACATAGTATGTAGCTGTTTGTGTGGCACGTTGTTCTAGTATGAAAAACCTGTTCAAAAATGTGACTCAAATGATGTCTCAGAGTTCAACTCTTTTTATCTCGAGCCAGATATGATCCCCCGCCATTTGTGGACTCTCCAATTGACCTCTCTCAGTATCCCATGGCCACAAACAACTTCTTTGCTTCTTGAAACTTGTTCCTCTATTGCTCTACACCAACCATTTTATATTCATTTAACATTTTCAACATAAATTTAACAACAAACAATATAATATAATAATTTCCAAGTAACGTACGACTCAATAATTAATGTTTTATAGAAACAATATTATATTTATATTATTATTATTATTATTATTATTTGTTATTAAAAACAGATTTTTGTTATTAGAAATAGAATGTTATATTTAAAAATAAAATGTTAAAAACAGAAATATATTATTTTTAATGTTTTATTTATTTTTTGGTTATAAAATATTAAAAACAGAACATTAATAAAATATAATAACAGAATATTAAATTTATTTTTAATGTTTTATTATTTTTAATATTTATGTGTTATTACAAACAAATTTTCATATATAGTAACAATATTAAAAACTGAATATTAATAATATTTTTAATTTTTATGTATTATTAAATTTATTTATGTTTTATTACTTTAAAAATTGAATATTAAAAACTAAATATCTTATTTTTAATGTTTTTATAGAAACAATATTATATTTATATTATTATTATTATTATTATTATTTGTTATTAAAAATAGATTTTTGTTATTATAAATAGAATGTTATATTTAGATATAAAATATTAAAAACAAAAATATATTATTTTTAATGTTTTATTTATTTTTTAATTATAAAATATGAAAAACAGAATATTAATAAAATATAATAATAGAATATTAAATTCATTTTTAAGGAAAAGGTAAAATTTTGAGAACTTGAATCCTAGAAGAAAAAGAAAAGGAAAAATAATGTTAAGATATATATTTATGGAGAGGGAAATTTTACATGTTTAACATAATAGGGGAGCAGAGTGTGTATTTTTTACTCTTTCTTTATCCATGACTCTGAAAATCAACTAACCAAATTTAGATATCAAATTTTAGGACCTCACCCATCACAATTTAGAAGTACAAGAATTTCTTAAATATATCCATATAAGATGCCTCCAAAGAAATTGTCGCCACAATGCCAGCTTTAAAAACAAATTTTAATATATAGTATAAATTTATAACCTTTAAAAACTGGATATTAAAAACTAAATATATTATTTTTAACACTTTATATTTATTTGGTTATATTTACATTAGAAACAATATTATATTTATATTATTATTATTTGTTATAAAAAAAATATTTTTGTTATATAATATGTTAAAAATAATAAGACATATTTCTGTTTTTACTCTTTCTTTTTGATGAGGAGGCAGTTGAGGATGACGACGAGGAGGCTCCTAATGATAAGGTGGTTCAAATCATTAATGGAAGATATTTTATTTGACCCAGCGGAAATTCGTAAGTTTTAAATTTTTAAGTATACATGTTTCTGTTTTTTATATTAACTTATATTTCATATTAATATAAATTATTGATGTTTAGTTTTGAGCCGAGTCGGACTGCTGCCCAGTGCATAAGTTATGTTATTCAGCAAAAGTATAAAAAAGTTTGGAAGAGATTTAGAGAAGTTAAGGGGACGAAAGAAAAACTTGGTTTAATTTATTCAAGGTATAATTAATTTATTTTTGTTAAGTTATGTAATTTATTTTTTAACTTATTTTTGTTTTAATAATTTTTTTAGTATAATTGTCTAACTATTTTATCTGGATGTCTTACAACATTGTAGAAAAAGCGTACGTGGAAAAAACGAATGAGAAAGAGGTTAGAAAAATTATTTTGGCAGAACAGCAATTCGACTTTCTGGCATGCTACGACGTGCTAGAAAGCGTTGGGAACATGAAAATATTCGTCCCAACTGGATAGGCAAAGAAGTTTTCGATGAACTTCTTATTTATTGGGATTCAGATGCTGAATTTAAGGCAAGGTCTGAAAAAGCAAAGAAAATGAGAGCATTTGAAAAAAGGGTAGCCTTAATGCAATTGGAAGTATAAGTGTTGTCGAACATGCTCGACGCATGGTAATTATTACTTCTATTTTAAGTTATATTATGATTTATTATATATTTTTAATTAAAGGTAATTTTATTATTTAGGAAAAGAGATTGGGGAGACCTCCACTCATGACTGAACTAGTTGTAAAGACTAGAACAAAGAAATCAGGGGGCTTTATTGACGAACGCACCAAAAAAGTTGTGGTAAGTAAATCGTTTCACTTTTTTATTTTTTTTATTTAATGAAAATTTTGTGAAGTGATTATCACGTGGCAATTAAGATATTGTGGCGTGAAAATCACGTGACAAAATTTATTATTTAATTTAACTTAAATTATTTAAGTTGTATTCAATTTTATCTTATTTTATTTTATGTGTAGGAGGATTACCAAGTATTGCTTACACAGTTTTTGATAAAGAATCCTCAATATACTCCAAGAGGTTCCGAGCCGCTTAATCCACGAGTGGATTTTTACATTTAGGGTTTAGTAACTAGCGGAAAGGGACCGAATGGATGTTTATTTGGTGCGGGAGCTTTGGTCGGTGGTATGAGAAAGGGGGACAAAACTTTATTTCAAAGAGTTAGAGATGGTGAGGGATCGTCACATCCACCACAATTGACCCCCGAGATGCTAGAAACGGTAAGACAACTGGCGCTAACTGAAGCGAGATGCGAAACGGCAGCCAAAATGGAGGAGCAACAACGTCAGATAGAGGCAATGAATAAGATGCAAGCTGAAATGGAGGCGATGATGCGCCAATTTATGCAATCGTAAGGTGACGGTAATCCAGTTGTTGGAAATGAAGAAGTGGGTGGTCAACAACCGTTGGATGACGAGGATAACAATGATTTTGACATTGACAGTATTCCTGATCCAGATTGATCCGAATCATTTATTGTAACTTTAAAATTTTATTTTTGTAAAATATTAATTACATTTTAGTATATTATACACTTTTTATTTAAAAAGTTTATTCTTAATTTTGATATTTATTTATATTTATTAATTTCCAATTTAAATTATTATTAAAAATAATTTAAAAATAATTTGTATTTATTAAATTGGGTGGACAAACTATAATTATAATTTTAAATTTAAATAAAAATATAAATTATTTTTAAATCTACCAAAAAATTAATCAATTTAAAAAAACAAAAAAAAACAGGTAGCCACGTGATATTCACGTCGCAAGTTGTGAAGTGAAAATCACGTCGCAAGTTGTGAAGTGAAAATCATGTCACAAGTTGTGAAGTGAAAATCACGTGGCAACTTCCTTACAGATATTATTTTATTTGTTGCGACGTGAAAATCACGTGGCAAAGTTGTGACGTGATTCTCACGTGGCAACAAAGTTGCCACACGTTCTCCTGCCACGTGAATAGTTACATCGCTAATATCAGTTTGTGACGTGATTTTCCTTGTTGTGAAGTGATTTTCACGTGGCAAGATCCAGTTTTTTTTGTAGTGATATTTGAGTTTGAACAAGATTGATGAAAATTTAAATGTAGGAAAGATAGAAATCCGAAATTTTATGTGAAGTGGATAATCTTTTCTAATGTGATTTTTGAATCCAGAATGCTCAAAATATAGGTCAAAGTGGTGTTGTTTCATAAGACAGCGAGCCTTGATGAAACACACACTTTTAACAACATTTTTACTAAATGTTGCACTGTTTCGCCTACAACAACACTTTTAAAATGTTGCAGTATTTCGCCTACAACAATAGTTTTCAAAGGTTTTACTATTTCAGATTATGCAACATTTCATGAAATGTTACTTATTTCCGAACTCGAAATGTAAATTGCTAATGCAACACATCAAGAAGTGTTTACTATTTTCAAATTCAAAATACAAATTGTCTACTGCAACTAGGGCTGGCAATGAACCGAACCAACTCGAAAATAGTTCGGAATTTGGTTCGACAATTAAACCGTTGAACTAGGTTCATGAACCAAATGAGTTGAATATGAGCGAAAAATTAAGTTTGTTAACTAAATGAGCTGAACTTGAACTATACATAGTTCGACTCGTTAGGTTCATGAGTCAACTCGATTACATATGAGAAGAATTATACTGTCTTTAAGATTAGGTTTAAATATTTACTCCAAATCTTAGACAAATTTAATCTTCAATTTAATAGTTTTTGAATTAGACTCTCAAATGTATCTCTTGAAATTTGTGTAGGTTTTAAATTAGTAGATATCAAAGATAAAGTTAAATTTCAATATGATAACTTTTATTTTATTTTAATATTTTATTTTTAAAAAAATTTAATATAAAATGTCAAATATACAAAAAAAAAAATAGATTTTAAAAAATAGCTTTTAAGTCCGTGAACCATGTGAGTTGAACCTAATGAGATGAACCTAACGAGTTGAACCGAACTGTTCGTGAACTTATAACGAGTCGAGTTTGAGCTGAAAAAAGGTTCGTGTCGAACTCGAGCCGAGATATGAGTTGAACCAATTCTTAACGAGTCGAGCCGAGCTAAGGTGAGTTCGACTCGAATCGACTCATTTCCAGCCCTAACTGCAACATATTAAGAAGTATTTTGGCCTATTTATGAATTCAAAAATTAACCTTCACTTTAAAATTTCCTTGTCATTTTGGAACACACATATGATCATTAATTATTACTAATTATAACAATCTCCCACTTATTCTAATAATGACAAGATCAATTTCAGATAGAGGAAATAAATAATGTTAATACAGTTAATTATCTTTCGATTTGAATTTAATCTTAATAAAGACAACGAAAATTCTAATCATAATGTTAGGTAGCAATGATCTGAAATGTTATCCATTGTGATTAAACTGACGTTACCTTACACACACTCTTTAATTTCTCTTCACCTATATCTCTCGCCTAACACTATTATGATCATGTGCTTTTCTTTTTTCTTTTTTGTGAATTTTCCGTGAGAGAAAAACTCCAGTTCCCACTATGAGACGATGTCATCTCAAAATTCATATAGGTGAAGTTCATACTATATCTATTTTCTTGAGATATGTGTCCTCGACATTGAACTTCAGTAAGAGTTTTGAAAACTCAACCTTCAATATGCAATAATCAACATTGTCACATGGTGTTGCTCAAATATACAAATCAACGACTTGTTGTTACCCATTGAATCTTAGGTTAAGGTTTTCTTAATTTTATATTGAGTTTCTACCGTTGTTAGAACTCTTACTCAAAGAGTTTCAACTGATACCTCTCGAGGTATTCGTTACCAAATCTCTGGCCAATGGTTTTGTAAATGGATCAGCCAAATTATAGCTCGATGGTATATATGTGAGTGAAATGATTACAACTTTGATCAATTTTCTTACGAAGGAATGTATATGACTTATGTGTTTATACTTTCCATTATACACTTTGTTGTATGCTCTAACTAAAGTGGATTGACTCTCGCAATGTATCAATACTTTTAAAACATTGTCTTTAGCCAATGAAACTTCCAACAAAAGATCCATTGACCGTTCTATTTCTTGACCAGCGGAAGCAAGAGCCACGAACTCTGATTCCATGGTAGAATGAGTAATACATGTTTGTTTCTTGCTCTTCCAAGAAATTTCACCCTCAACTTGTGTAAATATCCACCCAGTTGTAAATTTATAATCTGCAATACTCGATATTCAACTCACATTGGTATAACCTTCTAATATGGCAAGAAACCTATCTTAATGAAGGATAAAATTGTTGACTTTTCAAAAGTTAACTAAAATTCTTTGTGACGGTCTTTCAATGCCCACCATTTAGATTTCTAGTAAATTTACTCATTATACTAACTGCAAATGCTATGTTAGATCTAGTACATTACATCAAATGTATTTGATAACCGATTGCATTTGCATGCTCCAATTGAGCCATGTCCCTTCCATTATTCTTTTGAAGTTTGACACTAGGATCAACTGGAGTAATCACTTCCTTAAAACGTAAGTGTTTGAACTTATCAAGCATTTTCTCAATATAGTGTGTTTGACTAAGTTCATAACCCTCACAATTTCGTTTTACTTTGACCTTTAAAATTGTGTCAACTAGTCCAAGATCTTTCATCTTGAATGTGGAAGTTGAAAACCTCTTTGCTTATAAAGTTCCATTTTTCTTATTACTAAAGATAAACATGTAAACAACGCAGAGCAAATTAATATTACAATTTTCTTATACAACTTTGTGTATAAACATTTGTCACAAGAATTATATGAATAAGGTTTTTAGATGATCGTGCATGATTATGCAATAAGCTTTTAGATGAAGTGAGAGATTAAATTATGAGAAATTTGAAGTAATATAGTATGAATTGCAATGAGAACCTTAGTTATGTTCACTTGCCTCAAACCTTCACTTGAATTTCTATCTTCAACCTTCTTGATCAACTTCATCAATGATGTTCATGACACTTTTGATCCCTTTCTTCTTTAATAATCTTTGTCTTCATAAAAAAATGAACTAGATATAAGTTGTATTCTTCACAATATTCCCCTTTTGATAATGAAAAACTCTTTGAATTCTTGTTTGGAAAATGATTAAAAATTCTCCCTCTAAGTTGCGTGTGTCCCCCTTAATTGGTGAATCACGAAGCACATAACCTTCCAGTTTCTCCATGTAAATCTCCTCATCGAGATCTCTATTTGTGAATTATATTTTGACATCCATTTGATTAACTATAAGGTCATGCAAACGAAACTCTAATTTTCATTGTGCTTTATACTAGCGTATATGTGTCTAAATAATCAACGACTTTCTTTTGTCTAAAACCCTTGGTTACTAATTTACCCTTGTAGTTGTTTAGTGTACCATCATTACGATACTTCCTTATAAATACCCATTACCATGCAATGGGTGTTGATCCTTTAGGTAACTCGATAAGTTCCCAAGTATGGTTTGACATTATTGAATCCATTTCATCTTGAATAACATTCTTATAAAAAGAGGAGTCCACTGAAGCTATTGCTTCCTTATAAGTCTTAGGGTCATCTTCCACTTGAATAATAATAGAAACCGTACAAACAAAATTCTCATTATTTCCTTCTACTAGATAAAAGAAATAATTTATTATCAATTTTGTTCAGTCCTAGATCGTTAACCTTTCAAAATCTCATTCTTATTCTAAGTTCAAGTTGTTTTTAAACAATCAGTGACAAACTTTTGATTTGTGTTTCAATAATTCATAGAGAACCTTCTTCATGATGTTGTTCATTTGTGAGAATTTTGAATTCATTATCCTCAGTGATAAGGTTCTCAAAAATTACACATCTCAAGATTCAATAGTTACATTAGACTCCAAATTCAAATTCAGTATAAGTCATGATTCATCTTTTGATGATCTTTGTCTTATAATGATAAGTCTCATTGAACACAAACATGTTATTCATATTATCGAAATCAAAATTCAATTGCATAATTTGAAATAATGAACTTTAATAAATTTGATCACTTAGATGATTAACAAATTTCTAACTCAAATAATTCCAAATTAGACGGTGCACGTTTCACTTCCGGATCCATGATGATGATTTTTGTTCTTAATTCTTAATACGGAAGCCTCAGTTGCCATTATTTGAAAATACTATAAAATTGTTAGAAAATTAATTCAAATTAAATGGATCGAGACTAGATTCGTGAACGAATCACTTTTCTTATAGTATTCCAAGCACTCTCAAATTGTCTTAGGGTTTGTATGCAGGAATACTCAGGATAATTAAGCATATACTCGAGTTTGCACAAGACTGATGAAACTCAAATGTAGGAAAGATGAAATCTGAAATTTTTTGTGAAGAAGATAAGTTTCCTAATGTATTTTTTGAATCCTGAATGTTCAATTTATAGATCAAAGTGTTGTTGTTTCATATGGTTTTTACCCTTGATGAAACACACACTTTCAACAACATTTTTGCTAAATGTTGCATTATTTTTCCTACAAAAACACTTTTCAAATGTTGCACTGTTTAGCCTACAACAACAGTTTTCAAAGGTTGAATTGTTTTGCATTCTGTAACACTTTACAAAGTGTTGCCAATTTGAATTCAAAATATATAATTTGCTACTGCAACACTTCACAAAGTGTTTCCTATTTTTAAATTCAAAATACAAACTGTCTACTGCAACATTTCACAAGTGTTACGTATTTCTTAAATACTATATTTATTTCTTTTACGAATATCACAAACACTACTCCAATATTCAAAGTATATCACATGAAAAGAAATAAATATGGAAATTATGATTGGTAACAATCTTACATTGTCGGTGGCCAGTGTAAGGAATTCCTTAAGATTGTTAGCATCAATCTGGATCCTGATAAATTTATTGACTCTTTAACGACTTAGTCGGCTAGGTTGATGCTAACCAAATATATTGACTTTTCTTGGTTGACTTTAGAGTAGGCCATTCAAATGATAAATGTATTTATTGACTTTTCTTAATCAGCTTTAGAGCCGGTTAAGTTGATGCTAAAATTATTTGTTGACTTTTCATGTTTGACTTTAGCATTGGCCTGACCAATGCTACATATGATTATTGACTTTTCATAGTTGACTTATGAGTCGGTTTAACCGATGCTAACTGAATATGTTGACTTTTATTTATTGACTTTAGAGTTGGTTTAACCGATGATAACATTATTTATTGACTTTTCTTAGTTGACATTAGAATCGGCATCGCCGACGCTATTCATAATTATTAACTTTCTCAGGTTGATTTTAGAGTCAGTCAAAGCAACCCTATGAATATTCGTTGACTTTATAATGTAGCATCGACTGCTTTTAGCGTCTACGTAGCCTCGATTTAGCTGAGGCTACTATCCTCGATTAATTTTGAGCAGACGCTATGCAGTAGCTTCGTGCTTTTTATTCAAGGCCCGACACCGATGCTAAATCTGACATTAAACTTTTGTTAGCATTGATTTTTAGGCTTTTAACGTCCGCTCTCATCCGACGCTAATCACAATTTTTCTAATAGTACTACTATACTTATTAATTTTCATTTTATTAATTTGTTTCAAAATAATTGTTCATATAATTAATATGAATATTTTAGTAAATGATACTATATGTTTTATCGCTAAAATTAACATGTCTAATTTTTTTATAAAGAATCGTGTATTATTTAAATAAGAGAGAGGAAGTAACAAACTAGGTTAAATAGAGTAATTTTTAATTATTATTTTTTCCTTTAGATATAACGGTAGAATTATTAACTTATTAAAAAAGTACTAAGCATAAAAGTTGAGTTTTTGTGAGTTACTAAACTAATGAAAATTAAAATAAATTGTATCACTATAAAATATGAATAGTAAGAAAAACAATATTTTATTTTTATAATTAGGACTGATAATAAACCGAATCAATTCGAAAATAATTTAGAACTCAGTTTGATAATTAAATCGTTGAACTAGGCTCATGAACCAAATGAGTTGAAGCGAAAAATCAAGTTCGTTAACTAAATGGGCTGAACTTGAACTATACATAATTCGACTAGTTAGGTTCATGATTCAACTCGATTACATATGAGAAAAATTATACTGTCAATAAGATTAAGTTTTAATATTTACTACAAATCTTAGACAAATTTAATCTTCAATTTAATAGTTTTTGAATTAGACTCTAAAATATATCTGTTAAAAGTTGAGTAGGTTTTGAATTAGTAGATTTCTGAGATAAAGTTAAATTTCAATATGATATTTTATTTTATTTTAACATTTTATTTTTAAAAAAATATTAATTTAAAATATCAAATATATTATTTTAAAAAATAATTTTTAAGGCTGTGAATCATGTGAGCTGAACCTAATCAGTTAAACTAAACTATTCGTGAATTTATAACGAGTCGAGTTTGAGCTTAAAAAAATTTGTGTCAAACTTGAACCGAGATTTAAACTGAATTAATTTTTAACAAGTCAAACCAAACTTAGATGAGTTCAACTCGACTCGACTTACAACTAATAGATTGACATACCACCTTTAAAAATACAAACTCTAATACAAGTGCTCCAATGAACATGAAACCGAAATCTCCTTAAAATATGACTTAGAAAACACCAACTCACCGAATCACAAATCTTCTCAAAATCCATTTTAAAAATAACACATTGATAAAACAATGAGATTATTCGAAATGATTCTTAATAATGCATAGCTAATTAGAGAGAGGAGGTAATGCAATAATGCTCCCCTCTGAAGCTATATCGTCATAATATATTATGATTAGAAATCATTCCTGCGTACATATATTTATGTTAGTAGTTCTGTACTCTGTAAAAAGAAAGTAAAAATCTCACGTATTTAAGGTGTGGTAGTACTGGATGGTATCGTTGCATTGCATGCGCAGAGTGTGCGTAGTGCACAAATGCCAAAAAGAGCATATGAATCAGAGAGAGAAATGACGTCATTCTGTAGAGTACTAGAAAATATGGCAAGCGGCGGAGAAAGCTGTACCATTTTTAACAGACCACTTTACAACACCACTTGCTACCTTTTTAAGATCAAATTTAAAGCTCTGTTTTATTGTTTGCCTTGTACTTCCAACTCTTATTTTCTAATATATATATACTATTTTACTCTGTCTGATAGAAATATCTCATTTGTATTTTTTTTCTTGTCACAAAATAATTAAACTATTATTATACTAATGTAGCATTTATTATTATTTTTCTACTCAATACAAGAAAAATGTATTTTTCTACACTATTACTATGAAGAGTTTAATTTCATTGATGATTAATTTGAGGAATTGAATAATTAGATGTTAACAGAATCTGCCAAAAGAGGATCATGAGTTTGATTCCTCTGTGTGTGTGTCCAGTGTCCACTATGAGTTAACTCTCATTCGTTAAAATAGTCGTTAATTAGTTGAGAAATCGTGTGTGTGTTACGTTGCTAAATCACCCTTCTTGAGTGGATAGGGGTCTGTGTGCCCGCAAGCTGTTTGGTCTTTGCAGTTGTCGCTAGCTCTTTGGAATAATTGCAGTTGGCTTGTTCTTGTATTTGATGTGAGTGGTATGATCTATTTCTGGTTTAGGGTTTAGCTTGTGTTGCTGCTTTTTTCTTGTTTATGCAGTCTATTGCACTGATTTGGTTTGGTGGTTTGTACTGATTGGCATTTTATGCCTTATCTTATTGAATGCAATCCAAGTCTTGAGTTTGATGTATTCACAATTTGAAATGTGTAGAGCGGGTTTATAAACATCAATCAACAACCTCTATTTAGTGTTAGCCTCATGCCATAGAACATGTATAGTTGACAAATGTCAAATAAAATCACGAGTTTGATGAAATGACGACTCTTGATTTGCATGCAAATGTTTAGTTATGTTTTAATGTGGGTGTTTCTATTAGGTAAAGCACAAACACTACTCCAATATTCCAAGTGTATCACATGAAAATAATTAAATATGGAAATTATAATTGTCAACAATCTGAGCCAGTGTAAGTAATTCTTTAAGATTGTTAGCATCAACTTAGATCCTGACAAAGTTGTTTACTCTTTAGCGAATTTAGAGTCGGCTAGGTTGATGCTAACCAAATATATTGACCTTTTCTGGTTGACTTTAGAGTCGGCCGCATTGATGCTAAATGTATTTATTGACTTTTCTTGATTAAGTTTAGAGTCGGTTAAATCGATGCTAAAACTATATATTGACTATTCATGTTTGACTTTAGCATTGGCCTGACCAATGCTACAGATGAATATTGACTTTTCTTAGTTGACTTTAGAGTCGGTCAGGCTGATGCTAACTGAATTAGCATATGTTGACTTTTCTTGATTGACTTTAGAGTCGATTTAGCCGATGCTAAATTATTTATTGACTTTTCTTGGTTGACATTAGAGTCGGCATCACTGACGCTATTCATAATTATTAACTTTCTCAGGTTGACTTTAGAGTCGGTCAAAGCAACACTGTTAATATTATAAACAGTGAGCGACATCTAGCAACACATCACTGCTACAAAAATTACGAGAATGTCATGTGATCTGAAATAATCTTTCTATGATAATGATCATGTATATAATTACCCTTTTGCCCTTTTATCTATATTGAACACAAGACATAGAATATGTCACCCTTGTATAGTCCAACAGTTTATTCCTTGATCCCCGAGTATACTTAATAACAACAAATAAGCTCAATATCTCATATCGACTTATTTGAGCACAACCATGCATTTTACACTCGTACTCTATCAAATGGCCCACTGATATTACTCTCGTATATGTAGGAGGGGAAAATCCCATCTAGGTCGCTCATGTTCCTTATCATGATTTGTAAAGTACCCATAAACCATATTTATGGTCATCCTGTTACGGACAATGTTTGATTGGTAATAAAGTACTCGACTTCACATCTAGGGTCCATAGTGGTTTTAGGTCGAAGGGTGGTATACATCACTATCACTATGTGAATAACTTATGACACTTACATAACAAACTATGTAGTATTCTTATTGTGGGTCAATCTAGTATAAATATTACTCCTAAGATTTATACATGCGTGAAGACTGTCATACCCCAAATTTTTCTACCCTTTTTATTTTTTTCCCAAACATGTGTGTAATGTTAGTTGAAATTAAGTGGAATTTGACCAGATCTTGGTCAAAGAAGTGATTTGCCTCACTCTCAAGTTATTAGTGTTTCATGGTTAAAGAATCGTTAGAATCCAATTCACTTTCAATTAGGGTTTTAGTGCAATTGCAGTGCAGTTCATTTACACAATTCAAAATCTACCAAGAGTTCATTATTACAAAAATTCTACACAAAAATCTTGTTCATGGAATTGAAAAAAAAGAAAGGAAAATGCTGCAACAAAAAGCCCATGATGTATTATAAAAAAAGAGCATTACACAAACCCATTTATAATATACAACCCCTCAACAAAAATTACAAAGAACACAAGCTTGTGAAATTTGCTTCAGTGTTGCCTTCATTTCAGCCTACTCCACGCAGCCAAAACACGTCGCTACCTTCTTATCAAGCCACAAGAAGATGCAAGCAAGCTTTCCTACATAACTAAGGCACAAACTTACAACAGCCACACGAAATCCAGCCAAGAAAGCCATGAGCCACTTGGTATATTCAACCATCTTCATTCCAAGCCATCAAAACAACCTCCACGCCTAAGCTGCTATTCAATAAATAATACAAGCCAAGCCACAATGCCAAAACAACAAGCCAAATGATACGAGCTACCTGCAAGCCAAAAAACAAATGTAACCAAACTCCATGTCAAGATCCACATCCACAACTAAAGCAAACACAATGTACACTACAACGAACCTTCTAAGCCAAAATCACAAGTGCTTCATGACCTCACACGCCAAGCCACCTTCAGTTACTGCATACGACAAAACACGAAGAAAAAAATCATGAGCCAAGTCAATACACAATAAACAAAAAAAAAAACGCATCCAAGCCTTTCAAAATGAATAAGCTACCCCACATGAGCAAATATGCAGTAAATACACACTTCAACAACCACAAACACTTCCAGGTTTCAGCTTCACGCCAAACTTCCAACAAGCCGACCCCACATGAATTGCATATGTTGCTGCATACTTAATGCGGAAAACCTGCAACAGAAATTCCAAAAACATCACGACCTGAAAACATCGCATAACAATTGCAAAACGACTGAACACGAAAAAGGGAGCAAAATCCACAAAACGACTTGCAACGTCCTCAAATTCACTCACCTCAAGGCTATAAATAAGTGCTTTTCTTCCTCATTTTCTCCTAGCCTCAAAGCCAAAGAAGCTATGCCTAATTGAATTTCCAACCTTCATCTTATTCACTTCAATCCATTCTCACAACACAGAACCTTAAATACAAATCAACAACAATAACGAAACTCAAAAACAGGATCGAGATTGAAGTGCGGCGGAGGTCCCATATGTCTTTCGGAATTGACTTTTCCCAAATGAAAGAGAAAAGGGGATATTATACTATTGTTGATATTATCTTGATTATATTATTATATATCTTGTCATATTGTTAACATTGTTCATATTCATATTCATATTGTTCATATCTTGTTCACATTATTCGAAAACACAATAACAATTATCGAAACACTAAAAGTCTAAATTGGTGGGCTGTTTGTTACTTTTTCGAGCAACGGATTATTGGACTTTATTAGAAACTCTAACTTGAAGCTTTTGTCCGATTCTTGCTCAAGGCATGGTTTAGGACACTTCACACACACACGACTTCCTCTTGGGCTACCTTACAATGAACCCTTTTATTTCGTGCGATCCCATGTAACTTACATGTACCCCTCTCCCATTTCGATGTACGAATTCGTATTTTCCTGGATTGTGGTTTATCTTCTAGGAGCACCCTCAGGGACTAGTATAGACTAAGCCATTTTTAAACTAATTCTCGATTCGTCATCGAGCCATTATCAAACACCCCTCGTAAGTCAATTGCTCGTACGCATTCGCCATCAACCTATCACACACACTTTCACATTCATCGTGGTTTCATTATTAGGAGCACCCTTAGGGACTACTATCGTTTCTCACAACCAAACCCTCGATTCTTCATCGAGCCGGTTCCATTTTCAAACCAACCTCCTTTCCAACACGTCTTTGCACGCAAATAAAATCAAACCCTTGATCCAACGTTAAATGGTATTTTTAAACTTATAAGTCGAGTGCCTTTTGCCTTATAATCCACCTCTTTTCGTAACCAATTTGATTCAATCATTTTTTCAAACGTTTTTCTTAACAATTAACGAAAGAAGAAGATTCTTAGAGTTTAGAATTCCTTAGATCTTCAAATGAATGGCTCTTGAGGCGCAAGCTTTGGATTGTTGTTCATTCAATCTTTCGTCTCAAAACACCTAATCTTTACCTAAACATTTTCATAATCAAACTTACGAAAAAAAGAGATTCTTGGAGTCTAGAATTCCTTGAATCTTCGAATGAATAGCTCTCAAGGCACACCCCTTGAGCTGTTGTTTATTCAATCTTTCGATTTCAAAATGTTCAAACCCTTTCTCGAAACCTTTCTAATCAACTCCCGAAAGAATTGAGTTCTTGGAATCTCGTATTCCTTGAATTCTTGAGTGACAGCTCTCGAGGCATGCCTCTTGGGTTGTTTGTCATTTAATATTTTGTTTCCAAACCAACTCAAACCAATTCAACCACTCTCTTTTCATGGTCGTCCCCACGAACAACAGACACTCTAATTCTTCATTCTCGTCTAAATGTAAGATACATAGGCACAAGATTACAATAATCTTGGCGAGCACACTTCCATCTTTTTCTGTCATTCCGAGCACAATTATATCCATCTCTCGTTTCCCCCTTATCATTTCCTATAGTCAAACTACGAAGCTCTGATTTCTCATTCTCGCCTGAATGAGTATATGTAGGCACAAGGTCCCCAATCCTTGGCGAGCACCCTATCCTAAAACTACCAATTTCCCCTTAGCATCGTTATCCTTTTATCGTGCCAATTTGCATTTACCATTGAGAAAAAACAAGCAAGCTTAGATAACGCCCATCACAAATCGTACTAAGAGGTTCCCATTGAGTACAACGGACGTGAGGGGTGCTAATACCTTCCCCTTGCGTAACCGACTCCCGAACCCGGAACGTGGTTGCGATGACCATTGTTCTTCTCTTTCTTTTAAAAAAATTTCTCGATATTTTCCTTTCCCATATTTTTGAGATAAATAAAGTTCGGTGGCGACTCTGTCTAACCGCATTCTGCACCTTTCGCGCGAGGGTCGTATTTCGAATTAATTTTTGAGGTGCGATAACTGGTGACTCTGCTGGGGACTTATTGCTCCATGAAAGAGAGAGTCAAGCCTAACTTAGGGATATGCGAAGAACGTTATCTTCATTTGCTTATTTTCTTATTGTTTATGTTTTTGTTCTCTTATTACTTTCTCTTTATTATCCTTGCCAGTTGGATTGTGGGATGATGTCGTAAGTAAGGTTCTAGCCCGAGCTTTGGTAAAACCAGAGGAAACACATTGTTTAGAATTGGCAATCGAATATTGTTAGTCCCCAAGGACTCGCTCCTTGTGTGCCTAGCATGAAAGCTCCTCTAGAGGAGACCTATTTGTAGATCTTGTTGTAACACAACTAGCTTGTTGCAAAACTTGATTAATGAAGGGTCTGTGATTTTGGGAACCCTTTTAGCACCAGTTCTATATTGGTGGTCGTGTAGTGTTAGTCTCCAAGGACTAGCTCCTTGTGTGTCTAACATGAGGACTTCGCTCAAGAGAGACCTTGTCATCATTATCTTCATAATACAACTAGACTGTTGCGTGACGTTAATGTGATTAGTGCCTGTGATCCTGGGAATCGTATCCATCAACGTAGAAATCATCCCGTGAGTGGGTTTATGGGTAAAGAATATAGATCCTCCTGTATAAGGTGTACGTGTAAGGTTTCTTTGATCAGAAACCGTGGTTACTTACCCGTTACAGTAACCAGCTTTAGAAATTGCTCGAACCTGTGATGCTACGATCCTAGATCTTTCATCTTACATTGCATCTTGCATACATGTCATTGCATTGCATCTATTGTGCATCTTGCATTTCACTGCAACAGCAGAAACTCATTTCTTATTCCTTCCTCTCCAGTAAATCAAGATGATTCCTCGACGCCAGTATGCAACTAGAGCTAACACTAGACGCATGACAAAACAGATTCAGCAAGAGCAAGCTGCCTTCAGAGAGGAGCTGGACTCCATCAAAGGTAAGATCGACCATATTCTTGAAGCCATCACTACGACTATAAAGGAAGAAGAACTGCGTGAAGTTTCTGCTGTTAACAACAATGGGCATGTACAAGGGTCTAACTCAAGGCTCTTAGTGTCTGTTCCCAACCCTGTCAACTATGGGATACCAATGAATTTCATCCCCGCAGCTAAAGGAATCAATTCTCAACCACTCCCCACACCTGGAGTTACTGTTAAAGTTATCCCACAAGCCCAACCTTCTGTCATCTAGATCTTTGTTCCTCATGCTGATGAGAATCTACTAGATCAATATGACGATGTACAAAATTATCATGCTTATACCCCTATTGTCAGTCCTGTTGTTGCTCAAGATTCCGAAGCAATCAAGATGTGTCGTGATCTAGCTGAAAAACTCCGAGTCATGGAGGGGCATTGTAGCACCCCAAAATTTGCTCATATTTTCTTGCATTCTTGGCTTATGTTTCTTTGCATCTTCATATTCATGTTTGCATAGCATTTGTTCTTGGCAGGGGATCAAGGTATCATGGTTTGTTTCTCAAGCAAGAAGGTTGTGTCTCTTCAAGTTCAAGCAAGGTGTTCTCTGTGACTTTGTGGTATTCTCAACCCTAGAAGTTCCTCATCATCAAATGTTGTTTAAGGCAACATCATTCCAACATCATATGTGTTTCATCATGGCTTATTGTGCAACAAATTATCAAGAGATTCAAGTTTGGTGCAAGGTGTTTAACCTAATATAGTAATTTGTGGATGCTATGATCAAATGAGCATATCCCCTTCAATTTTCAACATCTTGAGGTGGTTATTTTTCTAATCAAATATTCTCATCATTCCTAACAAGTTCTATTTGGAAGGACAGATCAAATTATGCTTGGAAAGTCATCAAAAGTTTGAAGACATTATATGTCATTTTGAGTTTTGGAAGGTTTTCTTAGTCAACTTTAAAAGGGCATAACTTGGTGAATTTTCATCATTTGGAGCCCATTCATTTTCAAGATTAAACTTGAAGATGTCCTCTAAAACTTTGATTCAACATGGAAAATCTAAAAACCCATGGAAGGTCTTGGTTTTCATTAAAACATTATAGGTCTCTCTTTGGTCCCTAAAAGACTTAAAATTTTTCTAAGTGTTTTATGATTTTGCACTCTTTCGTGGAGGCTACTTTGAAAGACCATATCTCTCAACTCAAGCTGAAAAATCAATAATTTCTTTTCATATTGAAAAGATTGCATCTCCCTCCATCCAACGCAAGAAGAAGCATCTCAAAAAGCCTTCTACGTTGTGAGAACCATGGCTGCAAAAATTGGATTTCAAAGTTGGATTTTCACTCCAAGTCAGATTTGAATTTGATTGAAATGGCTTCTATTCACCAAATTAATGCACGGATTTCACTTAAACATGTTTAACGAACTTTCCTAAAGTGATTAGCACCTTGAAACGCATGATTTGAGTGAGTTATGACAGATTTCAAGTCACATTTTGCTCATGTTGCAGGTGTGCATGATTTCCATCCAAATTGCTTCATTCACCCTCCATTTTGATTCAGAAAGCTTCTCCTATAAATAAGGAGTCATTTCCACCCATTTCCACAAGCTTTTGATAGCCAAAACCACTATGCTAAGATCCCAGTTGAACTCTTAAGTTTGAACTTCAAATTTCCATTTCCACACCTTAAACACTCAAATTTTCCACTCAGTTAGCTTCACAAACATTCAGTGAAGCTAACCAGATCAAGAACTTGAAGAATCATGGCCTGAATCAAGTTAGGGAACTCGACTTTCAGAGTTTCAAGGTTGAGCTTCAACGGGTATAATTCTCAACCATTTTGATCCAAATTTGTTGCTAAAATGTAGCCATTGACATGCTGATGTTGTTTGTATAGTTAGGTTTTAGTTGTAGTATAGTTTTGTTGCTGAACTTTCAAATTCGTGTTTGAATCTTGTTCTGGTTTTTTCAAATTGAGTAAGTTGTGATTTAAAGAAATTTGGCACGATGATATGGTTGAGATCATCATGAAAAGACGCATCAAATGAAACCACTATGAGCTCCATTAGTTATGGTTTGAGAGATGCACGATTTTCTGCAAACCTCTGGGATTTTTCAGTGGCTGGAGGTTGAAGATGATGATCTCACCATACATCATGCCACTTATTTTAATCTTGTGTGTTTTAACCTTTTTGCTTAGAAATGATGAGGCTGACTCAGATCCACCGTGGATGCGCGCTTTCTAACCTTTGGATCTGACACGTCATTTAATGAACTCAGATCCAACGCATCTTATTTTTTCTAATTTGTTTTTAAATTCATTTTATTTTTAAAAATTTATAGAAAATTCATTTTTAATCAGAAAAATACCTAAATATTTTCTAAAATTCTCTTTTATTTTTTTCTTTCTGATTTATATTTTTGTGCATTTTTATTTTGCATTTTTGTATTTTTCATATTTTTTTATTTATTTTGCTTAATTTTAATTGGTTTAAAAATACTTTTGAGCCATTTAAAATTATGAAATTATTTTCACATGATCCTATCATGGTTTTGAACCTATGATGATTTTCTTGGATATTTGTTTTTTGTTTTTGGTATTTTCATGTATTTTTGATTTATTTGCTTAATTTTAATTAGTTTGAAATTATTTTTGAGCATTTAAAAATGTTGGGGAAATTTTCATGTGACCCTATGATGGTCCTAAACCTATGATGATGTCTTGGAGCCTTCACTCATGCTTTGGTCTCTTCTTTCTCTTTTTAGGGTCTTTTCTTTTTTTATTATTTGTTTTTATTTAGATTTAAATTGCTTTTTGGGTGAATAAATGATCTTGATCCATTATGAGGTGATTCTCTTGACTTCTCCTTATTCCATCTAGATCTCTGATGTTTTCTTTGGTGATCCCTCATTTGTGGTTGTTGATGATGGTTGATTCACTTTGAAGTTTGACTTTGACTGTCAAACTTAAGTGATCCCTCTTATGAACTCATGATTGGATGTATACCTTTTGACCTTGTTATGTTGCTGCCCCACCTTTCCTCTTGGGTCATCTGGTTTCTTGTTGCTTTGCTTCTTGCTTTGCTTTTTAGTTGGTTTTGTTTCCTTGTGAAGTTTTTGATTCATTTGATTAAGCATGTTTGGTTTGCCTTACTTTGGTATTTGTCTGCACATTTTGGATATGGATTGGATTTATGATGCACCAATGATATGTTGGCTTGAGGTGTTTGTCCAACTTGGTTGGGTTTGACCTTTTGTGTTTGATGCTTTGGTCTTGATTTGTTTGTTCTTCTGTTTGCATATACATTTTGTTGTTCCTTGTGCATCCTTCTTCTTCTCTCTCTTTGAGTCTTCTTCTATCTTTGTTTTCATTTGTGATTGAGTTGTATATTGTTTACTTGTACTTTATCACATGATCCCTTAGGATTCCTAGTCCCTCTGTTTAATATGGAAGTAGGAGAGACACTAGGCTTTCAATCCTTTGCATGACAACAAGTAGGATAGTCCCTCTGTGACCTCAACTCTAGGTCCATCATTTGTATGATAACATTAGGTAGAATTCCCTTTCATCCTAACCTTAGAACCATTTTGTATGATAACATTATGATTTTTAGTTTCCCTTTAGTGTTCTCTTGTGTCTTCTCTTCTCATCTAAAACTTCTCTAAGACACTTAATAAAGAATGACAAATGTTGTATGTAACACCCATTTTTAATTATTAAGTCTTTTGGTGTTTATTGTATTTTGGGGTGCCCTTATGTGGGAGTGTGCCTGAGAGCGTTGGGTGGGTGTCCTTAAGTTATAGGAGCTATTTAATAAAAGGTGGAATTCAATAATAATATAATATAATAGGATATTGGTGGTAATATAATGATTAATAATATTGTTGGTCTTATTATTATTATTGTTATTATTATTATTATTATTATTATTATTATTATTATTATTATTATTATTATTATTATTATTAGTTATTATTATTATTATTGGGATTAAATAATTAAAATAAGAAATTGAGGGGTCAGTATGTTTTACGATACATTTGGAAGTTAGAGAAAGTGGAGAGAAGGGAGAAGTGAGAACACGATAAGCGATTCTGAGGGGAAGAGCAAGAGAAAGGAGAACAAGGCTAGAGCGATCAATTGGTAGGGGATTCTTCATCAATCGAAGATATAATCGAGGTAAGGGGGGAAAAACTGATTGGGATGGTATATACATGAACTTGGTAGAGGGGATTCCTTAACCCCGTAGATATTTTGATGAATATGTTGAATTATTGCTATGATGTTAAATATTGTTGATTTTTGATGAATTGTGTATATATGATGATATGTGATAATTTGCTGTTGCCCTTGATGTGTGGGTGTTGATGTTGATGTAGATTGGGCAAGTTCTGAGTAACTCTGAGAGTGCCGGTAAAGTATCTGATGTTGGTATTAGAGTAAGAATTTTAGGTCGATTGGCAAGTATGATGTTATGGTCTGTAATACTGATAGAATAGGAGATAGAAGTAGCATATTAGGCTTGGAATTGACTGAGATAGCATGGTAGAACAGTGGAGATTTTGGGGTATCGCAGCATTCGCTGGGTTTTGCCTGACGAGTGTTGGCGAAGGTTAGCGAGGGTTCGCCTGGCGAGTGTTAGCGAGCAGTGGCGAGTAATTCCAAATAAACTCCCAGACCTAAAGAGTATAAAGTTCGCATGGAGAATGTGTCCAGCGAGGCTTCGCCAGCAGGTTCGCCTGGCGAGCCATAGCGAGCATTCGCTGCGGGGCTTCGCCTGGCGAATGGTTCAGCGAACGTGATGGAAGAATGTGGTTTTGGTACTGTTTTGCCTTGTGCATTAGCCTTGTAGTATCCCTTAGTTCATGTTGAGTGTAGGGATGATGGATGGATAATGTGGGGTGCATAGGTGGTGATCGAAAGTGAATTCCGTATCGTTGAATTAAGTGGATGATTGGTAGAAGCGTGTATGATATGGAGTATCATGAGGTGATCATTATGATCGTGTGTACCCGATTGTTGGGGTATGAGTATACCTGCTACTGGAGGGTGAACCTTTATTTATATGTGGATTAAATGATATAGTTGATTGGTGTATGCTATATGTATGCATGTGATGAATAGATACTTAGTGCTAATAGGTGAATTACATAGTGTTGAATGTAAATAAAATAATTAGATTGATGTGGGAGATGTGCGAGGCACGGTGAGTTGATCAAGAGGACCGTATAGAGTTAACTTAGTTAATACAAATGAGTGGTGTATAATAGATATATGAGGTAAGATGGTGTGGTCAGTAGGATCATGTATATTAAGATGAATTACCATAACGGACTAGCGTTGGACGATGGAATCTTATAGTGATTGAACTAAATTGTGGTAACAGATTAGTGTGTAGTATGTATGGGATACGGTGGTAGGATCGGGGGGATCGTGTAGCTTTGATTAAAGCAATTACTTGATTAGGAGATGTACGAATGACGTACAATGATGGGATCAGGGAGATCGTGTGAACTTAATTATAATAATAGTTCGATGTGTAAGCATGTATGATGAATGGTGATGTGATCACTGGATCGTGTGCACTTAGTGTGCTTGTGTTGATTTGTGTGCATTTGGTGTCATGCATATTATGAAGTGTTGGTGGAATGAGTCATTGCTCGATGGAGTGTATGTGATTCATTCGTATTCCTTTGAGTGGGGAATTGGTGGGGACGGATCATGGCCAAGGGTGGGTGTATGTGATCTATCCGGGTTCACATGGAATGAACCAATGAGTCGGTACCGCATGCATGGTGTTGCGTTGCATATTTGCATTATGATGTATTATGTTGATTGGGGGACTATATGTCATGTTTGGTGAATGTTGGGTGATGATTGATATGACTGTTGTAGTTACTACCTTTATTTCATGTATGTAATTACCGATATATTTTGATCATGTTTTCTCACCCCTTTGTTGTTGTTGTGGTCTGTGCTTCTTCGGAAGTGCAGATAATCCAGGTACTTAGCTAGCTTGGGTTTGTGGTGTACCAGTCGAGTCTTAGGATGCTCTGATACGTAGCACGGGACTTGGGCGTTTTAGTTGTTCTTGTTGAACTTATTTCTTTTCCTGTGACGTATCATGAATTTGATGTATTTCATTATATGAACAATTTCCGCTGTATTTTGGTGAAAACACCTTTAATGAAGGATGTGTTGGATTTGATTATGTGATATCCCACTTGGGAGGTGAACAACTCTGATGTTTATTTATAATGTATATATTTTAATGGATTTTGAGAAGTGGGGTGTTACATTGTACGCTACGAGCCTTAAGTACATGGGAAATGATAGTGGGGGTTTCTCCTTACTTTTCTAGAGTGTTTAGTGTATGCCCTTTGGACGATATGTGACACATTCGCTCTTATGTCATAGTCTTTAGTGCAACGTTAGTTTTAAACTAACTCAATCCACTTCTCTAAAAACAACAAACCAAATTCAAACCTTTTATCCTTCGGGATTTTTCTTAAAGGAAGAGTACGTTACCTTTATGTTCTACCGCAAATAGGCATCGACCCTAACTGCTGGAATGGAAACTTAACGTCGCTCATAAAAAACACTTAACCAACCAGCAGATTAGTTTCCCGAACTACGTTTGCTTTTGATTTCTCATGCAGATGAGGATACGTAGGCACAAGACGGTGATGTCTTGGCGAGCAACCTTCCCCATCACCCGTAGTTTCCCGAACTACGTTGACTCTAACTTTCCCATTGCACGAGGGAATACGTAGCCATAGGGCGATGATATCCTATCGAGTATTTTCTTTTCTTTTTCCCGGTTTAGCAGTAGTTTTTAGATAACTCACCCCTTTGATAGACAACAAGCATGGATCCAGTTGAGTACAACGGACGTGAGAGGTGCTCATAACTTCCCCTTGCATAACTAACTCCCGAACCCAAGATTTGGTTGCGATGACCTTGTCTTTTCCCTTTCTTTTAGGTTTTCTTCGATCGTTTCCTTTCCCTCTCTTTAGGATAAATAACATTCGGTGGCGACTCTTTTGTTTGTTCTCGCCAGCCTTTTTTGCAATTGCGACAGCTGGCGACTCTGTTGGGGACTTTGGTTCCCTATGCGAGTCAATCCTAGCGCTTGTCTGTTTTATTTTCTTTGGGTGTATATTTATGTATATGCGTGTACTTTATTGTTGTATATTATTGCATTTATTTTCAGCACTTTATTTTTGTTATCATATTATACTGTTGTTCTTACGTTGTTGGGTGGATTGTTCCACTAAGAGATAATCCCAATACCAAGGCTTGAGTATATACCTAGTATTAGTATGGAGAGTAGTGCGGGCTTGCATGTTTGGCATGCACGAGGCCTCACGAAATTTGTGTATAGACGAGGTTTTCAGACATCTTATCCTATGCATCTTGGACAGTTGAAGGGGTGTTGGATCTGAAAACTAACGACTCTGGAGACCGTTCATTGGGAATTCAATTGAGACCTCCTTGATTGACCATGATGCCAAACCAAAAATGGTGAACATATCATTGTTTATCAACTTGAGAGTCAATGGTATTGATGACCTGCATAGGATGTCGTAACTCTTCAGAGACTAGGTCCTACCTGTGAGTGGGAAGGGTTTTGCAGGAAACCTTAACTTTCAATCAACCTGGTTTTCTATCAAAGCATACTTTTGATCTTGAGTGTTATGGTATTCTGGGTTTCTTATCAGAGCGAAGTTTTGGTTCAACTAAGTCAACAACACAATAGTTTTGGATACCTTGATCCCCTACTTGCATTTGCATAATCATTTTGCATTAACATGTACGTGTGTTCTTAGGTTCTTATTTTCCTCTTTGATTCTAGTGATCTGGTTGGTTGCTGAGATGGAGATTGAATTGAAGAAGACTATCATCTACAAGTTTTCGCTACCAGAGTTAAGGCCTTTATTTGGTCTTATTTCCATAGTTAGTTCTGGTGTTATGGAAGATTTCAAAAGATATTATGGGAAGATTATGAGTTTCGTCCACAAAGTCACAAGTTACGAATAAGGGGCTATTCATACTTTGTTACAATTTTGTGACCCTCAGTTGCGTTGTTTCACATTTCCTGATTATGTTCTAGTTCCTACTTTAAAAGAGTTTGTTTTTCTGATGGGAGTTCCAGTCTTAGAGGAAATGCCTTTCTTTCATTCTGAGGGGGAACCTGATCTGGAGAAGTTGGCCAGTGCTCTTTATTTGAGCAAGCCTGATCTGGTAGGTAATGTGGCTTGTACGAGTGGAGCCTATGGTTTTCCTCTGTCCTTCTTGGCGGGTAAGGCTCAGTATTTTGCTAAGGAAGGTTGTTGGGTAGTCTTTGTTAGTTCCATGATTCTGTGTCCATGGTTCTATGATTGGCTAAATTTTGGTAAAACATGATTCTGCACTAATGACAAGTAGGATGATATAACATCTCCATCTGTTGTGGTGACAGAACTGCTGTGGTGTGTTTTAATGTGAATGTCATGCTGAATGTCGTGACATCCATCTACTGTCATGATAGAACTGCTGTCATGCGTGTTTAAACAGGATGTCATTACCAATGTCACGACATCGCTGTCTGGTGCAGTAGGACCTAGCAGGAGCTGATGACAATACTGTTGTCATGTGTTGACATCGTTGTCTGGTGCAGCAGGAGCTGATGACAGAACTGCTGTCATGGATGTCATACTCAACGTCATGACATCGCTGTTTGGTACAGCAGGAGCTGCTATCACTTGACAGAAGGGGGTTGGGTTGATGAGATCCTGTTGGATATATCTCATCAAGTGTGTGTAGGTCAAAGATTTAGTAGGAACAAAGTGAAAATTTAATTGGTGTTCATAAAAAGGATCTTTGAGACTTTTTAGGAAACTATAAGATGTTTGTTTCTACTGTTGTGAAGAAGATTCTGCAGGAGTGTTCAGCAGGGTTAGTTTGGTCAGCTAGCACAAAGAGAATTGGATTTCATGACTGAATGTTATGACATTGATCGTATGACATCAGACGTGCAGGGTTTGTTTTATGTTATGATACCTGATTTATCTCAGGCTAGACTTCAGGAAACCTGTTAGGGTTCCTTAGTTATCTCAGACAAGATTCTAGGCAGTGCTGAGCTTATCATGACCTAATTTGACAGAACCTTGAATTATGGAAATTAGTTTTACTTTGTTAAAACTAATTTTTGTTACTTTGGACCAGCGCAAGCCCAGTCTGTATTACTATTTAAGTAGGAGCAGAAGCAGAGGAAATTAAGCACTCACATCAAGACCAACTTGAGTGTAAAATAAAGGTCTAGGGTTTGAGAGTCCCTTGTGTGTGTCTTTGTAAGTCACCCTTTGTATATTTTGATACATTGTGGTAGACATATTTGTGAGTGAAGAGTGTTGCTCTTCATGTGTGATTTGTGAGTGAAGAATTCTGTGGTGTGTAGTGATTCTTCACGTGTGTAGGAGTCTTAGGATTCCTTGTGTGCCAAGCAATTTTCTGCTGGATAATTGCATTGGTTTAAGTGTGTATGAACTGTTGTGTTCATTGTCCTTGATTGAAACTGTTAAGCAAAATCAAGTGTTGTGACTTTAAAGAGTGTCTTCTAAAGTCTGTCTTTTGTATTGAATTGTATATCACTACTGTGATTGAGGGGGAGTGAGTGGGTATACTCTTGTCTAGTGGTCTCTAGGCAGAAATTGCATTGGGTAGAGATTAAGTGAGGAGTTGTAAACGAGGGAGTTTAGCTCTGAATTGATTTTGCTAATAGTGGATTTCCTTCCTGGCTTGGTAGCCCCCAGATATAGGTGAGGTTGCACCGAACTGGGTAAATAATTCATTGTGTTATTTATCTTTCAGCATTTACAATTCTGCACAATTTAAATGGTTAGATAAATAGTTTGTCTGTCTACTAATGTTACAACAGATGTCATGACGTTGGTCATGACATTGGTGCAATTTAAAGAAATTTAAATTGGTCATGGTTTGTCCTTGTTCTGTTTCAGCAGAGGTCAATGTTAGTAGGACATCTGAAATCTGCATACCCGAATTTCAATTAGTATCAGAGCAGTCATCCTGTATGTTCTGGATGAGATCTTGGGAGATACTTTCTGGTGTTTTAAACAAGGATAAGGTGTAGCCGTATTGCTGATCTTGCTAAATGTTTGAACTTATGAAGGATTATGTGTATCTGCTGCTGTGCCCTCTGATATAGGAGCTGATATGACCTGCTGTATATTTTGTCAAAGGAGGAGTGGCTACTTCTATCCTATAGGATGGTCTGACATATTGTTTAGGGCATGTTGAAGATGTTCTTTTGGTGGTTCCACTGCATATTTTTCTGATGAAAGAACTCTGGTAGCTCTGGGAGAAGATTGGCCTATATACATGCTGATATATGGTTATGGAGGTGTGTAGATGGTTGCAAGATAGTGGTCTCTACTGCTCTGATTGGTCTGACAAAATGTGGATCCTGCTGGATGCTGTTGAGCTTGAGTTGTTGCTTGTGTGCTTGGACTGTTCTGTTGTGTGGGAGGTGATTTATTTTCACCACTCATGACTTGTAAGGATTCTATTAGCAGAGAAGTCATAGAGAGGTTGAGTCAAGGGTGGCAGCCTTGATGTTTTAGCCTTGGTATTCCTGAAGTTGTGTGGATTTAAGATCAATTGCTATTTGTGGACTACACACGTATTTAATTGGTTATCCATGAAGTTCAAGATTGCTGAAGTTCAGAGAAGGATTGATATTAAGGATTTAAGATTCATTTCTATTTGAGATCTTCACAAATATTTAATGGATTATCCTTAGTCAATGATCAAGATGTCTCATCAGTTGTAGCACAAGCTTCAGGCCCTTGATCTAGTTGAGGATCTGATGTTCAACCAGATGTTGAGACATTCCATCAACAGAGATTATGCAGAATTCAGTTGATTCAAGGAGTGAATCACTATATCAAAGGAGATATAACTGATGATCTTGGTACCATAGACATGTGTGGTAGGATCTGTCTTGATTCTAGTAAGGTTCTTGGCAAGAAACTAAGACTAGAATGCATTGCTGATGGAAGTGAAGATGAAGACATGTTTCTTGGATCAGTTTATTAGAGTACAACAGGTGTGTCCTAGTCTCTACTAGAAGCTTCTGATATGTATCTAGAAAGTTTTCTGGCAAGAAACTTGTCTAGAATATGGTGCTGGTGATAACATTGCTTGGGTCAGTTTATTTATGATCTAAGTACATAGGAGCATGTGACCTTGCTCCTCTTGGAGGTCAAGGATAAGTGGCAGTTATCTCTGACTTTCTAAAGAAGTCTCTACTTAAGGAAAGCGGGATTCCTTCTGTAAAGATTTCTTATAACTAATCTTCTCTGAAAAATCAAGCCTTGGCACGTTTGGTTTCTCTAAAGAGGAGTTTCATGAAGCAGATGCACTCCAAAGGGATTTGTTGTGGCACAATGAAGCAAAATACATGCTGTCTACTCAAACTTGCTATCAGTAATCAAGTATATGTGAACATGGAACTCTTGATGAAGCTCTTCTAAATGGTATAATGAAGGACTGAATTCACCGGCAGGATGCCTTATCGGATATTGTGACATCAAGCTAACTTCAGGGTCTTAATTGATGTTGTGGCACATCATTGTAAGATAGGTTGATCTTCTCAGGTATGAATGGAATTGATACTATCTCATGCAGTTTGCAGGAGCTGTGAGAAGGAGTAGATGTTTCAAGTCCAAGTCTTGGTGTATCCAAGTTGCCTTGCTATGGAACATGAAGGATATGAAGATCAAGTTTGCTTGGTGTACAAGTTTTCTTGGTGGATCAGAAGATCTTCTAGAGCTCTGAAAGATGTTGAGTAACCAAACAGTGGCATTTGGTTATTTTAGCAGTTTTCCTTTAGAAAACTACTCTTGTGCAGAAGGGTAGTTGTTTGAAGACCACATAAGGTTCTGGGTTTGTTCATGCTTGGAACTAATTACTCTTGTGCAGAAGGGTAGTTGGTTGAAGACCAAAGAAGGATCTGGTTCTGGTCATGTATGATGGTTAATTGCTCTCTGTGGTTGTCTGAAGACATTATTGATCAAGCAGGTGGAGTTGTATTCTTCAGTTGGATTACTAGGCATTAGTAAGTCTAGTTATGGGCATATAAAACCATTGGAGGTTGTGTCTGTGATTTGGAGAAGGACTTGAAGATCTGTTGTGATTCATATCTTGGCTAAGAAGTACTCTATCTTGTCATACGGGAGAATGATGAGGTAAAAGGACTGTCTTGAAGTATGATATGAAGGTATTGTACAAGTCTGGAGTGGATCATTGGTTGATTGCATTCTGATGTGATAAAGTCCCTAGTTGAATCAAAAGTGTTCTAACTTATCATATGGGAGAATGATGAGGAAAGAATGTCTTGGATTATGGGGTGTCTATCTTGTACTCAGCCTAAGGCCAAAATACTTGTGGAGAAGTGGTCTCTTCTGCTACAAGTAACTCTAGGAAGAGGTGGATCAATTTGGTGTCTTCTCACTGTATGAGCATGGAGTTGGTCATGAGAGATGTAGCTTTTATAAAAATAGGGGGAGAGTTTTTGTCTGATGGGTGTACTAGTTACCTATGGTTCAAGCAGTAAGTGAATGCGTTCAACAGGTGTGTTGAACAAGGAGTGAGCTCTTGAAGACATGAAGATGAGTCTTATGTTTTCCATTCACGTGCTTCTGGAAATAGAGCACTAGTTATCCTTGGTATGGGGAGGTATACTTCGATCTAGGATATGTTGCTGCAATGGTACAGTTGTGTCTCAAGATTGCTTGTGGCTTCAAGTAGTTTGTGACTGTATGCCTCTAGGAGGGTGGAATGTCATACCAGGTGTTGTGATATTGTGTTACTGTTCATGATGAACTTAACAGTGTTTTTGCTCTTGGTTTTGTCATTGGGTGTCAATGGATCAAGTCAGGTATTTGGGTCTCTATCCAAGTGTTTTGGCTTGTTTGACTAGTGAAGATAAAGATCAAGACACCATCAGCCTTGATCTTGTGCATAAGGAAGGACTTTCACTCTGACATCTTGGAGATTTTTTGTCAAAGCTGAAATCTGAGAAATCTTCCAGATAGGAATCCTGCAACTACTTCTGATATTAGTTTCAGTATGGGTTGTGAATCAAGGGGTGCAGAGATGCATGTGCTTCCAGTGTGTGAATATGAAGATGTTGAAGTAAGTCTTCATGTGTTTGGGTTCTCTCTTTCAGGGGGAGTACTGAGTATGCATGACAGGGGGAGCTGTGTACTTGTCTGATGTGTAGCTGTATTGCTTGACATTGTGCTGATATGGAGCTATGTACAACATTGGTTATTGTCTGGGAGAATTTATTTTTCTCTGCAGAATTTTTTGTGTGTCTCAATTTGGGGATTTAAAGTCAGTTGCTACTTGGCAAGTATTTGACTGATTATCCTTTAATTGGTAAGTTTCACTCTTGAAGGTGCAGCTTTAGACAAGACAAGAACCCAAGATTCAAGACTGATTCAGGGTGTACTCTCAAGGAGCTATAGTTCAAGACTGATTTTACACTGGCTGAGTGAGTTCAGCAAGGAGGTTAAGTCATTGTCCATGATTGTTGGTGCAGTCTTTAGAGATCAAGAAACGTCAGACTTGGACACCACGTGCAGTATGTACATTTACTCCAATTTTTGTCAATTTTTGACTAAACCAAGAGGGAGTAAAGGGTTGGTATCTACTGTACTTATCTACTGCTGCTGACCTGATGTTGTTTGGTTGTTTTAGCCAAAATTTTCCAAATGGGGAGATTGTTAGTTCCATGATTCTATGTCCATGGTTCTATGATTGGCTAAATTTTGGTAAAACACGATTCTGCACTAATGACAAGTAGGATGATATAACATCTCCATCTGCTGTGGTGACAGAACTGTTGTGGTGTGTTTTAATGTGAATGTCATGCTGAATGTCGTGACATCCATATGCTATCATGACAGAACTGCTGTCATGTGTGTTTAAACAGGATGTCATTACCAATGTCATGACATCGCTGTCTGGTGCAGTAGGAGCTAGCAGGAGCTGATGACAGTACTGCTGTCATGTGTTGACATCGCTGTCTGGTGCAGCAGAAGCTGATGACAGAACTGCTGTCATGGATGTCATACTGAACGTCATGACATCGCTGTCTGGTACAGCAGGAGCTGCTATCACTTGACAGAAGGGGGTTGGGTTGATGAGATCCTGTTGGATATATCTCATCAAGTGTGTGCAGGTCAAAGATTTAGTAGGAACAAAGTGCAGATTTAATTGGTGTTCATAAAAAGGATCTTTGAGACTTTTTAGGAAACTATAAGATGCTTGTTTCTACTGTTGTGAAGAAGATTCTGCAGGAGTGTTCAGCAGGGTTAGTTTGGTCAGCTAGCACAAAGAGAATTGGATGTCATGACTGAATGTTATGACATTGATCGTACGACATCAGGCGTGCAGGGTTTATTTTATGTTATGATACCTGATTTATCTCAGGCTAGACTTCAGGAAACCTGTTAGGGTTCCTTAGTTATCTCAGACGAGATTCTAGGCAGTGCTGAGCTTATCATGTCCCTTGTGTGTGTCTTTGTAAGTCACCCTTTGTATCTTTTGATACATTGTGGTAGACATATTTGTGAGTGAAGAGTGTTGCTCTCCATCTGTGATTTGTGAGTGAAGAATTCTATGGTGTGTAGTGATTCTTCATGTGTGTAGGAGTCTTAGGATTCCTTGTGTGCCAAGCAATTGTCTGCTGGATAATTGCATTGGTTTAAGTGTGCATGAACTGTTGTGTTCATTGTCCTTGATTGAAGCTGTTAAGCAAAATCAAGTGATGTGACTTTGAAGAGTGTCTTCTAAAGTCTGTCTTTTGTATTGAATTGTATATCACTGCTGTGATTGAGGGGGAGTGAGTGGGTATACTCTTGTCTAGTGGTCTCTAGGCAAAAATTGCATTGGGTAGAGATTAAGTAAGGAGTTGTAAACGGGGGAGTTTAGCTCCGAATTGATTTTTCTAATAGTGGATTTCCTTTCTGGCTTGGTAGCCCCCAGATGTAGGTGAGGTTTCACCGAACTGGGTAAACAATTTATTGTGTTATTTATCTTTTAGCATTTATAATTTTGCACAATTTAAATGGTTAGATAAATAGTCTGTCTGTCTGCTGATGTTACAACATACGTCATGATGTTGGTCATGACATTGGTGCAATTTTCTTTGGTCATGGTCTGTCCTTGTTCTGTTTCAGCAAAGATCAATGTTAGTAGAACATCTGAAATCTGCATACTAGAATTTCAGTCTTCAATGTTATTCTGGCATTGTGCATATATGGTATTGTTATGTTTCCCAATATACCATATTTGGTTAATATGGACGCCTTTCACATCTTTGCCTCCAAGAACCCTGTACCCACTCTCCTAGGAGATTTCTATCATTCAATGCATTACAAAAATGAAAAGAGGAGAGGGAAAAATGTTTTTTTGTTGTGCATCACTATTCCACAAATGGTTCATGGATCATCTTCCTCGTATTGGAGCTTTTGTTGATACAAAAGATACATCTGAGTGATCAGAAAGACTTATGGGCCTAACATCTAAGGATACTATCTGGTTTAATCGAGATCTACTTGGTATGGAAATTATCTTTAGCTGTGGGAGTTTTCCTAACGTGCCTCTGATAGGGAGAAAAGGTGGGGTCAACTACAACCCTTCTTTCACTGTCAGATAGTTTGGTTATGCCTTGAGGGGACCCCCGAAGGAAGAAGAAGTGCAGGAATCTCTATACTTCATAGGTGTAGCTGATTTTGATACTCTGGCTAGGATAAAGGAAGCTTGGGGAAGAGTTCATAGAAGAGGGAAGATTTCTTTGGGTAAAAGTGATTGCAGAGCTTTTAACCCTTATTTGGATTATATCCAGAAGAGAGTAGAGAAAGTGTTGTTACCTTTTCTTGTCAGAGAACCCCTATATCCTTTAGTCATTGAGGAGCCTACGACGGTTGACATCCTGAGATATAACAAGCTTTGGGAAGAAAAGGAAGAATTGCATAAAGAGAATGAAGAGTTGAAATAGGAGATCAGCCAGCTGAGGCATGACAAAGGAGAAGTTGTTTACTTGGCTAAGAAGAAATCAGAGTCTTTAGTCAACCTGGAGAAAGAGTTATCTGAGCACGTCATAATGCGAGAGCGAATTGGTCAAGACCTAAAAAGTACTTGCAGCATCTTGAAGCATAAGAAGGAGGATTTAGATAGAGCTTATATGGAGATATCCAAATTCAACTGCTAACAAAGGAATAGAGGATCAGCTTCGTATTCAGATTGACCGATTGAAGACACAGCTAAAAGTCAAGGAGAAAAGATAGGGGTGGAGTCTTCCCATATATACAGGGTGGAACAGAAGCTTCATGATACCTTATCATCCTTGGAGGAACTGAAGATTCAATCAGAGGTAAAGAGACCTAGGTTGGAAGATGCTTTTGGTGAAGATTCTTGGGAAGATCTATGTCTTTATCTCATGGAGGTGATATCCAGAAGGAGCGTCCTTATCAGAGAACTGGTTGCCAGACCAGACCACCCAGATACAAAGGTAATGCTTATGGAGGCCTTGGCTTGGAGCAAGGAGCATTATTGTTAAGGTTTATGACATTGTCATTGCTTTCTTGTATCTTGATCATCACCAGACTTGTTGGATGAGATCATAGCTTATGTATTTGGATCTTTCTCATTTTTGCTTCATATTGTCTTAACTTTATTTAATTTATGATCTGTTCGAAATATTCTTATCCATCTCAACTGTTTCTTATTTTCTTGGAAACTAGTATCAAAGAGGAAATTTTATTATGAACACATATACATGTTTGCATCCTTGCATCCTGCATTTTTATTTGCATAACAGGTGCGCTTGGTGGTTCTTGTTCTTATTTCTGCTGGATTTTCAACAGTTACAAGATTGAAGAACCAAGTTTTCACAAGTATTTAATATGGGGGAATCAAAATAGAATCATGGATCAAGTGCAAGCTGAGTTACAGGAGGTCGGGGCTCGTATGGCCCAGTTCATGGAATTAATGCATAATGTCGCCACTGGGCAAGAACAGTTGAGAACTATGGTCCAGCCGTTAATAGCACGGGTTGATGAAGAAGGAGTTGTGCATGGAGGGTCTGGTGTTATACCTCCACTTGTAGGTGGCTCTGCTCCGGTAAGTGGTCATACTGTTGTTATTCCTCCGGGTGGAGGTGTTGCGAATGAAAATGGTAATGTTGCGGGAGGAAACGTGTGTATTGTAAATGGACTTAATGGTCCTCAATAGGAAGATAACCAAGATGACGTCTTTTCAGTGAAGGATACAGAATGCGGGTTACCGCCTAAAGCTGACAAGAGGTTTAAGTTAATTGAAGAGAAAATGAAGTCCTTTGAGGTGCAAAACTCTTTGGGTCTAGATATGTTTGATCTTGGCTTGGTTCCAAGATTTAAAGTTCCCCTCAAATTCAAATTACTTGACTTCAATAAGTACAAAGGGATAACCTGTCCTAAAGTACATATCCGGACATATTACAGAAAAATGTTTGCTTATTCTGAGGATGAGAAGCTTTTAATGCACTTCTTCCAGGATAGTTTGGTCGGAGCGTCACTAGAATGGTATATGGGATTATAGAGGACCCACATTCGTAGTTGGAAGGAGCTGGCAGAGGCTTTTGTTCACCATTACCAATATAATAGTGACATGGCGCTAAACAGGGTGGAATTGCAAATTTTATCACAAAGGAGCAATGAAAGTTTCAAAGAATACGCCCAGAGGTGGCGTGATCTGGCTGCAAGAGTCCAACCTCCCATGGTAGAGAGAGAATTAATTGATATGTTTATGGCTTCATTACCAGTCATGTATTTTGAAAAGTTGATAGAATGCATGACGACTGGGTTTTTTGATCTAGTGATGGCTGGAGAACGGGTAGAAAGCGGAATCAAGTCCGGAAAGATCACAAATGCCGGTGGGTCTTCTGTAGGAGGAGTGAAGAAAGTCTATTATACTAATCCCAAGAAAAGAGAAGGGGATACAAAAGCGGTTTCACACAGAGATAGGGGCAGAACATAATATCAAGTTGCTACTATGGCTATTTCGGCCGCACCTCAGCAACGGGTTAATACTCTGCATCCTTACGTGGCAAGGCAGAGAATGGCTGAAAGATAATTTGAAACTCCACCCATGCCATATTCTTAATTACTACAACATTTGTTACAACTGTAGTTGGTTCATAAGAGGACTTTGGCGCCTCTTACTGGCGTGCCACCCCCGGGATATGATGCAAATGCCAAGTGTGATTTCCCCTTCGGTGCTCCGGGTTACAGTATTGATAACTACAAAGCTTTTAAGCATAAAGTATAGGATTTGCTTGATTCCAAAGCCATTAATTTTACCAATGACAATCCGAATATAAACCAGAACCCTATGCTGAACCACGGTGTAGCAAGGACTAATGCTATCATCGGAGGAGAAAGGCTAAATTTGATAACTGACGTAGAGGAGTTTAAGACTCCGTGGAGTTTTGTGAAGGTCAAATTGTTGAGAGGGGGTGTTCCCAGGATGTTCCGATAATTGTTCAAAGTGTAAGAAAAGACTTAAGGGCTGTGTTTTGTTGAAGGAAGGAATTCAGAAGATGATCGACGAGGGTTATTTACAATTTAATAGGGTGATTGAGGAGAATGAAGTGAATACTGAAAATGACAAAGTTGCTATTATATCTATCCCGTTCCGGACCGGTACCTTATGAAAGCACCAACGCCATTCCGTGGAATTACGGGGCCGAAGTATTTTGTAATGGTCAGAAGCAAGAATTGGTCAGTTCTTCTTATAAAGGTTCCTCTGTGGAGAACATAGTGGATACTGGTGGCATCACAAAAAGCGGCAGGATTTTCTCCTCGCCACAGAATATTGTTGATAAAGGAAAGGTGAAGGTTGTGGTAGAGGAAGAAGTTCAAAAGCAAGGGGAGAAAGACTCTTTGGCTAAAGAAATTGAAGAATTTATGAGGCTTATTCGTAAAAGTGGTCACAAGATCGTGGATCACTTGCATCAGACACCGTTTAAAATTTCTATCCTATCACTGATGTTGTGCTCCGAGGTGCACATAAATGCTCTATTAAAGATCTTGAATGTGAAATTTGTGCCACAAGAGATTTCTGTTAATCAATTGGAAGGAGTGGTGACCCACGTAAATGCTGGTAATGGTTTGGGCTTTACTGACTTAGACTTGACTCCTGCCAAGAGAAACCATAACCATGCTCTGCACATATCCATAGAGTGCAGGGGAGTTGTTTTATCCCATGTGCTAGTTGATACGGGATCCTCGCTTAATCTTTTGCCGAAGAAAACATTAATGAAGTTAGATACTTAGGGCTTCATCTGCACGCCAAGTGATTTCGTGGTAAGGGCATTTGACGGAACTAGGAGGTCGGTATTTGGTGAGATCACGTTACCAATTCAGGTGGGACTAGAGATCTTTGATGTAGTCTTTTATATCATGGACATCCAGCCGGTATATAGCTGTTTGCTTGGCCGACCTTGGATACCTGCTGGGGCAGTCACCTCGACTTTGCATCAGAAGTTGAAGTATATGGTGGAAAGGAAGGTTGTTACAGTCTGTGGAGAGGGGGATATTATGATCAATCATTTGTCATCATTTAAGTATGTGGAAGTAGATGGGGAGATTCATGAGACGTTGTGTCATGCTTTTGAAACAGTGCAAATTTAGGAGAGGCCTCCTGTAGAAGACAAAAGCCCAGAGATTTAGATGTCCTCGTTTAAGGAGGCCTTTGCAATTGTAGAATCTAGTTCTTCGCAGAAGTGGGGCCAAGTTCTAAATGTTTCTAACAAGCAAGACAAGTTTGGTTTGGGTTATAAGCCGTCCAGCTCTTCTCAAAGTGCTCCAAGGTACATAGGACCAGTACAATTCACCAGTGGCGGCGTTATCTACGACAAGATTAATACTATTGGGGAGGACGAAGGAGATAATGATTGTGATATGGATGCTTGGATTCGTCCATGTGTCCCCGGGCAAAGGCTTTGCAACTGGTTTGTGGAGAAGGTCATACAAGTCACATCAGAAACATAAATTTCCATATTTTTGATTATGTTTGGTCCTGCGCTCTGCCCAAGGAATAGTGACTTTGTTATGGTACTCTTTTCCTAACATTTAACTTTATCGTGAATAAAAATATGTCCTTTTGCATTCAAATTTTGTGATCTCTATTTTTCTCGTTTTATTTTTATGCAGTTTTATAAACAGAAAAATGGCAATGTGTTTTGTGTTTGTTTGCATATCATGATCAGCATAAAACATCAATCATGCAGGTTGTACATATCAGATACCATCGATCCTGATTCGGCTATGACTTTGTATGAATTTGATAATCCCATTTATCAAGTCGAAGAAGAGGCTGACGAAGATTGCGACCTACCTGAGGAACTGGCCAGACTACTCAAACAGGAGGAAATGATCATTTTGCCTCATCAGGAGGATATTGAAGTTATCAATCTAGGTACCGAGGACGACAAGAAAGAAGTTAGAGTTGGGGCTGCCCTAAAAGACGATGTCAAGATAAGATTGGTAGAAATGCTCCGTGAGTATAGAGATATCTTCGCTTGGTCTTACCAAGGCATGCCTGGGCTGGATACAAATATTGTGGTAAACCGCCTACCTCTTCGAGAAGAATACCCGCCTGTGAAGCAAAAGTTAAGGAGAACCATCCCGATATGGCAGTCAAGATCAAAGAGGAAGTCCAGAAGAAGTCAGATGTCGGTTTCCTTGCTGTTACCACTTACTTTTCGTGGGTCGCTAATATTGTTCATGTACCTAAGAAAGATGGGAAGGTCAGGATATGCATCGATTATCGAGATTTGAATAGAGCGAGCCCAAAAGACGATTTCCCACTCCCTCATATTGATGTTCTGGTTGATAATACAACCCAATATTCCTTTTTTCCCTCATGGATGGTTTCTCTAGGTATAACCAAATCAAAATGGCCCCAAAGGACATGGAGAAAACTACTTTTATCACGCCGTGGGGGAACTTTTGCTACAAAGTTATGCCTTTTGGATTGAAAAATGCAGGGGCAACTTACCAGCGGGCAATGGTGACTCTCTTTCATGATATGATTCATCATGAGATCAAAGTGTATGTTGATGACATGATTGCGAAGTCACAAACGGAGGAAGGACATCTGGTCAATCTATTAAAGTTGTTTGAAAGGTTAAGGAAATTCAAGTTGAGGTTGAATCCAAATTAGTGCACTTTCGGAGTGAGGTTAGGAAAGCTATTGGGGTTCATTGTCAGTGAAAAAGGAATTGAGGTAGATCCTGCCAAAATAAAAGCCATATAAGAAATGCCTAAGCCGAAAACTGAAAAAGAGGGTTCATGGTTTCCTGAGGAGATTGAACTACCTTTCAAGGTTCATATCTCATCTTACATCCACTTGTGAACCAATATTCAAATTTCTAAAGAAAGATCAAGCAGTCGTCTGGAATGAAAACTGTCAAAGGGGATTTGAGAAAATAAAAGAATATTTTTAGGAACCTCCAATATTAATGCCTCCGGTAATGTATCTCACGTTTCTTGAGAATTCAATGGGTTGTGTTCTCGGTCAACACGACGAGACAAGTAGAAAAGAGAATGCCATTTACTACCTGAGTAAAAAATTCACTGATTGTGAGTCGAGGTACTCAATGTTGGAGAAAACATGTGCGCTTGCTTGGGCAGCCAAACGCCTAAGGCAGTACATGTTAAATCACACAACCATGTTGATTTCGAAGATGGATCCAATTAAATATGTGTTTGAGAAGCATGAACTTTCTGGAAGAATTGCTAGATGGCATATGGTTCTGAAAAAATACGATATTCAATCTATTGAGGATTATCAACCTATGAGATTTGAATTTCCCGATGAGGATATAATGTTTTTGAGGATGAAAGATTGTGATGAGCCTCTACCTGATGAGGGTTCAGAAATTGGGTCCTAATGGAAATTGGTTTTTAGCGGTGCTGTTAATTCATAAGGCAATGGGGTCGGGGAAATTACAACTCCTCACGGTTCTCACATACCGTTCACTACCCGATTGACATTTGCTTGCACGAACAATGAGGCTGAATATGAAGCACGCATCATGGGTCTAGAAGAAGCTATTGATTTGAGAATCCAAAATCTGGATGTGTATGGTGATTCAGCATTAGTCGTCAACCAGATTAAAGAAGAGTGGGAGACTCGCCATGCTAACTTGGTATCTTACATGAACTATTCCAGGAGATTATTTCCTTTTTTTGATAGGGTTGAGTTTCATCACGTACCGAGGGCTGAAAATCAGATGGCGGGCGCTTTGGCAATGTTATCATCAATGTATAAGGGGAATTTTGGAATGACGCTCCAACAATCACTATCATGCGCCTTGATAGGCCAGCCTTTGTATTTACAGTAGAAAAAGCGCCATATGGGAAGCCTTGGTATTTTGACATCGTCCATTTTCTCAAGACTCGGGAGTATCCGCCTGGGGCATAAAGTAGAGACAATAAGACTCTGAGGAAGTTGTCGGGTAATTGCTACTTGAATAAGGACGATGTGATGTACAAGAGAAACTTTGATATGACATTGCTGATGGAAGAGGTCCACGAAGGTTCTTTTGGTACTCATGTCGGTGGGCATGCAATGTCTAGAAAACTATTGAGAGCAGGATATTACTGGATGACCATGGAGTCGACTATTTTAAGTATGCCAGGAAATGCCATAAGTATCAAATTTATGCCGATAAGATGCATGTGCCACCGAGTCCTCTTAATGTTTTGACATCTCCTTGGCCCTTTAATATGTGGGTCATTGACATGATTGGTAAGATTGAACTGACAGCCTCCAACGGACATTGTTTCATCCTTGTTGCCATTGATTATTTAACCAAGTGGGTAGAAGCAGCTTCTTTCGCCAATGTCACGAAGTAGGTGGTAGCCCGTTTTATAAAGAAGGACCTTATCTGCCGATATGGGATACCAGAATGAATCATTACTGACAATGGTTCGAATTTGAACAATAAGATGATGAAAGAATTGTGCCAGAGTTTTAAAATTGAACACCACAACTCTTTGCGGTATCGTCCAAAGATGAATGGTTTTGTTGAGGCAGCAAATAAGAATATCAAGAAGATTGTGCAAATGATGGTGGTGACCTACAAAGATTGGCGTGAGATGTTTCCATTTTCTTTGCATGGTTATCGCACTTCGGTGTGTATATCTACTGGGGTAACACCTTTCTCGCTGGTATATAGTACGAAAGTTGTTCCACCATTAGAAGTCGAAATTCCTTCTCTGAGGATATTGTCTGATGTGAAGCTTGATGAAGCAGAGTGGGTGAAGACCGAATTGAATCAATTAAGCCTGATTGATGAAAAGAGGTTGGCAGCTATCGCCCATGGACGACTATACCAGAGAAGAATGAAGAACGCATTTGATCAGAAAGTATGCCCTCGGCATTTCCAGGTAGGTGACTTGGTGTTGAAGAGGATCCCCCCCTCCACAACAGATCACAGAGGCAAATGGAATCCTAACTATGAAGGTTCATACATAGTAAGAAAGGTTTTCTCTAGAGGAGCCTTATTGCTATCAACCATGGACGACGAAGATTTTACATTCCCTATAAACGCAGACGTAGTGAAAAAATATTTTTCTTAAAATAGACCCGCTGGACATAAAAAGAAAAGTCTAGGCAAAAATAGGGCATTCCGGCGAATAAAAAAAAAGGGTTCGAGCAAAAATTAGGGATAAAATGAAAATAAAAAATGAACCCGCAAAGTTGAAAACCTGAAAAGGCAACTTTGGAAAAAAAAAGGGTATCCCGATGGATTGAAAACTCGCAAGGGCAATCCAGGAAAAAGTTAGGGATTTAAAAGCAAGTGACTACGGTCTGCGTTGATTTGTGAATTCATCTTGGTACATGGTCACCCCGAAGGTTAAAGATCAGTCCAATCAGTCTTTTCGGAAGAAAGAGCATTGGTGAAGCATCGAGGACATGCAGGTCATAGCCGAATCGACATGTGGTGGTTGTCTGTTTCCGCATTGCCGACATTTATGTATTTTCTTTTTTTTTTTTACTTTTTGTGCAATTTCCTCTTTTCAGGGATTGCATCCACTTGTAATTTTCCTATTTACATGCCTTTTTCTAATCAATACAATATTATTCACTCAAGGTGCTTTTCACTTATTTTCTTTACTTTGGTGTTTTTGTTTGCAGAAAGGGTGTCTATATTTTTGATAAACTTTACAGGTGAAAAGGTTAGGGGCTCTACAAAACATGCTTAAAATGAGAATTTACACGACCGATATCATGTATGGTAATTGAGGTAACCATTTTTGCAGTCTAGACGCCCTATTTATTGTTGAGTGCTTGTAGGTTGTTAAGGTTATTGCCCTAGTATTGCTTAACTCCTGTCAGAGAAGTTCCAAGAAGGTTTATACCAGTTGAGGTGTTCCTACGCAATCAGACAATGCTTCAGTAAAAGGCTCTTTGTCTCCCTATAGCAAAGTTTTTGTCATCCCCATAGAGTTTTGTTATCAAATCAGAAATGACGTCACCAGCAGTGGCATATGGTTAACCCCATCAGGGTAAGGGTGAAGGACGTCCTTCAATGGTAAGGTAAACGCCATGGCGTGGTTGATGTGTTAGACTATTCTCCCTAAGTATAGGTTGTTGTTGGTCTCCTCGACGAGAATCTAGCGGTGGTCGATATCTCCAGCAAAGTCCAATGGTCATTGGCATGTTCCAGGGTTGGTTCCCCCAATGAAGTTTGTTCTTAATTCCCCAACTGAGTGGTTTTCTTCCCCGAGGAGACCTTTGTTTAGGAGGGCCATTCAGGGCATTCTCCTCGGCAGATTTTGGTTTGTAGTTGTTCTTTTCAACTTTTCTTCCGGTGGTGTTCTCTTATATTTACATTTTGCATAACATCTTCCCAAACGCGTAGCATTTCCATTTTGTATGGAACATTACGCCATATTCAAACATATGCATCTTGAAGCATAAGCCAAGTTCGGTTTTGCTTTGGCCAGGCGTTTCTCCAGTTGATATTGGTGTGACTTAAGATCTTGTCATCTTTAATCGGGCAGGTCATTGATAAACGTGTTCATCTTTTTACCCAGACAGAGTTAGTTTGTTTTAAACATCTCGTTCCCCAGCAGCGCCTCTTTCCCAGGTTGTGATTCGTTTGATTCTACTTCGTGTATACCTGTTTCATCCCAACTCTTGGTTGGTAATCCCCAACGTGGTCATCTTTTCTTGTGAGGTTATTCCAACTTTTGGTTGGTTTCCTTTTGACCTCCCCGCAGAGTCGCTTTTCCAACTCTTGGTTGGTATTTAATTGTTTCATTCCAACTTTTGGTTGGTGGTATTTACTTATGGAAATCCTAACTTTTGGTTAGTAACTCCCGTTATCCCCACTTTTGGTTGGTAATCTTTGTATTTCCCCGACAAGTTTGTTTCCTAACTTTTGGTTGGTGGTATTTGCCTTTCATCCTATAGATGTTCTTGATTGGCTGCATTTTATGGTAGAACATTGTTGTGTGTAGATGTCTTGACTGATGTCATGACATGCTTGTGTAGTGTACTGCAGAGTAAGTTTGGTTAGCTAAGACAGAGTTTATTGGATGTCAAGCTGGATGTTGTGACATCAGATAGCTGCCAGCAAGGGTGCTGTTTGTTTTTCTGTTAGGCTTCCTTAGTGATCTCAGGCTAGATTTCAGGAAACATTCTAGGCAGTGCTGATCATGAAAGGAAACGCCTATGGCCTAATTCTTAGGACCTTGAATTATGGAAAGTGGTTTAACTTGGTTAAACCTAATTTATGTTAATTAGGTCCAAGGCCCATGAGCTGCATATAAATAAGAGTGGTATCTCTTATTTTCTGCAGAGTTTTAGATTGAAGAATTCAGTTGGTGTGTTGTGTATCTTCACGTGTGTTTTTGTGTCTTAGGTTTAATTGTGAGCCAAGCAATCATCACCTAGATGATTGTATTGGACTAGGGTGTTTTTGAGTTGTATGTTGATTGTGTCACTCTAAGCTTTTAAGCACGAGTGTTGTGTCTCTTGATTGAAGTTGTGAAGCAAGATCAAGATTTGTTTGAAGTGTGTCTTCTTTTTGAATCTGTTAATTATTGGGTTGATATCACTGCTGTGATTGAGGGGGAGTGAGTAGGAACTCAGGTCTAGAGTTAGATTGAAATTGCATTAGGTAGGTCTTAAGTGAAGAGTGCAAACTGGTTGTTGGCTCTGAATTAACACCACTTATAGTGGATTTCCTCCCTGGCTTGGTAGCCCCCAGAGTAGGTGTGATTTGCACCGAACTGGGTAAATAATTCCATGTGTTCTTTACTGCTGTTATTAAGTGTTTACTGTTAAAGTTAATAATCTGTTCAGAAGCATATGTCATAACATCCGTTATAACATCGACTTTCTATTACTAGAATTTCAATTGGCATCAGAGCAGGCACCCTGCCTGTTATTTTCTGGGTGAGATCTAGGAAAGATAAATTCTGGTACTATGGACAAGGATGTAGGATTTACAAATAGACTACCCATTCTGGATGGATCTAACTATGACTACTGGAAACCTCATATGATAGCTTTCTTGAAATCTCTGGATAGCAAGGCCTGGAGAGCAGCTAACTCAGGATGGGAATATCCAGTGAAGACAGAGAAAGATGGATTAACTGGGCTAATACCTGAAAAAGAATGGAGCAAAGAGCAAGAAGCTTTGGCTCTTGGGAATTCTAAGGCCCTTAATGCTCTATTCAATGGGATAGATAAGAATATCTTCATACTTGTGCATCACTGCGAACTGGCCAAAGAGGTTTGGGATACTCTCAAAACAACTCATGAAGGTACTTCTAAGGTCAAGATGTCTAGACTACAGATGTTGACTACAAAGTTTGAGAATCTAAGGATGAAAGAGGATGAGACGATCCATGAATTCTACATGAATATTCTGGAGATTGCCAATACATCAGGAGCCTTAGGAGAAAAAATGTATGAAGAAAAACTTGTAAGAAAGATTCTCAGATCATTGCCCAAGAGATTTGCCATGAAGGTTATGTTAGAACACAGATTGGTGTTTCTTATATCTCTATGTTTTGATGATAACTTTTATGGAATTTTGTAATGAGTAAATATACACTCTAAAATTTGTTCAAGTATTATTGTTTCAGGTATAAAGTTAAATACTCTTAAAGAAGCAAAATACATAAGTACAAAGAAACTATGCAAAGCTCTGAAGCGCTGCCAGAAGGATCTGAAGCAGAAGCTACAGAATGATCTGAAGTGTTAATGAAAGAAGTATACAAAAGCTGAAAGCTCTGATCTTATCAGACTCTGAAGTTCTTTTCACTACAAACTCAGAGGCTTTAATAACCAGACTCTTATCGTTAATATTCACGCTCAAAGCACATAACTGCTGCATACTCTGATGAAGACTCTAATCAAGACTGAGACTCTGATTTATCAAAAATCTGATCAAGACTGAGACTCTGATACATTAAAGATCTGATCATCTATCAAGACTCTGAACTTATCATTCATCTTAAGCTCTGATCATCTTAAAGCATTCCATACCTTTTAAAGCTTACCACAAGTTCTGAAGTGCAGATCATTAAGACTTCATATTGAAGAAAGCTTGTTGAAGAAGCTGTAAACTTGATTAGACGTGGTGCTACTTCCAAAGTAACCAACGACTAATTTGTCCAAAGAAGTGACGTGGTGCAAATCCCAAGGCTTCTACAACCATACCTTTCTGCAGAAAGCATATCTCTGCCCATACCTTTGGTGATGAAAAGTCATACAATCAAATATTATATTAAGCTACACATCACTCAAAGCATTCGATATATTTGAGTATGAGAAAATAACCAACAGAGAAACTGCCTTTGATATATTTGAATCCTTGAAGATGACTCATGAAGGGAACTCTCAAGTCAAAGAAACCAAGGCTCTGGCGCTGATCCAGAAGTATGAAGCTTTCAAGATGGAAGAATCTGAATCTATTGAAGCAATGTTTTCCAGATTCCAGATTCTCACTGCTGGCCTAAAGGTTCTGGACATGGGTTACTCTACAGCAGATCATGTCAAGAAAATAATCAGAAGCTTGCCAACCAGATGAAGACCCATGGTCACTGCTCTGAAGCTGGCAAAGGATCTGAACAAGATTACACTGGAGGAACTAATCAGTTCTCTAAGGAGTCATGAGATTGAACTAGAGGAAGATGAGCCTCTAAAGAAAGGTAAGTCAATTGCGTTAAAATCTAATAAAGTTGTTAAAGCATTGCAGGTATTAGAAGAAAGCTCTGAAGAGTCTGCTTCTGAAGATGAAGAAGAACTATCATTGCTATCCAGAAGAATCAATAAACTCTGGAAGAATAAGCAAAGGAAGTTCAAGAACTTTAGAAAACCAGATCAACACAAAGAATCTTCTGGGCACAGAAGATCTGGAGAACACTCTGGATACAGAAGATCTGGAGAATCCTCTGGACACAGAAGATCTGGAAAAAGAGAGGTTGTTTGCTATGAATGCAAAGAACCTGGACACTACAAGAGTGATTGTCCAAAGCTTCAGAAGGAGAACCCAAAAAGAAAGTCAGATCACAAAAAGAAAGTTCTGATGGTTACCTGGGATGACTCAGATGCATCTAATTCGTCATCAGAGTCAGAAGAGGAATGTCCAAATGTAGCATTCATGGCTGACATTGAGGACAGTGTTGAATCATCTGGATCAGAATCAGAATCTGATTCTGAGGAGGTATTTGCTGAACTTTCTAGACAAGAACTTGTTGAAAGTTTATCTAATATTCTTGAAAACTATAGTAAAGTTAAACTCAAATACAAAACGCTTCTAAAGCATATTGAATTTGAGAGTAACAAGTTTGAATCAGAAATAGATGAACTAAAAGCTGAAAATCTTCAACTGAAAATAATTTAGAAACTGCTCAACTAAACTCTGATTCAAAATCTGAATCATGCTCTAAAAATATTTTACAAGAGTATGACTATAGTTTCAGGAAGTTTCTAACTAAAAGCCTAGATAGAAGCAAAATGGCTTCAATGATCTATGGTATTAGCAGAAACTATAGAAAAGGTGTTAGATATAAATCTTTCTCTTATGAAGATTCAAATCCAAAATCTGTAGATAAACTGGATATCAAGTATCCTCCTTTATATTCTCAATTTACATTTGGTCACTTGAATGATATTAAACATACAAGTTCTAATCAGAAAAAACCTGTGTTTAATAAATCTAAAGCTAATCAGAACAAGTCTTATGTTGAAAGACAGAAGTTCAGAAAAAGCTGTAAGGCAACTAACCAAAAAAGACCCAAGAAAATCTGGGTACCTAAGGATAAGATAATCTATGTTGCAGACATCCTTAGCAGCAAAGTCAAGACTCCAGTCATGGTACCTGAACTCTGGATGCTCACGACATATGACGGGAAAAATGTCTATGTTCCAAAGTCTGGAGCTTAGATCTGGAGAAGATGTCAGGTTTGGAGGGAATCAGAAGGGAAAATAATTGGCTCTGGAACCATATGCAATGGTAAATTTCCTTCCATAACTAATATCTTGCTTGTTGAAGGGTTAGCTCATAATCTATTGTCCATAAGTCAATTAAGTGACAATGGTTATGACATTATCTTTAATCAAAAGTGTTGCAAAGCTGTTAGTCAAAAGGATGGCTCAATCCTCTTTAATGGTAAAAGGAAAAACAACATTTATAAAATTAGTCTTTCAGAACTTAAGGTTCAGAATGTTAAATGCCTTATGTCTGTTAATGAGGAGCAACGGGTCTGGCACAAAAGATTGGGTCATATTAATATGAGACGCATATCTCAGATTAATAAGCTTAATCTGGTCAGAGGACTTCCTAATCTGAAGTTCAACTCAGATGCTCTTTGTGAAGCATGTCAGAAAGGAAAATTTTCAAAATCATCTTTTAAATCCAAAAATGTTGTTTCAACTTCAAAACCATTAGAGTTACTTCACATTGATCTGTTTGGACCAGTGAAAACTGCACCCATCAGAGGCAAGAAGTATGGATTAGTCATTGTTGATGACTACAACAGATGGACATGGGTAAAATTCCTAAAACACAAGGATGAGTCACATTCTGTGTTCTTTGACTTCTGCAAACAAATCCAAACTGAAAAAGATTTCAAAATTGTTAAAGTCAGAAGTGATCATGGTGGTGAATTTGAAAACAAACATTTTGAAAAATATTTTAATGAAAATGGCATTGCTCATGATTTCTCATGTCCTAGAACTCCACAACAGAATGGAGTTGTAGAGAGGAAAAATAGAAATTTGCAAGAAATGGCCAGAACCATGATCAATGAGACTAACATGGCAAAACATTTTTGGGAAGAGGCAATTAACACAACATGTTACATACAGAACAGTGTGTCAATTAGACCTCTTCTGGAAAAGACTCCTTATGAATTGTGGAGGAATAGAAAGCCAAACATTTCGTATTTCCATCCTTTTGGATGTATTTGTTTTATACTAAACACTAAAGAGAATCTTATCAAGTTTGATTCTAAAGCACAAAAGTGTTTCATGCTTGGATATTCTGAACGCTCTAAAGGCTACAGAGTATACAATACTGAGACACAGATTGTGGAGGAATCTATACATGTTAGATTTGATGATAAGCTTGGCAATCAAAAGCCAAAGCAGATTGAAAACTCTGCAGATGGAGAAGTTATTCTCATAGAATCTGAGAAACCAGAGGTAGAGAAAGCTCAAGAAGAAGCTACGCCAGATGCAAATCCATTAGCTGCTCAGATGAATAACATGAATATTTCTGAAGAACAAACAATTAAAGGATCATCCAGAATCAAGGCTTCTCATCCAGAAGAAATGATTATTAGGAAGAAAGATGACTCTATAAGAACAAGGTCGTTTATAAGATCATCTGGAACGTCACTTCTTGGGTTGGTGTCTATTATTGAACCAACATCTGTGGATGAGGCTCTGAGTGACAATGATTGGATACTTGCAATGCAAGATGAGCTAAATCAATTTACAAGAAATGATGTGTGGGATCTGGTTCCTAGACCAAAAGGTTTCAACATTATTGGAACAAAGTGGGTATTCAGAAATAAACTAAATGAGCAAGGAGAAGTTGTTAGGAACAAGGCAAGGCTAGTAGCTCAAGGGTACAGTCAACAAGAAGGTATTGATTACACTGAAACTTATGCTCTAGTGGCAAGGTTAGAATCTATACGCCTTCTTATTTCATTTGCTGCACAACATAACATCACTCTATATCAGATGGATGTTAAGAGTGCCTTCTTAAATGGTATTATAGAAGAAGAAGTTTATGTCCATCAACCTCTTGGTTTTGAAAGTGATAAATTTCCAGATCATGTTTTTAAACTCAAAAAATCTCTTTATGGTCTGAAACAAGCTCCCAGAGCTTGGTATGAAAGATTAAGTAATTTTCTTCTGGAAAAGAACTTTATCAGAGGCAAAGTGGAAACAACTCTTTTCTGTAAAACATTTAAGAAAGATTTACTAGTTTGTCAAATTTATGTGGATGATATTATTTTTGGATCTACCAATATTATGCTGGGAAAGGAGTTTGCTTTGTCTATGCAGGCTAAATTTGAAATGAGTATGATGGGAGAACTTAGATTCTTTCTGGGAATCCAAGTAAATCAGACTCCAGAATGCACATATATTCACCAGACTAAATATGTCAAAGAGCTTCTGAAGAAATTCAATCTGAATGAAAGCAAATTGGCAAAGACTCCAATGCATCCTACAAGCACACTTGGTAAGGAAGAGGTAAGTAAGAAAGTTGATCAAAAACTTTACAGAGGTATGATTGGATCTCTCTTATATTTGACTGCTTCAAGACCTGATATTCTATTCAGTGTGTGTCTGTGTGCTAGATTCCAATCAGATCCTAGAGAATCACACCTAACAGTTGTTAAGAGGATTCTAAGGTATCTGAAAGGCACTACTAATGTGGGTCTGTGTTACAGAAGATCTGATGAGTATAAATTAGTTGGATTCTGTGATGTTGACTATGCTGGAGACAGAGTAGAACGTAAAAGTACTTCTGGAAGTTGTCAATTTCTTGGAAGTCATCTGATCTTTTGGTTCATCAAGAAGCAACCCACAATTGCACTTTCAACAACAGAGACAGAATATATTGCTGCTGCTAGTTGTAGCACCCAGATGCTCTGGATGAAAAGTCGACTAGAAGATTATCAGATCTTTGAGAGTAACATTTCTATCTTCTGTGATAATACTTCTGCTATATGCTTATCTAAAAACCCCATTTTACACTCTAAAGCTAAGCATATAGAGATTAAACATCATTTCATCAGAGACTATGTTCAGAAGGGAATTATCAATTTAAACTTTGTAGATACAGATCATCAGTGGGCTGATATCTTTACAAAACCCCTTGCTGAAGATAAATTTAAATTTATTCTGAAAAATATTAGTATGGACTTCTGTCCAGAATAAAATATTCATCAGATGAAATTTTTTTTAGATGATAAATGTCTAAACTCTGAAGTATTTCTTCTGTTGAATTTTGTGTTTATTTCTTTGTGTGTAAATCTGAACTAACAAGGCTCAGAGGATCTGAATGTTGCCTAACGTGTCATTTCTCCAAGAGTTTCAGAGGCACATGCAAGCAAACACGTGTAGCTCAAAATCTGGAAAGGTAGAGTGCACCATACTGAAGTGACATTTGAGGTATTGCTTTGAAAATCCAAAATCTCTTGATTTTCCCCCCTTCTGTCAGAATCTTAAATGTTTGATATGATTTTATTCCTTGCATTAATTGCTTGATTTGATTATGGTTCACTTCGTTCAATGCTTGTGCACGCTTGAGAGTGTGTGTCTTTTTGCATGCCCTAAAATTTTTCTATAAATTCTCACAACACTTCACAAATAACACTTTACTCTTATCATCTCTCATATGCATTTCTGCCTTCTCTATTGTTTCCATCTCATTTCAAAACCCAAAAACTCTCGAAAACCCAGACGCATCTCAAGAACCTCAATGGCTTCACCTTCTTCAACACCTGCTCAGATGAAAACTTCAATTGTTGCTGCATCATCTCCAAATGTTGCTGGTTCATCCCAAACTGCTGTTGTGTACCAAGCACCTGTAAGAACTTTTCTCACTCCATTCAAAGAACTTGAAGTTCTGTGTGAGAAATTTGTAGATTTTGAATCCATCAAAGAAAATGGTTTTGATCTCCTTTCAACCATCAAAGCTCAGAACTGGGAAAAGTATTTTGATAGGATGATGGGTCCTGTTTATCCAACTTTGGTAAAAGAAATCTGGATACACGCTCAAGTTTGCCCTAAGTTTATTCATTCATCTGTTCTTGAGAAGGAAATTGTCATCACTGAAAAATTAATCAGACAACTACTTAAGTATAAGGAAACTGAGGGAATCACAAGTATGACTACTGATCGTGTGGATTTGGCTGAAATTTTTCAAGAAGATTGTGTTTCTAGAGAACCATCCAATAAAGTCAGAGATTTGAAACCTATTTACAGAATCTGGGCTAAAATCTTCATGAGTTCAATCTTTCATAGGAAATCTTCTAACTCACCAGATTATGTAAATTCAGAACAAATGTACTTCATGTTCTGTATGAGTAAAGGAAAGAAAGTGGATTTACCTTATCTTCTGTTTAGTCATCTTCTGAACCATATCAAAGAAACAAGAGAAGAAGTAAGGATTAAAGCTGGAAAAATCAGAACTTGGATCCCTATGGGAAGATTAATATCAGACATTCTAACAGAGAATGGTCTTGTGAAACATCTATTTAATGCTGGGGTGATAGAGGATCTGTCCTATGTTATAGGATCTGTCATAAATGGGAACACTCTGAAGAAAATAAAGGTCATTTCAGAGCTTGCTGGAAAACCCAAGAAATTTCACTCTGAAGATGTCAGCAGAAGGAGAATTCCTTTAGCAGATTTTCCTATGTTCAGTGCTGATGAACCTAGGCACATCATTCTGACATACATTGCTGAATGTTTAAGAGATGGTATTCCTCTGCCTGCTAACATAGTATAGAAGGAAGGAGAAGTATTTCCAAATCTTCTAAGAGAAAGGCGCAGGAATAGAAAGGCTGAGGAAGGATCTTTTGCACAGCCCAAGAGGAAAGTCTCTGATGTTGGTGACAAGCCTGAAAAGGACAAGAAGCGAAAGGAAAATCCTCCAGAAGCTACTGTGGAAGAAATCAGAGAAACAATTCACCAGGTATTAACATCTGATCCCAAACCATATGTACCTTCATCCTCACCTTCATCTCCACCATCTCCTCTTAAACCATCTAAATCTAAATCATCTGTACCTCATTCATCTGAACCCATTTCATCTCCTAACAAACATTCTCAACCATCTTCTGTTCAACTACCATCTGAACCCCCTCAACAGAAATCATCTGAACATCAACCCCCTCAACAAAAACAATTTGAACCACAACAATAACCATCATCTGAATCACAAAAACAACAATCCTCTGAACAACAAACACAATCAGAACAACAAAAACAATCTGAACCACTCTCTTCTACTCAACCACCAGAAGAACCAACCATCAAAAATCCTGAACCATCTGTCCAACAACCATCTGGAAACATTCTGGATGTATCACCACTTGCAACCTTGTATGTCCTCTCTTCAACTTCATGTCACTCAACTGAATCATCTGATTCTGATGAATCTGAAGTCCCATCACCAACTAGCTTACAAATTCCTGATCCCTATAAACCACTACCATCTGATCTACCTACATCTAACAACCTTCTTCGCTTCAAATTCAACTTCACAGATTTTATACCATCCTCATCTGATGTTGTTACATCAACACCATCTGATGCTGACACCTCCATTCCTCAACTCACCATACCACAAACATCCATACCACAACCATCTGAACATCCATCATCTGATCACCCACCTCCTGAACCATCACAACCTGACACCATAGAGGACTTTCTCAACCCAAAACCCAGATAAGATGTTTCTACTCTGTTCAAGAATTTCAAGAAGGAACTACGTATGGGAATTGCTTCTGTGGAGAAAGAGTGCATGGCTAGTTTGGATCCTGCTGAATCTGAAGCTTCTTGGAACAGATTCATATCAAAATTTGACTCTGCTGCATCTGACCTCAGAACACTCTGCGCTGATGATGCAAAGGCTAAGTTTGCTGAAATGGCCAGATAGACTCTGCTGAACATTATCACAACTCTAGTGCTTCTTCTAGAAGATGCTCCTGCTGAAGATTCTATAATGATAGAAGATACTCCTGCATCTGACATGGATATTGATCATCCAATGGCAACTGCATCTGCTTCTAAACCTTCTTCATCTGAGATGAAGACTGAGATTCCAGATGTTGTCCAAGAAGTCAAGGAAATCAGAACATGGATGATAAAACAGGAACAGACTACTGAAGAAATCAAGACTTGGATGGCCAAGCAAGAAGAGTCCACTGCTAAGATTACGGATCTTCTGACCTTGATTGTTTCTCGCCAGCCCTAGTTTTCTTTCTCATGTCTTCGCATTCTTGTTTTACACATGCTTTCTGTTTGTTCTATTTTTCTATCATCAGCTGAATGAACTTCTAATGTTGTTGTGCCATTTTGATCTGATTAAATCTGGCCGTTTTGTCCTTCATTTGTATGTTATGTTTTTCTCTTCTTCTGTTACCTTTTCTGTCTTTAAAATTCTTTTTGATAATGACAAAAAGGGGGAGAAAGAGAAAGAGAATTTGAATGTTCAATCCATAAGCAAATACTAAAAATGAAATTCAGACATTGTTTGAATTTCACATTGAATCTTAAGACTTTCAGATCTCACTATGTCATCTAACAAAATGATCTGAAGTTACCCTGAGAATTATCCAACCAGGCTCTGATCCTTGAAAGCAAATTTTGACTCTGATTCTGGAAGATACACCAGACTCTTCATTTTGAAAGAAATTATCAGACTCTAATTCTGGAAAGCATCCAAGCTCAGATTCTTTCTCTCAACAAGGATTTCTACCAGGTTCTGAAATATACTCAAGCAAAAAGGGAAGTGTTCTCTTCTATTAGAGTATTCATTTCAGGGGGAGATTCTTAATCTCAGGGGGAGTTATTTATTTTATTTCTCTTTATTGAACAAAATTCCCTATGTTTTGTCATCATCAAAAAGGGGGAGATTGTTAGAACACAGATTGGTGTTTCTTATATCTCTATGTTTTGATGATAACTTTTATGGAATTTTGTAATGAGTAAATATACACTCTAAAATTTGTTCAAGTATTATTGTTTCAGGTATAAAGTTAAATACTCTTAAAGAAGCAAAATACATAAGTACAAAGAAACTATGCAAAGCTCTGAAGCGCTGCCAGAAGGATCTGAAGCAGAAGCTACAGAATGATCTGAAGTGTTAATGAAAGAAGTATACAAAAGCTGAAAGCTCTGATCTTATCAGACTCTGAAGTTCTTTTCATACAAACTCAGAGGCTTTGATAACCAGACTCTTATAATTAATATTCACGCTCAAAGCACATAACTGCTGCATACTCTGATGAAGACTCTAATCAAGACTGAGACTCTGATTTATCAAAAATCTGATCAAGACTGAGACTCTGATACATTAAAGATCTGATCATCTATCAAGACTCTGAACTTATCATTCATCTTAAGCTCTGATCATCTTAAAGCATTCCATACCTTTTAAAGCTTACCACAAGTTCTGAAGTGCAGATCATTAAGACTTCATATTGAAGAAAGCTTGTTGAAGAAGCTGTAAACTTGATTAGACGTGGTGCTACTTCCAAAGTAACCAACGGCTAATTTGTCCAAAGAAGTGACGTGGTGAAAATCCCAAGGCTTCTACAACCATACCTTTCTGCAGAAAGCATATCTCTGCCCATACCTTTGGTGATGAAAAGTCATACAATCAAATATTATATTAAGCTACACATCACTCAAAGCATTCGAAAAAGCTATAAAAGGAGAACTACTTCAACATTTTGAGGTTGCTAATTCACTACTCATCTTTTGCTCATTGCTAGATCACTCAGAAAGAAATACACATTTGATTCATCTAAAGAGAAAATCTCTCAAGATCTTACTCATTTGATCTTTCATAAAACCATATAGTTTTTGTTGTAGTTAATCTTAAGTGTAAACATCACAGTTGTGATACAACTTATTAGAAGCATTCAAACACTTGTTAGTTTACATTAAATTGTAAGAAGTTCCTTAAGAAGACCAAGGTGTGGTCAGTAGTACTTGAGAAGACTAAGACAGTTGTTCTTAGTGCTTTCTATTGTAATCAGTTGATCAATAGTGGATTAAGTCCTTGCAAAGAAAGGCAAATCATCTTTGATAAGGTGGACTGGAGTAGTTGAGTTCAACGAACCAGGATAAAAATCTTGAGTTGTTTTTATTGCCATATTCTTTAAAACTCTTATTCAACCCCCCCTCTAAGTGTTTTTCTTACCTTCAGGTTACTGCTATAGAAGAGGCTCAAGATATCAGTAACATGAAGGTTGATGAACTCATTGGTTCTCTCCAAACCTTTGAAATGAGAATGTGTGAACATGCTGAGAAGAAGAACAAAATCATAGCTTTTGTATCAAATACTAAAGAGGACTCAGATGAAGGCAATGGTGGAAGTGAGGAAAATCTATCAGAAGCTATAGCTATGCTTGGAAGACAATTCAACAAACTTATCAAAAGAATAGATCAGAAGACCAGACCTAATGTCAATAACATTTCCTCTGACATCAGCAGAAGAGGTAAATATGAAGAAAAGTCCAACCAAGGCAAAGGAATTCAGTGCCATGAATGTGAAGGCTATGGTCACATTAGAGCTGAATGTCCCACTTACCTCAAGAAGAAAAAGAAAGGTCTAAATGTAACCTGGTCTGATGGAGATTCTAAGAGTGGATCAGAAGAAGAATCTGCAAAACATGTCACTGCACTAACTAGTGTATGTGTATCTGATGATGATTCTAGTGAAGATGAGCTGACTTTTGATGAATTTGCAGCCTCATATAATAAGCTGTGTATCAGAAGTGCAGAAGTGTACCAATAAGGGGATAAGCAAAAGAAACTCATAAGGGAGTTGGACGCTCAGAATAAAGAGCATCTTGCAACCATAGACTCACTCAACAGTGAGGTCAAGTTGTTGAATTCCAAACTTGATCAGATGTTAAAGTCTATCAGGATGTTAAACAATGGGACTGACACTCTAGAAGAAATTCTACAAAATGGTCAAAAAGCAAGAGACATGTCAGGAATAGGCTTTGTTGGTGAACATGGACCCATCTTGGGGCTCAAGAGGCCAAATCCTGAAAATCATAGGTCAAACCAGATGTCATGACTGATGTCTCAACATCAGGAGAACAAAAGCATGAACTAGACAAAGAGAAAGTTCCAAAGGTGGAGGTGTCACTACTGTGGAAGATTTGGACACATAAAGCCTTTTTGCTTCAGGCTGCATGGATTTCCCAGCCACACTCATCAAGTCAAACCCAAACAAGATGCTCCTATCAAGAAACAACAATGAGTTGCTAAGGATGTGGCACTAATAGCTCATACCTCTCTAAGGGTATCAGCCAAAGAAGACTGGTATTTTGATAGTGGCTACTCTAATATATGACTGGAATAAAGAACCTATGGGTGGACATCAAACCTCATTCCACTAGTTATGTGACCTTTGGTGATGGAGCTAAAGGGGAAATCAAAGGTGTTGGAAAACTAGACTGTCCTGGAGTTCCAGACCTAGACAATGTGTTGCTGGTAAAAGGAATGACTGCAAACCTTATTAGTATCATTCAGCTCAGTGATCAAGGACTCAATGTCAAATTCACTAAGGGAGAATGTGTTGTCACCAATGGAGAAAATGAGGAAGTCATGAGGGGATCTAGATCTAAAGACAATCGTTACTTATAGGAGCCTAAAGTCTCAAGTTACTCCATTGTTTATTCTATGGCCAAAGAAGAAAAGGAGGTAAAACTGTGGCATCAAAAACTTGGTCATCTTCATCTAAGAGGGATGAAAAAGATCATATCCAAGGAAACAATGAGAGGAACTCCAAAGCTAACAATTGATGAAGGAAAATTCTGTGGTGAATGTCAGGTTGGCAAGCAAACCAAGATGTCACATCCAAAGATTGGACATCCTACAACTTCCAAAAATATGGAACTGTTGCACATGGACTTGATGGAATCCATGAATGATGACCAGCATGAAGAAACCAATGTCACAGAGGATGTTGAAACATTCCTTGAAACTCATACTGATGCTGAAGATCCTCATGGTGTACCTCCAGATTCTGAGTCAGAAGCTCTCAACAAAGGACCTTTTATCAGAATCCAGAAAGATCATACCAAAGATCTCATCAGAGCAGATTGCAGAGGATGTGACCCTATTCTATGTGGGTATTGTGATGCTGATTAGGCTCGGAGTGCTGATGACAACGCATCTGGTGGACGTTTCTTCTTAGGGAACAAACTCATATTGTGGTTCATCAAGAAGCCAAATTGTGTCTTCTTATCCACTGCTGGAGCTAAATACATAGCAACGGGTGGCAACTGTTCCCAAATGGTCTGGATGAAGCCAATGTTAACTAAACACAATGTCACTCAAAATGTCAAGACATTATACTATGACAATCTTAGTGCCACCCATATTTCCAAGAACCCAATTCAGCATAGCAGAAGCAAGTATAATGATAACAGACATCATTTTAGAAGAGATCCTGTTGAGCTTAGGGATACTGAACTACAAATTGCTGACATTGTTACAAGAGATCTCGAGGCTACTCAATTTGAAAACTTAAGAAGCAAGTTGGGAATTTGTCTCTATGAGGAATTATAGCAATTAATGGTATTTGGGAATTATATTTTGAACAGTTTAAATATTAATCATCTGCTAATAGGTCAAAAGTTTAAGTTCCCTCTTCTTTTGCAATCATATCACTCTAGCCCCTACACACGATACGTTTGCTTCATTTGGTGTCCATACCACTCCTTCATCTTCCATACCTCCCTCAACAACCACATAAAACTTTCTCTCACATTGTCAAAGCCTCCTGAAATGTCTCAACAACCAGACTCTATCTCTCCCAAGAAGATGTCCTCCATCGATGATCTGGCTTCTGGTTCTAGAATTGACCCTATCAACCCTAACCAGGTTCTTGAGGTGGCACCTCTGCGAATGTTGACCCCAGAAGGTCTGAGTGTGAAGAAGTCACGAAATCCACATGCAAGAAGACCTAAAGAATTAGTCTCAGGTCAGGCTCCTCACACTTCATCCTCCATCCCTCATGATGACACAAATAAGGAAGGCTCTAGGTATGTCCACAATACTATTGCAAAATTAGTATCTAGGATATTAAATGAACCACATGATGTGCCTGGGATATTCATCACTGAGGTTCCTGCACCCCACCTGGACCAACAAACTGATGTTAATCAAGATGTTGAAGCCATGGATACGTCCTTAGGAAAGAATGGTGATAAGGGTCAAACTGTTGAGAATGATGATGATGATGAAGCTGGTAACGATGATGATGATGATGTCCAGAATGATGATGCTGTTGAAGAGTGTAATGCTAATATGGTGAATCTTGATGACTACTGAGATAATGATCTGATAGCAACTATCAACCCTAGCATAGCCAAAAGGCTCATGACTAGGAAAGGAAAGAAGGATGCTGCTCAAAGTCCTCCCAAGAAGAAAAATGTGTCAAAAAGTACTCATGTTGGCCCTACAAAAGCATGGAGCAAAGTGGTTCTAAAGAAAAGAAAGGCTAAAATTAGTACTGAATCTGACTCTGACTCGGATGTTGCCTGTGATGTCACTGACATCCCTCCCAAGAAGAAGCCAACAACTAGAAAACTGGCTGCTAGTGTACCTGAGGTACCTATTGATAGTATCTCGTTTCATTATCCCTCTAGTATCAACAGGTGGAAGTATGTGTACCAGAAGAGGTTGGCCTTGGAAAGAGAGTTGGCTCAAGATGCTCTAGAGTGTAAGGAAATCATGGACTTGATTCATGTAGCCGGGTTAATGAAGACTGTCACCCAGTTTTCTAAGTGTTATGAAATACTGGTGAAGGAGTTCATTGTGAATCTATCAGAAGACTGTGCTGATAGAAATTCTAGTGATTTTGGAAAAGTGTATGTGAGAGGAAAGTGTGTCACCTTCTCCTCAACTGTTATCAATTATTATCTAGGAAGATCTGATGAAGCTCAACCTGATTTAGCTGCTTTTGACAACAAAGTCTATCAAGTTATAACTGCCAACCAGGTCAAAAGCTGGCCCTTAAAAGGGAAACTGGTTGCCAGTAAACTAAGTGTGCAATATGCTATGTTACATAAGATTGGAGCTGCCAACTGGGTGCCTACAAACAACAAATCCATTGTTGCTACTGTCCTAGGAAAATTCATCTATGCTGTTGGAACCAAGACAAAGTTTGATTATGGGATCTACATCTTTGATCAAACAATGAAGCATGCATGAAGTTACAGTGTGAAAGGCCTCATTTCTTTTCCATCCATTATCTATGGGATCATATTGAATCAGTATCCTAATATCCTAAAAGAAAATGACTCTGTGTGCAAGAGAGAAAATCCCTTGTCTTTTCACCACAAGCTGTTTCAAGGAACTCATGTTCTTGACATTGTCATGACTTCTGCTGAGACATCCAAGGGGAGCTCAAGAACAGGGAAAGTTGAGGTCATTGTTATGCTCAAGGAGACATGCAAAGAGCTGGAGACACAAAAGCTGACTCTGGAAAAGTTGATCAGCTCTCTTGAGAAGGATGAAGATGCTGAGTTTGCTGTCAATGATAAGGATAAGCAGGATGATGGTTCTAGGGAAGGTGATGACCATGAAGATGAGTCAGAAGAAGCAACTTCCAGTTATGAGGATGGCACTGATGAAGAAAGGGATAGTGATGGTGTTGGCTCTGAGTCTGATGACTAGAGCTCTTAGTTTTGTTTGCCACACAGAGGGAGCAGTATGTAACCCCAGAACAAATATCTTGTGAACAACTATTATGTGTTGTAATGTTCCTTTAACATATGTGTTTCTGACCTGTTTGATCAATGCTAATTCATTAGTTATGATCTAAATTTGTGGCTAAAAAGGGGGAAAAGTAGTAGTTGAACAACAGGTTTAGTTGTATGTCCCTCACAGGTGGAAGATGAGACATGTTGCTGCTCTGAGTTGATTTGCAGGTGTGCTGATGCACTGAGTTGATCTCTTGGTGTGAACAAGATATTGATCCTCTTTGTTTGGTTATTGGCAGGATGCTGATATTGTTAAGTGTGTGTGTTCCTTGATGGAACTTAGTAGTAGCCTAGGATTTGCTTGGATATGTGTGTTTCTGCAGGTTGCTGGTAGGTTGTGTTTGGCTGATGTGCCATGGTGTGTTGTGCATCAGTTGAGGGGGAGAATCATAGGATGTTCTGCAATATACTGTGACATTTGTAGTCAAAATTAGCAGGTGGTTTATTGTGTTGTGGAATAGGTGTTTTTCAGGATGTCAACCTAGATATCTTGACATCCATAATCCAGAACATTATGTATGGTTGTATGTGATGGTAGTACTGTAGGGTTAGTTGATTGGTAGTGAGTTAGCTAGTCTGCATGATTGGTTGTGTGCTATGATTTTTTTTCTGCTGCTTGTGTTCTCTGATATGGTGACAAATTTTTTTAGCCAAAAAATTTCCAAAGGGCGAGTTTGTAGATGTTCTTGATTGGCTGCATTTTATGGTAAAACATTACTGCGTGTGTAGATGTCTTGACTGATTTCATGACATGCTTGTGTAGTGTACTGCAGGGTAAGTTTGGTTAGCTAAGGCAGAGTTTATTGGATGTCAAGCTGGATGTTGTGACATCAGATAGCTGCCAGTAAGGGCGCTATTTGTTTTTCTGTTAGGCTTCCTTAGTGATCTCATGCTAGATTTCAAGAAACATTCTAGGCAGTGCTGATCATGAAAGGAAACGCCTATGGCCTAATTCTTAGGACCTTGAATTATGGAAAGTGGTCTAATTTATGTTAATTAGGTCCAAAGCTCGTGAGCTGCATATAAATATGAGTGACATCTCTTATTTTCTGCAGAGATTTTAGAGTGAAGAATTCAGTTGGTGTGTTGTGTATCTTCACGTGTGTTTTTGTGTCTTAGGTTTACTTGTGAGCCAAGCAATCATCACTTAGATGATTTTATTGGACTAGGGTGTTTTTGAGTCGTATGTTGATTGTGTCACTCTAAGCTTTTAAGCACGAGTGTTGTGTCTCTTGATTGAAGTTATGAAGCAAGATCAAGATTTGTTTGAAGTGTGTCTTCTTTTTGAATCTGTTAATTATTGGGTTGATATCACTGTTGTGATTGAGGGGGAGTGAGTAGGAACTCAGGTCTAGAGTTAGATTGAAATTGCATTGGGTAGGTCTTAAGTGAAGAGTGCAAACTGGTAGTTGGCTCTGAATTAACACTGCTTATAGTGGATTTCCTCCCTGGCTTGGTAGCCCCTAGAGTAGGTGTGATTTGCACCGAACTGGGTAAACAATTCTCTGTGTTCTTTACTGCTGTTATTAAGTGTTTACTGTTAAAGTTAATAATCTGTTCAGAAGCGGATGTCATAACATCCATTATAACATCGACTGTCTGTTACTAGAATTTCACATCCCAACTTTTGGTTGGTGCCCTTTAGATTTGGCATCCTAACTTTTGGTTGGTATTCGCTTTTATTCCAACTTTTGGTTGGTATTCGCTTTTATTCCAACTTTTAGTTGGTATCCTTTGGGTTTAGCATCCCAACTTTTGGTTGGTATTCGATGTTTCTCATCCCAACTCTTGGTTGGTATCCCTAGTTTGTTATTCCAACTTTTGGTTGGTGCCTTATGGGTGTTTTATCCCAACTTTCGGTTGGTAATCTGTATTCCCGATAATCCTAACTCTTGGTTAGTAACCTACATTCCAACTCTTGGTTGGTATCTTTTGGCTCTATCCCGACTTTTGGTTGGTATTCGGTGCTTTTGTTTCAACTTTTGGTTGATAAACTGTTGTTCGCTTTGGATTATTATTCTCATCGTGTTGCATCCCAACTTTTGGTTGGTATTCATTGGTTTGCATCCCTGCAGGTTGCAAATTTCTGGGTTTCTTTTGGTATTCAATCACCTTTTACCTTGAACGGTTGAAAGCAGTTGCTTTTCATCCCTTCAGGTCCAAGTTGTTTGAATAGGGGCAGCTGTAGCACCCCAAAATTTTCTCATCTTTTCTTGTGTTTTTGGCTTATGTTTCTTTGCATTTTCATATTCATGTTTTTATAGCATTTGTTCTTGGCAGGGGATCAAGGTATCATGGTTTGTTTCTCAAGCAAGAAAGTTGTGTTTCTTCAAGTTCAAGCAAGGTGTTCTCTGTGACTTTGTGGTATTCTCAACCCTAGAAGTTCCTCATCATCAAATTTGGTTCAAGGAAACATCATTCGAACATTATATGTGTTTCATCATGGTTTATTGTGCGAGAAATCATGAAGAGATTCAAGTTTGGTGCAAGGTGTTTGGCCTAATATAGCAATTTGTGGATGCTATGATCAAATGAGCATATCTCCTTCAATTTTCAACATCTTAAGGTGTTTCTTTTTCTAATGAACTCTTCTCATCATCCCTAACAAGTTCTCTTTGCAAGGAAAGATTAAATTATGCTTGGAAAGTCATCAAAAGTTTGAAGACATTATAGGTCATTTTGAGTTTTGGAAGGCCTTCTTAGTCAACTTCAAAAGGGCATAAATTGGTCAATTTTAATCATTTGGAGCCCATTATTTTTCTAGAATAAACTTGAAGATGTCCTCTACAACTTTGATTTAACATGGAACATCTAAAAACCCATGGAAGGTCTTGGTTTTCATCAAAATATTATAAGTCTCTTTTTGGTCCCTAAAAGACTTAAATATTTTAGTGTTTTATGATTGTGCACTCTTTCATGGAGGCTACTTTGAAAGACCATATGTCTCAACTCAAGCTTCCAAATCAATACTTTATTTTCATATTGAAAATATTGCATCTCTCTCTATCCAACGTAAGAAGAAGCATCTCAAAAAGCCTCTTACATTGTGAGAACCATGACTGCAAAAATTAGATTTTAAAGATGGATTTTCACTCCAAGTAAGATTTGAATTTGATTGAAATGGCTTCTAATCACCAAATTAATGCATGAATTTCACTTAAACATGTTTAACCAACTTGCCTGAAGTGATTAGCACCTTGAAATGCATGATTTGAGTGAGTTTTGACAGATTTCAAGTCACACTTTGATCATCCTGAAGGTGTGCATGATTTCCATCCAAATTGCCTCATCCACCCTCCATTTTGATTCAGAAAGCTTCTCCTATAAATAGGGAGTCATTTTCACCCATTTCCACAAGCTGTTGATAACCAAAACCACTCTACTAAGATCCCGTTTGAACTCTTAAGCTTGAACTTCGAATTTCCATTTCCACACCTTAAACACTCAAATTCTCCACTCAGTTAGCTTCACCAACATTCAGTAAAGCTAACCAGATTAAGAACTTGAAGAATCATGGACTGAATCATGCTAGGGAACTCCATTTTTAGAGTTTCAAGGTTGAGCTTCAACAGGTATGATTCTCAATCATTTTGATCCAAATTTGTTGCTAAAATGTAGCCCTTGACATGCTTATGTTGTTTGTATAGTTAGTTTTTAGTTGTAGTTGAGTTTTGTTGCTGAATTTTCAAATTCGTGTTTGAATCTTGTTCTGTTTATTTTTTCAAATCGAGTTAGCTGTGATTTAAAGAAATTTGGCGCGACGATATAATTGAGATCATCTTGAAAAGACGCATCAAATGAAACCACTATGAGCTTCATTGGTTATGGTTTAAGAGATGCATGATTTTCTACAAATCTCTGGGATTTTTCAGTGGCTGGAGGTTGCAGATGATGATCTCACCGTCCATCATGCCACTTGTTTTAATCCTGCGTGTTTTGACCTTTTTGCTTGGAAATGATGAGGTTGACTCAAATCCACCGTTGATGCGCACTTTCTGGCCTTTGGAGCTAACACATTATTTAATGAACTCAGATCCAACGCATCTTGTTTTTTCTGTTTTATTTTCTTTTTCTAATTTGTTTTTAAATTCATTTTATTGTCAGAAATTCATAGAAAATTTCATTTTTAAATAGAAAAATACCAAAATATTTTCTAAAATTCTCTTTTTTTTCTTTCTGATTTATATTTTTTTTCATTTTTATTTTGCATTTTTGTATTTTTCATGTTTTTTAAATTTTGGTGCTTGATTTTAATTGGTTTAAAAATACTTTTGAGCCATTTAAAATTATGAAATTATTTTCACATGATCCTATGATGGTTTTGAATCTATGGTGATTTTCTTGGATTTTTGTTTTCTGTTTTGGGTATTTTCATGTATTTTTGATTTATTTGCTTAATTTTAATTAGTTTAAAATTATTTTTGAGCATGTTGGGAAAATTTTCATGTGATCCTATGATGGTCCTAGACATATGGTGATGTCTTGGAGCCTTCACTCATGCTTTGGTCTCTTCTTTCTCTTTTTAGGGTCTTTTTTTATTTTTATTTTTAATTTAGATTTAAATTGCTTTTTGGGTGAATAAATGATCTTGATCCATTATGAGGTGATTCTCTTGACTTCTCCTTATTCCATCTGGATCTTTGATGTTTGCTTTGGTTATCCCTCATTTGTGGTTGTTGATGATGGTTGATTCACTTTGAAGTTTGACTTTGACTGTCAAACTTAAGTGATCCCTCTTATGCACTTATGATTGGATGTATGCCTTTTGACCTTGTTATGTTGCTGCCCAACCTTGCCTCTTGGGTCATTTGGTTTCTTGTTGCTTTGCTTCTTACTTTTCTTTTTATTTGGTTTTGGTTCCTTGTGAGGTTTTTGATTCATTTGATTAAGCATGTTTAGTTTGCCTTACTTTGGTGTTTGTCTGCATATTTTGGATGTGGATTGGATTTATGATGCACCAATGATATGTTAACTTGAGGTGTTTGTCCATCTTGGTTGGGTTTGACCTTTTGAGTTTGACACTTTGGTCTCGATTTGTTTGTTCTTCTGTTTGCATATAAATTTTGTTGTTCCTTGTGCATCCTTCTTATTCTCTCTCTTTGAGCCTTCTTCTATCTTTGTTTTCATTTGTGATTGAATTGGATATTGTTCACTTATGCTTGCTCACATGATCCCTTAGGATTCATAGTCCCTCTGATTAAGATGGGAGTAGGAGAGACACTAGGCTTTCAATCCTTTGCATTATAACAAGTAGGATAGTCCCTCTTTGACCTCAACTCTAGGTCCATCATTTGTATGATAACATTAGGTAGACTTCCCTTTCATCCTAACCTTAAGACCATTTTATATGATAATATTAGGGTTTTCAGTTTCCCTTTAGTGTTCTCTTGTGTCTTCTCTTCTCATCTCAAACTTTTTAGGACACTTACTAAAGAATGACAAACATTGTACACTACGAGCCTTAAGTACATGGGAAATGATGAGTGGGGGGTTTCTCCTTACTTTTCTAGAGTGTTTAGTGTATGCCCTTTGGGTAATATGTGATGCGTTCGCTCTTATGTCATAGTCTTTAGTGCAACGTGAGTCTCAAACTAACTCAATCCACTTCCCTAAAACCAACAAACCAAATTCAAACCTTTTATCCTTTGGGATTGTTCTTAAAATTATTTTCAGGAAGAGCACGTTACTTTTTTGTTATACCACAAACAGGGCGTCGACCCTAATGGAAACTTAATGCCGCTCATAAAAAAACACTTAACCAACCGGCGGGTTAGTTTCCCGAACTACATTTTCTCTGATTTCTCATACCAGATGAGGATACGTAGGCACAAGACGGTGATGTCTTGGTGAGCAATCTCCCCCCATCACCTGTAGTTTCCCGAACTACATTGACTCTGACTTTCCCATTGCACGAGGGAATATGTAGGCATAGGGCGACGATGTCCTGTCGAGTATTTTCTTTTATTTTCCCCGGTTTAGCAGTAGTTTTTAGATAACTCACCCCTTTGATAGACAACAAGCATGGATCCTATTGAGTACAACGGACGTGAGGGGTGCTCATATCTTCCCCTTGCGTAATTGACTCCTGAACCCAAGATTTGGTTGCGATGACCTTGTCTTTTCCATTTCTTTTAAGTTTTCTTCGACCATTTCCTTTCCCTCTTATTGGGATAAATAACATTTGGTGGCGACTCTTCTGTTTATTTCTGTCGGCCTTTTTCGCAGTTGCGACAGGGACAACTTATCTTCTCTCAATGCTATGGAATTGTGCTTAGTTTCGGATGTCGTCATTCCTCCTAAGTTTAAAGCGCTAGAATTCTCGAAGTACAATGGCATCAGCTTCCCTAACATTCATCTGAAGATGTACTTTCACAAGATGGCTGCTTATGCCAGAGACGAAAAGCTAATGATTCATTGCCTCCAAGACAGCTTATCTGGAGCGTCTCTAGAATGGTACATGCAGCTAGAGCGTAGCAGTGTGTGCACTTGGGTTGAGCTAGCTGAAGTGTTTGTCAAATAGTACAAATACAACACTGACCTTGCTCCTAACCATACTCAACTTCAGAGTATGGCTCAGATGGATAACGAATCCTTAAAGGAGTACGCACATTGCTGGAGAGAGCTAGCTACAAGGGTGCATCCACCTCATGTTGACCGTGAATTGATTAATATTTTCATGGGTACCTTGCAAGGACAATATTACGAGAAGCTGATCGGTAGTGATTCAGATGGATTCTCTGACTTCGTGATTGTCGGTGAGAGAATTGAAGAAGGTTTGAAGAGTGGAAAAATCCAAGGAGGTTCTAGTAGCCAGTATAGAACCAAGAAGCCTTTCAACAGATACAAGAAGAAAGAGGACGAAACAAATGCCATATCTCCACAGAAAGGGAAAGCTCCTCAACAAGCTCTTGCACCTATGCCTTATAATATCCCTTACTTCCAATATCCATATGTTGTTGCTGCACAATATGCTCCCATAACTTATCAGCCAGCAATTCAAGTAGTTCAAGCTCAAATGCCTCAGCAACAGTCCTATAATCAGCAAGGGTATCAGTATCCTCCACAGCATCAACAACATCGAGTTTCTCAACAGTAGTGTCAACCTAATCAACAGAGGATATGGAATCCAGATTGAGTCTTTGATCGTCCGCCAATGACATATGCTCAAATCTTTGCTCAATTGTTGGAGAAAAAGGCCATCGCATTGAGAGACCTAGCTCCTCCGATTGTCATTCCTCATGACTATGATGCAAACGCCCATTGTGAGTTTCATAAAGGCGCTTCAGGGCATACAATTGAGAATTGCAGAGCCTTCAAACACAAAGTTCAAAACCTAGTTGATAAGGAAGCTCTCACATTCAATGGGAAGACTCCAAACATCATCAAAAATCCTATGACGTTGCCAAGCTAGTGCCAGCATCAGATCAAGTCAAATCAAGTAAAGTCAAGTTCATCTCCCCGAAGAAGGCAATCATGTTGCCATTTCATTATTTGCATTATTGTATTTTTTTCATTGTTTGTTTAAGTATTGTATGCTTTGAACATTGCCATTAGTATCTGGTTTTTATTAATGTAGTGGTTATGCATGTTTTGAATTTGTTATGTCGTATTCACTCATTTTTTCCACTTACCATGAATCACAGACACATATTTTGTCCACTTCACACTCTTTATCAACTGTTCTTTAGCATGTTTGAAGGGAGGATGATGACAACGAAATACCCATAATTGCAAACTGCATGCTTTCAGACAGAATCTCGTTGATGATGTACATGCATTATTTCAATCCCCAAACACAGGAGAGACAAGGAGTTAATCCCTAGTTAACCATTTCGAGCCGAGAAGTAGAAGTTTCCTTCGGATATTCAAACCTTTACACTTAACCTGGGGCAGGGTAGTGTTCAATTAATCCAATTACGCACTTGAATCACAAGACAAAATCCAAAAGACATGACGGTTGTTCTTCAATAACCCATGACTTGGAAGTCACAATCCTCCAACAAAATATAAAAAAAATCAAAAATTCTGCTAAGTCGAGCACATAAGGAGACTTAGTAAAAAATCAAGGCAATCCCAATGGACTCGACTAGCAAAATCAGTCCATGCAAAAGTCAGGGATCAAAAACCAAAATCAAAAGAGGTCCTCGAATTCTCAACAAACAAAAAAAAGATCCAGTAACCACCAAATCAAAAAGAAAAGGGCCACTGACATCCAATCAAAGCAAAATAAGGTGACTACCATATCGAGCATACCTTGAATCGTCAAGCTTACATCGTCAACCCTTTTGGAAGACAAACATGCGCAAAATTAACTGAACGTAGGACTAGAGATCATCATGAAGAAGGGTGGGTATGAATCATACTTTGAGCCTAATATCCTTTGTTTCATAACCGTGAACCAGACCACGCTACAACCCTCGAAAGATCTAATTGAGGCGAGGTTTAATTTGAAAGCATACTATTGCAAGGTTGCGTAAACTAACTCCTCACATATTTGTTAATCATCAGCATTGGTGTCATTTTCCTTGCTATAACTTTCACACCAAGCAAATCATCACAACATCTGGGCTAAAGGTCCATTCGTATCACTATCAAGATAGTTCAAATAAACGACTCTTTTTTATAACTTGCATGAGTATTCCCTTAAGATTACCATTTGTGAATGTACAATTTTAATTACAAATTAGTGATAGACGTCAAAGACACTCCAACAAGGGGCAATCAAAGAGGAACTTGACTTTCAGTGACCGACACAAAGCAAAGGTACCTTAAAACCCACATGCTGGGGAAAATACTTCAACAACTCAATCAAGGGCAAGGCATGTCAGAGCACATCAAAGTTCAACTTCCAAAATCAGATCAGAACTGGTTAATCAGGGGCAGACCATTTCCATGTTCAGATTGGGGCAAGACCAGGTCATCCCGACCATCAAGTAGAATTTTGATCTTCTCTGAAGAAACTTCATAACAAAACACCAAGTGATTAGACTTGGGGCATCAAGAGCATTTTCGTCTGCTTCAATCATGGTGTCTTCAATGAATTGCGTGTTGAGGAAATCAAACCATCCCCCCACCCAAAGTTAAATCCGTATTGGCAACTACTAAAAGTCCATCGTGCTGGCACCCTTCCAACATATCCAATCACCCGTCTGCAATCATACGCATCATATACACCATATTCGACCTCATAAGCGTCATAAGCATCATATGCATACCCAAAACCATATCATACTTCCCCAGTACTTGCATCTCTGTACGTCAACATTTGCATTTGCATTCCCATTTGTTATGGAACATCATCATCATCGAGCATTCATACATATGCCAGTCAAGGTTCAAGATCAATCTCAAGATTCCAAGATGATCTTTAGCCTAGCCTGGGGCATCTTCTTCAAAATTATGAGCGTACTTCACGAAGTTGTTCAACATTTTATTGATCAAGCAAGGAAGTTCTCAGCCCATTCATGGGCATCTTCAGCAAATCTGTGGGTGTTCCATACGAAGTTGTATCAACCTTTTGTTGATTAAGATGATTTCCAAGACGACATTCAACCCAATCAGGGGTATCTTGTTCAAGACCGAGAGAGTTCCTCAGGAAGTTGTTCAACCTTTTGTTGATCAAGAGCTCAAAGACATTAAGCCCAGTTATGGGCATCTTCTGCAAAACCGTGGGCATTCCTCGCGAAGTTGTATCAACCTCTTATTGATCAAGACAAGATATCAAGCAAATCTCAGCCCAGCCAGGGGAATTTTCTTCAAGTTCATGGGCGTTCCTCGTGAAGTTACTTCAACCTTTTGTTTATGAGGTTGTGATCTTCAAGAATGTCAGTGGGTGTTCCTCATTGAATTGTGTTTCTCAACCTTCTGTGGATAGAGTTACTATTCTCAGACAAAATCCAACTTTCCTCTTGGGCGTTCCCCCAATGAGTTAGTTCCTTTCAACCTTTTATTGACAAGGGTGATATTCCTCAATGACTTCTTTTCTTCAACCTTTTGTTGATGTCCTTAAATAAGCCTCACTTATCATCTCTCCAACAAACTTGACCTTTTGTTAATTGCCTTACTATCATCCTTTTAGTGATAGCCAATCCTGTTAATCGAACCTAGCCTGCATCCTTTTGGTGTTGGTGGCCTTCAAATTTGAGAAGTTCCTATCATCCTTTTGGTGGTAGTAACTTATGTTGTTTGTATTCTATATCATCCTTTTTAAGACAGATCCATCATCCTTTTATTGTCGGAGGTGTGTTAACTATCATCCTTTTGGTGATAGGTCTGTCATCCTTTTGGTGCCAGATATGTGTGTGTGTTTTCTATCATCCTTTTGGTGATAGACCCTGCATCCTTTTGGTGTTGGGATTGTGTGCGTGAGTAACTATCATCCTTTTGGTGATAGGTCTATCATCCTTTTGGTACCAGATATGTGTGTGTGTGTGTGTGTGTGTTAACTATCATTATTTTGGTGATAGACCCTGCATTCCTTTGGTGTCAGGATTGTGTGTGTGAGTAACTATCATCCTTTTGGTGATATGTCTTTCATCCTTTTGGTGCCAGATATTTGTGCGCGCATTGTCTATCATCCTTTTAGTGATAGACCCTGCATCCTTTTGGTGTTGGGATTGTGTGCATGAGTAACTATCATCCTTTTGTGTATAGGTCTGTCATCCTTTTGGTGTCAGATATGTGTGTGTGAGTTTACTATCATCCTTTTGGTGATAGACCCTGCATCCTTTTGGTGTCAGGATTATGTGTGTGAGTTAACTATCATCCTTTTGGTGCCAGATGTTGTGTGCGTGTATTAACTATCATTCTTTTGGTGATAGGTTTGTCATCCTTGTGGTGCCAGATTTGTGTGTGTGTGTTCTCTATCATCCTTTTGGTTATAGGCCTGTCATCCTTTTGGTGCCTGATTGTGCGAGTGTTAACGATCATCCTTTTGGTGATAGCATCCTTTTGGTGTCAGATATATGTGTGTGAGTTCTCTATCATCCTTTTGGTAATAAACCCTGCATTCTTTTGGTGTTGGGATTGTGTGCATAAGTCTCTATCATCTTTCTGGTGATAGATTTGCCATCCTTTTGGTGTCGGGATTGTGTGCGTGAGTAACTATCATCCTTTTGGTGATAGGTTTGTCATCTTTTTAGTTCTGAATATGTGTGTGTGCGTTCTCTATCATCCTTTTGGTGATAGACCATGCATCCTTTTGGTGTTGAGTTGTGTGTGTGAGTTCACTATTATCCTTTTGGTGATAGGTCTGTCATTCTTTTGGTGTCAGATTGTGTGTGAGTCCTCTATCATCCTTTTGGTGATAGACCCGCCATCCTTTTGATGTCGGGATTGTGTGCGTGAGTAACTATCATCCTTTTGGTGATAGGTCTGTCATCCTTTTGGGGCCAGATTGTGTGTGAGTCCTCTATCATCCTTTTGGTGATAGACCCTGCATCCTTTTGGTGTTGGGATTGTGTGCGTGTGTACTCTATCATCCTTTTGGTGATAGATCCTCCATCCTTTTGGTGTCAAAGTTGTGTGTGTAACTGTCATCCTTTTGGTGATAGGTCTGTCATCCTTTTGGTATCAGATTGTTTCAGTTATCATGCTTTTGGTGATAACGACCTTTGCAATTTATTCACTGACCACTCGAGGGTCGTCATTGATCTTTTATTCCACCTCCCTAACATCTTCTTTCTTTTTAGACATATTCGGAGTCTTCTTCATATCTAATTGACTTCTACCTCAGAAGAACAGATGCCGCAACAATTCATCTTACTAGGTTTAAGCCAATTAGATAGGGGCATCTGTCTTACCCCAAATTTGTCCTACTCGTATATTACTGTTTCTTGTACTTCCATCCACTAACTATTATTCAAAAAATCCAAAATATGTTGCTTTTGCTTTCACTACTCTCATTTCCTAAGTCTAAGTTATTTCAAGGTTCAATTAGGTTATCAAGTCAGCAGTGTGTGTGTGTGTGTGTGTGTGTGTGTGTGTGTGTGTGTGTGTGTGTGTGTGTGTGTGTCTGTAGTGGATTAGGTTCATTGGTTTTGATTTAATTCGTTAGTCAAGCAAGGTTCTGCTTCATAATCAAGGTCAGGGTACATTGATTCAAGTGGTGGTGCCTGAGGTCTCAGTTAAGATTTATGTGACATTTCAGGTCATCCGTGTGTGGTTCAAATTATCAGGCTATGACAAAGTCAGGTATTACATGGTTAAAAATCGTCAAGTGACCAAGATCAGGGTGTTGTGCAAGTTCAAGTTATCTTATTGTTGCACCCCAAAATTTGACCAACCTTTTCTCGTACTTGGCTTATGTTTTTGTTGCATTTTCGCATTTCTGCATTTTATAGCATTTGTTCTTGAGGCAGGGGATCGAGGTTTTGTTGTGGCTTAAAGTTCGCTTTTAGTGCAAGAGTTCAAACAGCGAGCATCGAAGGCTCCGACACTTATTTTGCCCAGTGATCGAGCGGTCGATTTTATTTTATTTTGCAGGATAATTTTCAGCTCAGGAGATAACACACAGGTTATATCAGGCACTCTCACAGTTACCATGTTCAAGAATAAGTTTCAGAGGCTTAACAAGATTCAGAACGGTTGAAAACGAAAAAATGTGCATGCTTCCCTCCAAAAGGCACCAAATTCAAATTTTTAAGGCGTTAACCGGTTAACCAAGGAAAAATCAGAACTAATTTGAATTTTCAAAGGCGTTAACCAATTAACCAAAATGGTTAACCGGTTAACCATTTCAAAGTCATAACAGATACGCGGGTTTTGAAGGCAGCCACTTTTGGGGTCCATTTTGATCACTTGTGAATTTGATTTTACACCAGAAGAAGGATCTAGAACCACTTTAAATTTTGATTAGTTTTCAAAATTAATTCAAATTCCCTCCAATTTTCCATTTCTAATCCCATTCCAATTTTCATAACCTCATTCCAAACCATATTCTACTCCTAACCTAGAGCATATTTAAATGAATTTGCTCCAAACCTCACACAAGAATCCACATAATTTCATCTCATTTTCAGAATTCAATCTCACTCTTGGAATTTTCTCTCAACTTTTTCACTCCCAAAACCTCCATTAGAGCTCTCACTTGAGTTCTTTGATTCTTCATTAGAATCATTGAAATCTAGAGCTAAACCTCCATCCTTCATCTCCATTATCTTCAATTCACCATTCAATTTTCGTTTGGATTTGGATCTGAATTTGGAAGCTAATTTGGAAGAGCTTATTTGGATCGTTTTTGCTTAATTTTGCTTGATCTTCACTTCTACAACAAGAAAACTCTTGGATCTTGAAGAATCTCTGGGTTTCTTGCTTGGATCTACTTATTTCAAGTGAATCAACACCCACCAAAGCAAATCTCCGTTTTGTAGGTTGGCAAATTCTAGATCCGATTATGTTTTGAGCTTATTTGAATAATCACAATGTAGATCTTCAAGTTTTGATTGATTTTGGTGATTTTTGGTCTATGTGATTTGTGATCTTTATGCTTGATTGTGTTTACATGTTGTTTGATCACTGATTTTTGGTGTTAAATTCGTGCATAATTGATTACATGATCATTTGGATGATTGCACATTGGATTAATTGTTGAAAGTGCTTTTGGATTGCTGGTTTTCTACTTTTGGTACAGTGTTAATCGGTTAACCAGTTGCAGTACAAACTGGTTAATTGGTTAACCAGTGCGAATTTCAATTTTTTTAATGGTTAATCGGTTAACCAATAGTGTTAACCGATTAACACTGAACCAGAATGCCATTTTTGGTTGTTTTCAAGCTTGTTTTGATGTGAGCCAGCCCTTGATAGATTAACACCCTTTTAGATAGACAATAAGCGTGGATCCCATTAAGTACAACGGACGTGAAGGGTGATCATACCTTCCCCTTGCGTAACAGACTCCCAAACCCAAGATTTGGTTGCGATGACCTGTCTTTTCTCTTTTTCGTAGGTTTTCTATTATTGTTTCCTTTCCCTCTCTTTGGGATAAATAACGAACGGTGACGACTCTTCTGTCTTCTGCCAGCCTTTTTCGCAGTAGCGACACTTATGACATCAAGTTGTAGAATATTCCAATTTAATGCACTTGGACTTCTTATATGGTTCATTTTCTTGTCATTGATTCGAGGAAAAGTCAAGCAAGCCATTTGCTCAAGATGATTTCAAGTTGGATTTAGTTTCAATCATATTTCAAGGATTCGTTCAAGAATGATTAAGATTCAGGAATTGATTCACTTTTAATCAGATTAAATTTTCATTTCAAGGTCAGTGGCAAAACTCAAAGATTGGTTCATTAGTGATTTCATTGTTTCAAGGTTTTTATGCATCGCTGGTTTGATTTTAAAGAGTTTGAGATAGTGAAAAGTGGTTTCAAAGATTGTTTGAGAATTAAGAGGTATTTAAAACCAACTTCAAGTACATTGTTCATATGGAAAAATTCATTCGAGATTTCAAAATACCGAAGTCAAGTACAATTGAAATTCGAAAGAGATATTGATCCAAAGAAATCTAGAGAGTGTAAATAGCGATTCATTTCAAAATTCAAGGTTTTTGAAGTTCTACACAGAGAATACAAGGATTGTGACCATTTTTGGTGTTACATCTCCTTGTTACAAAGATATACAATCCCAAGTTCACAAAGTCCAATTACAACCAAAATATGCAAAAAGATAATTCACAAAATCATGTACAAAGCCCACTACAAAAAAATGAAAAAGCCATGTTTCAAAAAGATAGAGCTCGTCATTTACTTTCTAAAGCACATCTACACAAAATATTGTTACAAAAATAAATAACATAACTTGAGGTCTATTGAGGCACTTGGCACAGGACCCACACAACATGAAACCACGCTGCACACCTGCATGAATCCAAGCCTTTGTAGCCAGCAAAAACACCTCCAGCTTGCGCCTACTTTACACAAGTAGCCAATACAATATGTAGCACACCATTATGCAAACCTCATACTGCATCCAACTGTCGCGCTGAAATTTGGATAACAAGCTATTAATGAGCTTGAATCTTAATTCATTACAACCGAACTTTGATTTGTCCATAGGAAGGGATAAAGATCGAAATTCCCACAATGTAATGCAAATGCAAGGTTTAGAGAGTTATAGGTTCGGGGGTCGGTTAAACTTAGGGAAGGTACTAGCATCCTAAAATTCTGTGGTACTCTACAGGAATCTCTTGTTTTATGTTGTTTATTGCTATGGATTATCTACTTAAAGGTTGGAAGACCTAGGGGTTTATTTCTAAGTATACTCAATAATATATCGCATCTTATGCCTACATATCCTTATGGGAGTGGAATCAGAGTATCTGTAGTTCTCCTAAAGGGTTTAAGGAGTTCTTTGACTGTGGTCAAAGTTCCTACAGGTTTAGGGTAGTTGATTGATTTATTTTAGGAGAAAAGATGAGTTGTCATTTTAAGGGAGATTTAACCGCCACAAGTTGTAGGAAAATGGTCTTTGCATCGTCTTAATAGAAGGGCTCAAGCACTCATAAATTAATCGACAAGTACGCCTCTATCTCTCTTAAGGCAAAGTCCCTACGGTATTGATTGTATTGTTGTGGGGTGGAGATTCTATCTCGCTTAAAATGATTAACATCTATTTCTCTATTGTGTTTGAATATTGTATGAGTTGTTTTGTTTTTTTCTACGTTGTAAAGATAATGGTCCTTCCTATAGGGTGGGATCTATCTTAAAAGATCAACTTGAATGGGATCAAGGATCAAGTGGGAGAATGATGCAAATGATGTGCACTACACACAATTGTTGAATCATGTGTAGGTTTTTCCTTTGGACGGAATGCAATGCGGGAAAGATAAGTTGCGGAAAATAAATTGCTTGTAACATAAATTTGCATAAATGATAAAGGGCAAGTAGATAAAGCATACACACTCATGAAAGCGCTAAGTGTGTGAATTGTGAATGTGAGTGTGTGAACGGACCGGGGCGAGGCGTACACGATTGATTTTTAAGCGACGATGTTGGTTCATTATTTTTTGGCGAAATTGACTTTAATGAGTGATTAGTTTATATTATTTAATAAATATAAGTTAAATGGTTTTAAATTTTTATCTCGAAAAAAGAATTTATTTATAAAAGCTAAGATTATTTTAGGAGTTAATCATTGATTATATAAAAGGGTTGTTCTTATTATTCTAAAAAACTAGATTGGTTTTAATAATAATTGTAGACAAATGACAATTGAGTTTTGGGTGATTAACCATATTATAAGATTTTAATAAGTTGATAAAAAAGGGATTAATTTTATTAAGAAAAGTAGTTTTAAAAGAAAAGGGTGATTAAATTGGTTTATTAAACAAATAACTCATTAAAGGGTGTATTAATAATTAAATTAGAAAGATCTGGATTAAAATAAGTTTATTATAAAAGATATTATTTATTTATTATTTAAAAGATTAGGTTAATTTAATAATAAGGTTAAAAAAACATATTATAATTTAAAAGAAAATAATTAAACATTAATTAGAATTAAGATGCAGATCTAGTGTTATGTGACGCGTTGATTTACCATGGGCATGCGGTGTGGTCCGTGTGATCAGAGAAAAAGGTTAATCATGTGGTGATAACGGTGGGGGACCATGGTACTACCGTGGTCGTGCAGTCATGTAATGTATTAGGTTACAACACAAATGAAACACACAGAAGCACACAAAAACAAATGCAAACAGCGAAAAACCCTAGCGGCGACAATCTCGTTCGCTTGATCTCTCTCACTGATCCAATCCTCTCTCTCGATCGCTAGCTACATGATACTTGAAAAAAAAGTAAAACGTCAACCAATCAACGGTACGAAGAGGAAGCGGGGAGTTTTACCGGCGACGAATCAACTTATGGACCGTGAGTCAGGTGACGGTGGCTAGCTTCGGAGACATTGAGCTTCGTAAATTTCAGCAAAACCGCAGATGAGTTCTTCGCTTACTTTGATTTGAAGATTTTTTCTTTTAGGGTTTCTATGGTTTTTTTCGTTGTTTACAGGAGTTCTTCCAAAAATGTCCTCTCCTTCGATTCTGAAATCCTTCTTATATAGGCGAGCTGGGGTTTAGGATCCTTAAAACACTGATTGAATGTCTGATTGATTGGTATTAAGACCTTCCGTTTTCGGGTTGGACAGGATTCAAAAATCTTCCTTTTTCGTATGATTGTGTTTAATGTTGTTGATGAAAACCAAATTGTGTGATTTGATCTTGAGGAATCTTTTATTGATGTTAGGGAATCTGATAAATCTGAGTAGGATATTTTTTTGAACAGGGTATATTCTTGATCAATTTACTAATCCAATCGTTACGTTTTTGCAGGTGTAGAAAGCATGAGATTTTGGGCCTAGGGAAATAGTAGCCCAGAAGAGAGAATGAGCTCACATCTGGTACACTCTGGTGAGGGCTTTCACGAAAAGGAGAAAAGTTGGAGATGAAGAGTAGCAATTGCAAGTGTTCTGTGTTCACAAGCTGAACGCAGGGTATGTTTTTCTTTTCCAATTCAATCCCTACTCCTTTGATTTCTTCAAAATGATATGTATCTGAACATTGTTTCTTTCATGTATGTGACGAGGATGTTGGGGCGAATTGAAGTATTGCGTCCTGGTTGTTTTGAAGTTGATGGAAGTAAAAGTACTAATTCTTGTTGGAGGCTTTGGTTTGAGTCAGGGGCGTGAGCTGGTAGTTGCGAGCGAGGGAGGAATTCTGGTAACTTCACCTATCATATGCTGGGCTTGCTTTGGAAGAGGATTTTGGCTTCTTGCAGGTGGGTATTGCTGCTGATAACTGCTGAAGGAGTTGGGGCGAAGCATAGTGGAACCTGAATTAATGGGGTTCTTACATGGTTGGATCATACTCGCCCTATCTTGTTGATGAATCGTGGTTGGTCTGTTGAGATAAAAACAAGGGTCTATATTAGTTGTCGAGATTGATGTTTCACTCTGATTTTGCAGGTTCAGGTCTTTCCGTGCATGAAGAAGTTCGAAAAGGCTCGTGGTTATGCAGGATGTTAGCAGTGGGTTATTCTCGTACTGCTCACCCAAGTGATCCTGGGAAGTAGGTGATGAACTTGTACGCACCTGGAGGTACATGATACGAGAACTGGGAGGATGATTGATGGTTGGCAATGAACTCTTCTCAACAGGGCTATTGAGCGGTAACCAAATACCTGGTGGAGAGTCTGGCTAGAGGGGAACCCACTTGATATCGAAAACTTCGAGATTCGTCTTGGTCAAGCTCTTGATTAAGTTAGAGCATCAACTTGTGACAAGCTCTTCCAGGTTAACTCGGTTCAAGCCTTATGCGTTTACCAGTTATATCACTCCTGTTTAATAATTTAAGTGCTATTTCTGCAGCTTTGACATCATGAAAATCATCAAACTTAAGATGCCTCCTGTGAAGACTTGGACGAGATGCCGACGTAGGGATTCTATTGGTCATGGTGAGAGGCCTGCGGCTACACCTGGATAACCAGTTACCTTGGCGATATCTCTTTGTAATTGCCAGTATGCACCTGGTACCGGGGTATGACAACACTATGGTTGGCTCATCCGTTTTGCTTCGGGTAAGGACATTAGTATTCATTTTCACTTCTGGCAATTGTGCTGGAAATTGTATAATCTCGCTAGAGACTGTCTTGGGAATTAGGAAGCACATCCTATTATGGGGATTGAATTTGATTAATGAGTCCAAATGTTCTGCTAATAACTCTGTCCAATCTTATGCAACGGTGAGCTTGCTGGGCACGTTCAGTTACATAGCCTTCACATTAATTCTTGCAATATAAGTAAATGCTAATTCAATACATGTATGCTTGCAGGAGGGATGGTGAGCGGTGTGCGAGGGTAGAAGTTGGATGGAATCCAAGTGTAATAGGCCTCTGTTCTCCTCCAGGAACCTCCCTGGCGCAATGACACATAGAATAGGCTTGGTCTCTTTCTCCTTCGAAATGAGACTTGGAATGTAAAAGTGGTTTAAGCTTTTGTGCCATTTGGGGAAGCAGACTTCATCTAGCAGGGGTAATAACTTCAATGGCCTCTTCCCAAAAGATCAATACAGTCTTGACTCGTCTTCAAATTCAACTTTAGTCCAGTCAATGCCATCTTGACTATATTCCTCCTGTTCTAATTTGAATAAGTGACGATTGAAGTGTTGTTGCAATATTTCATTTGTATAATTTTGAAGTAGCCAATCCAACGGACATGAATATATAGACTTTGCCACAACATTCTTGTATCAATCGCTTGTGATATATCAACTTCTGGATGATTTTGTTATTACCAATTTCTATGTTGCAAGTTGATAGAGTCAATCTTGAGATTTTCTGGGTCACAACCAGTTGTTTTTGGTGATGTGTGACGACTTACTATATTTACAATTTGAATATGGCTCCCATTGTCTATTAACGTAAATAATGCCTTCGCTAGCCCAACAAAAGCAACTAAAGCCTCCTGTGCTTTAGATACCAAAAAAAAGGAGCTTATGAATCTTAGGCTAAAGACGTGAACGTTCGAACTTCTTTGAAGTCTTAGGATAAAGTTGATGAAATTCACTGTAACGAACATTTGTAGGTCTACAAACGACATGCCTCCTTAAATTCAAAGAGTTTGCAACCTTCTTCGTAACTTGGATTTGACTCCTAAATAGGAGGGACTTAAATACAAACATTACACGAATTTTTGGCCTTGAGATGCCGCCGAATGCATATGATATGCAGAGAAATGAGAATTCAAGACAGACAATCCTGTGAGGGAAAGATATCACAGGGGATGAACAAGACACAACACGCGAGACAAAGGAGCAACGTAACCAATGAAGCAGGACTCCACGGGGGCAAGAAACAACTACTAGTGGGAAATCTCCAGAAGTAAACAAATAGCACACACACCAAAAATATGGTGATTTATCAACGTGTGAGAAGCTTGTAATCGAAGGATAAATCTACTACCAAAATATGGTGGTCGGTAATAGTCCAAACGAAGTTTCTTGATTGGGACACAATTCAGTTTTGTTTCGTATTATTTTTCTCTTTATTTTTTGAAATCCAACTGGAAATAGTAAAATGTAAAACTTCCCCGAGCGTCCTGGTATGGGAACCATGAGCTGGTCTTAGTCTCTGATGTAGAACCTCCCCGAGCGTCATGATATGGGAATCATGGGCTCCCCGAGCGTCATGATATGGGAATCATGAGCTGGTCTCAGTCTCTGATGTAGAACCTCCCCGAGCGTCATGATATGGGAATCATGGGCTGGTCTCAGTCTATGATATAGAACCTCCCCGAGCGTCATGATATGGGAATCATGAGTTGGTCTCAGTCTTTGATATAGAACCTCCCCGAGCGTCATGATATGGGAATCATGAGCTGGTCTCAGTCTTTGATATAGAACCTGAAGTGATGAAAACTCGTGAGAGCATCTTCACAGGGGTTGTGAATTTTGTAGTTTGTAGAGTCATGGTAGATTGTAGATGTTGTTATAGAGGTAGAGCCTTGTAGATGTAATTGGAGTTTGTAGATTGTAATTTGTAATGTATTGGAGATTGTAAAACTTCACCGGGGATCTTTAGAAGAGATGTGAGCCGATTGAATTGTAAAGTATGTCTTCTCAAATAAAGAGAGACTAATGTGATAAACTTCCTCGATTTCTCTGGGGAGATGTCACTTGATGGGATTAATCTTGTGTAATGAACTCATTGGGGAATATATTCTTGGGGAGTACCTTTGTTGTAGCTGTAGAAGTATATATCATTGCAGGTTCTCACCTGAAGAGAAATATTTGTAGTGGGAATTCTCAAATAAAGAGAAGTGTCTTGTAACGTCTTTGGAACACCTTTCTGATGGATTGACGAAGCGATGCCATTCGACGAGTTGATAATGTTGAAGAACCTGCTGAGGGTGAATGAACCGTCTTGTAGAGGCTGTCGTTTGTCGTTTTGAATAAGATCTTAGTCAAAACGAGTTGCTCAAATAAAGAGATTGTTTATAGTCCCAGTTTAGATGGTTGAGAAAACCTGTGATATTGTTGGAGAAATATCTGTCTTCGTGAAGATTCTTCGAAAATATTATTCCTGGGGAATAAAGTGCAAAATAAATGCACACCTGTTCCATGTTCAAACATTGGAGATTATCCACACTGTGATTGCCGAGGACCGAAGTTCCATTCGGGAAGTAGCCGAAAGGAAAATGTCAAGTAAGACTCGACCATTGAGGTACGAACTCAAATGGAATGTACTAGAATAACCGTCTTCCACGAGGATCGAACTTCATGGGGAACGTATAAACATTGTGCTCTTTCTGCCTAGGGCTGACAGCTCTATTTGGGGGGATAAGACACTCCCAAACGCTTAGGGGTAACCACAACCAAAGCGATAAAATAAAACAAACACAAAGAGATGCAACAAGATGCGCATGCCATGCTATCTATCTATATGCTATGCGTATGCTGACAAACCAGGAGAGGTGAAAATAAACGCCTCAAACGGAAGGGTACTCAAGCCAAATCTCCACAGACCTCATACCACATGTAAAGAAATCTTGAACAAAAACAAACCTCGTCTCTGGATAAAATAAATATCCTTTGCTTGACGTTCTTCCATGGATGAAATAAACGTCCATGGTCATCCTTTTGTTATTCATATACCGAGCAAAACACGAAGTATTTGAAAAAAAGTTTAAATCAATTTGGATTTTGCTATCAAGAATAAAGATTTTGATAAATGAAAAACTTTTATTGAATGGTGGTCAGCAGAAAGGCGTGACCCCAATATTACAGTGTTGGAAAATAATAGAGATTACATCAAGGGAATAACATCTTGCTCTTCCTCAGTTAACGAGGATATCCCGTGTTCTAAGCGAAGTACTTTTTGACAGCATCTGTATTCACTGGGCGAGTGATTTCTTCTCCGTCCATGGTTACTAACATCAAATCACCTCCTGACAAAACCTTTCTTACCACGTACGGTCCATCATAGTTCGGGGCCCACTTTCCTCTGACATTAGTGAGGAAGGACTGAATCTTCTTGAGCACGAGGTCGCCTTCTCTGAATACACGGGGTCGAACTTTCTTGTCAAATGCCTTCTTCATCTTTTGCTGATACAACTGCCCATGGCATAGCGCTGCTATCCTCTTTTCTTCGATTAAGTTCAACTGATCATATTTGTTTTGGCACCACTCAGCTTCTGATAACTTTGCATCCATCAAAATCCTCATAGAAGGAATTTCAACTTCTATCGGGAGTACTGCTTCCATACCGTAGACAAGTGAAAATGGAGTTGCCCCAATCGATGTGCGTATCGTCACACGATATCCATGCAAGGTGAACGGGAGCATTTCATGCCAATCTTTGTAAGTAACAACCATTTTCTAAATGATCTTCTTGATATTCTTGTTAGCGGCTTCAACAGCCCCATTCATCTTTGGTCTATAAGGAGAAGAATTATGATGCTCTATCTTGAATTCTTCCCACAATTCTTTCATTATTCTGTTATTCAAATTGGAACCATTATCTGTAATAATCCTGCTTGGCACACCATATCGGCAGATAAGTTGATTCTTGATAAATTTGACAACCACATGTCGAGTTACATTAGCGTAAGAAGCCGCTTCGACCCATTTGGTAAAATAATCAATGGCTACTAAGATGAATCGGTGCCCATTAGACGCTTTTGGCTCTATCATACCAATCATATCAATTCCCCACATAGACAACAGCCACGGGGATGAAATAACATTCAACAAAGTCGGAGGCACATGAATTTTATCCGCGTAAATCTGACACTTGTGACATTTTCTAGCAAACTTGTAACAATCTGATTCCATCATGATCCAATAATAACCAACTCTTAAAAGTTTCTTGGCCATGGCATGTCCATTGGCATGAGTGCCGAAGGATCCTTCGTGAATTTCCGTCATCAACATATCTGCTTCTTGTTTGTCAACACATCTCAACAAGACCATGTCAAAATTTCGCTTGTATAACACATTATTACTTAGAAGGAAACTCCCAACCAACCTTCTCAAAGTCTTCCTATCTTTGTTGGAAGCTCCCAAAGGATATTCTTGAGTTCTAAGGAATACTTCAATGTCATGGTACCAGGGTTTGCCATCTTCGACTTCTTCGACGGCAAAGATGTAGGCGGGTCAGTCAAGACGTTTAACTTCAATCCGAGGACACTCATTCCCAAAGTTCACCATAATCATTGAGGCCAAAGTTGCCAACGCATCTGCCATCCTATTCTCATCACGAGGGATATGATGAAATTCGACTCTGTCAAAGAACGGTAACAGTCTTCTAGTATAATCTTGGTACGGGACCAAATTATCGTGTCAAGTTACCCACTCCCCAGTGATTTGGTTGATTACCACTGCAGAATCGCCAAACACATCCAAATTCTTAATTCTCAAATCTATTGCTTCCTCGAGACCCATAATGCACGCTTCATACTCAGCCTCATTATTAGTACATTTGAATGTTAATCTAGAAGTAAACGGGATGTGGGACCCTTGAGGAGTCATAATAACAACACCTATCCCTTTTCCATGAGCGTTGACAGCTCCATCAAAAACTAAACCCCACTGAGATCCGGGCTCTGGTCCTTCACCATGCACGGGTTCTTCACAATCTTTCATCCTTAAAAACATAACATCTTCGTCGGGAAAGTCACCGTTTGAGGGTTGATAGTCCAAAATAGGCTGGTGAGCCAAACGATCAGCCAAAACATCAAGAAGATTGTTCAGAAAATGGTGAAAACATAAAAAGATTGGCATGAAATGCTACCATTTTCTTTGCATGGCTATCGCACTTCAGTGCGCACTTCTACTGGGGCAACTTCATTTTCTCTTGTGTATGGCATGGATGCGGTACTCCCTGTTGAGGTAGAAATCCCTTCCCTGAGAATTCTGACTGATGTCAAGCTTGACGAAGCAGAATGGGTGCAGGCGAGATTTGATCAACTTAATCTCATTGATGAAAAATGCATGGCAGCCATCTGCCATGGCCAGCTTTACCAAAAGCAGTTAAAAAGGGCGTTTAACAAGAAAGTTCGCCCTCGAGATTTCGAAGTGGGAGACTTGGTATTGAGAAAGATTCTGCCAATCCACACAGACCCAAGGGGCAAATGTACACCTAATTATGAGGGTCCATATGTTGTAAAGAAGGTTTTCTCCGGAGGGGCCTTGATATTATCCAACATGGACGGTGAAGATCTGTCATCCCCTATAAATGCAGACGCAGTCAAAAAATACTACGCTTGAGAGCAGACCCGGTGGACAACAAAAAGAAAAGTCCAGGCAAAAATTAGGGTTAAAAATAAAAGATAATAATAATACCCGATAAGTTGAAAACCCTTTGGGGCAACTTAGGCAAAAAAGGGTATCCCGGTAGACTGAAAACCCAAAAGGGCGGTCTAGGCAAAAGTTAGGGACCTAAAAAAGAAAAGACTGAGGTCTGCGAAAAGTCTGTGAGCTCATCATCAGAATAAGGAGAACTACACATGGGGAAGATCAATCCATCCACTTTCCTCGGAGACAATGTACGAGAAGCTTCAAGGCCATAGGGATCATAGCAGAATTGGAACTCAATGGAAATCCGATTTTTTGTTCACATTGCCACTATGCTTTTTGTCATTTTTTTTGCGATTACCTCTTTTAGGAATTGCATCCTTATGTAAAATTACCCATTTATGGGTCACTTTATCATCAATAAAAATCTCTTTCATCAATTCGTGTGTCACATTTATTTTCTTCTATGTTTGCAAAAAGTGGAATTTTCATTCTTAATAAATGTTGTGTTGAAAATTAGGGGATAACGACAATAATAACAAAAGAAAGCATAAAGTTGCTCTTCGACCTAGGTGTATGAAAGATAAAAGTGATCTCTAGTGGGCGCACGTGTACACTAAGCACCGTCTGATCATAAAGTTCGCCGGGGACTTGACCAAATCAGGGGCAACTTGACTGGCCAGCACAGCTTGTCTGATAAGACCATCTGGAGATGATCCAAATTTTGTCACGAGGATGTTGGGAAGTGAAACTCGACGCCCCAAACCAAATCCCGATCACTTGGCATAAATTATCACCCCTGACCTTCATGTCCTTACGTCCCTGACATTTTTTGCATACATGTTGTATCATTACATGTGCTTAGCCAGTCATTCTCAAAGATGCGAATTTCCTGTGGAAATCCTGGCAGGATCCTTTTGGAGTGTTTATCCATTCACTTACCTTTTGTAAGTCCTTTTGAGCCTTTTACACGAGATATTTTCTCACCTTACCTTTCGTAAGGGATTTCATTGCCTTTTGCGTGAAATCTTTTCCCTTCGCTTCCCTTTTGTAAGCGTTTCTCGCTGTCTTTTACACGCGACAAAATTCTGTTTTGGGTATTTTCGATCAATTCGGACGCTTGAGGCCTGTGTGGCCAAGAACTGAATGGTCGCCATACTTAAGGAATATCATCTCCGCCGTTGTGCCTGTGAGATCAAATGATGTTCTAATACCCTATGAAATTTCCTCTACCTTTTGCAAGAGGATGGTTATTGCCCTCAACTTACCTTTTGTGAGTCCTTTCAAAATATCCCTGTTTTGCCTTTCGAACCAGATTCAACTTACCTTTAATAAGACCTCTCGTACCTTTTGTACAGGTTCTTGTCAGCTTACCTTTCGTAAGTATCCTGTCTACCTTTTATAGAAGGAACATTTTCTCCTAACCTTTTGTTTAGGAATATTTTCTGCTTTTCGCAGAAGAAAATACGATCATCCTCTCCTAAGGGAGTTTCCTATTTACCTTTTGTAGAAGGAATTTTTCTCCTAACCTTTTGTTCAGGAATCCTCTCTACCTTTTGTAGAAGGAACGTTTTCTCCTAACCTTTTGTTCTGGAGTCCTTTCTGTCGTGACAGAAGGAAATACGATTGTATTCTCCCAAGGGAGTCTCCTCTACCTTTTGTAGAAGGAATACTGTCTTCAAACCTTTTGTTTTGGAGTCCTCTCTACCTTTTGTAGAAGAAAACATTTTCTCCAGACCTTTTGTTCGGGAGTCCTCCTTGCCTTTTGTAAGAGGAAAACCAGTTTCTAGAGTCCTCTCTACCTTTCGTAGAAGGAATATCTCATTGCTATTTCTAGAGTCCTTTCTCTCTTTCGTAGAAGGAATATCTCACATTTCTATTTCTTGAGTCCTCTCTATCTTTTATAGAAGGAATATCTCTTGGCCAATTATGTTTCCATATTACGAGGAGCCTCCTCTTCCGGCTGGCAAAGCACTCACGTTCATTCAGCATTGCATCTCAAGCATATCATCATATCCCTCATACCCCTTCTTCAATAACAAGACACCTTTTTCAAGCCATCTCATTGACTGTTTACTTTCACCCCATACCTCTCCAGTCAAAAATCCCGGGTATTCTAGTATTTAATTCTCTTCTACCATGAATGTTCGAGCACCTTTACCCTCCAGACATTTAGGTCCAAGAGGATTAAATAGGGGCAGCTGTCACAACCTCATTTTCGCCTTTAGCCTTTATACCCTACATTCGCCATATCATACATCATTTTATTGCATATCGAGCATGTGGGTACGGATTGGGTCGATTTGTCATTTTCCATTTCAAATGAGATAACTTGTCTATCTTGGACTACATAGAAGAAAATGTTCATTATCTAAGGTTTGATCTAAATTGGAAAGGCTACTCATGTGGATTTCTTCAAGAAGAAGTTACTTGACAAAATATTAGGATATGCAAGATATATTCCTAATGACCATGAAATGCAAGGCATAGTTCAAGATTGCTTCACCCAATTTTGTTTCAAACATTCTTGAACAAGTGGAGTTCAAATTTGCAAAGCGTGAGTCAAGATCACAAGTGCATAATTCAAAGTTCAAGACTAGATTCAAGAATATGGCAAAGAAAAATTTCATGACATTTTCAAAAATGTCACATTTATTGCAAAGTCTCAAGCACTTGATAATACTTAGAAAAATAAGCTACTTCTAGTCTCAATCCAAGCTTCTAATCAAATTCATGTTATGGTAATGCCACACCAAGTCCATATTATGCTTATAAACATCCAAGAAATATGCAAGAATTAAATCAAGATTGGAATGTTTTAAGACCAAGATTATGCATGTTTAATCATGGCAAAACAGTCTCATGCAAGAGGTGACAAATTTCTTCATGTCACAAGATCACATGTCACAAGACCAAGGGAATAACATGTGACAATGCTTCTACATGTCAGAATTTTCAAAATGATGTCAAAGGTGGTAGCATTGACCAAGAGGAGTTGTCCAAGCACAAGCCAACAAAATGGGTGCAAGGCACAAAGTGCTGCAGAAAAAACAGCATAGGCAAAGTGCAACAGCAAAAATGCAGCATAGCTCTTGCATGGAAATGGAAAGAAAGAGAGTGGCATGAGAAAGGTGGTAAGAGACACCACTCCATGAAAAATCTGATATGTGGGGAGGAGAGAAAACCCTAGAGGAGTTGAGATAAGAGGAGGGGGCTGTAAACAAAAAAGATGACTCTTGATTCATTCAACATCCATACACATATTGCAAACCAGAAAAATAGAGAGAGCAATAGAAACCCTAAAAAACCAGAAAAAAGAGAGTGATATAGAAGCATAAGAGGACCATTGAGAAGCAGAATCTTCACAACATAGAGTGAAGAGTGAAGCACATTCAACCAAAACCAAAGAGGACTTGCAAGAAGGATAGAAATCTCTTGGGTATCCATTCCTTCAAACCTTTCTGTCTTTACTTTTTTGCTTTTATATTCATTTCATTTACTCTCTTGTGTGTTGTTGTATTGTATATATCATGTAAGGTCCCAATAGGGACCAAGAAACCATTTTCAAGAAACCATAAAATGAAGGAAAACAAAGGAAAAAGTTAGGTTTTTTCACTCTGGTAGCCTGACACGGGCCGTGTCACACAACACGGCCACCCGTGTTGCACCTCTGTTTGAGGTTTCAACGTGTAAAGTACCCAGATCTTATGACACGGGCCATGTCACACAACACGGCCACCCGTGTCACACCCCTGTTTGGCCTAAAAAAGCTTGTTTTGTCCCAGACCCTATGACACGGGCCCTGTCACACAACACGGCCACCCGTGTCACACCTCTGTCACACTTAAAAACTCATATTGCATGTACCTTATGACACGGGCCGTGTCACACAACCTTCATGCCGTTTTTTTTGCATGTCTCGATTTTTTTTTCCGACTAAACCCATATGTTTGTATGATTTTAGTGTCAATATTGCTATTGTCCTTGGTGACTTTTGATCCCCAAAAACCATTTTCAAAAACAAAACCTCGATTTTATCGAGCCATTTTTAACCTTGTAAGTCGATTGCCTTGTGCATCGCCATCGACCTTGTCTGTATCGCTCCAAATGTATCTTTACAAACAATACACCTTGATCCAACGTCAAGTGGCTCTCTTTTCTCATAAAAATCCAAAACACAATAAAATATACGATTAGAATTATGCACCATGAGCTTTAAAGTGGTAGAGAAGGAATGAGAATGGAATCCTCCTACACTCGTTCCGAATGTTTTGAATACAAGGCGCTCGACTTGGTTATTCGAGACATTCATCTCTATCCAAAGTCTTTTATATAATCCTAGTTAAGAATAGATTCTTCCCTAAGAAAAACCTAAAAATAACATCAACTCATCAAACTATTTTTTCGCCTTAGGGCATCAATCGAAAAACCCTTTTTCAAGGTATAAAATCAACTAACAAACAACTGTAGAAGCATGCTTCAGTCTCAAGTTTTGATGATGTCAATACTACTCAAGGTCATCTCTTGATTGCAAAAAGACAAGCCGTTCAAAGTTATCAAGATCAAGTCAAGCTATCTTTCAAGTCAAGCTACATATGGAACTATGATTCTTCCAGACTTGGATGCATTACTGGTATATCAAATTCTACCCTTATAACTTGATATACAAGTGTTCAAAAACATCAAGCATTTTTGCATAATACATAAGCATGTTTTTGAAACCTTAGAATTGGTATAACATTAATTTTAAAAAAGCATTTTTCTGAAAATTAGCAGTGTTAACCGATTAACCATATAGGTTAACCGGTTAACCAATTTGAATTTTGAAATTTCTGGGCTAACGTACCAGTGTTAACCGATTAACCATATAGGTTAACCGATTAACACTGAACGTACAGTGAAAAATTGCTTTGTTTCAAGTTCAAAAATTATTTAAAAATTATACCATTTCATATTTTTGATGTCTACTCAATGTACCTTTTTGAAAGGGTATTTTACTCATATAAATTCTGAGTTTTTCAATTTTGAAAAACACATAACATATAGAACACAAAAACTTTTCAATCTCCAAACACTTTCTACATTCATTTTCAAATTGTCTTAGAATCAAATTCACAATTTTCAAAAACTTTCATTAAGTGTTCATATGTGCATAAATTTCATATTCATCCTTGAACACTTGTATTGAAAATTGTAAGAGTGAATTCTGATCATTTGGAGAAGATCAACTTTGATATCATTACTCTCAAATTCAAATCTTTACAAACTTGTGTATTTTGACTTGTGATCCAGGATTGTTGGACACAAGGGTGAGTGTTTACAAGAGGATCGTTCTTGTACACTTGTTAGTTTTATTGTTTGATAGTAGGCCTCACCGGTTGATGGTGTGATAGGTTGTACTTTATTAAACAATAGTGAAAACTCTCTTTCATGTTGAAAGGGGAGTGGAGTACTCTCGGATTGTGAGGGGAACCACTATAAATCCTGGTGTCCATTGTTCTTTTATTTTTCTTCTTCTGCTTTCATAACCAAAAACAAACCAGTAATCTTTCAAGATACCATAAAAACCGGAAAAATTTCTAAAGTCCTAATTCACCCCCCTCTTAGGCATACTCTGTTCTTACAATTGGTATCAGAGCAGGTTAAGGTAACCTGTTCCTAACGATTCAGTATGGCTTCCGCAAGTACCAACCCGGTTTTCAAAGATGGTGGAAGTAGTAACAAGCCACCACTCTTTTCTGGAGAATACTTCGATTTTTGGAAAATCCGTATGAAGGCACATCTTGAAGCTCAAGGAGATGGTATATGGGAAACCGTTGAAACTGGTCCACATGTTCCTACAAGTGTGGTAAATGGTGTTGGAACCCCAAAGATTAAATCCTCATATGATGAAGATGACAAGAAGAGAATCTTGAATGAGAAGAAAGCAATCAACATACTTCAAAGCGCTCTCAGTATGGATGAATTCTTTCGCATATCACAGTGTCAATCGGCAAAACAGATTTGGGATACCTTGGTAGAAACGCATGAAGGAACAGCAGAAGTAAAAAGATCAAGACTTAACACGTTAAGTCAAGATATATGAGATGTTCCGTATGCAGCCCGGTGAATCTATTGTTGCCTTGCAAAAGAGGTTCGTTCATCTAACAAATCATCTGATTGCTCTTGGGAAGACCTTCACCAACGATGATCTCAACTTAAAAGTCCTAAGATCCTTGACAAGAGAATGGCAACCGAAGGTGACCGCCATTTCGGAAAAGAAAAGTCTTTCAAAATTGACATCCGCTTCATTATTCGGGAAACTTCAAGAGCATGAACTGGAACTTGGAAGGCTTGAGAAACATGAAAGTTAAGACAAGAAGTCCAAAGGAATTGCCTTGAAGACTGACACAAAGGATGACAAAATTGACGAATCTTCCGAAGACGAAAATTTCATGCTTCTAGTAAAGAAGCTTGGTAAGTTTTTTAATAATAATAAAACTTCTTCTTTTTCTAAAAAGAATAGACATTTCAGGAAAAAGGAGGTATCCACATCAAACCAAGAAATTACATGTTACGAATGTGGGAAACAAGGTCACATAAAGCCAGATTGCCCAAAACTCGCAAATAAAGGAAAATTCAAGGGCAAGAAGGATTTCAAAACAAAGAAGGCTTATGTCGCATGGGACGATAACGAAGTGAGTTCATCATCGGAATCAGATAGCGATGAATGTGCAAATATTGCCTTGATGGCCTCTCACCATTCCGATGACGAAAATGAGGTTAATAGTAATTTTTCTGTCTATGATAATGATGCTCAAGAAGTTATAGATGAACTTCTAAAAGAGTGCAAAACTTTGTATAAAGACATCTCATCACAAAAGAAAAGAATTTTACTTTTAGAAAAACAAAATTCTGATCTCTTGAAAAATATTGAAGATGAAAAACAAAAAGTGATGGATGAAAAACAAAGTCTTGTATGTAAGAATTGTGAGTCTTTGTCTTTTCAAATTGTTCAACTTAAAAGAGTTTTAGAAAGATACGAAAAAGGTCAAATTGGCTTGGAAGAGATTCTTAAACATCAAAGGTATCCTAATGATAAAAGTGGATTGGGATATTCTAAATTTTCAAAACCAAGCACCAATAAAACCATTTTCGTAAGAAGTGAACAAATTGTTAAGGAAGAGACAAGCACTTCTAAAATTCAGCATCAAAATCATAACAAGAAAAGAATTGATAAGAAAAAGAATTATATTTCTAGATATAAAAGTCATTTTCAACCTACATGTTTTTATTGTGGAATTAAAGGGCACACACCTAATGCTTGCTATGTACGTAATATTGGTATTGCAAAGGGGCATTATGTGTGGGTGGAAAAGGGTACTAACTATCAAGTACCCAAAGCAATTTGGGTACCTAACACTACCTAATTTTGTTTTGTAGGTATGCTTGAAGACAACCACAAATCAATGGTATCTTGATAGTGGCTGCTCGAAGCATATGACGGGAGATATAAACAAATTTTCAAGTCTATCATTAAAGGCCAAAGGATACGTCACTTACGGTGATGATAATAAAGGAAAAATCCTTGGAGTTGGAACCATTGGTGCACCACCATGTACAATCATCGAAGACGTTCTTTTGTTGAAGGCCTTAAGCATAACCTGCTTAGCATCAGTCAATTGTGTGACAAAGGGTTCAAAATCAACTTCACAAAGGAGGAATGCTTGATTGAACACGAAGTCACTCATGAGATTCTGGTAAAAGGTAAAAGATATAATAACATTTTTATGATTTCTTTTGATGACTCTTCCTTGAAGGTAAAGTGTCTTATGGCGAACAACAACGAGGCATGGCTTTGGCATAAAAGATTTGCTCACATTCACATGGAGTATTTAAACAAATTAATCAAGCATGATCTGGTTGTTGGGCTTCCGAAGATAAAATTCATCAAGGATAAATTATGCGATGCATGTCAAAAGGGAAAACAGACCAAGACAACTTTCAAATCCAAGCAAGTGGTTTCTACATCAAGACCACTTCAATTGTTGCACATGGATCTTTTTGGTCCATCAAGAACGAAGAGCTTTGGAGGTAGTATTTATACTTTAGTTATTGTTGATGATTTTTCTCGATATACCTGGACAATGTTTTTAGTGCAGAAAAATGATGCGTTTAAAGCATTCAAAAAGTATGCAAAACGAATTCAAAACGAGAAGTCACTCACTATAGCCTCCATAAGAAGCGACCACGGTGGAGAATTTCAAAATTCAGACTTTGAAGAATTTTGCGAAGAACATGGAATTTCTCATAATTTTTCGGCACCAAGAACTCCTCAACAAAACGGCGTCGTAGAACGGAAGAATCGTTCACTAGTTGAACTTGCTAGAACAATGCTCAGCGACACAAATCTTCCAAAATATTTTTGGGCAGAAGCAGTAAGCACGGCATGCTTTGTAAGCAACCGCGTGAATATTCGACCGCTACTCAAAAAGACTCTGTATGAGTTGTTCAAGGGAAGGAAACCGAATATATCATTCTTCCACATATTTGGCTGCAAATGCTTCGTTCTCAACAACAATAAGGACAATCTCGGTAAGTTTGATGAGAAGTCTGACGAAGGTATATTTCTTGGTTACTCTCTTTATAGTAAAGCTTTTAGAATTTTTAATAAAAGAACTCTTACCATTGAAGAGTCCATTCATGTTTCGTTTGATGAGACTAACCCCTCGAAAGAGGATAATATTGTTTTGGATGATGATGATGATTTTGTAGATACTCCACAAAATGAAGAAATTGTTTCAAATGATCAAACAATATTACGAGAAGATGTTACTCAAGAAAATCAAGATCTTCCGAAAGAATGGAGAACACACAGAGATCACCCAATTGATAAAGTTATTGGTGATATTAGTCAAGGCGTTGCAACTCGACTTAATTTAAAGGATGCTTGTCTCAACATGGCGTTTGTATCTCAAATTGAACCATCAAAGATCGATGAAGCTTTAGGCGACGACCAATGGATTATAGCAATGCAAGAAGAACTTAATCAATTTGAAAGAAATCAAGTTTGGACCCTTGTACCAAGACCAGACAATAAGCATATTATCGGAACCAGATGGGTGTTCAAGAACAAACTTGACGAAAATGGGATTATAGTTCGTAACAAGGCAAGATTGGTCGCACAAGGCTACAACCAGGAGGAAGGAATTGATTTTGATGAAACATTCGCTCCGGTAGCAAGGTTAGAAGCAATTAGATTACTACTTGCTTACGCTTGTTCTATGAATTTTCAGTTATTCCAGATGGATGTCAAAAGCGCTTTCCTGAATGGGTACATTAATGAGGAAGTCTACGTCAAACAACCTCCGGGTTTTGAAGACTTCAAAAATCCCTCACATGTTTTCAAACTGAAGAAGGCTCTCTACGGTTTAAAACAAGCACCACGAGCATGGTATGATCGCCTTAGCAACTTCTTATGTGAGAAAGGATTTACAGAAGGAAAGGTTGACAAGACGCTGTTTATAAAGAAGATCAAGGGTAACACCTTGTTAGTACAAGTCTACGTCGACGACATCATATTTGGATCAACAAACAAAGAACTCTGCGAAGAATTCTCACTCATGATGCGAGAAGAATTCGAGATGTCCATGATGGGAAAGTTAAATTATTTTCTTGGACTACAAATCAAGCAAACCAAGGATGGAATCTTTCTCAACCAATCCAAGTACTGTAAGGAATTAATAAAGAAATTCGATATGGATAGTTGCAAGATGATGTCTACTCCTATGGGATCCGGAACGTATGTTGATCAAGATGAATCTGGTACTCCAATTGATATTACTAAATATCGAGGTATGATTGGTTCATTACTATATTTGACGGCAAGCTGTCCTGACATTATGTTTAGTGTTTGTTTGTGTGCGCGCTTCCAAGCAAATCCGAAGGAATCGCATCTCATTGCTGTGAAGAGAATTATCAAGTATCTCAAAGGAACGACCAACGTAGGATTATGGTATCCTAAAGGTAGTATTTGTTCTTTAGTTGGTTATTCTGACGCTGACTATGCAGGATGAAAAACCGATAGAAAAAGTACAAGTGGTACATGTCACATTCTCGGAAATGCTCTAATATCATGGGTCTGCAAGAAGCAAGCTTGTGTAGCACTCAGCACCGCCGAAGCAGAATACATCGCCGCAGGAAGTTGCTGTGCACAGATTTTATGGCTGAAACAACAACTTCTGGATTATGGTGTTGACCTCGGATGCATTCCTCTACGATGTGACAATACTAGTGCCATAAATATCACAAAGAATCCGGTTATGCATTCCAGAACAAAGCACATCGATATCCGGCATCATTTCCTTCGAGATCACGTATTAAACAAAGATGTTGATGTTACTTTTGTCGACACACACAACCAACTCGCCGACATCTTCACCAAGCCTTTGGAAAAAGAACCATTCTACAAAATTCGGAGAGAACTTGGGATTCTTGATGAAGGTGACATCTGACTTTTTCTCTATTATGTGTATGCATTATTTGTGATATGTTTTCATGTGTATGCATTCTGTTTTTAAGTTTTTTTCAAAAATTCGAGCATGTTAATCGATTAACCATATGGGTTAACCGATTAACACTGTTGAATTTTCAATTCTGATTAAATTTTTTAATGTGTTAACCGATTAACCTATATGGTTAACCGATTAACACTGTTAATTTTTCTAAAAAATCAGAAACGAAAATTAATTAAAATTTTTGAAAATTTTTTTTTTAATATATTTGTGTGGTCCATATTCTCTTAAATATCCAAATCCATATCCAAAATCCATATTCCCTCTTAAAATCCTAACTTCTCTCTCCCACTCTCTAAAGTTGGAAAAACTCCCCACAACTTCTCAAACCCTAACTTCCTCAGAACCCACAACCCCAGTTCTCTCAAACCTCCATCCATGGCTTCAGCATCAAACCGTGGCAAGGGAAAACTTCCAGAACATCACTCTGCATCTGATGAAGATATCCCTATGGAAACAACCAAGAAGCGCAAAATGGATTTCAAAGTCCGAGTTCGTGTTATCCTTCCGGTAAAGTATGTGAATCTTAAGGCTTTTCCCGCATCATCTTTTGATTTTCCTGCTTTGCTCAAATATCAGAGGATCGATAAATTTGTGTCTGATTTTGGAAACTGCTACCCGGATCTTGTCAAATCCTTTTTGCATAAACTGTCTGTGTTTCTAAATGCAAATGATGAGCATATTATGAAAACAATTGTTAGAGACTGTGTTGTTGAAGAAAATCTGTCTGATGTTGCTGCAATGCTGAACATACCATCATCTGGGTACTTTCTCAGAAAGGGAGTTAACCACGTGGAAGGGCCATGGTCCAACTACGACAAGATGGAGTTCTATTATCAGATCTGCAGATTTCCAAAGGAGATGATTATCGCCAACCAACGTACTGCTCGTCTGTTGTGCTATGCAAAGAATCTTACCGTCTCTGATCGGATGTTTCACTACATAATCTGTTATGTGCTGATTCCCAAGGATTCGAATCATGCACAAATTAATGATCTGGAAATGCAACTTCTTTTCGCCATCAAGAACAAGATTCGTGTCAATTGGATTCTGACTATCATGTATCACCTTCAACAACAACTATCTCTTTCAACCCGCCTTCCTTATGCACGGTTGATATCAAGAATTTTGGAATTGACTACTTTGGATCTTAACCGTGAACCAACCATCAAGATGAAATCAACCACCAATGAGATCAACGAGATTACAATTGTCAAGAATACTGGAATTTTTAAGGATAATGACGGTACTTACAAGTATTCAGAAGAAGGAGCCAATGCTAACCAGGCCTTTCCCGGACCTGAAGGAGGCATCACAAACGAGTTCCTTTACCAAACTATCATGACTCAGCATAGAGAAACCTCCCGGGCCATTGCTTCTCTCCGGAACCTTGTACTTTCTTCTCACCACACCAACCCTGACAACCTTGTTGTATCTGATGAAGAAAATGAAGGACAAGAGGAAGAAGAGGAGGAGGATATGGCGGATGAGGATTTTTAGAGAATATGCTGCTGCTGTTGTTTTTATTGCTTTGCTTTCTAGTCTTAAGTTTTTATGCTTTCATTTGAACTATGTTTTATTGTAACAAGTACAATTTCTATTTGCTGCATTTTATATGTACTACTGTTTGTGCTTTGTGTTTACTTGGCTTTGCATGTGCTTATTACTATATATGCTGCTATCTTGTGATTTCTTCGAAAGATCTTCCTTTTTGCTGATGTCAAAGGGGGAAAAGAGCTTGGTTTTGTTAATGTCTCTCTGTGTGCAGATTTTTTTCCTCCGTTAAGATAGGGGGAGTTGCTAGACATAGGGGGAGAACCAGATCAAGAACCAAGAGATATCGCACAATATTTTTTGATTGCCATCATCAAAAAGGGGGAGAATGTAGAAGCATGCTTCAGTCTCAAGTTTTGATGATGTCAATACTACTCAAGGTCATCTCTTGATTGCAAAAAGACAAGCCGTTCAAAGTTATCAAGATCAAGTCAAGCTATCTTTCAAGTCAAGCTACATATGGAACTATGATTCTTCCAGACTTGGATGCATTACTGGTATATCAAATTCTACCCTTATAAATTGATATACAAGTGTTCAAAAACATCAAGCATTTTTGCATAATACATAAGCATGTTTTTGAAACCTTAGAATTGGTATAACATTAATTTTAAAAAAGCATTTTTCTGAAAATTAGCAGTGTTAACCGATTAACCATATAGGTTAACCGGTTAACCAATTTGAATTTTGAAATTTCTGGGCTAACGTACCAGTGTTAACCAATTAACCATATAGGTTAACCGATTAACACTGAACGTACAGTGAAAAATTGCTTTGTTTCAAGTTCAAAAATTATTTAAAAATTATACCATTTCATATTTTTGATGTCTACTCAATGTACCTTTTTGAAAGGGTATTTTACTCATATAAATTCTGAGTTTTTCAATTTTGAAAAACACATAACATATAGAACACAAAAACTTTTCAATCTCCAAACACTTTTTACATTCATTTTCAAATTGTCTTAGAATCAAATTCACAATTTTCAAAAACTTTCATTAAGTGTTCATATGTGCATAAATTTCATATTCATCCTTGAACACTTGTATTGAAAATTGTAAGAGTGAATTCTGATCATTTGGAGAAGATCAACTTTGATATCATTACTCTCAAATTCAAATCTTTACAAACTTGTGTATTTTGACTTGTGATCCAGGATTGTTGGACACAAGGGTGAGTGTTTACAAGAGGATTGTTCTTGTACACTTGTTAGTTTTATTGTTTGATAGTAGGCCTCACCGGTTGGTGGTGTGATAGGTTGTACTTTATTAAACAATAGTGAAAACTCTCTTTCATGTTGAAAGGGGAGTGGAGTACTCTCGGATTGTGAGGGGAACCACTATAAATCCTGGTGTCCATTGTTCTTTTATTTTTCTTCTTCTGCTTTCATAACCAAAAACAAACCAGTAATCTTTCAAGATACCATAAAAACCGGAAAAATTTCTAAAGTCCTAATTCACCCCCCCCCCCCCCCCCTCTTAGGCATACTCTGTTCTTACAACAACTATTTTGTAAGCCTCCGAACTACGGAGCTCTGATTCTTCACTTCTTTTAAGTGAGGATACGTAGGCACAAGGGCCACAATCCTTGGCGAGCATTAAAATAAATAAACCAACCCCTCTTTTCCCTAAGCAAGCAAACTCTTAATAAAAACACCCATTCACGCGAAATAACCTAGAAGGTTCCCATCGAGTACGATGGATGCGAGGGGGTGCTAACACCTTCCCCTCGCATAACCGACTCCCGAACCCTAAGACTTGGTTGCGATGACCACGCTCTTTTACCAAAGGTTTTATCGCTATTTCCCTTTCCCTCCTTGGGATAAATAAAATCCGGTGGCGACTCTGTGTCATTTTTTGCGTAGCGACAGCAGTCATGTTGGATATAAACCTGGAGATATAATTCAAACGTCCCAAAAATCCTCTGACTTGTTTCTCGGTGGTAGGAGCTGGCATTTTCCGGATAGCTTTCACTTTGTTAGGGTCCACTTCAATCCCTCTTTGACTGACAATAAAACCCAATAGTTTCCCTGATCGTACTCCAAATGTGCACTTGTTGGGGTTCAGACGGAGCTTGTATTCTCGCAAACGACCAAACAGCTTAGACAGGTGTTTAACATGATCCTCCTCAGTCTTTGACTTAGCTATCATATCATCCACATAAACCTCGATCTCCTTGTGCATCATATCATGGAACAAAGTAGTCATAGCTCTCTGATATGTTGCCCCTGCATTCTTTAATCCAAACGGCATAACTCTGTAACAAAAGGTGCCCCAGGGTGTGATGAATGACGTCTTCTCTCTGTCCTCGGGAGCCATTCTAATCTGAGTGTAACCTGAAAAACCGTCCATAAAGGAGAAAACCTCATATCTTGCGGTACTGTCAACCAAAATGTCAATGTGAGGTAATGGAAAGTCATATTTCGGACTGGCTTTGTTCAAATCCCTGTAATCCACACACATGCAAACCTTACCATCCTTCTTCGGAACGGGCATAATATTAGCCAACCAGAGCGGATATTCGGCAGTGACAAGGACACCTGCATCAATATGTTTTTGTACTTCTTCCTTGATCTTTAGAGCCATGTCGAGTCGAGTCCTTTTGAGCTACTATTTTACTGGCGGGCACTCTGGTTTCAAAGGTAGACGATGTTCAACTGTAGCAGTGTCTAATCCAGGCATATCCTGATATGACCAAGCAAACACATCAACAAATTCTCTGAGCAAGACGACCAATTGTTTCTTCAACTCAGGCTTGAGCAAAGCTCCAATTTTCACTTCTCTACGGATTTCTTATGTTCCCAAATTGATTATTTCTACTGGCTCTTGATGAGGTTGGATAGCTTTTTCTTCCTTCTCAAGCAGTCTGGAAATCTCTTCTGGGATATCATCTTCTTCGTCTTCGGCTTCTTACACAGGAAACTCAAAATTTGGAGAAGACAGTGGATCATTATTCCCAGGATGTAATGTATGTAGCAATCTGCGCAAGTGATATGATTTTTAATAAGTTTTCGTAAAGTGGAAAGTGTATGTACGCGAGATACTACTCATTATTTTCCAACATCGTAAATAAATATTGAGAAAAATAACACACAAAATGAAAATGAAAGTGATTTATTGATGATAGAAAAAACCAAAGAGACACGCCCAACAAAGTCACCTTTGCCTTGGCCAGAGCAAAGGGAATTATTTAAAAGTAAGCCCTAATAATGCAGTTTTGCCTTGGGCAGAGCGAAAACTTTAAAAAAAAATGCTTTACTTATATATATGAACGACAGCAGGGGCTTCAACCACACTCCAGTTCTTAACCAAAACTCCTGGGGTTACAAAGTCTGGAACATCCACATCTGAATCTTCCTCGATAATAGCATAAACTCCAAAGTTATAGTCAAACTCGTCTGAAACATAACCTGGATCTTCCATATAAGGCTCATATTCTTCGTAAGGAATGGAGGACCTTGCAGAACCATCTGATATGTAGCCTTCAAGCTCATCCTCTGACACAACATTAACCTGAGGATGATGAACGACTCCTCCACTACGGAACACTTCATTAATCAGCGGCAACCCTGGGCTTCTGGTAGTTTGTTGAGCAGAACTGCTGGTGAAACCAAGACCTTCCTTATTTCTGTTTTCTGGCAAAGACAACACCTTTCCCCAAATTTTCTGATGACCACTGTTCACTACTCGCTGCGCGTCTTTAAATGATGACATAGATGCCTGAGATTTTCGGATACCTTCGCCCACAATAGACAAAGCTTGAAATTGCGTGCCAACCTCTTCCTCAGCTTCAACATACGAGAATGATGACAAGTGACTCACCACCAAGGCTCTTTCTCCACAAACTGTAACCGTTTTCCCTCAAAGACGTATTTCAATTTCTGATGCAGAGTGGAAGTAACTGCCTCAGCTTCATGTATCCATGGCCTCCCTAGCAAAAACCTATAGGCGGCACGAATGTCCATGACTTGAAACGTGATCATAAAGGTCTGAAATCCAATAGTCATTGGCAAATCCACCTCACCAATTATAGTTTTCCTTGACCCATCAAAAGCTTTGACAATAACATGACTTGGCCTCATCGGCGGTCCTTGATAAGATAGCTTGGACAAAGTAGTTCTAGGCATCACATTTAGAGAAGATCCAGTATCAACTAATACACTGGACAGAGAATCATTTCTGCAGTTCACAGAAATATGTAAAGCCATGTTATGTCTCCTTCCTTCCTCTGGGAGATCATCCTCATTAAAACCCAGATTGTCACATGAAGTAATATTACTAATGATATTGTCAAACTGCTCCATAGTCACATCTTGTTCAACATACGCTTGTTCTAGTATCTTATGGAGTGCTTCCCTATGAGCCTCAGAACTCATCAACAATTGCAACACAGAAATATTTGACGGGGTTTGTAGGAGCTGATCTGCAACCTTATACTCACTTCTCTTGATCACGTTTAGACATTCATCTGAATTGGACAAATTGGATCCACCAGATTGCCCCACAATTGGATCCTTTGAGCCTGGTTGTCCCAATGAGACCTCCTTTTCTTTCGGTGGTACAGTCGGGTAGACTCGACCACTCCTTGTTACTCTACTGACATCTGCAATGTTAACTACTGAAGGTACAGTGGGGAAAGGCACTTCCTTTCCATTCTCCAACATTGTGGCGTTGTACCTGTAGGGGATAGCCCTACTAGAAGTATAAGGGACAGATCCAGGCACATTGATTACCAACGGGGTAATAGCCGGCTTTCTGCTATTATACACGATTTCGATACGCTCCACTTCCTTAAAGTGAGGCACTATAACACAAACCTCTTCGGCCCTTTTAACTGAAACTTTCTGATCATCCTCTGCCAAATAGTATTAAATCGTGTTGACAGAGGGTGAACTATGCGGGGGTAACTGATTAACTTGCACATTAGGGTCGGAATCCTTGAAGGACAGAATTCCGCACTTAATGAGCCTCTGGACATATGTTTTCATACCAAAACAACTCTCAATATCGTGACCTGGAGCACCCTGATGGTAGGGACAAGGTGTTGCGTTGCGGTGTGCCTCCGAACACAGCAACAGATTCAGGATGGAAATCTTCGAGGGTGTCTGATGAAGATGATCCACGATCTTGTAGTCACTCTTTTTAATCAACCTCATAAATTCCTCGGCGTCTTTAACGAGTAAGTCTTTTTCTACCCCACGAGGGATCTCTTCAACGACCTTACTCTTCCCTTTATCAGTTGCATCAGCTCTGTCCGCTTTGTCTGCCACGACCTCTGGTGGTGCAAACACTCTCCCGCTGCGAGTGATTCCGCTGATTCCCGCAAGGTTATCTACAGACGACCCAAACGGTTCTAGCTCCAACTTCTGTCCGTTGCAGTAGACTTCAGCCCCATAATGCCATGGGACAGCGTTAGTGCTTTCGAAAGGTATCGGCCCAGCTTTGGTGATGGTAATCGTGGGCGGTCTGGGTGCAGAAATAGTTATCGTCTGGCGAGGGATGGTGATGGTGGCAACCTCATCATCTTGCTTCAGCATTACCTCTCCCGATCCACATTCGGCCCTCCGGCTAAACTGTAAAATCCCTTCAGTCATCAGACTTTGAATCCCCTCTATCAACTGTTCACATCCATCAGGACTAGTCGCACAGCCCATACACAACTCTCTGCAACCTGGAAAGAAACCTTTTTTCATCAGCTTAGCTTTAACGAAGCTAAGCGGTGTCTTCAGATCTCTGACATCAGTCAACAAATCTAAACCCTCGTCTTCAATAATGGCGTTTACCCCACCTCCCCTATGATTCGGCATAGGGTTCTTCGTGACGTTTGGAACATTATCCGAGAAGTTGATGATCTTGGCATCCACCATGTCCTGCACCTTGTGCTTGAAGGCTTTGCAATTCTCTATTGTATGGCCTGGTGCCCCTGAGTGAAATTCACAAGTCGCATTCGCGTCATAACCTGGCGGAGGTGCCCCTGTCAAGGGATCCAGGGTTCTCTTCTGGATCAACTGTAGCTGAAGCAAAGTCTGCAATAGTTGAGCGTAGGACATGGGCGGTGTCTCAAGGTGACGGCTCGACAGAGGTACCCGATTCTGGTACTTTCTGTACCCCTGTTGATTCGGCTGCTGCTGCTGCAGCTGCTGCTGCTGTGGCTGTTGAACTGCCAGGATAGTTATGCTGGCCACTTGTTGGTGAGGGCCTTTACCCTTCCTTCGAGCATTGGTCACGGCGCTCGTTTCTCCTTCCTGTCTTTTTCCACTATAAGTTTTCTTGCCTCCTCCAGCCGAGGATGAATCACCTTGAATTTTTCCCAGTTTGATCCCATTTTCAATGTGCTCACCCGTGATAATGAGATCTGAGAAGGTTCCAGACATACCGCTGACCAATTTCTCATAATAAACCCCTGGGAGGGTGGCTACGAACATTTGCACAAGCTCACGTTCAACCATCGGCGTCTGAACCCTGGCTGCCAATTCACGCCACCGCTGGGCGTATTCCTTGAACCCTTCGTTGTTCCTTTGTGACAGATTCTGCAGTTGGACTCGGTTCGGGGCCAAGTCACTGTTGTATTGGTAGTGGTGCACAAATGCTTCAGCAAGGTCCTTCCACGTGCGCACACTGGTAGGTTCCAGACTCATGTACCATTCGAGGGAGGGTCCAGACAGACTGTCCTGAAAGAAGTGCATCAGCAACTTCTCGTCCTCAGAATGAGCCGACATTTTCTGGTAATATGATCTCAGATGGACGCGAGGGCAAGTGGTGCCCTTGTACTTTTCAAAGTCAGGTACCTTGAACTTGGGAGGCACCTTAAAATCAGCAATCAGTCCCAACTTGGACATATCAACGCCCAGGGTGTTCTGGTTCTCGATATTTCTCATCTTATCCTCGAGTGCCTTGAACCTGAGTCGTGCTTCAGCAGTCAGCTCCCCTTCAACACCTCTCTGAGAGAACACATCGTCTTGACGGTCTTCTAACCACGGCTGAGGCCCGAACAAATTTTCAACACCTGCATTGCCATTGCCCAATCCAACATTGACGTTAGCTTCAAGACTCCCATTATCGACGCCCGTCGTATTACCGTTGAGTCCCATGTTAGCTATCACATTGCCGTTGGCACTGCCGTTCCCCCCGGTCACGGGGACGCCATTCTGCGGAGTTTCAACTGGTGGAGGAGTAGGCACGGTCCCATCATGGAGTACGCCATTGCTATCGACCCTTGAAATCAGAGGCTGAACCAAGGTTCTGAGCTGATCATGGCCATTGGCGACCGCTTGCATGAGCTCCATGAAGCGATCCATTCTTTTGCGGAGTTCCTGAACATCAGTTTGCACTTGCTCCATGATTCTGGTTTGATTTGCTCTGGTTGGATAGCGGTGGATAGGTCTCTGATCAATCCTGGAACAACCTGAAACAACTTGAAAACACAAAAGGGTTAGGAAAAACGACAAAGTGCTCGTCATGAAAATGCTTCATGCAAATGCAAACGTGTGTCTGTGCGTTAGGGAGATTTCCCCCGATCCTAGTGCTTGAGTGCCAGTGCTGATAATAAGAAGTCTGAGTCCAATCATGGAAATAACATCTCATATATATGAAGAAAGCCCATCAAGGCAGTACACAACGTCAGTGAGTACAAGATGAATCAATAGCATGACCTCGACCAACAAGCCTGGTGATGGTCAGCATACAACAATGATCAAACAAAAGGAATACAAATAGTCAAGCACGGCCACGGGTGCGAAACTCTTCTAACAACCCCTTCATTTCTGGATGACCAGGCCAAGTGAGTAACCCTTCGACGAGTAACTCCCTCTGCATAATGGTGTATTGAAGACCTTCGACCGAATCTTCCCATGCTCCTTCGCCGAAACAATCTTCTAACTTCCACTTCTTGGACTCAAACGTCAGTTTGCGCTCCTTCAGGTTAGCAAGAGCCCTGTTGAGCTGGCCTTCAGCGGCATATCTGCGAGCGGTTTCTTCATCAAACCTCTTCTCACTAGCCTTTACCTGGGCTTTCAGCTTGGAGATCTGTTGCATCAGCTTATCCTCCCGCTCTTTCCTGTTGGCTAGGGTGGCCTTCCAGTGTTGGTTAAACTTGGATATCCTCCGATACGCTTCATCCAAGTGCTGCTTCTTCGTGGCCAGCACATCGTTGACAGCTTTGAAGTCTCGACCCATGCGCTCGCGCTCAGCTATCTGCTTAGTCAGATATGTCCCTAACTGGTTCACCAGCTCGGTCTGCCTTTTAAAGGAATGAACGACTTCGTTTCTCTCGCTTCTGAGTTGAGCCAATTCTTTCTCCAGTTCTTCATTTTCCCTCTTCAATTCATCTCTCTCAGCTAACACCTGATTATGCTGCTGAATAGGCACAGTGGTAGGCTCTTCAATCACTGGAGGGATTTCTGGCTTGGCAGGAGGAAACGACATCCCTATAGCATCTGCTCTGGCTCTGATCCAAGTAACATATGGAGCGTAGGCTTGACTGTTGCTTTTCCCCAGCAATGGTTTTCCCCTCTTACTGATACCATTCCAAGCGCGCTGAAGCTTGGACAACATATCCCCTTCTAGAAGACCAGTGAGGTACAAAGATTCCTGTACCTCTTCATCCTTCGGCGGAGCTCTCAAAGCGTAAGCAAACTGTCGGACCAACAAAGATGGATTATAGTTTATACAACCCTTATTGCCTATCAAAGGCACGTTCGGAAACCCGCTGCAGCTGAAGATAATCTCGGTACCCAACCTATCTCTGTTAAACCAGTCAATATCCTCCGCTGATAGACTCATCAAACGCTCAGGCCACTCCGCTGTGGCTGCAGATGAAGCAAAGGGACCCCTCTTGGGTAGATGACTATCAAGCCATTTGTAAAGCAGGGGCACACATCACGAGACATTCTTGCCCCTTCTGTTCTCGTTTTTATAGTGGATGGAATGGTAGACGTCTCCTATCAAGGTAGGGACTGGATTCCCCGAAGCAAAGATGCGAAACGCGTTGAAGTCCACAAAGTCAGGCATATTGGGGAACATAATGATGCCATATATACACAGAGCGAGAATGGCGTTGAACACGACCCAACATCCGTCTTTGGCGCACTGCTGAACCTTTCCCCCTAAGAACTGCAAGGAGAAACCGGGAACCCTGTTCCAACTAGACAAGACCAACTCGGAGGCATCTAGGTGAAGTGAAGGAGCTAGACTAGCCAGATTAGGCTCAACATCCATATGAACAAAAGGCATCTGCCTCTTGATAGGCACACCTAACAAATCAGCATATTCCTCTAGTGTGGGTGCGAGAACGAAGTCTTGGAAAGTAAAGCATCTCAACGGAGGATCGTAGAACTGCAGCAGAGCGTGCAACCCATTTAACTCAAACGCAGAAGGTTTACGAACCAAACTGAGCAATTTGCCGTACGACTTTCTGAATTCATCTCTCACAGAATCATCTGCTAAAGCAATCAACCCAGTCAGCTGAACAACATCCGGAGCAGGGAGCTTGTAAGTCACGGTCTTCCTCAGAGAACCCATACTAACACAGTAGGAGGCAAGAAATCCTGAATCGGGGGAAACGGTACCTGCAACACAGACACACGTTAATGAAATGCAAATGGGTATGCAAAGCAATGTAAAATGCAATCATGCAGCAGGAGATCAAGACAACTGCGCTGTGGAGATTCTGTATCAACAAAACCATAATCCTGCTCTATCAAGAACAACCACTATATCTGGTAAGAAGAAAACCTGGGTATCGGACCACAAATCTGCTCTGTCAAGAACACACATCTGATAATAAGGCCTCTGATACAGGACCAAAACTCTGCTCTGTCAAGAACACACATACATTTGCTGATGAGACCCTCTGATCCCAATCATAAACCTGCTCTGTCAAGAACAAATATTTGATAATGAGGACCTCTGATACAGGACCAAAACTCTGCTCTGTCAAGAACAATCATATCTTTGGAAATAAGGCCCTCTGATACAGGACCATAACTCTGCTCTGTCAAGAACAAACATACATCTGCTGATGAGACCCTCTGATCCCAATCATAAACCTGCTCTGTCAAGAACAAATATCTGATAATGAGGACCTCTGATACAGGACCAAAACTCTGCTCTGTCAAGAACAATCATATCTTTGGAAATAAGGCCCTCTGATACAGGACCATAACTCTACTATGTCAAGAACAAACATACATCTGCTGATGAGATCTTCCGGTACCAACAAAACTGATTCACTATCAAGAAAACCAGGTAGTCTGAAGGTTAAAGTTTCCTGCAACAAACCCAACCCTGCTCACAGGTATGGACCTAAACTGACACAAGTTCGGCATCCTATGCGGTCATCAGTGTTACAGACATTCAAGAGGGGTGATACGATATCCAGAAGGTGTGGCATCACCAGCTCATGAAGCGGCCTCACTCGGCTGAATCCCAAATGATCGATCCCCAGAGTCGACAATCCTCCAAACCAACAACCCCCTCAACCCAAAGGGTTGAAAAAGAAGTCAACCGGGAGAACCTCGTCTGAGCGTGGATTTCATGAGACACTAGTGCCTGCCAAGCAAGCACGCGCCTACTAATTTCCATAACTAATGCTATGTTCACTCAAGCCTGGGTCTGGCTTCTCACTCATCAGAATGCCCCTCCCACAACAGCACAGATAATCATATCATACTGAAAATAAAGTGCGGGAAATAAAATGCGATAAATAAATACAACCCAACAAGTAATCATACAAGCGCTAGGATTGACTCTCGCAAGGGACGTCGGATCCCCAAACTGACTCGCATACGGGACGTTGGATCCCAGGAAACTATCAAGTCCCCAGCAGAGTCGCTAGCTGTCGCTTCCGCGAAAATAAGGTGCCGACAAAACAGAAGAGTCGCCACCTTTCATTATTTATCCCTCGGAACGGGAAAGGAAACGATCGGAAAAACCTGACGAAAAGGGTATAAGACAAGGTCATCGCAACCATTGTCTGGGTTCAGGAGTCGGTTACGCAAGGGGAAGGTATTAGCACCCCTCACGTCCATCATACTCGATGGGATCCACGCTTGTTGTATTTATTGGATGGGTTGGTTTATCTATCTACCTATCAAGGCCGGCTAAAAATAAAAGAAAATGACTCGGCAAAGCGTCTCACTTTATACCTACGTATTCTCATCAGAGAATGAGAAATCAGAGTCAACGTAGTTCGACTAACTACGAGTTACGGGGAAGGTGGCTCGCCAATACATCGGTATTGTGCCTACGTACTCTCAACAGGTATGAGAGATCAGAGCTTACGTAGTTCGGGATAATACGGATTACGGGGATTTAGATTCATCAGTTTTATCGAGTAGGGTTAAACAGCAGTTCCAGCAGTTAGGGACAAAGCCTGTTTGCGGTGGCGCTGAAGTTTAACGACACTCTTTTCTTCAGAAAAGCTTTCCTTTGAATTATGGACCCACGGGGCAAAAGGGTTTGAAGTTTGTTTTCTGTCTTTTACGAAAGAACTGTTTTTTAGTGTGTTTGCAATTTCAATCGCACTAAAGACTATGACCTGAGAGTGAGTGCGTCGCATGTCACCCAAAGGGTGCCATACTAAACATCCAGACTGTTGGAAAGAAACTCTCCAACAAGCCTTTCTCAGATAGCTTAAGGCTCGTAACGTACGAAAGAAATCATTCATGATTACTGTATCTTAAGTTGTTTTGAGATGAGAAGAGAAGGGGCTCAACTAAAGGGAGACTATCAAGTCCTACTGTTGTCATGCCAAGGATTCATCCTATGGTTGAGGTTTGAAACAGGGAACTCCTAGAAGTTATCATGCATAGGTTTCAACCTAAAGTTCTATCATCACTTCCTTATCAAAGGAAGTGAGATTCCTAAGGGATCATGTCAATGATAAACAGAAACAGATAAAGCATCAGCTTAAACAGTAAACAGCAAACAGTAAACGACTGTAAAATGCATGCAATGCAAGTGAGGGGGGAAATGTGTGTGGGGCAGCAGCCTCCACAAGCTCATCTCAACCTCAAGCCAGATATGAATAACTGTAATCATACAGGAGATAACATGCTATCAAGCAAAATATAGGTGACTGCAATCATACAGAAGAATTAAAATGCTGTCAAGCAAACACAAACCACATAGGCAAGGGAGCTGGGCTCTACCGAATACCCGCAAGCAAAGCCATACAGTAAAAATACAAGCAGAGGGAGCAACTCAACCTCTAGTGCAATCATGCTCCTAGCTTGAAGTCAGTCTAGATATGAACTTATTCTAATGCATCAAGCAAGTCAAACAAGCCACAGCAATACAGAAAAGAAAACAAACAAGAAAGAAAGCAGATCGACAACCTCCTCTTTCAATTCCAAGCTTCAGCTCTCTTTGCTTTACCAGTATCAACTTGGTCTTCAAGCTTCAGCTCTCTTTGCTTTACCAGTATCAACTTGGTCTTCTTCTCCTACAAGCTTCAGCTTCTCAGAGTAGTCTTCAATCACCTGGAAGTATCAACTTCATCCTTCAATTCTTTTTCAAGCCTCAGCTTTTCACTCAATCTCCATTGGTTCTTCTTCACAAGCATCAACTTGTTCTTCTTGCTCTTCAAGCTTCAGCTGCAATGGCAATGCTCAAGGGATCATCCTCTTCCACACTCTTCAGTGAAGTCCTCATCTTCAAACTCAAGTCCAACATTTTCAAGATACCCAAACCAGAAGACAATTGATTTAACAGAATGAGTGGAAATGATAAACAGCTTATTGACAACCAAAGGAAGCCTATAAGGGTTCATCATTATGAGAGACTGGTTCCCTCAAAGTTCTACTTCCCAGATAAAGCCACTCATCCCTCCAAAGGAGGGATGTGAATATCTTAGAAGGACTTTTAGTCATTGGGAGGAATGGAAGCACAAGATGCTTTCCATATTTGTGAAAGAAGTCATTCTAACTCTAAGGCTCTCCCTATGTCTCCTACCTCCTAAATCTTCATCAGACACCTTCAGGCACAAGCAACTCCAAGCTCCAAGCAACTTCAAGCAACTTCAAGCATCCTCACCTTGTCTTCAACTTATCTTCAATCTCAACCAAAGGCAAACAAAGCAACACCCTAATCTAAGGGAACTAAAGAAGGTTAATCTAGATGAGTTAGCAAGTTAGGATCACCTAAAACCTAGTACTAAAGTTAATCCTAACTAAAATACTAAAACCAATTGTAAAATCCTACAAAAATAACTATGGTAACCTAGGTCAATCATGACTCTACCACATTAATTCCAGAGATCAAATCATCAAATAAGACCTAGAAATAAATTCTACACTACAAGGTACTAAACCTAAACCCTAAAAGGAAGCACCTAAATCTCAATCTAGAAAGCGCACCTATTTTCATCACAAAAATGTGAGAAAAATTCTATGGGAGAATACATGTCTAAACTAATCACACACAAAAAATCAGGATCAAAATCATCACCACATGATCACACAAAATTCAACAAAATTAAGTATCAAACATAACCATTTTAATATCAATTAAAATGTAAAATTCCCATAAAATCAGAAAATGCATGGAATAAAAAAAAATTTTCTCTAAAAAATACTAGACTCAATCATGAATATAATGCAAAAAGAATGGGATTAATTGGATCATTTTTCAATTTTATATGATTTTATCAAGAACCATGAACAAAATGAAAAAAAAAATAAAGAAAATCCAAGTAAAATAATAAAACCATGGTGCAGATAGTAAACACGCTCAGTTCATTATGACAATTGGGCCATCAGGGGGGTGGGGATAGCAAAGTTTCAACTAAGCCCAAAACCAGCTGATTAATGAAACGCTGCGTTTCATAATCAGAACTCCTCTTCACAAAATTCACGCACGCGTGGCCGTTGGATGGGGTCTTTGGTCCAAGTCAAACCTTGATCTGATGGCTCTAGAGTCATCTTCTCCAATTCAAACCTCTGAAACTCGCGCGCATCTCCGGCCACCACCGGTGGTGCTCCGGTCACCATTCCACAACCCTAGTTCAACATAAAGTCCACCATAGGCCACGATCCCTTAATGAAACATGTCCCAAATTCCCTCACGAATTCATTCATGCCCTTAATTCTCTCTGAAACCTCAAGATTCACCATAACCAACTCTCAACCGAAAATGGTAACATCCTAGATTGGTCACTAATTCTTAAATTAATGGTCTGAAATCATTCCTACACCGTTCTACAATGCATCTAACACCCTAATTCATCTTGATTCTACCTAATTCATGCTGGAGGAAGAAAGTTACTAACCTGAAAATTCTTGATGAACAGATGCACTAAATCTTCAAATCAAGCTCTCCAACCTTCTAGACACGATCAATGGATCATTTCCTTGCTTCTGTATGCAATAGAACTGGTTGAAAACTCCTGAAACTTGAAACCCGATGGTGACTTGCAGGTGCTGAAATTCAATTGCTCATACACGATTCAGCCATGGATTTGCTTGGGATTTGCTATGGAAACACTCACACACATTCAAGAAAGTTGTTAGGATCAAAAGAAAAGATCAAAATGGTGTGGAATGCTGAAACAGAATTCAAGTTGCAATGAACAATGTGAAGTTGTAAACTCTCTTCTCTCCCTCAATTCTCACCAACCTTTCATCTGAACCTCTTCTACTCAATATATAGAACATCTGTGGATGATCTAGAACCCTCTAGATCCTTCTAATGAGAGTTTCAATCTCTCATGTCATGAGATTTTCAACCATATGCCATGATATGCATAGTTCTGTTTGCAGCTTGAAACCAATCCCATTCTCTTCCAATTTCTCCTCTAGTGACATTTTGAAAGTGTTTAGCTTGCAAAGGGCCTTGGTTATGCCTTGATTCTTGGTTTTGCACATGTTACTTATGATGTAAGTAATCACTTTTCAAAGCAAATTCACAAATTAGACCTCAAATCAAAAATGTGGCTAAACCAATGTTCTTAAAATGTTTTCTAGAGTCAAAATGATATATTACATGCCATGGTTTGGATGTGTAGGTCAAAAACACCAATTTCCAACTTTGATTCATTTAACTTATACCCTTATTTTAGGTCATTCTTGCAACTTTCAGCTATAAGCACTTCCAACATCTCATGACCTCTTTACTAGCCTTAAAACATCATTTTGAACAAGTTTGGTGTTGAACATTTTTCCATTTGAAGCTTGGAAATAGGAGTTATGGCCTTATGCTTGAAATGACCTGTAATCTCAAAATGACCAAAATGCCCTTGACTTGTCAAAGCCATAACTTGAGTTCTACAAATCCTATCAAGGACTTATAGTACTCTCTAGAAAGATAAGAGGATAAGGAACAAGATTCATGTTGAACAAAAGTTCATAGGAATCATCCTTCTTGGGAAAAAGTTTGATGCAAGTTGGGTAACTTTCAAGCCCCCAGATTCACATACCTCAGATGACCTGTAACTTGTCAAAGTCATAACATGAGTTCTACAAATCCTATCAAGGACTTCTAGCACTCAAATTAAAGCTAAGATCAAGCTCTACAACATTCATGTTGGGGGCAAGATGAGATGACAATCACATCTTGAGCTAAATTGCCTTGAAGATAGGGGTCAAACTAGGGGATTTTACACTGTCAAGCCTTAGAAACCCTAGCTTGAAACTTCTCAGACTCTTCAATCATGATGAGTTGACCTTGGAATCATCCTTATAACATCTCAATGTATCAATCCATGATCACATGTCTCTTGAATTAGGTCTCAACCTTCCTCAAATCATCAGTTGACCTAGGGTTGGCCCAGTCAAACCCTAGTTGCACCAATCATGGCTGAGGCTTCTTAATCTTGCACAATGACCTGTCTAGGCCTCAAAGTGACCCCCAAAACTTCTCATGAGCTCTATCAAGGCTTCAAGTCCACATTCTTGGCTTCAGAATCATCTGAGGAGCTCTCACAACTCTCAAGTTAGGAGACACACCCTCTTGGTTTCAACCACTCTCTCTGAGGATCTTCTAACTTCTCTGACAAGGATATCAACCCTTGAACACTTGAATAAATTTCTTGGCTAGCTTCATAGTCTTGTATAGCTCTTGATTGGTAATCATACCTCTTGATCTCCTGCATACATGTCAATGAAATGCAAATGATAATGCTAATGTGAATGAAATGAAACACAAGCTAGGTAAAGAAATGTTGGTCAAATTTTGGGGTGCAACAATATGTCCAGATGTTTAGTCTTCATGCTATGACATTTCATTCGACACCTTTGTTTTCTGGGAGAATTCTTCATTTTGGATCACCTTGTTCTTCATCAAGTTTTAACAAAATTTAGTCAAACCTCAAGAGCTTTCATGTACCTTTGACTTTTGACCAAGACATGATCTCAAACTTTGGTACATCATTCAAGACACTCAAAAACACCATTGGAGCCTATCCATGGTGTTCAAATAGGCCAAGGGTTTGATTTCAATAAGAGATCACTAAATTCAAGTTCATCTGATACAAAAGTCGACTGTGGTCAAAATCAAGTTTGACTTTTGAAGATTTCGATCAACCATGGTTTCTTCAAGTCAAGAATGATGTTAAAATATGATTTGGATCATGATCGATCAAGAAAAATCAAGAAAAGAGAGGTTACTTGTAAAAAGGGCAACCATGAAGAAATGGATTTTTTTTAAGTTATGAGAAAACCCTAATTTGGTGCAAACTTTGCAAGGGTATAACTTCCAAACCAAGCAACCATTTTCTTTGATCCAAAGATCAAATGGAAGAGCTTGTTACATACTATAACTTTGTCAATAAGGATGGATTCCCAAAACGTTCATAGATTTTGAGATATAAGGCCATGAAGTTAGGGTTTCAATACTTTTTGAACTTTGACGCAAAATATTTTTAGGCAAAATCTGTCTTATGTTGAAGCCAACTTTGAGGTCATTTTTCTCCATGATCCACATTGATTTAAGACAAACTTTAAACATAAAACTTAAAGTAAATTATACCAGCTTTCCAAAATGGTCAAGAATATCAAAATCCCTTACTTGAGAAAGAAGTTATGAATGATGCAACATGCCTTGCCACAACTGGTTTTCAAGACAGAATTGCCAAACCTCAAAAGCCACAAGATTTAGATAAGCCTTGCAAGCCTCAAATATTCACAATATCAACTCCCAAATGATCATATAAGCATGTACTCTGCAAAGCATAACTGAATTTTCAAAGACTCGTCACTTGGCATGTGAAAATGATCATTTCAAAAGTTAGAAGTGAGGGTTTGTCCTCTAGCACTAAAGTGCTATAGTGAATTTGCCAAAAACTACTCTAATATGTCAAGACTTGATCAAAACACCAAGGGAAGAGATTCAATGTGAGAGGATCAGGCTCAAAGGATCGAAATTGGTAGCCATGTGAGTATGTAAGCTATGTACCTTGGCATTCAAGTAATAGCTACATGACATCATCTATTGGATAAAGGTTTGCACCCTAATCCTTTCAAATTCAAAATATCTGAACTTTTTTCCCTATAAATAGATGTCGTTTTGATCATTCTAAACACACCAAAACTCAGCAAGAATCTAGTTTCTCTCATTCATCTTCCTTCCAAAATTTCAAAATCGCAAAGAGGTGAAAACTTGGAACTTCAACTCCAAGCAATTTCCAACCAAACTAGTCATCTAAACACTTCATATACATCACATAGAAGTGATTCAAACACTCATCAAACCTTTGTAACATCAAAATCATCAAGTCACACCTCTTTTGCTCCGTTTTGCTTTAAAGTTGCAGATTGAATCGAGCCAAGTAATTAAGAAGGTTTCCATCCATTCTAAGCATTATAACACACTCTTTGGAGGTCAAGGAAGCTGTTGGCATCAAGAAACTGCATCTGGAACACTCCTATGAAGGAATTTGATTTCCACTTGAGCAAGGTAAGTGGTTCCAAACTGATATCTATAAACCATGCATCATATTTGATCATTTAAGTTACAAACTTGTTTGTCACGATGTCGTGAATATTTTCGCTATATTAATTGTATATTAACTGTTGTGTACATGATTTCATATTGATTTTCTCAGTTTTAGGGTTTATATGTTCACATATGTTAATTCAAAATCCACTTAATTTAAATGAAATTGAGTAATGTCATTCAATTCCTTGTTGAATTTCTAGCAACTTTCACGTTTACATCATGTCATTTTAGTGCCTATTGAGGGAGTTAGGATTTTTAAAATTTCTGATGAAGATGATGAGGACAATAATGGTGGTGGTAGCGCCATTTCTGAAATTATTTTTGTTTTAAAATATAAATAATTGTGTGTGGTTTGATACATGGATGTATCACAACCCTAATGGTTAAGGCGTGTGTTTGGAAGGCTTGTGAGTGTGAGGTCTGGGGTTCAAATCCCCCTCGCCTCAGATCTATTGGCTTTTATTTTTTTCCAGTCAATTTCAATTCAACTTTCTATATTATTTTCTCTTTCCATTGTATATCAACCACACGCGCATGGCTCAGTTGGTTATGTTTTAAACTTTTCACCTCAAGGGCGTGGGTTGAACACTTAGAAGTGACATTCCTAATTTTCTTTAGCACTAATTTTCTTCACTTTTCTTCACAAATTCATTCAATTACTTCAATAAGAAAATTTAATATTTTGAGCCAATTTTTTTGTACACTTCTCATTTATCTTATATATTTTGAGAATATTTTAAAAAATTCTAAAAGTAATATTTATTTTTTCCATTTTTCTTAAGTGGAAAACCATGACTTTTAAGGTGTTTTATGCCCTTTTCATAATTTATTTTGATTTTTCCTTGACCTAATTGTGCATACATCTTTTTATGGTCATGATACACTTTGTGTAAACCTTGTTCAAAACATTTAACTTGATTTATACTTTACCCATACCTTGTTTAGGTATTGTTTTCTTTTGAAAAATACTTTGGTTATTCTTTTGAAACCCTAAGGTTTTATTTCAAACAACTTCTTTCTTTGAAAATATCCTTGATGCTTGACTTGAACTTCCACTTGAGTTTGGATTCCCCAAATCCCTTGATTCAACCATGGTTGAATGTCTTGCTCAGAAGATTTCAAGAATAAACCTTCATTAGGGTTTTGATCACCCTTCATTGTTCATTTGATCTTTGATCACCTTGAATGCATTGCTTGCTTGAACTATTTTGTGATTACTTCCATTGATTAAATATTTATTCACATGTTCAAGTGTTTCCTTCATAAACTCTTACCATAATAGATATATCTCTCTTATTCATGCACATTCACATATTGATACATCATGCTTAGACATACCACAATCATATCATCCTCGATGACCATACTTGTTTAAAGGCTTAAATAAACTTACCTTTTTAAGTTTCTCTTGACATTTTTTACTCTTCGGACTTATGTTCAAACTACAATTGCTCTGACTTCCTTCTTAAGGATATGTAGGCATAGGATTGCAAGATCCTAGAGAGCAACATTTTGGTTTTTCCCTGTTTGTTTATACACAAAAACATTAGGATACCCTTCAACTACAACCTAGGTCAAACCATTAGGTTCACTTATTGAAGTTCTCATCAAACACTAGCCTTCTTTTGGGCTTTGTACAAGGAAACTTCACAAACAACCTAGCCTTCTCTTAGGCTTTATACGAGGAAGTCAAACTTCAAACTCAAAACTCTTCAACAACGAGATGAGAACTCCCCTTTGAAGTTCTAAAGTCAAACACATTGTCCCTTGTGGATTCAAACCTTGAAACCCTAGCCAACCTCTAGCTTCAAACTCAAAACACTTCCCTAGAGATGAGACATGAGTCATCTCTATGGGAGAGATGTCTCTCTTATTTTCACACAACATTCAGTCAAACATTTTCACACTTTTCCATTTAAGTGATGTAAGTGGCACACTTGTTAATTCAATATCCAATTTAGGGTCCCTCTCTTATTATGGTACAAAAACACTTCTTTTCATTTAAGTGATGTAAGTGGCACACTTTTTGATTCAAAATCCAAGTCAAGGTCCTTCTCTTAATATGCAAAGACATTTAAAGGAAGATGTGACATTACTCTGGATTTTCTAAATCCAAGTTCAAAGCTTCTTCCCTTTCATTTCTTAAAAATGTTTTTGATGAATAGGTGAGATATCTCGCTTAAGATGACAACTTGTCTCTTCTCTCAAACCCAAATCCACCCATTAGTAGGTGTAACTACGAACACTTCGATTTCTCAATTTCTTTTTGAGAATATGTAGGCATAAGATTATGAGGTCTTAGCGAGCATAGTCATAAACAATCTCTTAGTATAACCAATCCTGATTCACGAATCTCTTAGTTCATTTGCATTGCACGCATCCACGATTTTATTTAGATTTTTTCCCCTTCACACTTCTGGGATAAATTATAAGTTCACATGTGGGCTGGAAAAGGGGAGACCTCGCTTCGAAAGAAGGGACCAAATCCTGCATCGACAGTAATATAACATTGATGTCCAAATATTGGTGATGGGATTAATGAGTAACATAACTATGATATCCAAATTGGTGAGTATATTAATACTACTTACATTTGGTGATCAGGTGATGAGTGCATTGCATATACATCTATACTTATGACTTATGATGGTTATGATTGATATATAAACTTGTTGGTGATTGGTGACGGTTGTGAATGATATGAATACATTGATGTTTGAGTGTGCTATCCTTTATTGCTTTATACACCACTAATATTTTTAAACGAATTCTCACCCCCTGGTTGTTTTGTATGGTATTTTTATACTGTCACACTACAGATGCTCTGGTAGAGGAGCACTAGCTACTATTGAGTTGGAGGATGGCGTCGAGGCCTCTTTATTTGCTTTACAATTTTTTGAGTTGTTGGTGTTGCTATGATATGTAACAGTGAGGATGGGTCCCTTTGTTACATGTTATGTTTCTCTCTGAGATGCCTTAAATTATTTCATTAATAATTGGTGTTGAGACAAATAAATATTTTCCATGAAGTTTTGATGTTTTATTCTACTTCTTTAATCTTATGTTAGTTGAGTAAACATTTGGTAATGAGTGTAATTCCCTATTTGAGAAATTTAATTGAGTTATTTTATAAATAAAGAGTTGTGGTTTTAGGGTGTTATATAGTTGGTATCAGAGCAAGCTGGTCCATTCGGCCTAGGTTGTGAGCTAGTTTGTGCCCTTGTATGCGACATGTGTGTGAACATTGCTGATGCTTGTTTTTGTTAACTGTTGTTTGCTTTACTGTTTATGATTAGTTAACCTATCTTGGATGATTTTACACAAAGAAATATCTGGTAGTAATGATCATGTGATTGCGATGCTTTGGAATCAATGGCTAATGTGATGGCGCAAGCGAATATGGGTCTGCAAGCTAATAAAAATGGTGGTGTTGATGAATTCCATGAGCTGCAAAAATTTTAGAGGAATAATCCTATTAATTTCAAGGGAAGTTTTGCACCCCAAATTTTGACCCCTTAGATTCTCATTATCATTTTAGGAGCATACTCATAAAATTATCTAACCTTAACCCAATGCAAGTTTGGCTTTGTCAAGTTACAGATGAATCAGGGTTTTGTACAGTCAAATCGAAGCTTCAGGATTTGTGCTCAATCCAAGTTCTAGACTAATTCAATCATGAAACAAGATCAAGGATGTTATATGAGTACCCAATTTGAGGTTCTTACCCCAGAATCAAGAACAGTGTATTTCAGGGCACCCGATTAGGGTTTTTGACCAGTAAAAGTCAACTGTAGTTTGACTTTGGTGTGGGAAGGTGTTTTAATGATGGGATTATGATCCATGAAGTTCGTATAGCTTAATAAAGTTCATTCAAGAAATTTCAAAGTCTCAGGAGGTCCAGAGTGTCAACAGACGACTCGGTAGTCACCGATCGATCGTACGGTTGACCGAAAAGTCAACTCTTCAAATTTAAGGAATTGGGCTTCAAAGTGTGAATCAAAAATGATCCTTATGTCATATTACACTTGCCTATCAATTTTCATGACCATTGGATCAAGGATGAAGGAGTAATCAAAAAATCGGGAAATTAGGGTTTTGAAAGGGGCTAAACCATAACTCCTTAACCACACATCCAATTGAGTTGGTTCAAAGCTCATTGGAAAGCTCTTGCCAAATCCTACAAACGTCCCTAAGTGGTCCATGATCAGAAAATGCATAGATTTGGAGTTATGATCAAATTCACTTGTAAAACTTCTATGGAATTTTGTCATTTGCAAGATTTCATTCTTGAATAAAGTCAGTTTGCCATTTTTCACTTGTAAAACTTCTATGGAATTTTGTCATTTGCAAGATTTCATTCTTGAATAAAGTCAGTTTTTGAGCCATTATTTCTTTTGCAAATTCATCATTTCCTTTATTTTTTGTTATGCAAAATATTGTTCGTTGATCAACGATAATTTTGAAAGCATAGGGGTCAAATTATTTGATAAAACTTGGAAAGATTAACAAACGTAAAAAACTTCAACTCATGGAAAAGAGTCGAGGAAAATCATACTTCCCCGAAACCTCAGGGCAGCAGAAACTTCGACACGCAATCCTATCGCCCCTGATGAAGTGTAAGCAAGTCGAACTGCTGATTTTCATTTGGTCATGTATGGGTATCAAAGCTTGAAGACTGTCTCCCAAAGAACTTCTTATGATGATGTGAAGACTCGTCCTAGTAGAAGATTTCTGAGCATTTGTTTGAATTTACTTTGTCATCTTTGAATAGCTTGTTTAAAAAGCTCGGTTCCCCTGTTAGGATTGGGTTTATTTTCCAAAGCTCTACCTACACCTTTCAGCCTGGGTTCAGTGTGATTCATTTTGTCTCTCGAGCTTAGTGTGCTATCTGTTGATTCCCCGTGGATGTCTAGTCACTGCTAGCAAATCTCCGTCTAAAGTCCAGTTGTAACTGACATTGTTTTAGAAGCCAATCGTTATTGGTATTCTTTGGTCGTCACCATATTTCTTGTTAAGACCAGTCGTAACTGGAATTATCTTAACTCCACTCGTTGGTATCTTTTGATTCGGTCGTTGCCACTTTCCCCTTTAAAATCCAGTCGTAACTGACAGTGTTCGAAATCCAATCGTTATTGGTGTTCTTTTGGTCGTCACATATTTCTCTGTTAAGACCAGTCGTAACTGGCATCGTCTTAACTTCACTCGTTATCATATTTTGGTTTGGTCGTTACCAACTTTTCCCCTCTAAAGTCTAGTCGTCACTAGCAGATCCCCTGTGAAGTTTAGTCGTTACTAGTCGATTTCCATTTAAGTCCAGTCGTAACTGGCAGATGTTCGAAATCCAATTGTCATTGGTATCTTGTTGGTTGTCACCAACCTTCCCCATGAAGTTCAGTCGTAACTGGAGTCACTTGAAATCCAGTCATTGTTGGTATCTTTTGGATTGGTCGTTACCAACCTCCCTGGCTGAAGCCTAGTAGCTTGCTAGCATCCTCATAACCACATGTGATTGATTTGGGTCGTCACCGTGTTTCTTTTAAAGTCCAGTCGTCAATGGCATTACTTGAAATCCAATCATCATTGGTACCCGGACTTGGTCGTTACCAATTCCCTTTAAGTCCAGTAGTTACTGGCATTGCTTGAAATTTGGTCATCACCAATTTCCCCGGTCGAAGTCCTACGTGTTACTGATTGGATTTGAAAAATCTCATTTGTTATTATCTCAGGTTGGTCATTACCATTACCTCTAGAAAGTCTAGTGGTTACTAGCACTGTTTGAACCATTTGTTAAAACTGGGCGACATCATTATCCCCAGTGAAACTTTTTTTCCCCAGACAAGTCTCAGAGATCTAGTCGTTACTAGTATCCTCGTGTTTTGTCTTTGTTTCTAGTCCATTCCTGAAGATCCTGTTTGAACTCTTCACTATAGGAGGTTCCTCATCTGATCATCCCCAGTGAGGTTCGTGTCCCTAGTTCTTCACCTCCCCAGTAGAAAGTCGCTCTTGTTCCCCGGTGGAAATTTACTTCTCTCCCCAGTGGAGTGTTTGCTCTTCCCCAGTGAGATTGTCATCTTCATTGGAATTCTTGCATCCTCATGTGAAATTTTCCTCTCAGTTATCACTAATCATGTTTGAACTATTGATTCTTATATCTCAGTTTTCCCCAGTGTCGAATCCACAATAACCAGGTCCCATGAGTAGTTACTGGTTGTTTTGTTTTTCTTTCATTTGCATATGTCTTGCATCCAAGCATCATTTGGAATTCATGACATATCATGACCTGTCCTTTTGCATATCATCGGATCTAAGGGACAAAATTTTTGGTTTTCTATATTTAAATACCTTTCACTGCTTTTCTACGAGGATTGTCATCTCTCAATTCCATCTAGTGAAGATATTTAAATAGGGGCAACTGTTGCACCCCAAATTTTGACCCCTTAGATTCTCATTATCATTTTAGGAGCATACTCATAAAATTATCTAACCTTAACCCAGTGCAAGTTTGGCTTTGTCAAGTTACAGATGAATCAGGGATTTGTACAGTTAAATCGAAGCTTCAGGATTTGTGCTCAATCCAATTTCTAGACTAATTCAATCATGAAACAAGATCAAGGATGTTATATGAGTACCCAATTTGAGGTTGTTACCCCAGAATCAAGAACAGTGTATTTCAGGGCACCCGATTAGGGTTTTTGACTAGTAAAAGTCAACTGTAGTTTGAATTTGGTGTTGGAAGGTGTTTTAACGATGGGATTATGATCCATGAAGTTCATATAGCTTAATATAGTTCATTCAAGAAATTTCAAAGTCCCAGGAGGTCCAGAGTGTCAACAGACGATTCGGTAGTCACCGATCGATTGTACGGTTGACCGAAAAGTCAACTCTTCAAATTTAAGGAATTGGACTTCAAAGTGTGAATAAAAAATGATCCTTATGTCATATTACACTTTCCTATAAGTTTTCATGACCATTGGATCAAGGATGAAGGAGTAATCGAAAAATCGGGAAATTAGGGTTTTGAAAGGGGCTAAACCATAACTCCTTAACCACACATCCAATTGAGTTGGTTCAAAGCTCATTGGAAATCTCTTGACAAATCCTACAAAAGTCCCTAAGTGGCCCATGATCAAAAAATGCATATATTTGGAGTTATGATCAAATTCATTTCAAGAAAGGAAAAAGACTTGGAGAAATTTCACTTTTAAGCTCATTTTTAGCAACTTTGAGAGGCTTTTTGGCCAAGTTCCTTTGGGAATTTGAAAATCATGAAAACATGAATGTTTTAGACCTATTTGAGGGCTTTCTAAAGAGTACTAGAACATCTCAAAAGGATTTGTGAGCTGAAAGTTAGGGTTATGGCAAGTTGGTGGTTTCACACTTTAGTCCCACATTGTCAAATGTTCAAAAATCATTCTTTCCTCAAATCTGACGAATCCCATCTTGTAAAACATGTTTTATCTGATGTGTAGAGGGTTTGTAGCATGAAAGAACAAAAGAAATGCAGAAAGTATGGAATTAGCCAAACTTGCAAGTGGCTTGCAAGTTGCCTTGCAACTTGCACTTAAAGTGAACATGGTAAGCATGAGGTGTAAAAGCAATTCTGAACCAGCCACAAGCCTACACCTTCTAGCCTGAATTTATCTCTTTCAAACTCATCATGAAGCTTGACTTTGGAGCTTACCTATCAGCCAAGGAAACCTCTTTGTGGAGGTTTGATCAAAAAGGTGAATCTTTCCCTCAAATGGAGGAAATCTCCAAATCTGCCCCTCCATTCATTTGCCTATAAATAGAGGCCCTCACCACTTCATTTCATACACAATATCTACTTTAAAAACCAGAGAAAGCTCAAGCCTTTGCTCTTGCACACTTTGCTTCAAAATCACAAAACCACATTTTCACCAAAAACCACCAAAAATCTGTCTTGGTACAATTGCTGCAAAAATCATTTATCTACACTCAAACTCCCCAACAATCATACATACAATCTATGAATATGATATAGAAGGTGTCCAAGACCTTAGACCACTCAAAAACCTCACCATTCAAAAAGTCAACTTCCATACCAAGTTACTTTGACCAAAAGCCACAAAATCAGTCAAAACTTGTTCTAGACATTTCCTTGATGTTCTAATCACTCAAACACCTCACATATATCATTTATCAACTGTCTAAAGTGTTAAAGATCATTGGTGGAGTTTATTTCTCCAACTATCTTGAAGTTTGCTTTCTTGCTTCACAAAGAAGAAATCTCCCAAAGCTAGGTGCATTTGAAGTTCCTCTGGGTTTCTTGGTGTTTTAATCTGCTCAATACAATCTACTAGAGGTAAGTAAATACTCCATCCTTGCTTTGCACCATAATTTCATGTTTTGGCATTTTAAGCATGTTACGTGGAAAATGTGTCTTGTGTATCTTTTGTGTCAAACTTATCATGACTGAAATATGGTTGTTTGCTGAATTGAATCCCCTCTAATAAGCATGATTATGGTGGATATGTATGTTTGTTTGGAGCTGTTTGCATCTAATTTGTCTTTTCATTCACAAAATGCCATGTTTGCATTTTAATGCCATAGCCATACCAGCTTGGATTGCAGGCCTGAACATGCTCAAGTTTGAGTTTAGAATCATCCATTTGTGTATTTAGGACTTGTGTGTGTGCAACTGTTTTGAGTTAAACATGATCAGAAAATGATTTGAGTATTTTCATGAATGTACAAAGCATAATATCACAACTTGCATATCATTTTTCTCATAACAGACTGTTTTGGTTCATTTTGTTGCTTGGACACACTCACCTATATGTATATAAACTGTTTGCATAAGTCAATTAATCAATATGTGCTTATAATCAAAACTGAACACCATTATGCATCACACTTATGCCAAACTTGCAAATTGTGTACCATTTTCCATGACAACTTTGGTTTGACCTCAAAATTGTGTTTTAATCATTCAATATCACATATGTATGGTGTATGTATGACTCACTTGGCCTGAATATGCACAGAACTAGAATTTCACATTTTCATGCACTTTCACAAACACAAAATTGCATATTGATCACCATTTTTCACACCAGCCTGATTCAAACCATCCATGTTGCTTGAATTCATTTTTTAACCTATTTGCAATGTGTACACATGATTCACTTGATGAAAATGAGCTTTAAACCTGAACTGCATATTCTTCATGCATACTACATGTCAATTTTGCACTTCACACACCAGTTTGCACAAAAGTTTGTCTTTGAGCTGAATCTTGATTGGGAATCATTTCTTGGCATATATATAATATGTGTATGTGAGCTATTTGACCCACTTGTGCATTGAAACTGATTTTGAAACTTTCATGCTTCCTCAAAAAGCCATATAGCAGCCAACTGGCCAATTTCCAAACCAGCCAGTTTGAAACCTCTTCTTGTGTTTAAAATCATTTGATAGTATGTATGTAATATGTGTGTGAGCTTAGCTTGCCCTGGTTTTGCATAAGACATGAACTGATCATCAAACTGCATCCTACAATGCCATTTTGCATATTGAATCTTACTTTGCATTTCAACCTGTTTTGAATCATGTCATAGACTTAAAATCATTCAATAGCATATATATATAGTGTGTGTGTGTGTGTATGATCTACATGATCAATTTGTACCTAAAACCTGAACTGATATTCAATTGCATCATAACATGCCATAATTGCAACTTGATGATCACTTTCCATTGCAATCTGTTTCTAACCTCATTGTTTGTTTGATCTCACTCAATATCTTATATATAAGGTGTATGTATGTTTGAAATGGTTTGAATGTGCTTGGAACCTAAAATGAACTTCCTCATGTACTTCACAAGCACATTTGGCATCTTAATCACTAATTTTCACTATAGCCTGTTTTGAACTTAACTCTTTGCCTAAACTCACTCATTAGCATATATGTAGTGTGTTTGTATGATTGTCTTGATTTTAAAATGACTGGAATTAGATCTCCACTTCAAAATGCACATCACACACTCCACATGCATGTGCTATCGGGTTTGAAAATTAAATCTTGATCTTGAAAAACCAGTGCCACCATCTTGTTCCTCATGAAAAATCCTTCAATTTGCACTAAAAGTTTGTCTAATTTCATAAAGAATTGAGAAAGTTATGACACAAAATGCAAGCCATGTTTCAGTGTTCTTGTTTTGCCCAAAAATCCACATAGATATACAATATATATTTATGGGGGTGGCTTCATCAACGGATGTATAGCCACCCCAGTTATAAGCAACTTTGCCAAAACGCGCCTTGTACCTGCCTGACCTGGGTTCAACCCCTGAGGAGGGTCAACCCTTTTGTTATTTTTGCTATTTTTCATCCTAACTTCAAAAAAATCATAACTTGCTTGTTTTTTTTTTATCATTTTCATCCCATTCTTTTTTTTATTTGTTCCTTGTAATGTTTACTTCCATGATATATTTTAAATCCATGTTTGTCCAAATTGTCATACATTTTGATTGCTTGCAAATTGCCTGTATATTGGGATCGTTATCTCGCGCATGCAGATGAATTTCTTTCTTACCTTGATCTTTTGTGTTATAATGTTTGCTCATTTCCATTCCCTTTATGATATTCAACATAGTAGGATTTTCTTTTTGGGTTGTTACCTTAAAATATTTTGTTTCATCTGTGGTTTAATTCAAGCTTGATCTGTCGTCACATTTCTCGCTTCGCTTATCTGCTTTGATTGTCATCAATGCATCTTTATTTTCATATTTTTACATGATAATTTAATGGTTGTCACCATGTATGTGCCTTTAATCATGTTGTCACTTTGCTTATTGTTTTCTTTCCCCAAGTGATGAAGCTTGTTAGATCTCATCCCAGTTGCCTTCTCTCTCTCTCTCTCTCTCCAAAGGAAAAGATCTTTCCATTAACCCTTATGTTATGGATAGCTCATTACTCATCCCTTGACTTTGTTAAGTCACTTTAACCTTAGTATAGAAACCATTAGACTTTGCTTTAAGTCTAAAAGACCCACCTGTACTAGGAGTGTTCTTCAACTAGAACCCTAGGATAGAGTTTGTCAACTCTATGTAAGGATCATCGTCATGATTTCTTACTTCCCCTTTTGAGTGTTACAATTTAGATTAGGGAGTTTTTTCAAACTCCACACAAACATTGTCATGTTTGTTCCTCCTTGAACCTTGATCATAATTAAGTGTTCTTCTTCCCTTATGAGGTGAACTACGATTGCTCTGATTCTATCCTAGTTAGGATACGTAGGCAGAAGATGCGATGTCTTTGCGAGCAAACTTAGAAAACCATCTAGGTCTTTACCTATCCCTTATCCTAATCCCAATCCATAGTACATATCACAAACTTAGCAAACAATCAAACAAAAGGTTCCTGTAGAGTACTACAGATGCTTAGGGTGCTAACACCTTCCCTAGGTATAACCAACCTCCGATCCCCGAATCTCTTAGCGTTGTCGTTACATCGCGAAAAGGGTTTTTCTTTCTTTAGACCTTTCCTTTGGATAAAATAAAGTTCGGTTGTAAAAAAATTAAGATTCAAGTTAATATGATAGCTTGATATCCAATTTTCACCGCAACAGGAAGGTACGATTCTAAGGATGCTCTGACTTAGCTTCAAAAGATTGAGAAGAGCTTCAGGGATATGGCGTACACTGATGAGAAAAAGGTGTTGTTTTTAACTCATATGTTGTATGAGGAAGCGGAGTATTATTAGGAATATACCCGTCAGAGGATTGGAGCCGCGAATGTCGATATTACTTGGAATGTTTTCAAGAAAGAGTTTCTGGAGAAGTATTTTCTAGCTGATGTTCGCAGTAAGAAAGAGATTGAGTCCCTTGAGTTGAAACAAGAAAGTATAACTGTTGCAGATTATACGGCTAAGATTGAAGATTTAGTGAGATTTCGTCCCCACTATAATGGTATGAATTTTGAAGGGTCGAGGTCTGTGAAGTTTGAGAGTGGATTACATCTTGGGATCAAGCAGTTCATTAGTTATTAGGAGATCTGTTGATTCTCAACGCATGTGAACAAGTGAAGAATACATGATGAAGATATTAGGGTCATATCTGCTCAGTAGAAGAGTGCTAGTGAGAAGAAAAGTTGGAATTAGAATCTTAGTAAATATTATGTGACTCCATTTGATAAAGGAAATCATAAGTTCCATCAGAAGGCTACAGGTGCAAAAGAAATAAGTAGGGGAGGCGCTCCTACTGCTCTTAGATGTTTAACATGTATAGGTGTAGTTCATTGCACCGCTGAGTGCAAGCGTGCATGCTTTAAGTGTTTCAAGTATGGGAAAAAACACCATTCAACTAAATGCAAGAGTAATGTCCTGACTTGCTACAATTGTAGTGAACCTAGTCATATCAGTACCCAGTGTCAGAAATCAAGGAAGGTGTCAGTTGCCATGCAAGCTAATGGTAAAGTGTTTGCTCTGAGTGATGTGGATGTCTCGATATTATATCATTTGATTTGAGGTATGGGTTTCATTCATGGTGTCTCTCTGATTTCTATAATTGATACTGGTGTGATGCATTCATTTATATCTCTTTATTATATCAACAATTTGAATCTTGAAGTGTCTCTTATGATTGGAAGTATGGCCATTGATACCTCAATTAATAGTTTAGTGACTACTTCATTTGTGTGTTTGAATTGTCCATTGACCATTTATGATAAAGACTTTGGAGTTGACTTGATCTAGTTGCTGTTGAGTCAACTGGATGTAATTTTGGGGATAAACTGGCTAGAGTTCAACTATGTTTATATCACCTATTTTGAAAAGGCTATGCTATTTCCCGAACTCGAAGAGAGTGCAAATTCGAGATTTATGTTCGTCGGTCAAGTTAAGATGTCCTTTAGGGAGGATGATCAGATGCTCATGATTTTTGCTTCTTTTAGAATAGAGAGCAATGTTGTGGCTAGTGATATGCCTTTGGTGTGTGAGTTTCTTGATGTTTTTCCTGAGGATATTTGTGACTTTCTGCCAGAGAGAGAAGTTGAGTTCGCCATAGATCTTATACCTGGTACTAGACCTGTGTCGATGGCACCGTATAGGATGTCTGCATCAGAGTTGATGAATGTCATCATGGCAACAATGGCGACTCTCATGGTCCCTAAACATGTTTCTTTCTCGGGCATCAGTAAGGTGACAACTTTGTGAGAGAGGGATGGTGACAGGTGGGGTGATGATCGTCAGCCTTGTGACAAGTTGACCGTCACCTCTTGAAGTTGAACAATTCTAAGAAGTCAACTCTTTTTTTTATTAAATTCTAGTGGCGGTGATTGTTCAGTGTTATTTGTTGTTGTTTGGTGAGTTTGGTGAGTATAGTCTGTATGTTGATTTTAGCTGATAAATGAGTGATGTATCAGACATGTTCAGAACTGAGTAGAAAGGTAATCAAGTTGAGATTTAAAGTACCCCTTTTAACTCTAAAATTCCCAAATAAAAATGAAAGAGTCATGTACGAGCTCTGGTGATTCATGAGCTGACTTTGTTGAGTATTGATGTGAAATATTGTCTATCCATGAGTATCATATGAGCATTGATATAACTATGTTTGTTATGTTGAGTAATCATTACATGTTATGCTGAAATATGGTGAGTTAGTTATTGTTATATGTGTGATGCATTATGGTGAGGTATGTGGATTGGATAAGAACGGTTGGTAATGATTATTGTATTATATTGTTGTGGCATTTCATGCATCATGTCTATTGGAGATAAGGAATTGGTGATGGAACATAATCGGTAACATAACTCTGATGTCCAAATACTGGTAATGTGATTGATTAGTAACATAACTCTAACATCCAAATTGGTGACTAGATTGGTACCACATCCATTTGATGATTAGGTGATAAGTGGATTGCATATACACCTGAAGTTATGATTGATGATGATTTTGAATGATATGAATACGTTGATGTATGAGTGTGCTATCATTTATTGCTTTATACACCACTATGATTTTTAAACGTATTCTCACCCCTGGTTGTTTTATATGTTGTGTTTTATGCTATCCTTTATTACTTTATACACTACTAACATTTTTTAATGTATTCTCACCCCCTAGTTGTTTTGTTTATGGTGTTTTGTACTCTTTCGGTATAAATTCATAGGTAGATGAGCACTAGTTATTTTTAAGTTGGAGGATAGATGTCGCAACTGTGAAAAAACAGGCGGAAACAAACAGAAGAGTCGCCACCGAACGTTATTTATCCTAAATAGAGGGAAAGGAAACGATCGAAGAAAACCTAAAAGAATGGGAGAAGACAAGGTCATCACAACCAAATCTTGGTTTCGGGAGTCGGTTACGCAAGGGGAAGGTATGAGCACTCCTCACGTCCGTTGTACTCAACGGGATCCACGCTTGTTGTCTAATCAAAGGGTGAGTTATAGAAAAGCTACTACTAAATTGGGGGTGGAAAGGAAATAAAAGACTCGATAGGACATCGTCGCCTTATGACTATGTATTTCCTCGTGCAATGGGAAAGTCAGAGTCAACGTAGTTCGGGAAACTACGGGTGATGGGAGGAAGGTTGCTCGCCAAGACATCACTGTCTCGTTCCTAGGTATCCTCATCTAGTATGAGAAATCAGAGAAAACGTAGTTTGGGCAAACTAGACCACTGGTTAGTTAAGTGTTTTTTATGAGTGACGTTAAGTCTCCATGCCAGCAGTTAGGGACGATGCATGTTTGCGGTAAAACGGAAAAACAACGTACCCTTTTCAAAAAATGATTTTAAGAATAATCGCGAAGGATAAAAATGTTTGAATTTGGTTTAAGAGTTTTAGTGAAGTGGATTGAGTTATTTTGAGACTCACGTTGCACTAAAGACTATGACATAAGAGCGAATGTGTCGCATATCGCCCAAAGGGAATACACTAAACACTCTAAACAAGTGAGAAGAAACCCCCTACTCATCATTTCCCATGTACTTAAGGCTCATAGTGTATAACGTTTGTCATTTCTTATTAAGTGTCTTAAAGAATTTTGAGATGAGAAGAGAAGACACAAAATAAAGAAAACACTAAAGGGAAACTGAAAACCCTAATGTTATCATGCAAAATGGTCCTAAGGTTAGGATGAAAAGGAAGTCTACCTAATGTTATCATTCATGTGATGGACCTAGAGTTGGGATGAAAGGGACTATCCTAATTGTTATCATGCAAAGGATTGGGTTGAAAGCCTAATGTGTCTCCTACTCCCGTCTTAATTAAAGATTAAGAGGGACTAGGAATCCTAAGGGATCATGTGAGCAAGCATAAGTAAACAATATCCAATTCAATCACAAATGAAAACAAGGATAAAATAAGTCTCAAAGAGAGAGAAGAAGAAAGATGAGGAAAGAAGATGCAGACAAAGGAATAATCATCAATCACCAACAAAATCCTTAAGCATAATCATGTCAAACTCAAGCAAAATAGAAAAACACCTCAAGTTATCATATCATAGGTGCATCCCATATCCAAACCACACCAAAGATTTGCAAACAAACACATGATAAAGCAAAATGCACATACACAAAAGTATGACCTAAATTCCTCATAAGAACAAAGTCAATCACTAGGCATAATAGAAAGGGGTCAAATGACATAAGAATACAAGATAGGGCAGCAACAAAACATGATCAACAAGTAAACATCCAATCATGAGTGCATAAGAGAGATCACTTAAGTTTGACAATCAAAGTCAAACTTCAAAGTGAATCAAACATCATAAACATCCACAAATGCGAGGTCACACTAGGAAAATATCAAAGATCCAAATGACTTAAAGAGAAGTCAGAACATCATCCCACAATGGATCAAAATCATGTATTCACCCATTAGCAATTTAAATCAAAATAAAACAAATAAAAAAAGAATTAAAAAACCCTAAAAATAATAAAGAAGAAGCCAAGGCATGAATGAAGACCCAAGGACACCACCATAGGTCTAGGACCATCATAGGATCATATGAAAATTTCTCCATTATTTTTAAATGCCCAAGAATAATTTTAAAATAATTAAAATCAAGAAAATAAATCAAAAATTAATGAAAATATCCAAAACAGAAAACAAAAATCCAAGAAAATCACCATAGTTCCAAGACCATCATAGGATCATATGATAAAAATTTCATAATTTTAAATGGCTCAAAAGTATTTTTAAACCAATTAAAATTAGTCAAAACAAATAAAAATCATGAAAACTATAAAAATGAAAAATAGAAATGCCCAAAAAAATAAGAAAGAGGAAAATAAAAGATAATTTTAGAAAATATTTTGGTATTTTTCTAATTAAAAATGAATTTTCTAAGAATTTCTGAAAATAAAATGGAATTAAAAACAATTTAGAAAAAGAAAATAAAACAGAAAAAACACAACGCGTTGGATCCTATTTCATTAAATGACGTGGCTGATCCAAGGATCAGAGAGCGTGCATCCACGATGGACACTAGTCAGCTCGTCCGCATAGATCCAAACAAATTCAAAAGCACGAGATTAAAACAGGTGGTATGATGGACGGTGAGATCATCATCTTCAACCTCAAGTCACTGAAACAACCAAGGATTTGCATAAAATCGTGGATCCTTCAAACCATAACCATTGGAGCTCATAATGGTTTCATTTGATGCGTCTTTTCAAGACGATCTCAACCATATCATCGCGCCAAATTTCTTTAAACCACAACTCACTCGATTTGAAAAAAACCAGAACAAGATTCAAACACAAATTTGAAAACTCAATAACAAAACTCAACTATAACTAAAAACTAACTATACAAACAACATCAGCATGTTAAGGACTACATCTTAGTGACAAATTTGAATCAAAATGGTTGAGAATTATACCAGTTGATACTCAACCTTGAAGCTCTAAATATGGAGTTCCCTAGCTTGATTCAGGCCACGATTCTTCAAGTTCTTGATCTGGTTAGCTTCACTGAATGTTGGTGAAGCTAATGTGAAATCAAGATTCTCAAAAATCAACGTATGTTTTTGATAACACGAAACCATATAGATATTTTCATGCATAATTCAACTAAAGTCTAACCGTTTTCGATCCGATTTCGGGTTATTTCCATGTATTTGTCTGATGTTTTGCAGGTATTCAACGATCACGTCTAAACAAGGCAACATGAAATCAGATGAAATAAGGACGAAAAAGGAGTGAAAACACAATGAAAAGCGCAGCAAGCTGTTTTTGCTGATGTGACGACCGTCACAGCTTCATGACGACCGTCACACGGGTGACGACCGTCACACCTTGTGACGACCGTCATGCAGGCAAAAACGCCCCACTCAGATTACACGTCAAAAGAGCAGTTCCAATTCCCACAGAGTGGACCACTACTCCCTAAATTATCTGCCTCAAGGTCCATCATCTTCAGAGATAACCGTTGGGATTCCACTTCTATAAAAAGGGAAGCAGAGGACTTCAGAAAGGGTGTTGCATTCATACCACGAAGTGCTGCCGAATTTACTTTCCAGAGCATTATTTTCCAGTTTTATTCTTATTTGTTTCTCTTTACTTTTCCTGTATTCCCATTTCCACTCTTCTGCAATTTCTATTTTATTGTACGATCAAATTGGCACTAAAGACCAGAATCCTTCCAACATCTGTGGAGGATCTGCCCAAAGGCCAATTGGCATATTTACAGGTTTTCATTTTGATCGACTTCAGTTTTATTATAATGCAAATTATTATTTATTATTCTTATTTATATTTTATCTTTCCCAAATCCATGTATAGCTAAACTTAGGTAATCGATATGTAGTAATAATTCGAATGGGATTTGATAACAACTGGTTGAAAAACTTTCTTTTCAAAAAGTAATTTATGGTCTGAGTGTTTAAAATTGATTCACTGAATAAACTTCGTCGCGAAAGCGAGAACTTATTTAAAAGTAGTTTTGCCACGAAAGTGGGAAATTAATTAAGATACGAACCAACAAGCGAAAGCTGCGGTAAGGTCAGATAGTAAACACTAGGCATTTGTTTTAATAACAGCGAAAGCACTTTAAAATGAATTAGAACTTAGAGATTTCCAAAAAATAATTTTAACCCTGAACGGAATACGAAAGTGTACGTTTGACCCTTAGGATTATGATTAGCGTCAATAACCATCGTGAGGCGAGAGTTTTCAAATCTCCATTTTCTGCTTGAATAAACTTTGAAAATTATTTCATACACCATAACTTATCAAATCCCTGAAGAACACAATTACTACATATCGATTCAATTAATTATAATCTAAATAGTAATCTTAGTTCCCTTTTAATGACAATCTTATTCCCTTAAACATATTCCACCTAGCTAAACATAGTAACTCCCGAGAACACTAGTTTGATTACGAGTCCCTGTGGGATCGATATCTATTATTACTACGCGATAGACTGTGCACTTGCAGTTAGTTGTATTAGACATAGAAAGTCGCGATCAAGTTTTTGGCGCCGTTGTCGGGGACCCGTTTAGTCAATAGTGTAACCTTCTGTTACGCCGTATAGACTAGGTAAACAATTTTCATTTTTCCTTTACTAGTTCTATCGATTGTATGCCAAGAAATCGCCCGCAAAGCGATATCGTAAAACCTTCAGTCGCAGAACTAGAACGCTTCTTACATCTAAGAAGTAGAATCATTGAGTACCAACTCAAACAACTCAAACATAACACTCCCGAACCTCTCACTCCCATTCCCAAATCAGAAGAAGAAGAACCAGAGATGGCTGAAGGACCTCCAAACAAACCGCTGAAGGCATACGCTACACCATCTCAGATGGAGCCTAGAAGTAGCATTGCTGCCCCAGCTATTACCCGAAATGATTTTGAGCTGAAACCATCATTGATGTCGGCTGTACAACAAAACCAATTCTCAGGAAACGCAACTGAGGATCCGAACGAACATCTAACAAAGTTTGTACAATACGCAGACACAGTGAAAGCAAATGGAGTAACTCCAGACGCGATAAGACTTCGTCTTTTCCCATTCTCTCTTAGAGACAGAGCGTGGACATGGTTACAATCGTTACCATCCAACTCCGTTACGACGTGGGAGCAATTGAAGAACGTCTTCTTAGCGAGATATTTTCCGCCAAGCAAAACTGCTATGCTTAGAGCTCAAATCAACGGATTTCGACAGAAAGATACTGAATCTCTTTACGAAGCATGGGAACGATTCAAAGATATGATGAGAACATGTCCTCACCACGGTCTAGAAGACTGGGTGACAATCCATACTTTCTATAATGGGCTTCTATACAATACTAGATTGACAATAGACACTGCCGTGGGCGGTGCACTTATGGATAAGCCATACGATGAAGCCTATCAATTAATAGAGAACATGTCACAAAACCATTGCCAATGGGGAGGTGAACGCACTCCAACTGAGAAAACCACAGCGAAAGGTGGGATGTACGAAATCAGCAGCCTTGAAAAGTTCAATGCTAAAGTAGATGCTCTAGCACAGAAAATCGATAGTCTGACCGTTAACCCCACTGCAACTGTCGCTGCAGTAACTCCAAATTGCGAGTTATGCGGAAGCACCACTCATAATGCACCCGAATGCCCATTGCTAGCCGGAATCCCACCAGACCAGGTAAATTATGCTCAAGGAAATCCCTACGCAAACACTTACAACCCAGGTTGGCGAAATCATCCAAACTTTTCTTACAAAAACGAAAATGCATTGCAAATGCCTACTGCTCCGCCAGGATATCAGAAACCAGCTGCTCAGAATGCACCTAGGAAATCGAACCTCGAATTGATGATGGAAAAGTTCATAGCAACTCAAGCTCAAACAAACAAAGAATTCCTGAATCAAAACATACACACTAGCGAGCAAATTAAACAGTTGACAGGAAAAGTAGACGCTTTAGCCACCCACAACAAAATGTTAGAAACTCAGATATCACAAGTGGCTCAACAGCAAGCATCTGCTGCCGCACCTGCTGGCACATTTCCTGGACAACCCGAACAGAATCCCAAAGGCCAAGCAAATGCTGTAATACTAAGAAGTGGAAAAGAATTGGACGAACCGATCGATCCGAGGACCGAAAACTCAGCCATGCAACAAAAACCAACTGAACAAGCAGAAAAGGAATCCGAGTTAGAGAAGAAGGAGGACAATGAGAAGGAGGATACCGCAAGTGAAAAAACTCAAGCACCTCCAGCTCCATATAAACCACCTATTCCTTATCCGCAAAGACTAATAAACTCCAAAACATCAGGACAGTTTAAGAAATTTGTAGAGCTCCTTAAACGGCTGAATATTACTATTCCTTTTACAGAAGCGATAACTCAAATGCCGTCATACGCTAAATTTCTCAAAGAGATCCTGTCAAATAAGAGAAAGATCGAGGATAACGAAACAGTTACACTTACTGCAGAGTGTAACGCCATTATTCAAAACCGCATGCCTCCTAAATTAAAAGACCCAGGTAGTTTCTCCATACCCTGCGTCATAGGAAAGTTCGTAATAGACAAAGCTCTATGCGATTTAGGAGTCAGTATCAGTGTTATGCCCTTATCTATATGCAAAAAGCTGAATATGGGAGACCTCAGACCAACCAAAATGTCCGTTCAATTAGCTGACAGATCAGTGAAATACCCAGTCGAAATACTGGAAAATGTTCCAGTACGCATAGGACAATTCTACATCCCAACCGACTTCATAATCATGGACATCAAGGAAGATACTGTAACCCCAATTATCCTAGGAAGACCATTCCTAGCTACAGCCTGAGCGATTATAGACGTGAAGAAAGGAAGGCTAACATTCGAAGTAGGAGAAGAAAAGATAGAGTTCATTCTCACCAAGTTCTTACAAGCACCAGCAATAGACGATACCTGCTATTTAGTAGACGAAATCGACGAATGCATAAGAGAACTTGAAAATGAAGAGACCACGTATTCAGAAATAATAAAGATTCAAATACCTGATATTTCTGAAGACGATAATTGGCGTAAACCGTATAAAGACGACAGCCTAAGCGAAAGCTTAGCACTGACCCCAAACCATATGCCAGGTCCAAAGAACCCATCTTTAGAACTCAAAACACTACCCAAAAACCTCAGATATGAATTTCTAGACGATGAACTAAAAAGACCAGTGATAGTCAACGCCGACTTAGGACAACCCGAAACCGAAAAGCTATTAGAAGTCCTAAAGAAGTACCCCACCGCGTTAGGCTATAACATAAGCGATTTAAAAGGTATAAGCCCTTCGATCTGTATGCATCGAATTACAATAGAGGAAGACTCTAAAACCTCTCGAGAGCATCAGAGAAGACTGAACCCCATCCTGAGCACGGTAGTCAGAGATGAAGTAAAGAAATTGCTAGATGCAGGAATCATCTATCCGATCTCCGATAGTGAATGGGTTAGCCCAGTTCACGTAGTACCAAAGAAAGGAGGAGTCACAATAGTTAAAAACGAAAAAGGCGAATCAATAACAAAAAGAGTCGTGACTGGAAGCAGGATGTGCATTGACTATAGAAAGCTTAACAAGGCTACGCGCAAAGATCATTTCCCGTTACCCTTCATAGACCAAATGTTGAAAAGACTAGCCAAACATTCATATTTCTGCTATCTAGATGGTTACTCAGGATTCTTCCAAATTCCCATCCATCCTGATGACCAAGAAAAGACTACATTCACCTGTCCTTATGGCACTTTTGCTTACCGCCGAATGTCGTTCGGACTCTGTAACGCTCCAGCAACCTTCCAAAGATGCATGATGGCAATCTTTGCAGATTTCATAGACGACATTATGGAAGTGTTTATGGACGATTTCTCGGTATGTGGACAAAGTTTCGAAGGATGCCTACAAAACTTAGAAATGGTACTAGAACGTTGCGTAAAAGTAAACCTCGTCCTAAATTGGGAGAAATGCCATTTTATGGTCCGACAAGGAATAGTTCTAGGACACGTCATATCAGATAGAGGGATTGAGGTAGACAAAGCTAAAATAGAGATTATAAAAGATCTCCAACCTCCAAAATCCGTACGAGAAATACGAAGTTTTCTAGGACATGCCGGTTTTTACAGAAGATTTATAAAAGATTTTTTGAAAATCACAAAACCTCTGACCGGCCTGTTGATGAAAGATGCTGAGTTCGTCTTTGACGACGACTGTTTAAAAGCATTCAAAACATTGAAATCAGCCCTTATCACCGCACCAATCATGCAACCACCCGATTGGCGACTACCATTCGAAATCATGTGCGACGCGAGTGATTATGCTGTAGGCGCAGTTCTAGGACAAAGGAAGGACAAGAAACTCCATGCTATCTACTACGCCAGTAGAACCTTAGATCCTGCCCAAATGAACTACGCTACCACAGAAAAGGAACTTCTAGCAGTTATATTTGCGCTTGACAAATTCTGTTCTTACTTAGTAGGAGCAAAAATTATCATATACACAGACCACGTTGACATAAGGTACCTAATAAGCAAAAAGGATGCCAAACCAAGACTATTGAGATGGATCCTGTTATTACAAGAGTTTGACTTAGAAATCAAAGATAAGAAAGGAACCGAGAACGTTGTTGCGGATCACTTATCCCGAATAGAGGGCATTAGACACGAACCAGTACCGATAAATGACGATTTCCCGTATGAACGTCTGATAGCCAAATTAGAAAGTGACACACCCAATTCAATCTCGGAAGATCCAGAATTCGAAAAAGCCGTAGAAGCCGTCTATGCCCAATTCACATTACCTTGGTATGCTGACATCGTTAATTACCTCGCTGCGGGCGTGCTTCCACCGGATCTTACTTATCAGCAAAAGAAGAAATTCTTCCACGATCTGAAACACTATTATTGGGACGAACCCCTACTCTTCAAGAGAGGGGCCGACAACATATATCGTCGCTGTGTCCCAGAGGAAGAAATAGAAAATATTATTTCCCAATGCCACTCAGCACCATATGGTGGTCATGCTAGTACGTCCAAGACGTGCGCTAAGATTCTCCAAGCCGGCTTATTCTGGCCTAATCTCTGGAAAGACATTCACATCACTGTGCAAAAGTGCGATCGATGCCAACGAACTGGCAACATCTCACGACGCGATGAAATGCCTCAGAAAGGAATCTTAGAGGTAGAAATCTTCGACGTCTGGGGAATAGATTTCATGGGACCATTCCCATCCTCTTTTGGTAATAACTACATACTCGTCGCTGTCGATTACGTGTCTAAATGGATAGAAGCCATAGCTGCTCCAACAAACGACGCACGAGTAGTAATCAAACTCTTCAAAAACACAATCTTTCCTAGATTCGGTGTACCGAGACTCGTCATTAGTGACGGAGGATCTCACTTCATATCATGAATATTCGATAAACTTCTCTCTAGATATGGAGTCCGGCACCGAGTAGCTACACCCTATCATCCGCAAACTAGCGGACAAGTAGAGGTCTCGAACAGAGAAATAAAACAGATCTTGGAAAAGATTGTCGCTACCTCAAGGAAAGATTGGTCGTCGAAGCTACAAGAAGCTTTATGGGCTTATAGGATCGCATTTAAGACACCAATAGGAACTACCCCCTATAAATTAGTTTACGGTAAATCCTGCCATCTCCCTGTAGAGTTAGAGCATAAGGCCTTTTGGGCCATTAAAACACTCAACTTCAACTACACCGAGGCAGGAGAAAAGCGAATCTTGAACCTACACGAGTTAGAAGAACTTCGATTAGACGCTTACGAAAATGCCCGTATCTACAAAGAACGAACTAAAAGGTGGCATGATAAACGTTCAATCAGGAAACAATTCAGTGTGGGAGACATCGTATTGCTCTTTAATTCACAATTAAAACTCTTCCCAGGTAAACTAAAATCTAGGTGGTCTGGACCCTATGAAGTGACTAAAGTACTTCAGAGTGGAGCTGTTGAAATTACCGATAAGACAAATGCACCATTTATCGTAAACGGGCAACGTCTAAAACTTTACAATAAGAACGACAACAGTCCTCAAGTCAGCAATATAACATTGCTTGAGCTTCCAGCTCAAACACCCGAATAGCTTCTCACCAAGCTATCGTCAGGCTTTAGACGTTAAAAACAACGCTTACTGGGAGGCAAATCAAATTTCCCTCGTTATTGCATTTCATTTTTCCTTAAAATTCTACTTTGAAAAATATCCAACAAAAATTCTAAAATTACTACTACTTTCTACTTTCGTTCATTTTCGTACTTTTATTCTTATTTTATTTTCTCTCTTTTGTCTTTGGTTTCTACCGCCTTTCGTTTCTAAAAATCCTGACTTCAATTTCCTGTTTCAAACTTTTCAGGATTTTTAAAGTCTTCAAAACATTCCTTCTGTTTTCTCTGAATTACCTGCGAGTATGGCCGAATACGACTTCACAAAGGTTCACTTCCGAGGACTCGCTCAAAAGGCAAGATTTGCAGCACTGACCAAAAGAGAATTCGCCTTAACGTTGTATTATGATAAGGCTACTATGGATAAACTAGGGATCACAGATAGCATTCTATACCTGTTCAATCAACTGGGTTGGGAGAACACTGCTCTGAAAACACGTTTCGCTACCTACAAGGATCTTACCTATGAATTCCTTAGTTCTTTCAGATACATACCCAACTATGGTTTTGGATCCAGCACAAAGTTGATTACCTTCCGATTGTTTGGAATGGACCAAACCCATAGCCGGATGTCACTAGATAACCTCCTAGGATTCCCTAGCGGACCGCATGTGTTCATCAGTGCAGAAGATGACGATATTGATTTGCAACTCGATCAATTCTGGGGTAGAATCACAGGCGATTATCACCCTGAACCAGACAGAATGCACAATGATGACATACACAACCCAGCCTTCAGATACTTCCATAAGATACTAGCCCACACCTTTTTTGGAAAAGAAGAAAATATTACTGCAGTATCTAAGGAGGAGTTATTCATCATGTTCTGTGCTTCTCAGGGACGGACAGTAAATGCAGTGCCTTTCATGATGAGATCTTTCAAACGCCTCACGCTGGAACCTCAGACACCTATCCTTATAGGAGGACTAGTAACAATGATTGCCCACGAGCTTGGCCTTAGATTCCATTTAAATGCCAACACTCGTTTTGGCACCATCCGACCCATGAACATACAATTCTGCTTTAACAGGCGCATTTTAGGAACTATGGGACCTGGACCGTATGAGTACCTTATTAACGAAAAACCAGTACAACTATTCACACTGCCTGATCATCTGATGACAAGCATCCACAACAAGGATAACTGGCTCTACGAATTGGATGAGCCTATGGGACCTCCTTCACCACAGTCAACACCACAGAACTATATGTATGACAGTGACCACATCTCTGAGGCACACGACTATATGTACTATGAGGACGCTGCATCTGAAACTGAAGTAGACCCTACGACTCCTCCACACTACAATACTTATCCTGAGCCTATCCCTGAGGAGACCACCGACAAAATGGATGCCGTGTTACTCAGATTGGACGACGTTGATAAAGCTCTGACTAATGTAAAAGCTGATATCGCAGGCATGCACGGCGAATTGGTAGGCTTCATGGATCTAGTCTGCGACCAACTCGACTACTATTCACAGAAATTCGATGAGTTAAAGGAACGAAAAGATTAGTTATTAGTTCTTAGTAGTAGTTTCAGTTTAGTCTAGTCTAGTTAGTTTCATTTAATCATTTGGATTTTTCGCATTGTTAGTTTTCATTATGTACTACATACAATTGTTTCATTTCTATGTTATTTCAATTCTAGTTTTTATTAAATTACTCTGTTTTCGCATTATTTGTTGTTTGTTGGTTGTTATATTACATCACCGTATCAATACTAAGCCTTAAAGTCACTACGAGTACGCCCTCAGAGCAAAATTCTGCGTTCTGCAGATTTTGCTGCTGTGACGATCGTCACAGCCTCATGATGAGCGTCACACGGGTGACGACCGTCACGCAGTCAGAAACTGATATCTGATAAAACAGGGTTCGTGTTCTCTTCCACTCCCTCCATTATCACTTTCAATCATCCTAACTCCTACCCCACTATGAATTTTCGTCCTCCCTACATTGAACTATAAACTTCAACTCCAAATTCAACCTCCAAACCACCGTTCTGTCATTTTTCCCTCTCTGCAGAAAAACCCCAAACCTCAGAAACCTCTCCATCCTCCAACAATGGCAAGGAATGCAGAAACCCCAGATGTCAGCAACATTACCTCAGTGAAGGAGACTTAGGCGAAAGACAACGAGCAAACTACATTGCATTTCATCAGAGGTCGCTCCAGCCGACTCATTATCCGCACCTTCCATCGCTTACGGAGCTCGGACTCCTTGAAGGTGTAACCTGGATGCTTCAAAGAGCAGGCATCTGGAACCTCTGCACCAACCCACAGCCAACATACGAACAACTCACTCTTGAGTTCTTGAGTTCGTTCACTTACGTCACAAGCAGCGGCGAACTTAACCAGCATTCAGGTGCCGCTTGCTTCCGGATGTTTGGCGTCAACTACCAGATGCACCAAAATCAGATTGCCAGCATTCTACAGCTACCTCGCGGCGACAACGCTCATCGCCGCATCACCGATCAGTTCCAGCACGAAGCTTTCGCACTGTGGTATCAGTTGACCGGCCTCAATGCAGATGGTTGGGACTCCCTGCACGCCACTCATATCCATAACCCAACCATCAGGTACTTTCACAGAGCGTTGAGTAACACTATCTTCGCCAGAGACAGCAACCACAAAGTGAACTCCAAAGAGCTCTTCTTTCTTCATTGTGTCTTCAACAATGAACCTGTCAACGCTGCCCCGTTTCTACTGGCCCATATTCAGGCCAACTGCAACCGTGGCTCGAAGCCATTCTACTTTGGCGGGATTGTCACGACTATTGCACTTGGGATGAACCTTGGCGACCGCCTCCAGCACCTCCATTCCATCCCCTCGGTGTTCCTTGACACCGACCACTGCAGAGCCTCTCATCTCATCCGCTCCCGAGCTGACGGCAAATACCATCCGGTTGTGCGTGGCAAGACCGTCCGAAGCATCATCCTTCCGTCCCGCACCCGCATCCATCCAGAGGACCGTACCAACTGGTTGTTCGACCTCACCGCCCCTCCTGCTGTCGCTGTTCCCACTCAGGACCACACTCAAGGTTCCGACGATGAAATCCAAGCTGAGTTGGACAGGTCTGAGCAGCCAGAGGCATCGCAGCCTCCTCCTCTCGTAGGTACATCTTCTCGCCGCCGCCGCCATCATCCCGTGCCAGACTACACAAAAGAGGACCTCCGCCGCTCCCTAGACCAGCAGGCACAGATACTCACAATGCTGCAGCAGCAAAATCAGCGAGCTGACCAGTTCGAAGCTTGGCACCGGACTCAAATGCAACAACTTCACACCGGCCAAGCTACGATTACTGAGAGCCTAGCGAATCTGACCTTGCAGGTCGAAGGACTCCGAGACACCGTCTACCACACCGGAGCTATGAGCTATGAGGACAAAGTAGCCCTTGCCAGAGCCAGAGGACGCCAGCGCGGACGTGACAGAGGCCGTGACTAGATTTTCATTTTTTTCCTTCATTGTTTACTATATTTCAGTTATTTGTATTTTCATTTTCAGTTGTATCTCCCTCTCGCATGCTTCAAGAATCAGTGAGGACACTGATCGAGATAGTGTGGGAGCGGAGCCTTATTTCCATTCCACTGTACTCTGAATTTCCTTTATTTCCATTTCACTGCACTTTGAATTTTCGTAATTTCTATTTTTACACTTTCCATTTGCTAGCAAATAAAGCTCGTCTATATATTTTTTTCCGTTACGCAAACAATCCCCACATCATTCAACGTAAACAAAAACTTTCATTTGTTCCTCAAAAGCAAAAGCATCACGAGAATGCACCTGAGTTCAAAACAAGTTTTGAAACTCCGAGGAAACGACAGTTCTAACAAAACCAGTATCGTTCAGACACCTTAGATCTCTAGTTTATGCGAGTCGGTTTCACCACCTACGTGTATCAAAGTCTCAAGTGTCTACGCAAACCCAACCCCAAGTAGTTTATACTAGCAGTCAGCACCATCCTTAAAACACTTCTAAGCGAGCGACCGATGCAAATAAGTGTATGATCTCCAAAAAGATGAAAAATCATGAAAAGAGAGCTAAAAAGCCCAAGAATATAAGACACGTTTCCTTCTAAGTTAGGTGCTCCTCACCCGAGCATTTAGCCCAACGACACGAAAAACTCATTGAAAATCAATGACATAAACTTATGATCAATGAAGAAGATCAAAAACAGAAATGAGATCATATTCACTAACAGGTCGACTTGCCATGAAAGTGTGCGGACAACGGGCTTAATGTGATTGCGCTAGAACAAACAGGGTGAACTTGCCGCGAGAACCTTGACACCAAGATACAGTAGCTTGACTGAGACCGATTTGCATAAAAAGGAGACCTCCGAAGACTTGTAGTCCAGTGTCGTCATGATACTCGTCTTGTTCCTACCAAGAATCTCGGGTTTTCCAAACTCTGCGAACGAAGAAGCTGCCTCGTGCTTGCCGACTTTTCCATGTTTTACTTGAGGACAAGCAAAGATTCAAGCTTAGGGGAGTTTGATAACACGAAATCATATAGATATTTTCATGCATAATTCAACTAAAGTCTAACCGTTTTCGATCCGATTTCGGGTTATTTCCGTGTATTTGTCTGATGTTTTGCAGGTATTCAACGATCACGTCTAAACAAGGCAACATGAAGAAAAGAAGCAATCTCAGATGAAATAAGGACGAAAAAGGAGTGAAAACACAATGAAAAGCGCAACAAGCTGTTTTTGCTGATGTGACGACCGTCACAGCTTCATGACGACCGTCACACCTTGTGACGACCGTCATGCAGGCAAAAACACCCCACTCAGATTACACGTCAAAAGAGCAGTTCCAATTCCCACAGAGTGGACCACTACTCCCTAAATTATCTGCCTCAAGGTCCATCATCTTCAGAGATAACCGTTGGGATTCCACTTCTATAAAAAGGGAAGCAGAGGACTTCAGACAGGGTGTTGCATTCATACCACGAAGTGCTGCCGAATTTACTTTCCAGAGCATTATTTTCCAGTTTTATTCTTATTTGTTTCTCTTTAATTTTCCTGTATTCCCATTTCCACTCTTCTGCAATTTCTATTTTATTGTACGATCAAATTGGCACTAAAGACCAGAATCCTGCCAACATCTGTGGAGGATCTGCCCAAAGGCCAATTGGCATATTTACAGGTTTTCATTTTGATCGACTTCAGTTTTATTATAATGCAAATTATTATTTATTATTCTTATTTATATTTTATCTTTCCCAAATCCATGTCTAGCTAAACTTAGGTAATCGATATGTAGTAATAATTCGAATGGGATTTGATAACAACTGGTTGAAAAACTTTCTTTTCAAAAAGTAATTTATGGTCTGAGTGTTTAAAATTGATTCACTGAATAAACTTCGTCGCGAAAGCGAGAACTTATTTAAAAGTAGTTTTGCCACGAAAGTGGGAAATTAATTAAGATACGAACCAACAAGCGAAAGCTGCGGTAAGGTCAGATAGTAAACACTAGGCATTTGTTTTAATAACAGCGAAAGCACTTTAAAATGAATTAGAACTTAGAGATTTCCAAAAAATAATTTTAACCCCGAATGGAATACGAAAGTGTACGTTTGGCCCTTAGGATTATGATTAACGTCAATAACCATCGTGAGGCGAGAGTTTTCAAATCTCCATTTTCTGCTTGAATAAACTTTGAAAATTATTTCATACACCATAACTTATCAAATCCCTGAAGAACACAATTACTACGTATCGATTCAATTAATTATAATCTAAATAGTAATCTTAGTTCCCTTTTAGTGACAATCTTATTACCTTAAACATATTCCACCTAGCTAAACATAGTAACTCCCGAGAACACTAGTTTGATTATGAGTCCCTGTGGGATCGATATCTATTATTACTACGCGATAGACTGTGCACTTGCAGTTAGTTGTATTAGACATAGAAAGTCGCGATCAGTTTTGATGAAGACAAATCACTTGACAAAGAAGGCAAAGATGATCAACTATTTCAAGACATTAGAATCCGGACTAAGACTTGACATGAAGGATGTTTTTCTTAGAAGGTATAATGAGAATTTTCATCAAAGTGCTTAAGTCCTAATTGCTCAAATCATTAAAAAAAACTTTGACATTACTTTTCAAACTAACACAAGCTTTTTAAAACAGAATTTTTCTAAGTTTTTGAAAGTACAATCGATTGCACTCTTAGAGAAATCGATTGCATGATCAAAATTTTAACTCATTTTTGCTTCTGTTTCAGTAAGCAATCGATTGCTCTGTTGAAATTTTGAAATTTCAAGTGTTTTTGAAAAATCATTCTGAAAAATTGCATCTCTTCAACCAATCTTCCATGAAATGTTTCCATTGAAAAATGACAATTGTTCATCAATTTTTCTGGAGATTTGCATGTTTTTCTCAAGAGGTGTTTATGTAATATAAATACCTAAATCTTTCAAAATTCAAATAATCTTTTTCAATCTCTTTCAACTTCTTTCAATAAAAAACTCTTTAACATACTTTTCATTTTCCACATCTAAATCAGAAACACCTTTCACAAAGAATTTTCTGCATAAATTTCATATCCTTTGAAAGAAAATTCTTGATCAATAAGTCTTAGATACTTGTGAAAAATCTCATTGAAAGAGAAGATCAATCTCAGCATTGACAAAATAACTGTATACATTGTTACAAATCATTACAAAAATCATATTGTATTTATTTCCCCTTGTTGTTCAGGATTGTTGAAAGAAAGTGTGTGCATTGAAGAGGATTGCTCTCATTGCACTTAGTGTTCAGATCTTAAAGGTGTTTAAGAGCCTTTATTCTCCCTATAGGTTAGAAAGAAAGTTGTACACTGATCGTAACTATAGTGAAATCTCTTTCGAGTCGAAAGGGGAGTGGAGTACTCTTGGAGTGTGAGGGGAACCACTATAAATTTCCTGTGTCTCTTTTACTTTCTGCCTTTACCGCTTTCATAACATCACTTTATTACAAAAAAGTAACAAATCAGTCTCTAAAACCAGAAAATTTCAAAAGCACCTAATTCACCCCCCCCCCCTCTTAAGTGCAACTCATACTTTCAATTGGTATCAGAGCAGGTTTAGGTAACCTATTCCTAATCGATCCAGTATGGCTTCAGCAAATAACAAAGGTGTATTCAAAGACGGTGGTAGTAGCAACAAGCCTCCATTGTTTTGTGGTGAATACTTTGATTTCTAGAAAATTCGTATGAAGGCTCACTTAGAAGCACAAGGAGAGGAAATATGGGATGTTGTCCAAAATGGCCCCTTCGTTCCTACAACGGTCGTTAACGGTGTTGGATCAACAAAGCCCAAAGCCTCATGGGATGACAATGATAAGAAAAAGGTTCTCTATGACAAAAAGGCAATCAATCTTCTACAAAGTGCACTAAGCATGGACGAATTCTTTCGCATCTCAACATGTACATCAGCAAAGGAAATTTAGGACACTTTAGTGGAAACTCATGAGGGCCATTGAAGTTAAAAGGTCAAGGTTGATTACGTTGAGTCAAGAATACGAGCTATTCAGAATACATCCAGGAGAATCAATTCTTGATTTGTAGAAAAGATTCGTGCACTTGAAAAATCATCTTATAGCACTCGGTAAGACATTAACTAACGATGAATTAAATCTTAAAGTGCTTAGATCTTTGTCTAGAGAATGGCAGCCCAAGGTGACAGCAATTTTCGAAAAGAAAAGCCTATCCACGATGACATTTGCCACATTGTTCGGAAAACTTCAAGAATATGAAACAGAACTTGGGCGATTGGAGAAACATGAGAATCAAGAGAAGAAATCTAAAAGCATCGCATTAAAGGCTGATTCCAAAGAAGTAGAAAAAGCAGACGATCCAGTTGAAGATGAAAACTTCATGCTTCTTATAAAAAGGTTAGGAAAATATTTTGGTTCTAAAAATAATATTGGAAATTCTGACTATATGAAAAGGAAGAAGTTTTCAAAGAACAAAGAGAAGGAGGCGTCAACATCCACACAAGATGTCAAATGCTATGAATGTGGAAAACAAGGACATATCAAACCAAATTGTCCTAAACTCTCCAAGAACGATGCCTCTATAAGCAAAAAGGGGTTCAAGAAAAATAAAGCATATGTAGCATGGGAGGATAACGAGATAAGTTCTTCATCATAATCAGATAGTGATCAAAGTGCAAATCTAGCACTAATGGCCTCACATCACTCTGATGATGAAGACGACAAGGTTAGTAATATTTTTTAATTTATGATGATGATGTTCAAGGGGCAATTGATGAACTTCTGAGTGAATGCAAAATTTTGTACAAAACTATTTCATCATAAAAGAATCAAATTTCAACTCTAGAAGAAAAGATTGAAATAATGGAAAATAATTTCAAAGATGAAAAACAGAAATTAATTAGTGATCAAAAACAGAATTTTGTATGTACTAAGTGTGAGTCACTTTCTTTTCAAATTATCCAATTAAAAAGAGTTCTTGAAGGTATGAAAAAGGACAAACTGGATTAGAGGCTGTTCTTAGCCAACAAAGATTCTCAAATGGTAAAAGTGGACTTGGTTACTCAAAATTTTCTAAAACAAGTTCCAACGAAACCATCTTTGTTAAAACTAGTGAACAAACTCCAAAAGAGAAAGTGGTCAAGCCTAAAGTGGTTCATCAATACCCCAAGAATAATATTGTTAATAAGAAAAAAACCCTATCCTTCTAGATACAAGAGTAATTTTGAGCCCACCTATTTTTATTGTGGTATCAATGGCCATACCTTAATGCCTGTTATGTTAGAAACTTTAGTGTTGCAAAGGGGCATTATGTGTGGGTCAAGAAAGGCACTAACTATGAAGGACCCTAGGCAAGTTGGGTACCTAATGAAACTTAATCTTGTTTTGTAGGTATGCTTGAAGACCTCCTCATATCAATGGTATCTTGATAGTGGGTGTTCAAGGCATATGACGGGTGACATTACCAAATTTTCACATCTAACGCTTAAGGCCAAAGGATTTGTAACCTATGGTGATAACAACAAAGGAAAGATCCTTGGCGTAGGCAGCATTGGTGCACCACCTTTTACAACCATAGAAGATGTACTCTATGTAGAAGGCCTAAAGCATAACCTACTTAGCATTAGTCATCTTTGTGACAAAGGTTTCAGAATCAACTTCACTAAAGATGAATGTTTGATAGAAAACGAAGTCACTTCTGAAGTAATTTTAAAAGGTAATAGAATTAAAAATATTTTTATGATTTCCCTTGATAACATAACTTTGAAGGATAAGTGTCTTATGGTGAACAACAACGACTCTTGGTTATGGCACAAAAGATTTGCTCACATTCATATGGTTTATTTGAACAAATTAATCAAACATGACTTAGTTATTAGTCTTCCAAAGATCAAATTCATCAAAGATATATTGTGTGGCGCATGCCAAAAAGGGAAACAGACCAAATCAACTTTCATATCCAAGAATGTGGTGTCCACAACCAGGCCACTGCAATTGTTACACATGGATCTCTTCAGACCATCAAGAACAAAAAGTTTTGGAGAAAAGTGAAGCTTTCAAGGCATTCAAGAAGTATGCAAAACAAATTCAGAATGAGAAGTCACTTTCAATTGTCTCCATTATAAGTGACCATGGTGGAGAATTCCAGAACGCTTTATTTGAAGAATTCTGCAAGGAAAATGGAATCTCACACAATTTCTCTGCACCAAGAACTCCACAGCAAAATGGTATCGTAGAAAGAAAGAATCGGTCGTTGGTAGAACTTGCAAGAACAATGCTTAGTGATTTGAACCTTCCTAAATATTTTTTGGCAGATGTGGTAAGCACAGCGTGTTTTGTAAGTAATCGTGTCAACATCAAACCAATTCTCAAGAAAACCCCCTTATGAACTTTTCAAAGGGAGAAAACCGAACATATCCTTCTTTCACATATTTGGGTGTAAATGCTTTGTCTTGAACAATGACAAAGATAATCTCGGAGGATGATATTATTGTTGATGATGATGATGTAGTAGAAACCTCTCAAGAAAACACTCTCAAAGATATTGCAAGTGATCAACCAAAACAGCGGCAAGAGGATTCACAACAAAATGAAGTACACAATGATCTACCTAAAGAATGGAGAACTCATAGAGATCACCCAATCAATAAAGTCATTGGTGATATCAGTAAAGGTGTTACAACAAGATTAAACCTCAAGGATGCTTGTCTGAACATGACATTTGTTTTGCAAATTGAACCGGCCAAAATCGATGAAGCCTTAGGCGATGATCAATGGATAATAGCTATGCAAGAAGAACTAAACTAGTTTGAAAGAAATCAAGTTTGGAATCTTGTCCCTAGGCCGAACAACAAGCATATCATTGGAACAAGATGGGTCTTCAAGAACAAACTCGATGAAAATGGAATTATAGTTCGGAACAAAGCAAGATTGGTCGCCCAAGGATACAACCAAGAAGAAGGAATTGATTTTGACGAAACATTCGCTCCGGTTGCAAGCTTGCCGATATATTCACGAAGCCTTTGGCAAAGGAATCCTTCTTCAAAATTCGAAGAGAACTTGGAATTCTGGATGAAACTGACGTTGAATCATGAAAGAACTTCATCTATGGCGTTTTTCTCAAATTTCACTGCCTGTAATCGATTGCACCTCTGTGTCAATCGATTGCTCACTGTAATTTTTCTAAAATTTTGATTTTTTGAAGCAAGTAATCGATTGAACCCCTGTGTCAATCGATTGCACCCTGTAGCGTTTGTCTAATTTCGTTTCTGTTTTGTAGAGCAATCGATTGCACCACTGTGCCAATCGATTGCACCTACTGTAAAACTATTTTTTCTCTTTCTATTTAATAGATCCATGAATTCTTAAACTTTCCAACTGCACTATCATTATACTTTTGACCTACCTATGACTATCCTTTACTACTTAGTCCTATTCTCAAGACTTTGACCATTAATTCTCATATTCCCAAAGTCTTAATCATCAATACCTTCAACTACTCATATCCCACATTAAAGTTTATCTCTTCTCTCAACCATTATAAAACCCAACTTCTCATAACCTAACTTAACCATCTCTCCCAAAAACCAAAACTCGTCCATCACCTCTCCAGCAAACATTTCCAAACCAACAAACCTTTGACCCCAACATGGATCTGTCATAAATTATTATTATGTTACTTTATGTTTCTTTAAAGACATTTATGTTATTTGAATTCTGTACTTTCTATTTTCTTTGTATTCCTTCAAATTTGCACTTTGAATTTATGACAAAATTGGTATTTTATTTTCAAATTATTATCTATGTCTATTATCTATATATATTTTTTGCCTTTATCCATCTTTCCCTTCTTTTTGATAATGCCAAAAGGGGGAGAAGAATGTTACTCTTTTCTTGCTTGTTGTCTTTCCTTGATCCTTAAGGTACAAAAGGATATTTCAAACCTCAATACAAATTCAGCAATTTTCAACACTTCATATATTGAGGGGGAGAAAAAACTTGCCGGAAAGAACATTGCAACAAAAGAAGAATGCTTTGTCATCATCAAAAAGGGGGAGAATGTGAAATCATGATTCTCAGAGATCAATGTATGTTTTGATGAAGACAAATCACTTGACAAAGAAGGCAAAGATGATCAACTATTTCAAGACATCAGAATCAGGACTAAGACTTGACATGAAGGATGTTTTCCTCAAAAGGTATAATGAGAATTTTCACCAAAGTGTTTAAGTCCTAATTGCTCAAATCATTAAAAAACTGACATTACTTTTCACACTAACACAAGCTTTTTAAAACATAATTTTTCTAAGTTTTTGAAAGTGCAATCGATTGCTCTAAGAGTGCAATCGATTGCATGATCAAAATTTTGACTCATTTTTGCTTCTGTTTCAATAAGCAATCGATTGCTGCTTTTTTGCAATCGATTGCATGCTTAAAAATTTCTCTATTTTCACTTCTGTTTTAGTGTGCAATCGAATGGTCTGAAAGGTGCAATTGATTGCTCTGTTGAAAATTTGAAATTTCAAGTGTTTTTGTGAAGGTGCAATCGATTTCTCACTGAACGTTTTTGAAAAATCATTCTGAAAAATTACATCTCTTCAAAAAATCTTCCATGAAATGTTTCCATTGAAACATGACAATTGTTCATCAATTTTTCTGGAGATTTGTATGTTTTTCTCAAGAGGTGTTTATGTAATATAAATACCTAAATCTTTCAAAATTCAAATAATCTTTTTCAATCTCTTTCAACTTCTTTCAATAAAAAACTCTTTAACATACTTTTCATTTTCCACATCTAAATCAGAAACACCTTTCACAAAGAATTTTCTGCATAAATTTCATATCCTTTGAAAGAAAATTCTTGAACAATAAGTCTTAGATACTTGTGGAAAATACCATTAAAAGAGAAGATCAATCTCAGCATTGACAAAACAACTGTATACATTGTTACAAATCATTACAAAAATCAGATTGTATTTATTTCCCCTTGTTGTTCGGGATTGTTAAAAGCAAGTGTGTGCATTGAAGAGGATTGTTCTCATTGCACTTAGTGTTCAGATCTTAAAGGTGTTTAAGAGCCTTTGATCTCCCTATAGGTTAAAAGAAAGTTGTACGCTGATCCTAACTATAGTGAAATATCTTTCGAGTCGAAAGGGGAGTGGAGTACTCTCGGAGTGTGAGGGGAACCATTATAAATTTCATGTGTCTCTTTTACTTTCTGCCTTTACCGCTGTCATAACTGTTGCACCCCAAATTTTGACCCCTTAGATCCTCATCATCATTTTAGGATCATATTCATTTGATTAACTAACCTTAACCTATTTCAAGTTTATCTTTGTCAAGATGCAGATAAATCAGGGTTCCGTACCGTCAAAATCGAGGCTTCGGTGGTTTGATCAATCAATGTGTTGGATTGATTCAACTATAAACAAGATCAAGGATACTACATGGGGTCATCTCTCATTACCATCTAGTGAAGATATTTAAATAGAGGCATCTGTTGCACCCCAAATTTTGACCCCTTTGATCCTCATCGTCATTGTAGGATCATATTTGCTTGATTAACTAACCTTAACCCATTTTTCAGTTATCTTTGTTAAGATGCAGATGAATTAGGGTTTCGTACCGTCAAAATCGAGATTTCGGCGGTCTGATCAATCAATGTTTTGGATTGATTCAACTTCAAATAAGTCTCCCCAGTGAAGTCGCCATTTCTGTTACGGTGAGAATCGTGATATCAATCTATTGATTAACTTGAATCTTTAATTCTTAAATTCACAACCGGTCTTTAATTTATCCAAAGGAAAGGTCTAAAGAAAGAAATAACCCTTTTCGTGATGTAACAACAACGCTAAGAGATTCGGGGATCGGGGGTTGGTTATGCATAGGGTAGGTATCTCACATCCTAAACATCTGTAGTACTCTACAGGAACCTTTTGTTTATTTGCATGCTAAGTTGGTAAAAGTTTGCTAAGGATTGGGATAGGGTAAAAGGTGTAGGATGAAACCTAAAGATAGTTTCTAAGTTTGCTCGCAAAGATGTTGCGTCCTTTGCCTACGTATCCTAACTAGGATAGAATCAAAGCAATCGTAATTCACCTCACTAAGGTTGAAGAACACTTGATTATGATCAAGGTTCAAAGGGGAACAAACATATCCATGCTTGTGTAGAGTTTCACAAAACTCTCTAGATCTATGTTGAACTCTCAAGAAAGGGAAGTAAGTAATCATGTCCATGATTCTTACATAGAGTTAACCAAACTCTATCCTAAAGTTCTACGTTGTAGACCAATTGGTTCTATCCACACCAAAAGGTGGGAGAAGGGGGAAGGTTGCTCGTCAAGATATTGCATCTTGTGTGTTGCACCCTAAAATTTGCTCAACCTATTTCACTTGGTTTATGTTTCAATTGCATTGTCATTTGCATACTAAGTCATGTACATAGTCTAATCATTTGCATAACATAGCATAACAAGGCATCTAACAAGGGATCAAGTGCCATTTTCATCAGAAAGAGGCCCATCAAGGGGTTTTATTCAAGATCATGACCATCCAAGTAATCAAGAAATGAGTTGAAGCTTTGAGAAGTTTGAAGGTCAACCAGTGGATTTCTCTCCCAATCTGGGGGATATGTTGAAGATCATCAATGAGTGTGTGAGCCATGAAAGGTGTACAAAGATCATGGAAGACCTAGAGGGTCATTTTGAAGATGAGACAAATCATTAATACAAGTACCAGAGCTACAGTTGAATGCAGTCAACTAGGGTTTCATCTGGGTCAACCCTAGGTCAAATGGTTGATTGGAGGGCATCAAGGCCTACTTAGAGTATGTGGAATTCATGAATTGGTATGTGGATGCATGTGTGGTGTTGTGCCAAGGAGAAATCAAAAGGAATCAAGAAGAAGAGGAGTTACTAAATTAGGGTTTCAGTGTAAAATCCCCTAATTTAGGCCTAACTTCAAAGCAAGATAAGTCAAAATTCAAGTTTCAAATGAAGTCTTGGTCAACATGAAACTTGTAGAACATCTCAATAGCTTTAATTTTAGTACTAGAAGTCTTCAATAATATTTGTAGAACTCAAGTTATGGTTCTTGCAAGTTATGGGTCCCCAGAGGATACTGAAATTTATCTGTGAACGTCACTTGACTTCCAAGCAACTTTTGCCCATCAAGGAGTTTTCAAATGGATTCTTGGCCAACATAATAGTTGTAGATATTGATCTTAGCTTTAATTTGAGTACTAGAAGTCCTCAAGAGGATTTGTAGAACTCAAGTTATGGTCTTGGCAATCCAGGGGTATTTTGGGAAAGTTGAATTACAGGTCATTTTTTTAGCATAGGTCAAAATCTCCATGTTCCACTTCTCAAATGAAAAACTGTTCAACATGGAATGTGCTTAAAATGATGTTTTTAGGTCAAATAATTCATCATGGTGTATTGATCGGCTTATTTCAAAAAAGTCACTTAAAATGGCCTAAAAAAAGGGAATAAGTCAAATAAAGTTTGGTGGAAAAAATCAAATTTTGGGTTAGAGGTCACAAACAAGCCATATGACATACCAATTTGATTGTAAAATACATTTTAAAGACAATGGCATTGCCACAATTTTGAATTGAGGGTTATTTCAAGGACTTGCTTTGTAAATGGGCTACTTGCATCATAAGGCACATATGCAAAACCACACTTCCAAGCAAATGCAAGGCTCCTTTCCATCCATACACCTCCAATATCTCATTTGGAGAGAATTTAAAATCAGAACCAAGTGAATTGTAAGCCAAAAACATGAGATGGTATGTGCATAGCATAAGAAGAGATTTTCATGACATTAGAAGTTGATTTTCTCATTGGATCAATCTAGAACTTTCTAGGGTCTTCAAATACATTCTATAGGATCAATCTAGAACTTTCTAGGGTCTTCAAATACATTCTATAGGATCAATCTAGAACTTTATAGGGTCTTCAAATACATTCTATATATACTTGTGAAGAGGTTCAAAGCAAGAGTTGGTGATTCATTTGTGCAAAAACCATAGATTGACATTGGAGTTTGGAAGAGAAAAAGTGAGAGATCAAAGTTGGATTCAAGGCGTTTTCAAGAGTTATCAAGAATTTAATCTTCTCCAACAAACTTCAACAAAGGTTTTCCGCACTTTTTGGCAAGAAAAAACGAGCTCCAACTACTCCGTTTCGACGCTCCGAAGCCGGTATGTGAAATTCATTTTTTCTATGGTTTTAGGACGAATTAGATTAGATTATTCATGTGGTTAGGATCTGGAAAATGTATCGGTGAAATTAGGATCAAGACATTAAGGATTAGAGACTTTTTTGGATGAGTATGTTTTCTTGATGATGATATATCTCTTTGATCATGGAGTTTTGATGGAATCTAAGAGCATATTTGGAATCCTTGATTTTTTTCCTTCAAGTTTAACTAAAATTTTGTGCGAAACGGTTAAGAATCGATGGAGTTATGTTGCTCGGAAGTTACCGAAAAAATGTCACCGCCGGAACAGCTACAGTACCGCGCGAGTACTGTTCCCATCCCCACTCGCGAGGCCCACACGAACATGGCTTTGGAATTCTGTTGTTTGCACCCCTGGCCCAATGCACATTAACTTAGTTTAATTCATTTTCGTTCTTTTTTTTCTGTTTTAATAGCTGTTTGGATTAATTGCGTTAAAAATAGTAAAAATGATCGAAAAATTATGAAATGTTTTTATGTAGATCTTGATTGTATTAAGAGACTGTAGGAGTTAAGTTTTCATTTTTAGGATTTTATTTGAATTAGTTACGAATTTTCTTTTGTGCTAATATCCATTGTTATGCATAATCGATATTGCTGTTTGTTTAATTTTGTTCTCTTTGATGCTTTATGATTTTGAGCTGATTCTTTCGATATGATTTAGAGGACATACATAGGTTTCCCCTGGAATTTTCTTAGAATTTATAAAATTGATTAGATTTTGTTTTAGGCGTGTAGTTTAGATCCTTCCCAAATAATGGTTTCCCATGACCAAATTTTATTTAGGAATTGTTTAGATGACCTAGAAATTGATTTAGGTCCTGATTCTGGAATTTTAGAATGTTCAAACATGCATGTTCACATAGGAATTTTATTAGAATTTTACAATTTAGTTTGCTATTTTTTTTGGGTTTTGCAAATGATTGTTGCTTTCGGTGTTCTCTCTTGAGTGCTTTGCCTTGTTTGGAGCGTTTGGTGGACTTGGAGCTTGAAGACTTTGGATTCCTTTTTAGAGGAGCTTCTGGACATGATTAAGATGCTTTGGCTAGAAGAGTGGGGCTTGGAGTGGAGCTTTCTTTCTCTTTTAAGTTTGTTTTAGGAGTTGGTAAAATTAGGCTTTTAGGGAGAGCTCTTGTAGAATTAGTTCATTTCTTCCATCAAACATAAAATGCATTGTTTGCTTCTATTCTATCCTATGATGCAAAGTCCTCTTAGGGAAGTTCCATATCTCCTTAGGAGGGAAGTGGGGAATACCCTAGAGAGTAGAACTTTTGAGGATACACTTCCACTTCGATGTTGGTTCTTGTTGAATTCCTTTGGTTTTCAGCAAGTATGCCAACATTGCAACTTGATCTTGATGACAAATCTCTTCTTGGAGTGTGCTTGCTAAAGCTTGGAGATGAAGATTGAAGAAGCTTGAAGATGGAATCTAGCTCAAAGATAAGACCTTTGCCGTCATTTCAACTTTGCTGTTCAGAGCGTGTTGTTGCTGTTTGTTGTTGCTGCTTGGGCTGCCTCCTCTGTATCTTTTGTTTTTCTCTGTATTGTCTGTTGGCTTGTGCTGCTTGCCCTTTAGGCTTGAAGTGAACTTGATTCACTTTGCCTGTTGCTTTCTTAGGTTCTAGGTTGAGTGGGACTCCCTTGCCTTGCTTGTTTTGATGCATCTCATGCATACTTACTGTTTATTGTATTTTTGTTGTTTCTTTTCCGTTTATCCCCTAGGATCTCTTATTTCCTCTGTGCAGGAGGGAATTATGACAGACATTAGGTTGTAATCCATGCATGATAACATTAGGGTAGTTTTGATTCCCTTTCAAACCCTAGGATTTTTTATACTTCTTTCTCTTCTATCTCAGAACAATTCAAAACACAGTAATAAGGATAATCGATGTCGTACGCTACGAGCCTTAAGCTATTTGAGAAAGATTGCTGGAGGGTTACTCTTTAGTAACCTGATTGCTTAGTGTGTTACCCTTAGGGTGACATACGACGTAGTCACCCTCAAATCATAGTCTCTAGTGCGTCAGAGATTGCAAACATCATAAAAGACAGTTCTTGCGTAAAAGACTGATAACAAACATCAAAGTGTCATTTTTGTCCGCTTGGACTCTTAATCAGGAAAAACCCTTTCATAAGGAGATAAAAACATTCAGACAAGCTTGTGTCTTCCGTAGCCCGAACTACGTTTGCTTTGATCTTTCATGCTGTGTGAAAGTACGTAGGCATAGGATGCAATATCCTAGCGAGCAACCTTCCCCTCCTTTCCCGTAGGTAGGCGAACTACATTGACTCTGATTTCTCGTTCCAGACGAGAATACGTAGGCATAAAGTGCGATACTTTACCGAGTCATTTTATTTTCTTTTAACCCCAGACCTGTAGAATAGATAGCATAACAATCCGTACTAGAAAACAAGCGTGGATCCCGTCGAGTACGACGGACGTGAGGGGTGCTAATACCTTCCCCTCGCGTAACCGACTCCCGAATCCAGGATTTGGTTGTGATGACCATTCCTTTCCCGTCTTTGCGTGAGGTTTACTTCGAGCGTTTCCTTTCCCTCTGTTGGGATAAATAACGCACGGTGGCGACTCTTCTGTTCAGCCGGCGCCGATTTTCGTAGTAGCGACATTGTGCCTACGTATTCTCATTGTCCAATGAGAAATCAGAGCGGTCGTAGTTCGGGCACGAACTATAGAATAAGGATCTATTGGTTCTTTCCAGACCAAAAGAGGGAAGAAGGTTCTATCCAGACCTATGAGTGAAAATCCTATTGGTTCTATCCAGACCAAAAGGAGGGGAAGGTTCTATCCAGACCTATGAGTGAAAATCCCATTGGTTCCATCCAGACCAAAAGGAGGGGAAGGTTCTATCCAGACCTAAAAAAGTAATGAGCTATCTATGACCCAAGGGTCAATAGAGAGACTTTTCTTTGGAAGGAGAAATATGAGGCAGCATGGATGAGAACTAAAAAATTCCATCACTTGGGGAAGTAAACTTAACAAAGCAATAATCATTCAATCATGATGAATATAAGAGATATGGTTACAACCAAGAACAAGCAAGCATATTACAATATCAAGCAATGATTTCAATCAAGATAAATGGCTACAACCAAAGCAAACATCAAGATGTTACAATATCAATGAGGGGATAAGTTCTTTCAAGACTTAATGAAAGGTAAAAACCAAAACATGTCTTAACAAAGACGGGGATATTTCTTAACAAAGATGTGGTATTCCTAGGGCTTACAAGATGACATGTGTATTTACAAACATCAGGCCTAATCAAATAATGTCACAACAAATGTAAGTGAGAGGTTCAAAACTTCATGGGAGAAAACTTTCAAGTTTTAATGATGATTAAACAAAAATGCTTACAAGCAAGAGTTTTAGTCAAACTCAAGTACACAAGGATGCTAACAAGCCAAAATTATAAATTTAAAATAAAACTCAAAAGAGAATGAAATTAAAGTTTTGAAATGAATAAATGAGAGATAGAAAGGTGAAAACCTTAAAAACATTCATGGTAGCATGTGAAATGCAAGTAGAAAGTTCACATTTATGAGTTTTAGGTTTACCTCTTGAAGCAAGCTTAAGCAATAAGAAAACCAGAGATATTGAGAGCTCTTACAAGGTCTTCAAATTCTCCTAGGTTGATGAATAAATGCTCCAAACAACCTCCAAGCAAGCTAGTGGACGAAATGCCTTGTAAATGAAGGAAAAACTCTAAAATCCAAAGATTTCAAAGACCAACTCACTCAAACCTTGTTACATAAGTCTGGAAGTGATTTGGATAGCTTCAATACATCATATTTGATGTGTTTGAAGTGTTTCTTGAGTTGGAAAAAGTTTGAAAATGGTTTTGGAAGGTGTTTTGCAAAAATAGATTTTGAGGGATTTTGGAGACTTAGTGAGATTTTGCAAGAATTTGGTGATTGTGTAAGGGAGAGAGCTCTAGATGGTTTCTATAATGGAGCTGGTGTCTTTGTGATGTAGAAAGTGAGTTCTATCTATAGTCAAAGGCCTTGGATCAAGGTATGGGCAAAAGTGAAGCAAATTGCCAATTTTAACCTTCCATCATGAAAATCTTTGAGTTTTCCAATGCAATCTTCATACTTGTCTTTAAGCCACTCTACTAAGATATTCTACATGACCTATATATTGTTTTCATCATGCTTGATAGTTTAGGAGGTGACTTTTTGAAGTAAAGTTGATGATTTGACAAGGGTAGCCACTTTTTTTCTCTTTCTTCACTATTCACTTTTGCAACTTGCATTAAATAATGATTTTCTTTGATCTTTGTGTCATTTTCGTGTGAATTGATATTAAAATGTTAATTATCAATTCAAACATCATAAATGAGGTTTAGCCTTTGATTAGCATCGATTTGGAGAGGTTTTGGAATAAAAAAACTCATGCTGACCTAGTTTTGCGAATGTGAGTTTTTGCCAACTTGTGGATTTTGGTTCTATCTAACCAGGAAGAGTTATGGAACCCACTTGTACTTTTTAAAAATACCCAATTAGGTACTACAATATTTATGCTTGTTTTAGGAACTCATTCCCCTTGAAACTAGGTCAAAAACCCTTGTGTGGTTAAGGAGTTATGGCTTTGCCCTTTTCAAAACCTTAATTTCCCAACTTTTCGATTACTTATCAATTCTTGATCCAATGGTCACAAAAATTCATGAATATATGTGATATACCATTAGGAACATAATTGCATTCAATTTTGGGTCAAAACCATGTTGGTCAATGAGTTGACCTTTCAGTCAGACAAACCGATTGATTGAAGAACTCTGAATCGACTGTTGGTGTTCTGGGTATCTTGAAGCCTTGAAGCTTCTTGATTAGAATTTACTAAGCCATAGGAATTTCATGGACCATGATCCCACAATTGGAACACTTTTTAAATCAAAAGTCAAACTACGGTTGACTTTTCCTGATCGAAAACCCTAATCGGGTATCCTGAACTGCACCATTCTCAATTCCTGGATGACAACCTGTTGCACCCCAAAATTTGACCAACATTTATTTACCCTACAAGAGTTGTATGATACTTTGAAGCTAGCCAAGTAGGTTATTCAAGTGTTCAAAGGTTGATATCTTTGTCAGAAAACTCAAGAGATCCTTAGAGGGATTGGTTGAAACCAAGGTTGTGTGTCTCATAGCTTGAGAGTTGTGGGAGCTCCTCATATGATTCTGAGACTATGAGGATGGACTTGAAGCTTTGAGAAAGCTTATGAGATGTCTTGAAATCCATCATGAAGCCTAGAGAGGTCATTGTACAAGGATTCAGAAGATTCAGCCATGAGTGGTGGAATTAGGGTTTGACTGGGTCAACCCTAGGTCAACTGATGATTTGGAGAGGGTTGAGACCTAATCCAAGAGCCATGTGATCATGGAATGATGCATTGAGATTCTATAAGTATGATTCCTAGACCAACTCATCATGATTGAGGAGTTTGAGAAGTTTCAAGCTAGGGTTTTTAAGGTTCGACAGTGTAAAATCCCCTAGTTTGATCCCTATCTTCAAGGCAGTTTAGCTCAAGATGTGATTGTCATCTCATCTTCCCCATAACATGAATGTTGTAGAGCTTGTTCTTAGCTTTAATTTTAGTACTAGAAGTCCTTGATAGGATTTTTAGAGCTCAAGTTATGGCTTTGACAAATTACAGGTCATCTGAGGTATGTGAATCTGGGTCCTTGAAAGTCACCCAACTTGCATCCAACTTTTGCCCTAGTAGGACGATTCCTATGAATTCTTGTTCAACATGAATGTTGTAGAGAATCTTCTTAGCTTTCTATAGATTACTAGAAGTCCTTTATAGGATTTGTAGAACTCAACTTATGGCTTTGGCAAGTCAAGGGCATTTTGGTCATTTGGAGGTTATAGGTCATTTCAAGCATAAGGCCATATCTCCTATTTCCAAGCTTCAAAAGGAAAAATCTTCAACATCAAACTTGCTTATAATGATGTTTTAAGGCTAGTAGGGTGGTCATGAGATGTTGAAAAGGCTTGTATCAAAAAGTGATAAAAATGGCCTAAAATGGAGGCATAAGTTAAATAAGTTCAAATTGAAAATTGGAAATCACAAGTTATACATCCAAACCATGTCATATAATAGGTCATTTTGACTCCAAAAGACATTCTAAGAACAATGGTTCAGCCACAATTTTGATTTGAGGCCTAGATCTTAGGGCTGCTTTGGGAATGGCTTACTTGCATCTTAAGGCACCAAAGCAAAACTCAACAAAACTCAATGTACAAGTTAGTTATGCATTGTAACACATCATATATCTCATGTGGGGAGAATTTCAAGTCAGAATTGGTTATCACAAGAGGCTTGACATGAGATAGCATATGGTGAGAAGTGAAATCAAAATGTCATGATAGCATATGGTTATCACAAGAGAACTTTCAAGGTAGCAAGTCAGAATCGAATTCTGAGATTGAAGCTTCCTCCATCAAATTTGTTGCAAACAGTAGCAAGATTAGCATACAAGGAAACTTTCTGAAGAGTTTCAAGGCTTGAAGTGAAGGATTTCACCATCTGTTGATCAAGATTAACCAGGTTTGCAAATTCTTCATTACACCATGTTTTATGCATAATTAGGTTAGTTTGTTAGTGTAGAAAGGTTAGAGACACATAGGTGATGGATTTTGGAGAGTTAGAGAGCAATTGGTGAAGGTTGAATATTGGACACCATTTCTTTGATGATCAAGAACATGCTGGATATCGAGATATAATCTGAGTTCTATAGTGGAAATTAATCAGGGCAAGAGGGTGATCATTCTGAGCCAAGAAATTTCAAGAACCATGATAGTTGAGGTTTGAGCTTCTTTTTGATTCACGATCGGGTTTTAAGTTTGAGAGAGTTTCAATGAGTTCTGAGGCCATGGCTAGATTCCTGGTGAAATTTGGAGCAATCTAGGGTTTTTAATTGTTGCATTTGGTGAGGTATTAATAGAATCCGAGTTGAGGAAGATGAGTGTTTGAAGCTCTGCATTTTCATGGAGTCTTCAAGAACCCTAGCTGGAGGTTGAAGATGAGTTCCATGCCCTTAGATCAAGCAAGACTGGTTGACTATTTCTAAATCCAACGGACATGATTTGATTTCATTTGAGAGGGAATTCTGAGAAGCATGAAACGCAGGCGTTTCATTTAAGTTTGGTCATGGGCTTAAGTGGAATTTGATGTCCACACCCCCTTCACGAGGCCCATTAGATTTTGAACTGAATTCCATTGCTATTCCCACCACGTTTTTCTTAATTTCTTTCCCTTTTTTTTCTTTGATTTTTTGATTAATGAATGGGCCTGGCGCATTGCTTTTTGAACCCCCATTCTGGGCCCATGCGCGTATTGAACTGCATCTGGTTACTATCTGCACCTCATTTCATATTTTCATTTTTATTTTTTCTTCATTTTTTGTTAAACTTTGAAAATTCATAATAAATGGAAAAATAATTATTTTTTAATGGGAATTTTTGCTCCCATTTCATAATAATGTCTGGAAAATTATCAAATAAAAATATTTTCATTTCATGCATTTTTTATATTTTTTGTGTATTTTCTATTTTAATTGCTTTTATATTCTTTTATGTTGATACATGAATTTGTAGAATTTTGTTTAGGTAGTTCCCTTAGCATTTTTAGGCCATTCTTTTTAGGATAATTAGATTAGGGTTTAGCTTCCCCCTGGATTTATTCCATAATTTTGTGATGAATTTTAGGTTAGTTTTGATTAGGTGACATTAGGTTGTGTAGAATTAGGTTAATCCTTAACATAGGTCCACAATAACATTAGAATTTTGGGTTTCTAGGTCAAGATAGGTATTGGGACATATAAGGGTATTAAGGGTAGGTATGTAGGATCCCTTAGAAGTTATATTAGGTTTTAATGTAGTAGTATACTATTTTTAGATGATTTTTGTAGTTGATGATTGTTTGTGTTGCCCTTGTGGGCTTGTATTTGTGTTTGTTGTGCTTTGTGGGCTTGGAGAGCTTGGTATTGCTTGGAGTAGCCTTGAGGAGCATAGTAGGAGCATTGAGGAGCATTGAGGAGCTTGAGAGCTTGATCTTTTTTGTTTTGTTGATTGTTTTAGGGTTAGGGATTAGGAAGAGTTTAGACATAGTTAACTTCTTTCTTAAACATGGATGGTATCTTCCACCTCCATTCCTCCCTATGATTCAAAGTCCTTCCATGGTATACACCTCTCTCCTTTGGAGGGATAAGTGATGTACCTAGGGAGTAGAACTTTTGAGGGAACCATTCCTTTGATGTTGAACCCTTATAGGTCACCTTTGGTGGTCAATAAGCAGTTCAATATCCCCAGCTTATCCAGTTAAGTGATTTCCTCTGGTGTGATTATCTTGAGAGATGCTGAGCCTGAGTGTGAAGATGAAGACTTCAATGAAGAGTGTGGAAGAGGATGAATCCTTGAGTAATGCCACTCCAGCTGAATCTTGAAGAACAAAGGAAGTTGATACTTACTTTGATGCTTGGAGATCCTGAAGGAGCCAAGTTGATACTTGTGGTTGATAGTGAAGCCTGAAGGTGGCACTGATCAAGAAGTTGAAGCTTAAAGGAGAAGATAAGTTGAAACTTATGTTGAAGGGTTGAAACCTGAAAAAGAAAATTGATATTTGTCAAGAGTGATTGAAGTCTGAAGACTGAGTTGCTGTGAGAAGAGCTGAAGCTTGAGGGTGAGAGAGGAGTTGCTTTCTTGTCTTTTTCTTTGCTGTATTGACATGTTTTGTTTGACTTTCTTGATGCATTAGAATATGTCCATATCTAGAATAAGTAGAATCTAGGAGCATGATTGCATTATAGGTTGAGTTGCTCCCTCTGCTTGAATTGTTACTGTGTGGCTTTGCTTGCGGGTATTCGGTAGAGCCCAACTCCCTTGCCCATGTGGTTTGTTTGATGGCATTTTATTGTCTTTTTCTTCTGTATGATTGTAGTTTACTGTATTTTGCTTGATAGCATGTTGTTTATATTTCAGTATGATTGCTGTTATCCATTCTGGCTTGAGGTTGAGATGAGCTTGTGGAGGCTGAAGCCCCACACACATTTCCTCCCTCACTTGCATTGCATGCATTTTACTGTTAAGTTGATGCTTTGTCTGTTTTGGTGTATCATTGACATGATCCCTTAGGACTCTCATTTCCTTTGATAAGGAATTGATGATAGAATTTTAGGTTGAAACCTATGCATGACAACTTCTAGGAGTTCCCTGTTCAAACCTCAACCATAGGATGAATCCATGGCATGACAACAGTAGGACTTGATAGTCTCCCTCCTAGTTGGGCCTGTTCTCTTCTCATCTCAAAACAGTTTAAGATACAGTAATCATGAATGATTTCTTTCGTACGTTACGAGCCTTAAGCTACCTAAGAAAGGTTTATGGGAGAGTTTCTTTTCCATAGTCTGGATGTTTAGTATGGTACCCTTTGGGTGACATGCGACGCATTCACTCTCAGGTCATAGTCTCTAGTGCGATTGAAATCGCAAACACAATAAAAAACACTTCTTTCGTAAAGACAGGAAATAAACCGTAGTTTCCCGAACTGCGTGAGCTCTGATCTCTCTTACCTGTTGAGAGTACGTAGGCACAATACTGATGTATTGGCGAGCTACCTTCCCCCATAACCCGTCGTAGGTCGAACTACGTTGACTCTGATTTCTCGTTCTCTGATGAGAATACGTAGGCATAAAGCGCGATGCTTTGCCGAGTCATTTTTCTTTTCTTTTAAGCCAGCTTTGATAGGTAGAATAAAACCAACTCGTCAAAGTAAACACAACAAGCGTGGATCCCGTCGAGTACGACGGACGTGAGGGGTGCTAATACCTTCCCCTTGCGTAACCGACTCCCGAACCCAGACAATGGTTGCGACGACCTTGTCTTACCCTTTTTCGTAAGGTTTCTCCGATCATTTCCTTTCCCGCTCTGAGGGATAAATAACGAAAGGTGGCGACTCTTCTGTTGTGCCGGCACCTTATTTTCGCGCAAGCGACAGCTGGCGACTCTGCTGGGGATCGAACCCAGAATCTCTGGTTCTCCGGTTCCCCATGCGAGTCAATCCTAACGCTTGTATGTTTACTTGTTGAGTTGTGTTTATTTATCGCATTTTACTTCTCGCACTTTACTTCCCGCATTTTATTTTCAGTATAATATGATTATCTGTGCTGTTGTGGGATGGGAGTTCTGATGAGTGAGAAGCCAGACCCAGGCTTGAGTGCACTATAGACTTGGAGTGGAAATTAGTGGGCGCGTGCTTGCTTTGCAGGCACTAGTGTCTCATGAAATCCACACTCAGACGAGGTTCATCCGGTTGGCTTCTCTTTCAACCCTTTGGGTTGAGACGGTTGTTGGTTTGGTGGATTGTCGACTCTGGGGACCGATCATTTGTGATTCAGCTGAGTGAGGCCGCTTCACGAGCTGGTGATGCCACACCTTCTGGGTATCGTATCACCCCTCTTGAATGTCTGTGACGCTGATGAACGCATAGGATGCCGAACTTGAGTCATTTTAGGTCCATACCTGTGAGCAGGGTTGGGTTTATTGCAGGAAACTGTGACCTTCAGACTACCTGGTTTTCTTGACAATGATTCAGTTTTGTTGGTACCGGGGTTTCTCAGTTGCAGATTTGTCTGTTCTTGATAGAGCAGGTTTTAATCAGAGGATCTTATCATCAGATGTGTTGTTTGTTCTTGATAGAGCATATTTTTGAGCGGGGTCTGAAGATCTCATCAGCAGATGTGTTGTTTGTTCTTGATAGAGCAGATTTTTGAGTGGGGTCTGAAGATCTCATCAGCATCTGTATGTTTGTTCTTGATAGAGCAGATTTTTGATTGGGGTTTGAAGACCTCATCAGCAGATATTTCTTGATCCTACGTCCGAGGTCCTTATTATCAGACATTTGTTCTTGACAGAGCAGAATTATGATCCTATGTATATGGCCCTATCAGATGGTTGTTCTTGACAGAGCAGATTTGTGGTCCGATACCAGGGTTTTCTTCTTATCAGATGCGGTGGTTGTTCTTGATAGAGCAAGATTATGGTTTTGTTGATGCAGAATCTCCACAGCACCAGTTGCCCTGACCTCTTATTGCATGATCGCATTTTGCATTAGTTTGCATACTCATTTGCATTTCATTAACGTGTGTATGTGTTGCAGGTACCATTTTCCCCGATCCAGGATTTCTTGCCTCCTATTGTATTGTTATGGGCTCTCTAAGGAAGACCGTGGCTTACAAGTTCCCGGCCCCCGATGTGGTTAAGTTGACTGGTTTGATAGCTCTAGCAGATGATTCTGTGAGGGATGAGTTCAGGAAATCTTACGGCAGGTTGCTCAGTTTGGTTCATAAGCCTTCTGTGTTCGAGTTGAATGGGTTGCACGCTCTGCTGCAGTTCTACGATCCTCCGCTGAGATGTTTCACTTTCCAGGACTTTGTTCTCGCACCTACACTAGAAGAATATGCTGATTTGTTAGGTGTGCCTATCAAGAGGCAGATGCCTTTTGTTCACATGGATGCTGAGCCTGATCTGGCTGGTTTAGCTCCTTCACTTCACCTGGACGCCTCCGAGTTAGTATTGACTAGTTGGAACAAGGTTCCTGGGTTCTCCTTGCAGTTTCTGGTAGGTAAAGCTCAGCAGTGTGCCAAGGACGGATGTTGGGTCGCGTTCAATGCCATCCTCGCTCTGTGCATATATGGCATCATCCTGTTCCCTAATATGCCCGATTTTGTAGACTTTGACGCGTTTCACATCTTTGCTTCAGGGAATCCAGTCCCTACCTTGACAGGAGATGTCTATCATTCAGTCCACTACAAAAACGAGAACAGGAGGGGGAAGAATGTCTCATGCTGCGTACCCCTGCTGTACAAATGGCTTGATAGTCATCTGCCCAAGAAGGGTCCTTTTGTCTTGTCTACAGCCACAGCTGAGTGGCCTGAGCGTCTGATGAGTTTATCTGCAGAGGATATTGACTGGTTTGACAGAGATAGGTTGGGTACTGAGGTGATCTTCAGTTGCAGCGGGTTTCCAAATGTGCCTTTGATAGGTAGGAAGGGCTGTATAAACTACAATCCATCATTGTTGGTTCGACAGTTCGCGTATGCTTTGAGAACTCCGCCGAAGGATGAAGAGGTACAGGAATCTCTGTACCTCACTAGTCTTCTAGAGGGGGATCTGTTGTCCAAGCTTCAGCGCGCCTGGAACGGTATCAGTAAATGAGGAAAGCCAATGCTGGGAAAAGCAACAATCAAGCCTACCCTTCGTATTTGAATTGGATCAGAGCCAGGGCCGATGCTATAGGGATGTCGTTTCCTCATGCCAAGCCAGAAAGCCCTCCAATGATCGAAGAGCCTACTACTGTGTCCATTCATCAGCATAATCAGGTGTTAGCTGAGCGGGATGAATTGAAGCGGGCAAACGAAGAACTGGAGAATGAATTATCTCAGCTCCGAAGCGAGAGGAACGAAGCCGTTCATTCTTTCAAAAGGCAGACAGAGTTGGTGAACCAGCTGGGTACAGACCTGACTAAGCAGATAGCCGAGCGTGAACGCATGGGTCGAGACTTTAAAGCTGTCAACGACGTACTGGCTACGAAGAAGCAGCACTTGGACGAGGCATATCGGAGGATATCCAAGTTCAACCAGCACTGGAAGGCTTCCCTGGCCACCAGGAAAGAGCGAGAAGATAAGCTGATGCTGCAGATCTCCAAGCTGGAAGCCCAGGCGAAGGACAGTGAAAAGAGGTTTGATGAAGAAACCGCCCGCAGATACGCCGCCGAAGGCCAGCTCAACAAAGCTCTCGCTAACCTAAAGGAGCGCAAGCTGACGTTTGAGTCCAAGAAGCAGAAATTAGAAGATTGCTTTGGCGAAGGAGCATGGGAAAGTTCGATCGAAGGACTTCAGTATACCATTGTGCAGAGGGAATTACTCGTCGAGGGGTTACTCGCTCTGCCAGATCATCCAGAGACGAAGGAGTTGTTAGAAGAGTATCGCGCCCGTGGCCGTACTTGACTATTTGTATTCCTTTTGTTTTGATCATTGTTGTATGCTGACCATCACCAGGCTTGTTGGCTGAGGTCACGCTGTTGATTCATCTTGTACTCACTGATGCTATGTACTGCCTTGATAGGCTTTCTTTATATATGAGATTGTTGTTTCCCTGATTGGACTCGGACTTCTTATTATTATTATTATCAGCACTGACACTCAGGCACTAGGATCGGGGGAAATCTCCCAAACATAGACACACGCATGCATTTGCATGAAGCATTTGCATGACGAGCATTTTGTTGTTTTTCCTAACCCTTTAGTGTTTACAGGTTTTTCAGGTTTATAGGTTGTCCCAGGCTGTTTCCGGTGGTTCCAGGATTGATCAGAGACTAATTCACCGTTATCCGACTAGAGCTAATCAGACCAGAATCATGGACCAAGTGCAAACTGATGTTCAGGAGCTCCGCGAAAGGATGGACCGCTTCATGGAGCTCATGCAGGTGGTCGCCAATGGCCAGGATCAGCTCAGAACTTTGGTTCAGCCTTTGATCTCCAGGGTTGATAGCAACGGCGTGCTCCACGGTGGGACCGTGCCTACTCCTCCACCAGTTGAAACTCCGCAGAACGCTGTCCCCGTGGCGGGGGGCAACGGCAGTGCTCATGGTAACGTGATGGCCAACATCGTACTCAATACGGCGGGCGTCAGTAATGGGAGTCTGGGAGCTAATGTCAATATCGGGCCGGGCAACGGCAATGCTGGCGTCGGGAATCTGTTTGTGCCTCAGCCATGGCTTAAGGATCACCAAGATGATGTATTCTCTCAGAAGGGTGCTGAAGGAGAGCTGAATGCTGAAACACGGCTTAGATTCAAAGCACTTGAAGATAAAATGAGAGATATTGAGAATCAGAATACTTTGGGCGTTGATATGTCCAAGCTGGGATTAATTGCTAATTTCAAGGTACCTCCTAAGTTCAGGGTGCCTGACTTTGAGAAATATAAGGGCACCACTTGCCCTCGTGTCCACCTGAGGTCGTACTTCAGGAAGATGTCTGCTTATTCTGAAGACGAGAAGTTGCTGATGCACTTCTTCCAAGACAGCCTTTCCGGACCATCCCTCGAGTGGTACATGGGTCTGGAGCCCACTAGCGTGCGCACCTGGAAGGATCTCGCTGAAGCGTTTGTGCACCATTACCAGTACAATAGTGACTTGGCCCCGAACCGAGTTCAGCTGCAGAACCTATCGCAGAGGAATAATGAAGGATTTAAGGAGTACGCCCAGCGGTGGCGTGAGTTGGCAGCCCGGGTTCAGCCGCCGATGGTTGAACGCGAGCTCGTGCAGATGTTTGTAGCTACCCTCCCACGGGTTTACTATGAAAAGTTAGTCAGCGGTATGTCTGGGACGTTCTCAGCTCTCATTATCATGGGCGAGCACGTCGAGAATGGAATCAAGATCGGGAAAATTCAAGGTGAGTCATCCTCAGCTGGAGGAGGAGGAAAGAAACCTTATGCGGGTAAAAGGCGAGAAGGAGAAGCGAGCGCTGTGACCAACGCTCGAAGAAAAGGCAAAGGCCCTCAGCAGCAGATAGCCAGTATAAATATCCCAGCGGCTCCGCAGCAGCAGCAGCAACCGAATCAACAGGGATATAGAAAGCACCAGAATCAGGCATCTTTGACAAACCGTCACATTGAGGCACCGCCCATGTCGTACGCGCAACTCTTGCTGACTTTGCTTCAGCTCCAGTTGGTCCAGAAGAGGACGATGGCTCCCTTGACAGGGGCACCTCCACCAGGGTACGACGCAAATGCCACTTGCGATTTCCACTCAGGGGCACCAGGCCACACAATCGAGAACTGCAAAGCCTTTAAGCATAAGGTGCAGGACCTGGTAGATGCCAAGATCATTAACTTCTCCAATAATGTGCCCAATGTCACGAAGAATCCTATGCCGAATCATAGGGGAGGCAGAGTGAACGCCATTATCGAAGAAGAGAGTGCAGATCTGTTGACTGATGTCAGAGACCTAAAGACGCCGCTTAGCTTCGTCAAAGCTAAGTTGTTGAAAAGAGGGTTCTTTCTAGGGTGCGGAGAATTATGTATGGACTGTGCTACACATTCTGATGGATGTGAGCAGTTGGTAGAAGGAATTCAAAGTCTGATGACTGAGGGGATTATGCAGTTTAGCCGGAGGGCTGAAAGTGGATCAGGAGAGGTAGTGCTGAAGCAGGCCGATGAAGTCGCCACCATCACCATCCCTCGCCGGCCAATAACCATTTCTGCACTCAGACCGCCTATAATTACTATCACCAAAGCTGGGCCGATACCCTTCGAGAGCACTAACGTCGTCCCGTGGCATTATGGGGCTGAAGTCTATTGCAACGGACAGAGGTTGGAGCTAGAGCCGTATGGGTCGACTGTGGAGAATCTTGCAGGAATCAGTGGTATTACTCGCAGCGAAAGAGTATTTGCACCGCCAGAGGTCGTGGCAGATAAAGCAGTCAAGGCTAATGCGACCGATAAAGGGAAAAGCAAAGTCGTCGAAGAAGTCCCGTGTGGGGTGTTGCACCCCAAAATTTGACCAATATTTATTTACCCATCAAGAGTTGTATGAGACTTTGAAGCTAGCCAAGAAAGTTGTTCAAGTGATCAAAGGTTGATATCTTTGTCAGAGAACTCAAGAGATCCTCAGAGAGATTGGTTGAAACCAAGGCAGTGTGTCTCATAACTTGAGAGTTGTGGGAGTTCCTCGGATGATTCTGAGACTATGAGGATAGACTTGAAGCTTTGAGAAAGCTTGTGAGATGTCTTGAAAGCCATCATGAAGCCTAAAGAGGTCATTGTACAAGAATTCAGAAGATTCAGCCATGAGTGGTGGAATTAGGGTTTGACTGGGTCAACCCTAGGTCAACTGATGATTTGGAGAGGGTTGAGACCCAATCCAAGAGCCATGTGATCATGGAATGATGCATTTAGATTCTATAAGGATGATTCCTAGACCAACTCATCATGATTGAGGAGTTTGAGAAGTTTTAAGCTAGGGTTTCTAAGGATTGACAGTGTAAAATCCCCTAGTTTAATCCCTATCTTCCAGGCAGTTTAGCTCAAGATGTGATTATCATCTCATCTTCCCCACAACATGAATGTTGTATAGCTTGTTCTTAGCTTTAATTTGAGTACAAGAAGTCCTTTATAGGATTTGTAGAGCTCAAGTTATGGTTTTGACAAATTACAGGTCATCTGAGGTATGTGAATCTGGGTCCTTGAAAGTCACCCAACTTGCATCCAACTTTTGCCCTAGTAGGATGATTCCTATGGATTATTTGTCAACATGAATGTTGAATAGCATATTATTAGCTTTCTAGAGAGTACTAGAAGTCCTTGATAGGATTTGTAGAACTCAACTTATGGCTTTGGCAAGTCAAGGGCATTTTGGTCATTTGGAGGTTATAGGTCATTTCAAGCATAAGGCCACATCTCCTATTTCTAAGCTTCAAATGGAAAAATCTTCAACATCAAACTTGCTTAGAATGATGTTTTAAGGCTATTAAGGAGGTCATGAGATGTTGAAAAGGCTCATATCAAAAAGTGATAAAAATGGCCTAAAATGGAGGCATAAGTTAATTAAGGTGAAATTGAAAATTGGAAATCACAAGCTATAAATCCAAACCATGTCATGTAATAGGTCATTTTGACTCCAAATGACATTCTAAGAACAATGGTTCAGCCACAATTTTGATTTGAGGCTTGGATCATAGGGCTGCTTTGGAATTGGATTACTTGCATATTAAGGTACCAAACCAAAACTCAAAAGAACTCAATAAGCAAGGTGGTTATGCATTGCAACTCATCTTAAATCTCATGTGGGGATAAATTCAAGTCATAATCAAGGGTTATGAGAAGCTTGGCATGAGATAGCATGTAAGGAGAATTGGATTCAAAATGTCATGACATGAAAAGTTCAATTTCTCATTGGATGATCCTAGAGGGTTCTAGATGATTTTAAACCACTCTATATAACAAGTGTAACTTGCTCAGATGCAAGGTTGGTGTGAATTGGTGTAGAGAAGAGAGAGTGAGATCCAAATTCTTCCATTGCAAGTCAAGTGCAATTTCTTCATTCTTCTTCATTTCCATCCTTTTTTTCTTCACAAACACTTTCCATAGATCCCTCTGAGTGTGTGCATACTGAATTGAAGTGCCATTGATGGAAGATTGAAGGTTTGGCCATTGGATTTGCAAGAAGCAACTCATCATCGAATCTTGAAGTGCAAGCTTTCTCCCTCAGATTTTTTGCAAACAGAAGTCTTATCTTCATCCAAGGATCATTTCTGAAGAGTTTCAAGCCTTGAAGTGAAGGATTTCATCATCTGCCATACCAAGAAACCAGGTTTGCAAAATCTCTTTCACCTTATTATTTAGGCATGGTTAGGTTGAATTATTAGTGTAGAATGGCTAGAGACCAATAGGTGATCAATTCTAGAGACTTAGAGAGTAATTGGTGAAGGTTGAATGTGTGACACCATTACTTTGATGGGCAAGAACTCGTGGCATGGTGAGAAACAATGAGTGTTTGATAGCTTGTTTTAACCAGTGGAGTGAGGTGAACGTTTTAATGCAAAGAAATCTAAGGTTGGTTGAAGTTGAGGATTGATCATATGTTGAGGTGCACCATCGGGTTTTATGATAGAGGTCCTTTCAGTTTAATCCAAGGCCATGATCGTGTTCAGCATGAAAAAACTGAGCAATTTTGTGTTTTACATTTTTGATTTTGATAAAGAAATGAAGGAGCACGAGTTGGTGGAAGATGGTGGTATGAAATCTGTTTTCATGGAGTTTCATGGCAAACCCTAGGTTGGAGGAAGAAGACGAAGTCTCAGCCGTGAGATGCATGCGTTGACTCTTGACTCAAGAGCTAATCCAACAGCCCATGTTTAATCTCGTTTTGGAGGGAATCAGAGAAAGCTGAAACGCATCGTTTCATTAAATGGTGGTTCTGGGCTTAAGTGATCATGACTATCCACACCCCACGCGCGAGGCCCAATGGATTTTGAACTGATTTTCTTTTCTATTCGCACATAATCTTTTTCTTTTTTCTTTGTTATTTTCATTGGTTTTTCTGATTAATAAATTGGGCCCAGCGTGTATGCTATTTGAACCCCCAGTCTGGGCCCAAGCGTGAAATGAACTGTGTTTTGTTACTGATTGCACCCCATTTTCATATTTTGATTTTATTTTTTCTCCATTTTCTTTCCAACTTTGAAAATTCATAATAAATGGAAAAATAATTTTTTTTAATGGGAGTTTTTTCTACTACTTCATATTTTTGTCAAGAAAAATATAAAATGAAAATATTTTCCTTTCATGCATTTTTAGTATTTTTTGTGAATTTTCTACTTTTATTGCATTTTATTTCTTTTATGTTGATATATGAATTTGTAGAATTTTGTTTAGGTAGTTCCCTTAACATTTTTAGGTCATTCTTTTTAGGATAATTAGATATATGTTTTAGCTTCCCCTTGGATTTATTCCATAATTTTGTGATGATTTTTAGGTTAGTTTTGATTTGATGACATTAGGTTGTGTAGAATTAGGTCAAACTTCAACATAGATCCATAATAACTTTAGATTTTGGGTTTTTTAGGACAAATTAGACTATGGGACATATATGGGTATTAAGGGTAGGTATGTAGGATCCCTTAGAAATTATATTAGGATTTAATATAGTAGTATACTATTTTTAGATGATTTTTGTATTGGTTGATTGTTTGTGTTGCCTTTAGGGCATTGTTGCTTTAGTTGCTTTGCTTTGTGGGCTTGGAGAGCTTGATCTTGTTCTAAGGAGCATTGAGGAGCATAGTAGAAGACTTGAAGATGGATTGAGGAGCTTGAGAGCTTGATCTTATTTCCTTGTTGATTGTTTTAGGGTTAGGGATTAGGAAGAGTGTAGACTTAGATAACTCCTTTCTTAAACATGGATGGTATTTGTCACCTCCATTCCTCCCTATGATTCTAAGTCCTTCCATGGTATACACCTCTCTCCTTTGGAGGGATAAGTAAGGTACCTAGGAAGTAGAACTTCTGAGGGAACCATTCCTTTGATGTTGAACCCTTATAGGTCACCTTTGGTGGTCAGTAAGCAGTTCAATATCCCCAGCTCATCCAGTAAGTGATTTCATCTGGTTTGAGTATCTTGAGAGATGTTGAGCTTGAGTTTGAAGACTGAAGACTTCATTGAAGAGTGTTGAAGAGGATGAATCCTTGAGTATTGCCATTCCAGCTGAAGCTTGAAGAGCAACAAGAGCAAGTTGATACTTGTAGACCCCTGAAGATTAGATGAAGCCTGAAGGTGGAGCTGATCAAGAAGCTGAAGCTTAAGGGAGAAGATAAGTTGAAACTTATGTTGAAGGGTTGAAGCCTGGAAAAGCAAATTGATATTTGTCAAGAGTGATTGAAGTCTGAAGACTGAGTTGCTGTTGGAAAAGCTGAAGCTTGAGGTTGAGAGAGGAGTTTATCTGCTTTCTTCTGTTTTCTTTTCTGTATTGCTGTGTTTTGTTTGACTTGCTTGATGCATTAGAATAAGTTCATATCTAGAATAGGTAGAATCTAGGAGCATGATTGCACTAGAGGTTGAGTTACTCCCTCTGCTTGTATTGTTACTGTGTGGCTTTGCTTGCGGGTATTCGGTAGAGCCCAGCTCCCTTGCCCCTGTGGTTTGTTTGCCTTATGGTATTTTATTTCATTTTCTTCTGTATGATTGCAGTTTACTGTTATTGCTTGATAGCATGTTGTTTATATTTCAGTATGATTACTGTTATCCATTCTGGCTTGAGGTTGAGATGAGCTTGTGAAGGCTGAAGCCCCACACACATTTCCTCCCTCACTTGCATTGCATGCATTTTACTGTTAAGCTGATGCTTTGTCTATTTTGGTGTATCATTGACATGATCCCTTAGGACTCTCATTTCCTTTGATAAGGAATTGATGATAGAATTTTAGGTTGAAACCTATGCATGACAACTTCTAGGAGTTCCCTGTTCAAACCTTGACCATAGGATGAATCCATGGCATGACAACAGTAGGACTTGATAGTCTCCCTCCTAGTTGGGCCTGTTCTCTTCTCATCTCAAAACAGTTTAAGATACAGTAATCATGAATGATTTCTTTCGTACGTTACGAGCCTTAAGCTATCTGAGAAAGGATTGTGGGAGAGCTTCTTTTCCACAGTCTGGATGTTTAGTATGGTACCCTTTGGGTGACATGCGACGCATTCACTCTCAGGTCATAGTCTCTAGTGCGATTGAAATCGCAAACACAATAAAAAACACTTCTTTCGTAAAAGACAGGAAATAAACCGTAGTTTCCCGAACTACGTGAGCTCTGATCTCTCATACCTGTTGAGAGTACGTAGGCACAAGATGGTAATGTCTTGGCGAGCTACCTTCCCCCATAACCCGTCGTAGGGCGAACTACGTTGACTCTGATTTCTCATTCTCTGATGAGAATACGTAGTCATAAAGTGCGACACTTTGCCGAGTCATTTTTATTTTCTTTTTAAGCCAGCCTTGATAGGTAGATAGAATAAAACCAACCCGTCCAAGTAAACACAACAAGCGAGGATCCCGTCGAGTACGACGGACGTGAGGGGTGTGTTGCACCCCAAAATTTGACCAACATTTATTCATTCATGGAATGTTTGAAAGTTGATACCTTCATCAGAAAGTTCAAGAGATCCTCAGAGGAGTTGGTTGAAACCAGGGTTGTGTGCTTCACAGTTTGAGAGTTGTGAGTGCCCCTCAGATGATTCTGAGACTTTGAGAATGAACTTGATGTTTTGAAAGCTTATGAGATGCCTTGATAGCCATCATGAAGCCCTGAGAAGTCATTATGCAAGAGTTCAGAAGATTCAACCATGAATGATAGAATTAGGGTTTTGACTGGGTCAACCCTAGACCAGCTGGAGATTTGGAAAAGGGTGAGACTCAATCCAAGGGCCATGAGATCATGGAATGATGCATAGAGATGTTATAAAGATGATTCCTAGACTAACTCATCATGATTGAGGAGTTTGAGAAGTTTTGAGTTAGGGTTTCTGAGGATTGTCAGTGAAAAAACCCTAGTTTGATCCCTATCTTCCAGGCAGTTTTAGCCCTAGATGTGATTGATATCTCATCTTCCCTACAACATGAATGTTGTAGAGCTTGTTCTAAGCTTTAATTTGAGTGGTGGAAGTCCTTGATAGGAGTTACAGAGCTCAAGTTATGGTTTTGACAAATTACAGGTCAGCAGAGGTGTGTGAATCTGGGTCCTTGAAAGTCACCCAACTTGCAGACAACTTTTGCCCTAGTAGGTTGATTCCTATGGTTTCTTGGTCAACATGAATGTTGAAGAGGATGTTCTTAGCTTTAATTTGAGTGGTAGAAGTCCTTGATTGGATTTGTGGAACTCAACTTATGGTTTGAACAAGGCAGGGGTATTTTGGTCATTTGTCAATTATAGGTCATTTTAACCAATGCCTAAAACTCCTATTTCCAAGCCTCAAATGGAAAAATTCAAAACATGAAAGTTGCTCAAAATGTGATTTTAAGTCTAGAAAGAAGGTCACAAATTGTTGAAAAAGCTCATAGCACAAGATTCCATGATTGGTCAAAAATGAACTAAAAATGGCTTATAACTTTGAAAAGTTGAAATTGAAAAGTGTTTTGGGAGATCTACAAATCCAAAATAGGTCATCCAATATATCATTTTGATTGGAAAAAACATTTTGAGAAGATTGGTTTAAGTAGAATTTTCATTTGAGGCTTAAAAAATGTGGTTCCTTTGGAAATTAGTTACTTGGAAAAGAAGGTAGCATTGGAAAACCCTACACAAGCAACAAATGGCCTTGTTTTTCACTTATCCTCATTCAATAACTCATGTAAGGAGAATTTGAGACCAAAATAACATGGCATGGCATATGAGATGAGATGACCATTATGGAATATCATGGAACTTTCATGAAACTTCCACATCATTCTAGATGAATCTAGAGACTTCCATGGATTGTTATAAAAAGAGTGCATCAAGGAGTGTTAGAGGTTGGTGATAGTGATTGAAGTCAGAAGAAAGAGAGAGAGAAACACCATTGAAGAAAGTTCCTTCAAGTTCAAGAAAGTTGTGATTTCTGCCATTACAAGCTGTTTCCTTCGAAGCTTTTGCAAACAGAAGAGAGTGCATCTTCCAAGGATCACATACAAGCCATTGCAAGCCTTGAAAGTACTACAAGCAACCTTCACCATCATTTCTTGAGCAGGTTTTTCTCTTCTTCGAATCTCAATATTTATGAAGTTTTAATTGGATTCTTGACCATAGGATTAGTGTAGGAGGTTAGTAGATTGATCCCTGAAGGTTATAGCGCAATCCATTAAGTTTTGTAACAGGAGCATGAATCTTGAATCAATAATTGCAAGCTTGTTTTAGGGTTTTAATTGATATAGAATAGATTAGGATGATGAGGATAACTTGTAGATCAACTGTGCATCATTAGATTTGAGTTTTATTAGAGTTGATTTCAGAGCATAGTGGTGAAACCCTAACTTTCGAGACTTCTGTTTGGTTGATTCAAGTGGAATAAAAAGAAATGATACGTAACATCTTGTTCCTGGTAATCCATAGAATGTTTTTGCCTTTGGAATTTCATGATTCCATCAATTATAGAGAGAGAACGGATGGCTGGAATCTTGATGCATGAGAGCGTGTTTTTGGATGGAAACCCTAACCATTGGGGACGATGAAGGAGAAGGCGTTGGATTTGAGGTCAAACGTGGACTGGAAATGCCATCGAACGGTTGAGATTCATAGTTAAAATTGGAGGGAAGAGAGCTAAATGAAACGCATCGTTTCATTTAGCTGAGTGACATTGGGCTCAGCATCCGCCTGCTAGACACACCCCCGTGACTGAGGCCCACAACCATAACACGTGAAACCTTTCCTTTTCCCACCTCCCTGCGTTTTTTTATTTTTGATGGTTTCTGAATTGGATGGGCCTTGCGCCAATTGTTAAATGCACCCCACCTTTGAGCCCATCATTAAAACTGAACTGAGCGAAGTTACTAACCTCACCCCTCTCCCGTTTCATGTTATTTTAATTCTTTTAATTTCTTTTTAATATTTCTCTGTTTTGTATAATTCATTAAAAATAGATATAAAATGATTTTTCAATTCTTCTTTTTTCTGTGAATAGATTAAAATGAGTAGAAAATTATAAAAATAAAATTGAGATTTTATTTTTATGTTTGATATTTTTAGTAGATTTTCCAATTAAATAGCTTTTTAATTGTTTCATGTTGATATTTGATTTTGTAGGAATTATTTTAGTACTTTCCATTAATCTTTTTTACCCATTCTTTTTTGTGCAATTAGGTGATTAGCCATACTTCCCCATAGGATTTTTTCTAGATTTTTTAGAATTGATCTTGGTTAGTTTAATTAGGGTTGGCTTTGGTTAGTCTAATTAGGGTTTAGAATTGTGCATAGGTGATGATTCCTTTCTTTGATTGAGTTTTATCTTGATTTTTAGGCAGAAACCTTTATAGATGTTATGAGAAGGTGTTGAGGACCCTTGTGATTATTTGTTATTTTTTCCCCATTAGCTTAGTTTTTTTAGGTATTGTCTGAGATTGCCTGATAATGTGATTTGTTCAGTGGGTTATCTGTTCATCTGTGGGGTTCATTCTGAGGAATTTGCTGAAGGGCTTGGGTTGCCTTGAGGATATTGATGGTGAGCATCATAAGGAGAAGCCTGTAGACCAAGATGCAGAGACCCAGAGCTTGTCTCATTTCCTGTTGGTGAGGTTTGAGAGCCTGAAGTTTGGAGGAAGTTCATGGTACTTTCCTGAGGAAGGCACTATGAATGACTTTCATCCTTCCTTCTCACCTCTTTCTTAAGTATCCAATGATGTTGGAGCCAACTTGTGAGTTTAATTTCTCCTGAGGAGGAATATGAACTGATCACATGTTGTTGAGCCACATGGGATACAATTCCTAAGTGGAAGCCTCCTAGTACTTTCCTGAGGAAGGTCCTATGGGTCTATTCACTTAGTTCCACTAGTTGATCTAGGATTTCTTAAGTATCCAATGATGTTGGAGCCAACTTGTGAGTTTAATTTCTCCTGAGGAGGAATGTAAACTGATCACATGTTGTTGAGCCACATGGGATACAACTCCTAAGTGGAAGCCTCCTAGTACTTTCCTGAGGAAGGTCCTATGGGTCTATTCACTTAGCTCCACTAGTTCAGATAGGATTTCCTAAATATCCAGTGATGTTGGAGCCTGCTTGTGAGTTTAATCACTCCTGAGGAGGGATGTAAACTGATCACAGTGGTTGAGCCACATAGGGTATGATTCCTGAGTATACACCTCCTAGTGTTCTCCTGAGGAAGACACTATGAGCTTGCTTGCTTAGCTCCCTTTCTTTGGTAAGCTTGTTTTGAAGCTTGAAGACGGGGAATGATTTCTCTTGTTTAGGGTTTTTGCCTGAGGGTTGTGCTTAGATTTGTTTAGATCCTGTGATTAGGGTTAGGATTAGAGAATAGTTGATTCTTTCTCAAGTTTGTGTTTTGTTTGCCTGATGGTACTTCATTTCCTTTATCTGTATGATTGCAGTTTACTGTTTTGCTTGATAGCATGTTGTTGATCTTCAGTACGATTACTGTTATTTCATGACTGGCTTGAGGTTGAGATGAGCTTGTGGAGGCTGAAACCCCACACACACTTCCTCCCTCACTTGCATTGCATGCATTTTTACTGTTTAAACTGATGTTTGTGTCTGTATTCTGTGTATCATTGACATGATCCCTTAGGACTCTCATTTCTTCTGATGAGGATTTGATGATAGACTTTTAGGTTGAAACCTATGCATGACAACATCTAGGAGTTCCCTGTTCAAACCTCAACCATAGGATGAATCCATGGCATGATAACAGTAGGACTTGATAGTCTCCCTCCTAGTAGAGCCATTTTTTCCCGTAGTTTCCCGAACTACGTTTGCTCTGATCTTTCATACCAGATGAAAGTACGTAGGCATAGGATGCGATATCCTAGCGAGCAACCTTCCCCCCATAACCCGTAGTTACCCGAACTACGTTTGCTCTGATCTTTCATACCAGATGAAAGTACGTAGGCATAGGATGCGATATCCTAGCGAGCAACCTTCCCCCCATAACCCGTAGTTAGCCGAACTACGTTGACTCTGATTTCTCATTCTCTGATGAGAATACGTAGGCATAAAGTGCGACGCTTTGCCGAGTCATTTTTCTTTTCTTTTTCAGCCAGCCTTGATAGGTAGATAGATTATAACCAACCCGTCCAAGTAAACAAACAAGCGAGGATCCCGTCGAGTACGACGGACGTGAGGGGTGCTAATACCTTCCCCTTGCGTAACCGACTCCCGAACCCAGACAATGGTTGCGATGACCTTGTCTTACCCTTTTTTTCGTCAGGTTTTTCCGATCGTTTCCTTTCCCGCTCTGAGGGATAAATAACGAAAGGTGGCGACTCTTCTGTTTTGCCGGCACCTTATTTTCGCGCAAGCGACAGCTGGCGACTCTGCTGGGGAAAACACGCATCTAGGGACTTTTCCCATCCCTTATGCCGGGACCGTTTCCCATCCCCTACGCGAGTCAATCCTATCGTTTGTGTGTTTGCTTGTTGGGTTGCGTTTATTTATCGCATTTTCACTTCCCGCACTTTACTTCCCGCATTTTATTTCCCGCATTTTATTTCCAGTTCGATATGATTATCTGTGCTGCTGTGGGAGAGGGATGTTACTGTGAGTGAAAAGCCGGACCTGGGCTTGAGTACACACCTAGATATAGTTGCGGAGAAGTAGTAGACGAACCTGTCTGTTGAACAGGCACAGTTCCCTACGAAAATCTGCGCTCAGACGAGATTCTTGCAGAGGTGCTCCTTTCCGGTCCTGAGGATCTGAGGGGAGTCCAGACGTGAGGATTGTCGACTCTGGGGACCGATCATTTGGAAGTCAGCTAAGAGAGGCCTCTTCATGACTTGACGATGCCACTCCTTCTGGGAATCGTATTGTCACTCATGAATGTCTGTGACGCTGACAACCGCATAGGATGCCGTACCTTTGTCCGTGGATTAGGTCCATCATACCTGTGAGTGGGGTTGGGATATTGCAGGAAACTTTGACCTCCAGACCACCTGGTTTTCTTGACAGTGAATCAGTTATGTTGGGTTCTCAGTTGCAGATATGTTCTTGATAGAGCAAGAGTTTGATCAGAGGATCTTATCATCGGGTGTTTGTCTGTTCTTGATAGAGCAGGCTTTGATCAGTGTATTATCGTCAGAGGTTTGTTCTGGACAGAGCAGATTTTTGAGTGAGGTCTGAGGATCTCGTCAGCAGTTGTTGTTTGTTCTTGATAGGGCAGATTTTGAGTGGGGTTTGAAGATCTCATCAGCAGCTGTATTTTTGTTCTTGATAGGGCAGATTTCTGATTTGGGGTCTGAAGACTTCATCAACAGATATTCCTTGATCTTGAATCCGGGGTCTTTATTATCAAGCCTTCGTTCTTGTCAGAGCAGAAGTTTGATCTCGATCCTATCAGATGGTTATTCACAGCAGATCAGATCAGTGGCTTACACCGGGGTTTCCCTCTCCTCAGTGACTGTTGACACCGAATCTCCACAGCAGCCACCTGGATATATTATTGCATGACTGCATTTTGCATTAGTTTGCATATCCATTTTTGCATTCCATTAGCATGTGTCTGTGCCGCAGGCGTGTTTCGTACCCTGATCCTGGTGTCCCGAGCAATATGAGATATTTTCTTCCATGAATGGATCCAGTCTTATCACTGCATTGACACTATGTTGGCACGTTGACACCAGAATTAGGGGTGATCTCCTAAACGTACAGACACCCATGACATTAGCATAATTCATCTTGCATGACAGAAGTCGGGGCTTGTCTTCTAACCCTTGTGTTTGCAGGTTTGACTCAGAATCAAGCAGCTCAGACTGATGGAGCAGATACAAGCTGAACTAGAGAAAATCCAAAGCCAGCTGGGGCAGGTCATGAATGACATACAGGCAGTACGTCTGGACCAGCAAGTGCTCAGAGAGGAGAATCAGCAGCTGCAGAATCAGCTGAGCTTTCTCATGGGAGTAGTGAGAAGTATGTTAGATAAGGAGAGTGGTCAAGCACCCAAGGAGGAGACCAGAGTGCTTCCTCCGTTACCGTCAGTGCCACCTGTGCTGAAGCCAAGTGGACCTCATGGACCCTCTACACAGCATGAAGCTCGAGGCCTGTCTCGTCGTCAGCCGCGCCGAGCATCTCAGAATAATCCTGAAGGTTATGGTCAAAAGAAGAAGCTACTTGATAGAGCTTTGGACCCACTACCTGTGAGTTATGCCCAGCTGCTGCCGCTGTTGGTTCAGAACCGAGTTCTCAAGCTTCGGACCTTAAATCCACCAGATGAGGGGTCATCAGACGTTGATCTAAGCGTGCGTTGTGATTTCCACTCAGGAGCGCCGGGGCACCATGTTGAAACATGTAAGGCTCTCCGGAATAAGATTCAGGACCTGATCGACTCGAGGACAATTAGGCTTGTGCCGGGCGGCATAAGAGCATCGGAAAAGTTTATCCCTTACCCTGCGGGAGAAGTGGATGATTCCACTCCTTTGCCTGAAGCTGAGAAAGATCTGGAATACGTCCCTCAACCTTTGGTGACTGAATCACCTCGCTCGCAGTTCTTACCTGGATCAAGCTCAAGGACGCCAGCGCCTAAACGAGAGACCATTGCTCTTGGGCGGAAAGAATACCAGCCCCAGGATCACAAGAGACCTCGCAACCACGTGGAACAAAGGAATGCTTCTCCCCATCCGGTGCCCGTGCCGTATAGCCAGATTCTTCCGATGTTGGTTCAGAATTCCTTGGTGGAACCGAAAGCTCTCAAGCCCGTGCTAGAGCCTTACACTCCGGGGTACGATCCTCATGCTCAGTGCGGCTACCATGGTGGATCTCCGGGGCATTCAACTGAAGATTGCAAGGCTTTCCAGGCGAAGGTACAACAATTGATCGACCAAGGGTGTATTTCCTTTCCAGACGGAGTCTTGGTTGTGCGTAACGACCTATCAGCTGCCTGAGCTCACAGATTCAGAGGGTTGCTTCCAGAAGCTGGTGATCCAGACAGGCAGACGTCCTCAACATTGGCAGTCCTCAGACTTTTTACCATTTGCATTTGTAGTTTCTTTTCTGTTAGTTACTACTTGCTATTGTATGTTTCGAATGGTAATGATAATAAAGTGACTATGCATTTCTTCTGAATTAGTTATGTCGTTGTCACTCATTTACTGCATTGCACTGATTTGCATTTTATTTACTCCGATTTCTTACTATGATTAGCAATGAGCGGAGGGAGGATGATGAAACTGAGTACGCATAACCGACGATCGTATTGCTTTCAGATAAAACTTAGCCGATGACGTACAAGGCATTGTTTCAAATCCCTAAACACCGGAGAGATAAGGAAGAGAATCCCTTGTTAACCACTTCGAGCCGAGGAGTAGGAGTTTCTTTCGGACTTTTTAACCCTCACATCTTAACCCGGGGCAGGGTAGTTGTCAGTTAGCTTGATCGAGCGTTCAAGTTTTATAGAGGAGTGTTGTCCTTCGAGGACCAATCACATCATATTCCTCTCCAGAGGTCGTACCTCATCAACCACAATGGTTAAACCTCACCAATCAGGAGTGAGACAGTTATAATCCTTTCGGAGCAATCAAGACAACCAGTGTCGCACGACTTGTTCCAAGAAAAAAAGAGAAATAAGAAAGCCCGCTAAGTAAAAAAGAAAAGCTAGAAAGCAAATACTTAGGCAAAAATCAGGGCATCCCGCTGGACTTCAAAAGAAAAAATCGAAAAGAACTCAAAAGGAGTCAGTCCAGGCAAAAGTTAGGGAATCAAAAGAATGAAAAAGAAAGGATTATAAAAAAGGAAAATCCCCGAACAAGGACGAAGTCGTGTAGATACAGACACCAAAAACGAAAAGGAGTAACTGTCACTCCGAAACACCTTGGGAATTCTTTAACCAGTTGTTCCCAATGTTCAACGTACCTCTCGAAGAGGCGAGCGCTCGACCCAAGTTAACTGAACTTTAGGATCGGAGAACATCACGTAGAAGGGGTGGGTACAAATCATAATTTGAGCCAAATATCCTTTGTTTCGCGAACCGTGAGCCCGACCACGATACAACCCTTAAAAGACCTAATTGAGGCAGGGTTTATTCTGAGAGCGCATTACGATAAGGTTGAGTAACCTGACTCCTTCATGATTTGCTAATCATATCCTTATTGCATTTTTCACTGACCACGTAAGCACTACGTTTGAACCCCTTGGTTCATTCGTCACTCACAATCATATGCACGTAAATGAGTGACAATACAACATTTTTCGAAATTTGCATGAACACTGCATTAAAATTACTATTCGGGAATAAACAATTTTAATTGCAGGTCAGTAGCTGATGCGGAGGAACTTCAACAGGGAATAGTCAATCAGGACTGAATCGTCAAAGGTCTGGGTCAGAATGGTATGCTGTGAAACCCTGTGAATCTGGGGCAATGACTTCCAGTGAGTTTGGAATCGGTTTGTCTGAGGACAAGTCCCGGAGCATCATTTGATTATGGGGCAGTTTATGCAAGAAGCGGTTGGTCGGAAGTGAATCTTCTCGAGACCCAATCAGGGGCAGTTATCCGGAATCCTTGCAATTTAAGGGCAGATCCCTCCAGTGTTCGATCAGAGCATGTTGAGTCGCTCATCGCTCGTTCAGGGGCAAACTACTTCAGAGATATTGAAGCCAACCATGCTGAAAGTTGATCAGTTGAGGATGAATCCTCCCGTTATGCGGATGCTGGGGCAAGCCCTCTGAAGATTGTCTTGTTACCAGTTGTTTTCGGCTCAGAATGATTTATTCCCAAAGGTCGGATTGGGGCAAGTTGAATTGCGCTGGGGCAAGTTGTTCAGATGAGTTTGTTCACCCTAGCAAGAATTGAGTATCGGGGAATCGTGTCATTACCCCGTCAAAACCTGAACCTTCTGAAGAAGCCATGCGGTCATTGGATTGCTATCCTACAGCATAACCTGTTACTTGATGATTGGTAGCCTGTATTCCCTGTGTCGACGCTGTTGAACCAGGATTGTTTCTCAGCAGAGACGCACAGTTTGAGATTGTTTCCCCTGTGCAGTTTGAGACTGCAGCAAACTGAGATGGCGTTTATCCCTTATCAGATTAGGGTCAAGATTACCCTCAGCGGACCAGGATTGATATCCCCGAAGCAGGGCGAGTCCTCCTTCTCCATCAGAGCTCAGTAGTCTCTCCTCCGCAGAATCTGAACGCAAGATGGTGAGCATTGATATGTCTTCCCCAGGTAGAGGTGATTCTCTTCCCCAAGCAGACGCATCCTGAAGGAATGTCACCTCATCAGCTGCGCCAAGCACCGAAGAATGATGTCGTCTTTCCCCCAGCACCGGGTCACAAGTGCAGATTTCATAGAAGTGTTCGGGTGCCGAAGCTCGTGTTTTCCCCAGTAAAGTCGCTGAAGCAGAATTTTCCCCCGCACCGGGTCACAAGTGCAGGAAGCTAGTCGTATACCGAAGTATGCAGTAACTGATGATGCCAGACTGAAGTCTCCAGTGGAATTGAGATTCCTCACCAGAATCAGGCTCTCTCCTGAAGATGGACGATTCCTTCTTCCCCAGTAGAGTGTTGGAACAGCTGATGTTGTATTCCCCGGCAGAGTTGTACTCTCCCCCGAAGTCAGATGATTCTTTCTTCCCCAGCAGAATTGAAATTCCCCATCAGAGTCGTACTCTTCAGCGAAGTAGAATGATTTCTATCCCCGGCCGAGTCCGCAGAAAAGCAGAATCCTCGGAAGTTGATCAGGTCATGATCAATTTTCCTCAGCAGAGCATAGAGCAGCTGATGTTGTATTCCCCCAGAGTCGTACTCTATCCAGCGAAGCAGAACGATTTCTCCTTCCCCAGCCAAGTTTGCAGATGTCCAAGAGATCCGAATCCTTGGAAGTTGATCAGATCATGATTGGTTTTTCCCCAGTGGAGTGTTGAGCAGCTGAAGTTGGCTCCCCACAGAGTGGTCATCCCCAGAAGAGTAGCCGAGACGGCCGCGCATTTCATTCTCGCGATTGATATCAGCAGATCCAAGTTCTCGTAGAGCTTCATCCCCTGCAACAGTCAGCTGAAGTTGTTTCCCTGCAGCAATTCGCGGAAGATCAATTCCCTAGACAGAGCCTAATTGATATTGGCGTGTTCATATTCTCCTCAGCAGGATGATTCCTCTACCTGAGTGGTTCTTTCTCCTTGACAGGAGGATTCCCCCCTCGGCATTTATTTTGCTGACGGGATCGTATCATTGTGCAACACTGCATGGCATTATGCATGATTGCATAGCACTGAGCATGATTGCATGGCATTTAGCATAAATACATATCATTCCCACCGTGTGGGGCATAGTGCAGAAGCATACACATCATAAACATGATCTAGGTCATTATCATCCTTGTTGAACAGGTGTATCCCAAAAGACCGGTTGCTCAGGACGATTCTTGATGTTCTCCCCAGCCAGGTTTTTTTTTCTTAGATGATTCTAAAAGACCCCGGTGTGATCCCCGCAGTTCGCTCGCTCAAGATGATTTTTGAGATCCCCAGCGAAGTCTTCGGTTCAAGATGATTCTCGAATTCCTCAGCAGGGCCGTTTGCTTAAGATGACTCTTAAGACCTCAGTACAGTTTCCCGAGTTGTTTGCTTAAGATGATTCTTGAGCTCCCCAGTAGCATCCGCAGCAAGAGTTGCCCAGGAAGATTCCTGGAAGTACCCAGCAGAATAAAGTTTCCAGAAAGGTTATCAGTTCAGGATGATTCTTGAAAGCGCCCGCCGGAGTTGTTTGTTCAAAGTGATTTCTGGAATCCCCAACAGAGTGGAGGTCTTTTCCCCAGCAGGTGGTTGGCATTTCCCCAGCAGCAGGCAGGTAGATCGATATCCCCAGCCAAGCACAGTCATGATTGGCAGATGGAATGTTTCCCCAGACAGATCCCGAAGGATTGTCCAGCAAGCTGAAGTTTGTTTATCCCGCGAGTTTGAGAACTTAATGACATGAGTGTCTTGTAGCCTGACAGCTATGTTCCCCAGAAGGGTCATTTCCCAAAAAGTCGTTCAGGGCATCCATCGCTTTCCCCATGCAGAGTATAGCAGAGGATAGTGTGTTAATCAGCCTGATGTGCTGTGCTCCCCGGAGGAGTCCGTCATCCTCAAGTATAAGTCCAGTCGAGATCAGCAGAAAATGCAGCTCCCTTGAAAGGTAGCTTTCCCTCCGTAAAATTGGTAGGAATCGTCTGAGTGTGCTCTGTCGTTATTCCCCGGCAGTTGTTGAAGTCGTTTGAGTGAACTCTCTCGTCTTTCTGCAGCAAAGTCTACAAGGTCGTTGGGTGAACCCTTCTTCCTTTTTCCCCAGTGAGTCGTCAGGATTATTTGGGTGAACCCTCATTCCTCTCTCCTCAACAGAGTTGTTAACTTGGTGATTATGTCTGGTGACTCGGCATGTTTGCTTTTATTTAGCAACGACTTGACAGGATGTCAAGTAAGTAGCAGCGTGATATGTCTGCTCCAACAACGATGTCTAATCTGAAGATGGATGTCGTAAAGCGCCAGAAGGCGATATCAGAAGGTTCCTGTGAAGCCAGATTTCCGTGTGGATGAAGCAACGGGTGGCTGAAGACAAGGTTCCGGGGTTGTAGATACAGCAGAGTGATTCGTGTGAGTCTGAAGACCACGTCAGTTGTCCTGAGGTGATGATTGATTGCGATCAAGCGAATGATACATCTTCTGATTGAAGTCGAAGATGTTTCTCCAGCTGAAGCGGAGTTTTGCCTATAGGCAAAGTGTTTGAATCCCCGTGGAGTTATGAATGGCTCAGGATACCATTTCTCTGACTAAAGTCACAGATTTCTTATGCTGAAGCAAAGGTGCCTAAAGGCAAGGTTATCCCCCAAGGTCGTGAAGGACCTAGGATTCATTATTCGGGCTGAAGGCCGAAGTATATCCCTGACTGAAGTCTCGGATGCTCTATAGCAGAGGTGGAGTTGCCTGAAGGCAGATCCTTGTATCCTTGAAGGGCAAGGATCACTTTCTTCAGACTGAAGTCGAAGGATACCTCCTGCAGAGTTGCCATCCTTGGAGGCCAAGGATGCTTAATCTTCAGAAGTACTTGAAGATCTTTTCTAGCTGAAGCTGGAAGTGGCCAGGGGCCAGGGTTCCATCTATCTTCAGAAATACTTGAAGACCTTTTCTAGCTGAAGCTGGAAGTGGCCAGGGGCCACGGTTTCATATAGTTCTAATGTTGAAGTTCTACGACAGGCAGTGTGCAGCAGTATTCCGGTGTTCGTCATGGTCCTGAGGGTGAACCCCAGATCAAAGTGTGATCGGTTAAGTCTCTCATTCCCAGCGGAGTAGCTTCAAATACGCAAGTATACCTTTTGTTCCAGGGATGAACCCCAGGTCAGAGTTGTTCAGTGTTGTATTTTCTCCAGCGGCAACGCGGGGTATTTTGTTTAGATCCGACGGCGAGGTCAGATTATGTTTGTTTCAGGCAGCAAGGTTGGATGTTTGTTTGACGGCAATATCAGACTCCTTTAAATCCCCAACAGAGATGATGTTTGAACGACGGCGATGTCGAGTGTCTCTCAGATTATGTTTGTTTCCGGCGGCGATGTCAGATCAGTATTTCTCCAGCTAGTTGTTGAGCGGCTAGTGTTGCAGTATTCAAAGATTTGTTCCCCGCAGAGTACCGTGTGCTTGTGCAGTTGGCAAATTTTCGGGTTTACCGGTATTCAACCGTCTCGTACCTTGATTGGTTGAGAGCCGTTCGCTTCTCACCCAGTCAGGTCCAAGCCGTTTGAATAGGGGCAGCTGTTGCACCCCAAAATTTGACCAACATTTATTCATTCATGGAATGTTTGAAAGTTGATACCTTCATCAGAAAGTTCAAGAGATCCTCAGAGGAGTTGGTTGAAACCAGGGTTGTGTGCTTCACAGTTTGAGAGTTGTGAGTGCCCCTCAGATGATTCTGAGACTTTGAGAATGAACTTGATGTTTTGAAAGCTTATGAGATGCCTTGATAGCCATCATGAAGCCCTGAGAAGTCATTATGCAAGAGTTCAGAAGATTCAACCATGAATGATAGAATTAGGGTTTTGACTGGGTCAACCCTAGACCAGCTGGAGATTTGGAAAAGGGTGAGACTCAATCCAAGGGCCATGAGATCATGGAATGATGCATAGAGATGTTATAAAGATGATTCCTAGACTAACTCATCATGATTGAGGAGTTTGAGAAGTTTTGAGTTAGGGTTTCTGAGGATTGTCAGTGAAAAAACCCTAGTTTGATCCCTATCTTCCAGGCAGTTTTAGCCCTAGATGTGATTGATATCTCATCTTCCCTACAACATGAATGTTGTAGAGCTTGTTCTAAGCTTTAATTTGAGTGGTGGAAGTCCTTGATAGGAGTTACAGAGCTCAAGTTATGGTTTTGACAAATTACAGGTCAGCAGAGGTGTGTGAATCTGGGTCCTTGAAAGTCACCCAACTTGCAGACAACTTTTGCCCTAGTAGGTTGATTCCTATGGTTTCTTGGTCAACATGAATGTTGAAGAGGATGTTCTTAGCTTTAATTTGAGTGGTAGAAGTCCTTGATTGGATTTGTGGAACTCAACTTATGGTTTGAACAAGGCAGGGGTATTTTGGTCATTTGTCAATTATAGGTCATTTTAACCAATGCCTAAAACTCCTATTTCCAAGCCTCAAATGGAAAAATTCAAAACATGAAAGTTGCTCAAAATGTGATTTTAAGTCTAGAAAGAAGGTCACAAATTGTTGAAAAAGCTCATAGCACAAGATTCCATGATTGGTCAAAAATGAACTAAAAATGGCTTATAACTTTGAAAAGTTGAAATTGAAAAGTGTTTTGGGAGATCTACAAATCCAAAATAGGTCATCCAATATATCATTTTGATTGGAAAAAACATTTTGAGAAGATTGGTTTAAGTAGAATTTTCATTTGAGGCTTAAAAAATGTGGTTCCTTTGGAAATTAGTTACTTGGAAAAGAAGGTAGCATTGGAAAACCCTACACAAGCAACAAATGGCCTTGTTTTTCACTTATCCTCATTCAATAACTCATGTAAGGAGAATTTGAGACCAAAATAACATGGCATGGCATATGAGATGAGATGACCATTATGGAATATCATGGAACTTTCATGAAACTTCCACATCATTCTAGATGAATCTAGAGACTTCCATGGATTGTTATAAAAAGAGTGCATCAAGGAGTGTTAGAGGTTGGTGATAGTGATTGAAGTCAGAAGAAAGAGAGAGAGAAACACCATTGAAGAAAGTTCCTTCAAGTTCAAGAAAGTTGTGATTTCTGCCATTACAAGCTGTTTCCTTCGAAGCTTTTGCAAACAGAAGAGAGTGCATCTTCCAAGGATCACATACAAGCCATTGCAAGCCTTGAAAGTACTACAAGCAACCTTCACCATCATTTCTTGAGCAGGTTTTTCTCTTCTTCGAATCTCAATATTTATGAAGTTTTAATTGGATTCTTGACCATAGGATTAGTGTAGGAGGTTAGTAGATTGATCCCTGAAGGTTATAGCGCAATCCATTAAGTTTTGTAACAGGAGCATGAATCTTGAATCAATAATTGCAAGCTTGTTTTAGGGTTTTAATTGATATAGAATAGATTAGGATGATGAGGATAACTTGTAGATCAACTGTGCATCATTAGATTTGAGTTTTATTAGAGTTGATTTCAGAGCATAGTGGTGAAACCCTAACTTTCGAGACTTCTGTTTGGTTGATTCAAGTGGAATAAAAAGAAATGATACGTAACATCTTGTTCCTGGTAATCCATAGAATGTTTTTGCCTTTGGAATTTCATGATTCCATCAATTATAGAGAGAGAACGGATGGCTGGAATCTTGATGCATGAGAGCGTGTTTTTGGATGGAAACCCTAACCATTGGGGACGATGAAGGAGAAGGCGTTGGATTTGAGGTCAAACGTGGACTGGAAATGCCATCGAACGGTTGAGATTCATAGTTAAAATTGGAGGGAAGAGAGCTAAATGAAACGCATCGTTTCATTTAGCTGAGTGACATTGGGCTCAGCATCCGCCTGCTAGACACACCCCCGTGACTGAGGCCCACAACCATAACACGTGAAACCTTTCCTTTTCCCACCTCCCTGCGTTTTTTTATTTTTGATGGTTTCTGAATTGGATGGGCCTTGCGCCAATTGTTAAATGCACCCCACCTTTGAGCCCATCATTAAAACTGAACTGAGCGAAGTTACTAACCTCACCCCTCTCCCGTTTCATGTTATTTTAATTCTTTTAATTTCTTTTTAATATTTCTCTGTTTTGTATAATTCATTAAAAATAGATATAAAATGATTTTTCAATTCTTCTTTTTTCTGTGAATAGATTAAAATGAGTAGAAAATTATAAAAATAAAATTGAGATTTTATTTTTATGTTTGATATTTTTAGTAGATTTTCCAATTAAATAGCTTTTTAATTGTTTCATGTTGATATTTGATTTTGTAGGAATTATTTTAGTACTTTCCATTAATCTTTTTTACCCATTCTTTTTTGTGCAATTAGGTGATTAGCCATACTTCCCCATAGGATTTTTTCTAGATTTTTTAGAATTGATCTTGGTTAGTTTAATTAGGGTTGGCTTTGGTTAGTCTAATTAGGGTTTAGAATTGTGCATAGGTGATGATTCCTTTCTTTGATTGAGTTTTATCTTGATTTTTAGGCAGAAACCTTTATAGATGTTATGAGAAGGTGTTGAGGACCCTTGTGATTATTTGTTATTTTTTCCCCATTAGCTTAGTTTTTTTAGGTATTGTCTGAGATTGCCTGATAATGTGATTTGTTCAGTGGGTTATCTGTTCATCTGTGGGGTTCATTCTGAGGAATTTGCTGAAGGGCTTGGGTTGCCTTGAGGATATTGATGGTGAGCATCATAAGGAGAAGCCTGTAGACCAAGATGCAGAGACCCAGAGCTTGTCTCATTTCCTGTTGGTGAGGTTTGAGAGCCTGAAGTTTGGAGGAAGTTCATGGTACTTTCCTGAGGAAGGCACTATGAATGACTTTCATCCTTCCTTCTCACCTCTTTCTTAAGTATCCAATGATGTTGGAGCCAACTTGTGAGTTTAATTTCTCCTGAGGAGGAATATGAACTGATCACATGTTGTTGAGCCACATGGGATACAATTCCTAAGTGGAAGCCTCCTAGTACTTTCCTGAGGAAGGTCCTATGGGTCTATTCACTTAGTTCCACTAGTTGATCTAGGATTTCTTAAGTATCCAATGATGTTGGAGCCAACTTGTGAGTTTAATTTCTCCTGAGGAGGAATGTAAACTGATCACATGTTGTTGAGCCACATGGGATACAACTCCTAAGTGGAAGCCTCCTAGTACTTTCCTGAGGAAGGTCCTATGGGTCTATTCACTTAGCTCCACTAGTTCAGATAGGATTTCCTAAATATCCAGTGATGTTGGAGCCTGCTTGTGAGTTTAATCACTCCTGAGGAGGGATGTAAACTGATCACAGTGGTTGAGCCACATAGGGTATGATTCCTGAGTATACACCTCCTAGTGTTCTCCTGAGGAAGACACTATGAGCTTGCTTGCTTAGCTCCCTTTCTTTGGTAAGCTTGTTTTGAAGCTTGAAGACGGGGAATGATTTCTCTTGTTTAGGGTTTTTGCCTGAGGGTTGTGCTTAGATTTGTTTAGATCCTGTGATTAGGGTTAGGATTAGAGAATAGTTGATTCTTTCTCAAGTTTGTGTTTTGTTTGCCTGATGGTACTTCATTTCCTTTATCTGTATGATTGCAGTTTACTGTTTTGCTTGATAGCATGTTGTTGATCTTCAGTACGATTACTGTTATTTCATGACTGGCTTGAGGTTGAGATGAGCTTGTGGAGGCTGAAACCCCACACACACTTCCTCCCTCACTTGCATTGCATGCATTTTTACTGTTTAAACTGATGTTTGTGTCTGTATTCTGTGTATCATTGACATGATCCCTTAGGACTCTCATTTCTTCTGATGAGGATTTGATGATAGACTTTTAGGTTGAAACCTATGCATGACAACATCTAGGAGTTCCCTGTTCAAACCTCAACCATAGGATGAATCCATGGCATGATAACAGTAGGACTTGATAGTCTCCCTCCTAGTAGAGCCATTTTTTCCCGTAGTTTCCCGAACTACGTTTGCTCTGATCTTTCATACCAGATGAAAGTACGTAGGCATAGGATGCGATATCCTAGCGAGCAACCTTCCCCCCATAACCCGTAGTTACCCGAACTACGTTTGCTCTGATCTTTCATACCAGATGAAAGTACGTAGGCATAGGATGCGATATCCTAGCGAGCAACCTTCCCCCCATAACCCGTAGTTAGCCGAACTACGTTGACTCTGATTTCTCATTCTCTGATGAGAATACGTAGGCATAAAGTGCGACGCTTTGCCGAGTCATTTTTCTTTTCTTTTTCAGCCAGCCTTGATAGGTAGATAGATTATAACCAACCCGTCCAAGTAAACAAACAAGCGAGGATCCCGTCGAGTACGACGGACGTGAGGGGTGCTAATACCTTCCCCTTGCGTAACCGACTCCCGAACCCAGACAATGGTTGCGATGACCTTGTCTTACCCTTTTTTTCGTCAGGTTTTTCCGATCGTTTCCTTTCCCGCTCTGAGGGATAAATAACGAAAGGTGGCGACTCTTCTGTCATGCCGGCACCTTATTTTCGCGCAAGCGACAGGGTGCTAATACCTTCCCCTTGCGTAACCGACTCCCGAATCCAGACAACGGTTGCGACGACCTTGTCTTACCCTTTTTCGTCAGGTTTTTCCGATCGTTTCCTTTCCCGTTCTGAGGGATAAATAACGAAAGGTGGCGACTCTTCTGTTGTGTCGGCACCTTATTTTCGCGCAAGCGACAGCTGGCGACTCTGCTGGGGACTCCAACGGTTCCCTATGAGTCAATCCTAACGCTTGTATGTTTACTTGTTGGGGTGCGTTTATTTATCGCATTTTACTTCTCGCACTTTATTTCCCGCATTTTATTTTCAGTATAATATGATTATCTGTGCTGTTGTGGGATGGGAGTTCTGATGAGTGAGAAGCCAGACCCAGGCTTGAGTGCACTATAGACTTAGAGTGGAAATTAGTGGGCGCGTGCTTGCTTTGCAGGCACTAGTGTCTCATGAAATCCACGCTCAGACGAGGTTCATCCGGTTGGCTTCTCTTTCAACCCTTTGGGTTGAGACGGTTGCTGGTTTGGTGGATTGTCGACTCTGGGGACCGACCATTTGTGATTCAGCCGAGTGAGGCCGCTTCATGAGCTGGTGATGCCACACCTTCTAGGTATCGTATCACCCCTCTTGAAAGTCTGTGACGCTGATGAACGCATAGGATGCCGTACCTTGAGTCAGTTTAGGTCCATACCTGTGAGTGAGGTTGGGTTTATTGCAGGAAACTTTGACCTTCAGACTACCTGGTTTTCTTGACAGTGAATCAGTTTTGTTGGTACCAGGGTTTCTCAGTTGCAGATTTGTCTGTTCTTGATAGAGCAGGTTTTGATCAGAGGATCTTATCATCAGGAGTATGGTTGTTCTTGATAGAGCAGAGTATTGTCATCAGTTGTTTGTTCTTGATAGAGCAGGTTTTTGGGGTCTGAAGATCTCATCAGCAGATGTTGTTTGTTCTTGATAGAGCAGATTTTTGGGGTCTGAAGATCTCATCAGCAGATGTTGTTTGTTCTTGATATAGCAGATTTTTGAGTGGGGTCTGAAGATCTCATCAGCAGTTGTATGTTTGTTCCTGATGGAGCAGATTTTTGATTTGGGGTCTGAAGACCTCATCAGCAGATATTTCTTGATCATACATCAGAGGTCCTTATTAGCAGACACTTGTTCTTAACAGAGCAGAATTATGATCCTGTGTATATGGTCATACCAGATGGTTGTTCTTGGCAGATCAGATTTGTGGTCCTACACCGGGGTTTTCTTTTTATCAGTGGTCGTGATTTTGTTGATACAGAATCTCCGCAGCACCGGCTACCCGAATCTCTTCTTGCATGATTGCATTTTGCATTAGTTTGCATATTCATTTGCATTTCATTAACGTGTGTCTGTGTTGCAGGTACCGTTTTCCCCGATCCAGGATTTCTTGCCTCCTATTGTATTGTTATGGGCTCTCTGAGGAAAACTGTGGCTTACAAGTTCCCTACCCCTGATGTGGTTAAGCTGACTGGTTTGATAGCTCTAGCAGATGATTCTGTGAAGGATGAGTTTAGAAAATCTTACGGCAGGTTGCTCAGTTTGGTTCACAAGCCTTCTGTGTTCGAGTTGAATGGGTTGCACGCTCTGCTGCAGTTCTACGACCCTCCGCTGAGATGTTTCACTTTTCAGGACTTTGTTCTCGCGTCTACGCTGGAAGAGTATGCCGATTTGCTAGGTGTGCCTATCAAGAGGCAGATGCCTTTTGTTCACATGGATGCTGAGCCTGATATGGCTGGTTTAGCTCCTTCACTTTACTTGGACGCCTCCGAGTTAGTATTGACAAGTTGGAACAAGGTTCCTGGGTTCTCCTTGCAGTTTCTAGTGGGTAAGGCTCAGCAGTGTGCCAAGGACGGATGTTGGGTCGCGTTCAATGCCATCCTCGCTCTATGGATATATGGCATCATCCTGTTCCCCAACATGCCCGATTTTGTAGACTTTGACGCGTTTCACATCTTTGCTGCAGGGAATCCAGTCCCTACCTTGATAGGAGATGTCTATCATTCAGTCCACTACAAGAACGAGAACAGGAGGGGGAAGAACGTCTCATGCTGCGTACCCTTGCTGTACAAATGGCTTGATAGCCATCTGCCCAAGAGGGGTCCTTTTGTCTTGCCTGCGGCCACAGCTGAATGGCCTGAGCGTCTGATGAGTTTATCTGCAGAGGATATTGACTGGTTCGACAGAGATAGGTTGGGTACTGAGGTGATATTCAGTTGCAGCGGGTTTCCAAATGTGCCTTTGATAGGTAGGAAGGGCTGTATAAACTACAATTCGTCGTTGCTGGTTCGACAGTTCGCATATGCTTTGAGAACTCCGCCGAAGGATGAAGAGGTACAGGAATCTCTGTACCTCACTGGTACTCTAGAGGGGGATCTGTTGTCCAAGCTTCAGCGCGCGTGGAATGGTATCAGTAAGCAAGGAAAGCCATTGTTGGGAAAAAGCAACAGTCAAGCCTACCCTCCGTATTTGACTTGGATCAGAGCCAGAGTAGATGCTATAGGGATGCCGTTTCCTCATGCCAAGCCAGAAAGTCCTCCAATGATCGAAGAGCCTACTACTGTGCCCATTCAACAGCATAACCAGGTATTAGCTGAGCGGGATGAATTGAAGCGGGTGAACAATGAACTGGAGAAGGAATTAGCTCAGCTCCGAAGCGAGAGGAACGAAGTCGTTCATTCTTTCAAAAGGCAAACAGAGTTGGTGAACCAACTAGGTACAGACCTGACAAAGCAGATGGCCGAGCGTGAACGCATGGGTCGAGACTTCAAAGCTGTCAACGACGTACTAGCTACGAAGAAGCAGCACTTGGACGAAGCATATCGGAGGATATCCAAGTTCAACCAGCATTGGAAGGCTTCCCTGGCCACCAGGAAAGAGCGGGAGGATAAGCTGATGCTGCAGATCTCCAAGATAGAAGCCGAGGTGAAGGACAGTGAAAAGAGGTTTGATGAAGAAACCGCCCGCAGATACGCCACCGAAGGCCAGCTCAACAAAGCTCTCGCTAACCTGAAGGAGCGCAAGCTGACGTTTGAGTCCAAGAAGCGGAAATTAGAAGATTGCTTCGGCGAAGGAGCATGGGAAAGTTCAGTTGAGGGACTTCAGTATACCGTTGTGCAGAGGGAATTGCTCGTCGAGGGGTTGCTCACTCTTCCAGATCATCCAGAGACGAAGGAGTTGTTAGAAGAGTATCGTGCCCGTGGCCGTACTTGACTATTTGTATTCCTTTTGTTTTGATCGTTGTTGTATGCTTACCATCACCAGGCTTGTTGGCTGAGGTCACGCTGTTGTACTTGCTGATGCTATGTACTGCCTTGATAGGCTTTCTTTATATATGAGATTGTTGTTTCCATGATTAGGCTCGGACTTCTTCTTATTATTATTATCAGCACTGGCACTCAGGCACTAGGATCGGGGGAAATCTCCCAAACACACAGACACACGCATGCATCTGCATGAAGCATTTGCATGGCGAGTATTTTGTTGTTTTTCCTAACCTTTAGTGTTTACAGGTTTTTTCAAGTTTACAGGTCCCAAGCTGCTTCCGGTGGTTCCAGGATTGATCAAAGACTAATTCACCGTTATCCGACTAGAGCTAATCATACCAGGATCATGGATCAAGTGCAAACAGACGTTCAGGAGCTCCGCGAGAGGATGGATCGCTTTATGGAACTTATGCAAGTGGTCGCCGATGGTCAAGACCAGCTCAGGACTTTGGTTCAGCCTTTGATCTCCAGGGTTGATAGCAATGGCATACTCCATGGCGGGGCTGTGCCTACTCCTCCACCAGTTGATACTCCGCAGAATGGTGTCCCCGTGGCCGGGGGCAACGGCAGTGCTAATGGCAATGTGATGGCCAACATCGGACATAATACGGCAGGCGTCGGTAATGGGAGTCTGGGAGCTAATGTCAATATCGGGCCGGGCAACGGCAACGCAGGCGTCGGGAATCTGTTGGTGCCTCAACCATGGCTTGAGGATCATCAGGATGATGTGTTTTCTCAAAGAGGCGCTGAAGGGGAGCTGAATGCTGAAGCGCGGCTCAGATTCAAGGCACTGTAAGATAAAATGAGAGATATCAAAAATCAGAATACTTTGGGCGTTGATATGTCCAAGCTGGGGTTAATTGCTGATTTCAAGGTACCTCCTAAGTTTAGGGTGCATGACTTTGAGAAATATAAGGGCACCACCTGCCCTCGTGCCCACCTGAGATCGTACTACAGGAAGATGTCTGCCTATTCAGAAGATGAGAAGTTGCTGATGCACTTCTTCCAAGACAGCCTTTCCGGGCCATCCCTCGAGTGGTACATGGGTTTGGAGCCCACTAGCGTGCGCACATGGAAGGATCTCGCTGAAGCGTTCGTCCACCATTACCAGTACAATAGCGACTTGGCCCCGAACCGAGTTCAGCTCCAGAACCTGTCGCAACGAAATAATGAAGGATTTAAGGAGTACGCCCAGCGGTGGCGTGAGTTGGCCGCTCGGGTTCAGCCGCCGATGGTTGAACGCGAGCTCGTGCAGATGTTTGTAGCTACCCTCCCAGGGGTTTACTATGAAAAGTTAGTCAGCGGTATGTCTGGGACGTTTTCAGCTCTCATTATCATGGGCGAGCATGTCGAGAATGGAATCAAGATCGGGAAAATTCAAGGTGAATCATCCTCAGCTGGAGGAGGTGGAAAGCAACCTTATGATGGTAAACGACGAGAAGGAGAAGCGAGCGCTGTGACCAACGCTCGAAGAAAGGGCAAGGGCCCTCAGCAGTAGATAGCCAGTATAAATATCCCAGCAGCTCCGCAACAGCAGCAGCAACCGAATCAGCAGGGATATAGAAAGTACCAGAATCGAGCATCTTTGATAAACCGTCACTTCGAAGCACCGCCCATGTCGTACGCGCAACTCTTGCAGACGTTGCTTCAGCTTCAGTTGGTCCAGAAAAGGACGATGGCTCCCTTGACAGGGGCACCTCCACCAGGGTACGACGCAAATGCCACTTGCGATTTCCACTCAGGGGCACCTGGCCACACAATCGAGAACTGCAAAGCCTTTAAGCACAAGGTGCAGGACCTGGTAGATGCCAAGATCATTAACTTCTCCGATAATGTGCCCAATGTCACGAAGAATCCTATGCCGAATCATAGGGGAGGCGGAGTGAACGCCATTATCGAGGAAGAGAATGCAGATATGTTGACTGATGTCAGAGACCTAAAGACGCCGCTTAGCTTCGTCAAAACTAAGTTGTTGAAAAAAGGGTTCTTTCTAGGATGTGGAGAGTTATGCATGGACTGTGCTACACATTCTGATGGATGTGAGCAGTTGGTTGAAGGAATTCAAGGTCTGATGACTGAAGGGATTCTGCAGTTCAGCCGGAGGGCTGAAAGTGTATCAGGAGAAGTAGTGTTGAAGCAGGCCGATGAAGTCGCCACCATCACCATCCCTCGCCGGCCAATAACCATTTCTGTGCCCAGACCGCCTACAATCACTATCACCAAAGCCGGATCGATACCATTCGAGAGCACTAACGCCGTTCCGTGGCATTATGGGGCTGAAGTCTATTGCAACGGACAAACGTTGGAGTTGGAGCCGTATGGGTCGACTGTGGAGAATCTCGCAGGAATCAGTGGTATTACCCGCAGCGGAAGAGTGTTTGCACCGCCAGAGGTCGTGGCAGAGAAAGCGGTCAGAGCTGATGCGGCTAATAAGGGTAAAAGCAAAGTCGTCGAAGAAGTCCCGTGTGGGGTAGAGAAAGATTTGCTTGTCAAAGACGCCGAGGAGTTTATGCGTTTTATCAAAAAGAGCAACTACAAGATTGTAGACCATCTCCATCAGACGCCTTCGAAGATTTCTATTCTCAACTTGTTGTTGTGTTCTGAAGCACACCGAAATGCGCTACTGAAGGTATTGAACGCTGCCTACGTACCGCAAGAGATATCGGTGAATCAGCTAGAAGAGGTGGTGGCCCACGTTAATGCTAGCAATGGGCTAGGTTTCACAGACTTAGAGCTGACGCCAAAAGGGAGGAATCACAACAACGCCCTGCACATCTCGATAGAGTGTAGGGGCACAATCATGTCGCACGTGTTGGTGGACACGGGTTCGTCGCTTAATGTTCTTCCGAAGAAGGCATTAATGAAGCTGGATACTCGTGGAGTGATCTGCACACCCAGTGATCTGGTGGTGAAAGCATTCGACGGGACTAAATGCCACGTTTTCGGGGAGGTGACCCTGCCGATCCAAGTTGGTCCGGAAACGTTCGACACGGTCTTTTATATTATGGACATCATGCCTGCCTACAGTTGCCTCTTGGACCGGCCGTGGATCCATGCTGCTGGTGTCGTGACCTCCACGTTGCACCAAAAGCTCAAATATGCTGTCGGAGGAAGCATCGTAACCGTGTGCGGCGAGGAGGACATAATGGTGAGCCATTTGTCGTCCTTTAAGTATGTTGAAATGGATGGTGAAATCCATGAAACTCTTTGCCAAGCGTTCGAGGCTGTCAAGGTGAAGGAAGTAGCTCCTGTAGTCACAGAAAAGCCAGAGATGAATCTCTCCTCATTCAAAGAAGCTCGGGCCGTTGTCCAAGCTGGATCTACCCCAGGCTGGGGGCATATTTTGGAGATACCGAACAAGCAGGATAAGTTTGGGTTGGGGTATTCTCCTGAAGCTGAAGCTTCTTCTTCTTCGTCTAGCAGCGCGTCACGGGGTAAGGGGCCGATCCTATTTACCAGTGGCGGGGTGATTTTCGAAAGCATCAACGCGGCGTCTGAAGACAGCGGGGATAGCGATTGTGACCTCGATTCTTGGATTCAGCCAAGCAAGCCGGGCGAGGGCCTCAACAATTGGACCATCAAGGATATCATCCCGATGACAAGTGAAGAGTAATGATTTACTTTTTTACAATCATTGTACAACCCTATGTCCTACCCGGGGCATAGCGGTTTTATTGTCAGGGCCTTGTTGGATTATGTACATGCATTTTGCTAATAAATCAAAGGCGTTTTCTTCGTATTCAAATATTGTGATCTCTGTTATTCCTGTTTTATATTTGTTTTGAAAACAGTAAAATGGCAATGGGGTTTGTGCTAACCTGCATATTCTTGTTTTAAACTTAACCCTTGTTATTGCAGGATCCACATAACAGATGACATCGACTCTGGGCCTTCTATGGCTCACTTCGACTTCGATTGCCCGATCTATCAAGCCGAAGAAGAGATTGATGAAGACGAAGACCTTCCTGAAGAGTTGGCCCGCTTGTTGAAACAAGAGGAAAAGGTTATTCTGCCTCATGAGGAGGAGATCGAAATCGTGAACCTGGGTTCTGAAGAGCTCGTCAGAGATGTCAGGATAGGGGCTGCATTGTAGGGTGACGTCAAGCAGAGATTGGTCGAGATGCTTCGAGAGTATAGTGACGTCTTTGCTTGGTCATACGAAGATATGCCTGGACTTGACACGGACATCGTGGTCCACCACTTGCCGCTACGAGAAGATTTCCCTCCCGTCAAGTAGAAGCTTAGGAGGACGAGACCAGATATGGCCGTTAAGATTAAAGAAGAAGTGCAGAAACAGCTCGATGCTGGCTTCTTAGCGGTCACCACTTACCCTCCGTGGGTCGCCAACATAGTGCCTGTACCGAAGAAGGACGGTAAGGTACATATGTGCGTCGATTATCGGGATTTGAATAGGGCGAGCCCTAAAGATGATTTCCCGTTGCCTCATATCGATGTGTTGGTCGACAACACAGCCCAGTTCTCCGTGTTTTCGTTCATGGATGGCTTCTCCGGTTACAATCAGATCAAGATGGCGCCGGAGGACATGGAGAAAATGACGTTTATCACCCCCTAGGGAACATTTTGTTATAAGGTAATGCCATTTGGTCTGAAGAACGCAGGGGCCACTTACCAACGAGCAATGGTAACTTTGTTTCATGATATGATTCATCATGAGATCGAGGTCTATGTTAATGACATGATTGCGAAGTCCCAAATGGAGGAAGAGCATCTGGTCAACTTATTGAAGCTTCTTGAGAGGCTTAAGAAGTTCAGGTTGAGGCTGAATCCTAACAAATGCACTTTCGGAGTGCGGTCCGGAAAGTTACTGGGGTTTATCGTTAGTGAACGAGGCATCGAGGTTGATCCTGCGAAAATAAAAGCCATTCAAGAAATGCCAGCGCCGAAAACAGAAAAAGGAGTTTGTGGTTTCTTGGGCAGAATAAACTACATTGCTAGGTTTATCTCTCAGCTCACGGCCACTTGTGAACCGATGTTCAAGCTTTTAAAGAAAGATCAGGTGATTACTTGGAATGAGGATTGCCAGAAGGCATTCGACAAGATAAAGCAGTATCTCCAAGAACCTCCAATCTTGATACCCCCAGTGGCTGGACGACCATTAATCATGTACTTGACAGTTCTTGAGAACAGTATGGGGTGTGTTCTCGGTCAGCACGACGAGACAGGCAGAAAGGAGCATGCCATTTACTACTTGAGTAAAAAGTTCACTGACTGTGAATCTCGATACTCGATGCTGGAGAAGACGTGTTGTGCACTAGCTTGGGCTGCCAAACATCTACGACAGTACATGCTCAATCACACCACTATGCTAATTTCGAAGATGGATCCGATCAAGTACGTCTTCGAGACATAGAAAGTCGCTATCAGTTTTGATGAAGACAAATCACTTGACAAAGAAGGCAAAGATGATCAACTATTTCAAGACATTAGAATCCGGACTAAGACTTGACATGAAGGATGTTTTTCTTAGAAGGTATAATGAGAATTTTCATCAAAGTGTTTAAGTCCTAATTGCTCAAATCATTAAAAAAAACTTTGACATTACTTTTCAAACTAACACAAGCTTTTTAAAACAGAATTTTTCTAAGTTTTTGAAAGTACAATCGATTGCACTCTTAGAGAAATCGATTGCATGATCAAAATTTTAACTCATTTTTGCTTCTGTTTCAGTAAGCAATTGATTGCTCTGTTGAAATTTTGAAATTTCAAGTGTTTTTGAAAAATCATTCTGAAAAATTGCATCTCTTCAACCAATCTTCCATGAAATGTTTCCATTGAAAAATGACAATTGTTCATCAATTTTTCTGGAGATTTGCATGTTTTTCTCAAGAGGTGTTTATGTAATATAAATACCTAAATCTTTCAAAATTCAAATAATCTTTTTCAATCTCTTTCAACTTCTTTCAATAAAAAACTCTTTAACATACTTTTCATTTTCCACATCTAAATCAGAAACACCTTTCACAAAGAATTTTCTGCATAAATTTCATATCCTTTGAAAGAAAATTCTTGATCAATAAGTCTTAGATACTTGTGAAAAATCTCATTGAAAGAGAAGATCAATCTCAGCATTGACAAAACAACTGTATACATTGTTACAAATCATTACAAAAATCATATTGTATTTATTTCCCCTTGTTGTTCAGGATTGTTGAAAGCAAGTGTGTGCATTGAAGAGGATTGCTCTCATTGCACTTAGTGTTCAGATCTTAAAGGTGTTTAAGAGCCTTTATTCTCCCTATAGGTTAGAAAGAAAGTTGTACACTGATCGTAACTATAGTGAAATCTCTTTCGAGTCGAAAGGGGAGTGGAGTACTCTTGGAGTGTGAGGGGAACCACTATAAATTTCCTGTGTCTCTTTTACTTTCTGCCTTTACCGCTTTCATAACATCACTTTATTACAAAAAAGTAACAAATCAGTCTCTAAAACCAGAAAATTTCAAAAGCACCTAATTCACCCCCCCCCCCCCTCTTAAGTGCAACTCATACTTTCAATTGGTATCAGAGCAGGTTTAGGTAACCTATTCCTAATCGATCTAGTATGGCTTCAGCAAATAACAAAGGTGTATTCAAAGACGGTGGTAGTAGCAACAAGCCTCCATTGTTTTGTGGTGAATACTTTGATTTCTAGAAAATTCGTATGAAGGCTCACTTAGAAGCACAAGGAGAGGAAATATGGGATGTTGTCCAAAATGGCCCCTTCGTTCCTACAACGGTCGTTAACGGTGTTGGATCAACAAAGCCCAAAGCCTCATGGGATGACAATGATAAGAAAAAGGTTCTCTATGACAAAAAGGCAATCAATCTTCTACAAAGTGCACTAAGCATGGACGAATTCTTTCGCATCTCAACATGTACATCAGCAAAGGAAATTTAGGACACTTTAGTGGAAACTCATGAGGGCCATTGAAGTTAAAAGATCAAGGTTGATTACGTTGAGTCAAGAATACGAGCTATTCAGAATGCATCCAGGAGAATCAATTCTTGATTTGTAGAAAAGATTCGTGCACTTGAAAAATCATCTTATAGCACTCGGTAAGACATTAACTAACGATGAATTAAATCTTAAAGTGCTTAGATCTTTGTCCAGAGAATGGCAGCCCAAGGTGACAGCAATTTTCGAAAAGAAAAGCCTATCCACGATGACATATGCCACATTGTTCGGAAAACTTCAAGAATATGAAACAGAACTTGGGCGATTGGAGAAACATGAGAATCAAGAGAAGAAATCTAAAAGCATCGCATTAAAGGCTGATTCCAAAGAAGTAGAAAAAGCAGACGATCCAGTTGAAGATGAAAACTTCATGCTTCTTATAAAAAGGTTAGGAAAATATTTTGGTTCTAAAAATAATATTGGAAATTCTGACTATATGAAAAGGAAGAAGTTTTCAAAGAACAAAGAGAAGGAGGCGTCAACATCCACACAAGATGTCAAATGCTATGAATGTGGAAAACAAGGACATATCAAACCAAATTGTCCTAAACTCTCCAAGAACGATGCCTCTATAAGCAAAAAGGGGTTCAAGAAAAATAAAGCATATGTAGCATGGGAGGATAACGAGATAAGTTCTTCATCATAATCAGATAGTGATCAAAGTGCAAATCTAGCACTAATGGCCTCACATCACTCTGATGATGAAGACGACAAGGTTAGTAATATTTTTTAATTTATGATGATGATGTTCAAGGGGCAATTGATGAACTTCTGAGTGAATGCAAAATTTTGTACAAAACTATTTCATCATAAAAGAATTAAATTTCAACTCTAGAAGAAAAGATTGAAATAATGGAAAATAATTTCAAAGATGAAAAACAGAAATTAATTAGTGATCAAAAACAGAATTTTGTATGTACTAAGTGTGAGTCACTTTCTTTTCAAATTATCCAATTAAAAAGAGTTCTTGAAGGTATGAAAAAGGACAAACTGGATTAGAGGTTGTTCTTAGCCAACAAAGATTCTCAAATGGTAAAAGTGGACTTGGTTACTCAAAATTTTCTAAAACAAGTTCCAACAAAACCATCTTTGTTAAAACTAGTGAACAAACTCCAAAAGAGATAGTGGTCAAGCCTAAAGTGGTTCATCAATACCCCAAGAAGAATATTGTTGTTAGACTAAGGCACGGATCTAGAAGGGGGGGTTGAATAGATCCCTTTTAAAAATTTGAGTGGCGCTACCAATAAAATTGGTTTTCAAAATTGTTTTCAAATGCGGAAGCGGCCTTGGAAAATATAGTCTAAAACGAACAACTATTGGAGAGCCGGATATGCGTCAAGCAGATGAATTTAAGACGATAACGGATAGTAAATCACTACACACTTTTATGCAAAACTCAGATGTGATTCACTCGTACTATTTCCTTATTCCAATGATCAAAAATTACACCAAAACTAGCAGCAAAATTAAGGCAATTTTAGTTCAGCACTTTTGTCGAACAGTTGGTGTGCACAAATACCTTAAATGATATTTGTGTTGAATGAGTGATTGAAAAAGCCTTAGTACAGTATTTCTATTGTACTTAGTAGTTAAAAAACAGTGTTTCACCAACTCACTCAATCAATACTACAATTTGACAAAATCACTTATTCTAGAATCACTTAATTTTTAAGCTGTAATTGAAAATGCAGAAAATAAAGGAACACAAGATTTGATGAGGCAGTTCCCCCAGTCGTCCTCGCGTTGGGGTACGTCTGCCCTCAATTCTACAATGAGAATTGAGATATGTATTGAATAGATATCACCTGTTTGGTAGAACAGTTATACACAAGAATCGATAGACAATTGATACAAACAATCTCAATGTTGCTGATAATTTCTACCACTTCTTGCCCCTTGATTCAAGATGAATCAAGTCCTCCAATTTGATGTGAATGACCTCCGATTGCAGCCACCTTATTGACAACTCTTCCGTTGATCAAACCTTCGGCACGGCTGATCTTAGACACACCCAAATTGAACCCGGAACGTCTTCAACCTTTCAACGCCCTAGCTACTAGATTGATCAACCTTCCGCTAATCAATCACCTTCGCACTCGCTTGATTGTTGAACCGACGATTCCGTAACAAAAGCCTTCAAAACCTGTAGTCTTGATAGGTAAAACCTCAAAGGTTTTCTCCCAAGAAACACCTGCACCAGCTTCCACTCGAACCGGATCTTCAATCACGCGTTCGAACCTTATCACCGTCGAGCAAACCACAAACCGCAGCAAAAAATTGATTATCTGTAATTTGAGGATTTGTGAGTTGATTGAACGATGAAGATGAAGAACACTGATGCACCTCTTTCACGTTTCTTGACCTGAACACTTTCTCACAATGCTTTCAAAAAATGTTCGTTGTTAAAATTGAAAAGACAGCTATTTATAGTAATATACAAAACAGACAGTTGACAGATCAATGAAACATAGCAGAATTTCTGTTTCTGCGCGCGAACGGTCGACCATAGGGTCGGCGTGCGCTGAGCCGTGTGACACTCAAACTGTCATGCGCCGAGTCAGCGGTCGACGCATGATCTTCATGCGCTGACCCGTGAGATTCTTAAACCTGCATGCGCCAAGTTAACGGTCGACGCATGACCTTCATGCGCTGACCCGTGTGAACTGAATGAAACTGTGTGCTGACGGTATGGTCGGCTCATGGTTCAAAAATCTGCAAAAACATAAATTTCTACAGCTTTTTGTGCATTACGTCATTGTAAAAATTGAATTCATAAGTAGCGTGAATGATTTAAACGAAAGAAGGATATCTCTTAGCAAGTTGTCATCATCAAAAACCAGAGGCACGCTTGTGTTGGTAGATACTTTGCCTTCACATTCTCCCCCTTTTTGATGATGGCAACCTACTGTTACGCAACACGTGATAGGTATAGGTATGCTCCCCCTTTCTTTTACAATTATAGCGGTCGTAATCATCGTCTATCTACTGCTCGGTTCTCCCCCTTTGACAACATCAAAAAGAGGTAAACTCGTGACACAATAACAACACATTGAATCATGCATAAATGAGATACCAACAGATGAGAAGTAAACAACAGTTATACATACGATGGAGATAACAGTTAATAGATTACAGAACCACAAAAATGTCATGATAGCAACATAGAAGTAAGCAACAATCATAGTGAGTTTGGGCAGAAAAGCAAAACACAACAAACAAAATGAATGCAAGCCAAAACAGGAAACAACAAATGACATATGAGCGCATGCTAATAGCCCCGTCCACGTCCGCGACCACGACCACGCCTGTCATAGTAATGAGGATGGCGTTGGGGATGAGCTAGATCAGTAAATTCTTCTGTGATGTTATTCAAAAAGTCAAGACTGTCGACAATGGCGCGCTCTTCAGCTTGATGACAGTGAGTTAGAGTCTCGAATCGAGCGTCCAGCTGAGTCGACATTCCACTGATCCGTTCATTTTGGTTATGCAGTTCAGAACGAATTTGTGCCATTCTTTCATTTTGATCCCTCATGAATTTTTGCTGTTGTTCCTGCATATTGGTCATAAAATTTCGCTGTTCCAACTGCATCGACTGCATCATTTCTAAAATCTCCGAATTGTTTGACGGTTGTTGAGGAGAAGGTGGGTCTGCAGTGCTTGGTTGATACGGCTGATAGAATTTGCCAAGGGTGGTCCACCCGGTGTATTGCCATTCACCAGATACAAAAGTTAACAGGGTGCGCCGACCGCTGCCCTGTTATGGTCGACTCAATATGCAACAAACAGCAGATTTTTGTATTTTACCATATTCAGAGGTACATGCTATGCAAAAATGATGTCATGACATATAAGAAAAAAATATCTATATACATATGCAGTAGATGTCATACAAATTTAGCGTAGTATAAGCGATATGATTTGAGATCAACAGGATTATCAAACAAAGAGAGAGAGAAAGAACAATATCACCTTGATGCCTGATTTGCTTGATACACAACATACTTATACTTACACGAATATCAAATTGTTAGAAGTACAACAGCATGATTATTTGAATGAAATAAGATAACATCAGCAAATATTATTCCCGTTCCGAAATGTCGAGGATGCCAAGTTCTCGGCGGATATGAAAGAAAGGTTCCGTTGCTAGCGGCTTTGTGAAAATGTCCGCTAGTTGGTTTTTAGTGTCAACGTGTTCAAATACAACATCACCTTTCTCAACATGGTCCCTAAGAAAATGGTGTCGAATTTCTATATGTTTAGTGCGAGAGTGTAATACGGGATTTTTGGTAAGGTTAATAGCGCTAGTGTTGTCACATAGGATAGGAATACGTTCAAGTTTAAGATTGAAATCTAGTAGTTGTTGCTTAATCCACAGAATTTGAGCACAACAACTACCAGCGGCAACGTATTCCGCCTCGGCCGTTGATAAAGCAACTGAAACTTGTTTCTTGCTATGCCAACTAACCAAGGAGTTTGAAAACAAATGACATGTACCACTAGTGCTTTTCCTATCCGATTTGCACCCGGCAAAGTCGGAATCGGAGTAACCTACCAACGAGCAATCACTACCCTTAGAATACCACAATCCATACTTCGGGGTACCTGACAGGTATCGAAGAATTCGTTTAACAGCTTTTAGGTGGGATTCTTTGGGACATGATTGGTATCGTGCACACATGCACACACTAAACATAATATCAGGACGTGACGCAGTAAGATAGAGAAGTGAACCAATCATACCTCTATATCGTTTTACCTCTACGTCCTTGCCATTTTCATCTTTATCCAAATTTACGCATGTAGGCATTGGGGTGTCTATGGCCTTGGATTTTGCCATGTCAAATCTCTTGATCAAGTCCAAACAATATTTTGTTTGGCTCACGAATGTCCCTTCTTGGAGTTGTTTAATTTGCAGGCCGAGGAAGTATGTGAGCTCCCCCATCATACTCATCTCGAATTCGCCCTGCATGAGGTCAGAAAACTCTCTCACGAGATTCATGTTAGTGGATCCAAATATAATATCGTCAACATAGATTTGCACCAAAATCAAGTGCTTTCCTTGACGTTTAATGAAGAGTGTAGTGTCAACCTTTCCTCGTGAGTACCCCTGATTAAGTAAAAACTTACTTAGTCGCTCATACCAAGCTCTAGGAGCTTGTTTGAGACCATATAAAGCTCTTTTTAACTTGTAAACATGTTCAGGGTATTCATGAGATTCAAAACCGGGAGGTTGAGACACATATACTTCTTCATTTATGTGACCGTTAAGGAACGCACTTTTAACATCCATTTGAAATAACTTAAAATCCTTTGCACATGCAAAGGCGAGTAAAAGGCGTATAGCCTCGAGTCGGGCAACCGGCGCATAAGTTTCCTCATAGTCGATGCCTTCCTCTTGGTTATACCCTTGAGCGACCAATCTCGCTTTATTACGGGTTATTACCCCGTTTTCGTCCAACTTGTTCCTAAACACCCATCGGGTGCCGATTACTCGATGGCCTCGCGGAGGAGGGACAAGGTCCCATACCTCGTTTCTTTTAAACTGATTTAGTTCCTCTTGCATCGATAAAAACCAGTGCTCATCGAGTAGGGCCTCTTTGGGGTTTTTAGGCTCTATTTGTGAAACGAAAGCGAAGTGATAACAAAAGTTACTTAGCTTAGATCGAGTGGTGACTCCCTTTGTGATGTCTCCGAGAATATTGTCAATTGGATGATCTTTACACGACTTCCAAGCTTGAGGGAGATCATCGTTTGTAGGCGGATGAGCTTCCTCAGTTACCTCATGGTGTGCATCCTTATCCTCCTCAATTTTGACTCTATCGGGTTGATCAATCCCCGTTTCGCCACCTTTGAGTATGTCTTCTGTGGATGTACCTGCACCATGAACAACACTATCCTTTCCGACATTTCTCGGATAGGACTCATCAAACGTAACGTGCACAGACTCTTCAACAGCTAGTAATCTTTTATTATAAATCCTATATGCTTTACTTGATTGCGAGTACCCTAGAAAAATGCCTTCATCGGCTTTTGAATCAAACTTGCCCAAGTTTTCCTTTCCATTGTTTAATACAAAGCACTTGCATCCAAAAACATGAAGGTGAGAAACATTAGGCTTTCGCCCTTTTAAAAGTTCATACGGAGTTTTGTTTAGAATGGGGCGGATGAGTACCCTATTCAAAACATAACATGCCGTACTAATGGCGTCGGCCCAAAAGTATTTTGGTAAACCACTATCATTAATCATTGTTCTTCCCAATTCTTCTAAAATTCTGTTTTTACGCTCCACAACCCCATTTTGTTGAGGAGTTCGTGGAGCCGAGAAGTTATGATCGATGCCATGGTTACCGCAATATTCTTCAAATAAATGATTTTCAAATTCACCTCCGTGGTCACTTCTTATTGACACAATGTTTGTATTTAACTTATTTTGGGAGAGCTTGGCAAATCTCTCAAAAGCGGCAAACGTGTCACTTTTACTCACTAAGAAGATGGTCCAACAGAACCTAGAAAAGTCGTCCACTATTACGAATCCGTAATAGTTTCCTCCTAGACTTTTGATCCTAGACGGCCCAAACAAGTCCATATGAAGTAGTTCAAGAGGTCTCGTTGTTGAAATAATCTTTTTGGATTTAAAGGAGATCCTCGTTTGTTTTCCTTTTTGACAAGCATCACAAAGGTGATCCTTGGTGAACTTAATTTTGGGAAGTCCTAGTACTAGATCTTTTGAGACAATCTTATTGAGTAAGTCAAAGTTGACATGCGCTAAGCGCCTATGCCATAGCCATGAGTCTTCACTCATAGATATGAGACATTGATCGCTTGTTGGGGATACCACATTCAAGTCAAGCATATACACATTGTTTACTCTAAAACCAATAAACACATTCTTCTTATCACTTTCATGCACAATTTTGCAGCAATCTTTTGAAAAGGAAACATTGTAACCTTTGTCGCATAATTGGCTAATGCTAAGGAGATTATGTTTAAGGTTTTCGACAAGCAACACATCGGAAATTGTAGTAGAGGAGGGATTACCTATACTACCTTTACCTAGTATCGCTCCGCGGTTGTTATCACCGTATGTTACATACCCTTTCTTCTTAGCCACGAAGTCTATGAATAAGGATATGTCTCCAGACATGTGCCTTGAGCACCCACTATCAAGAACCCATCTTCTCTCGGTGGACTCGACACATTTCACCTGTCAAAATATAACTGTTTCTTTTTCTTTTTCTGATTTGCGGAGAGACATAGATTCACGGACTCTTCTTCATCACTAGAGCTTTCATTAGAGGAGGAAGAATCACTGTCGCTTTCCCACGCGATGTACGCCCTCCTAGGCTTTGATGCTCTCTTATGTGACTTCGATTGTTCCTTTTCTTTTCCCTTGTTGTTCATTGGACAGTCCGGTTTGTAGTGACCGGGCTTTCCACATTTATAGCACGTTCCTCTAGTCTTTTTGCCTTTTTGATTGTCATCTTTGGAGAACCTTGATTGCCTTCGGAAATTTACCAGGTTCTTCTCCGAATGTTGGATGCCGTTCTTTCTCACGTACCGGTTATACCGTTTAACGAACAGCCCCATGTCCTCATTTATGTCTTCTTCTTCGTCGTCGCTTGAAGAATAATCACTTTGCTCTTTTGCTTTAGACTTCGAGGAAGAAGCCTTAAGAGCTATGGACTTCTTTTCACTCATCTTTACTTTGTCCTTCTTTTCTTTCCTTTCATGTTGGTCAAGACTCAAGAGTACCTGTTCATGCTCTTGTAGTTTGCCAAACAATGTAGTCAGGTCTAATACCGTAAGATCATTTGCCTCTTTGATGGCGGTCACTTTCGGCTGCCATTCCCTGCTAAGACATCTCAAAACTTTATTAGTAGCAAGATCATTGGAAATAGGTCTTCCTAGTGAATGTAATCTGTTTATGAGATGAGTAAATCTCTTTTGCATGTCAGCAATGGTTTCCCTTTGCTCCATGAAAAAGAGATCAAACTCTTGTATAAGAGTGTTGATTCGAGCCAACTTAACATCGTTTGTCCCCTCATGGGCAATTTGTAGTGCATCCCACATAGTCTTAGCCGTAGGGCAATGGGATACACGGTAGTATTCATCTACACCTAATGAGGAGATTAGAATGTTCTTAGCTTTCCAATCGTAATTATACTTTCGCTCATCGTCGTCGGTCCATTGTGCTTCGGGCTTTGGCACAACTTCGTTATTCTCATTTGTCATGGTTATTTCAATCGGACCATTGAGAATAACGTTCCATATCTTTCTATCTATGGAATTAATGTGCACCCGCATACAGTCTTTCCAATAGCTATAATTTTCACCGTTAAAAACGGGAGCTCTATTGTACGCCCCTTTTGGTTCGTTAGCCATTATTCTATCAATGTTGTATTTGAAGCACCGGAGAACCGGAGCTCTTGATACCACTTGTTAGACTAAGGCACGGATCTAGAAGGGGGGGTTGAATAGATCCCTTTTAAAAATTTGAGTGGCGCTACCAATAAAATTGGTTTTCAAAATTGTTTTCAAATGCGGAAGCGGCCTTGGAAAATATAGTCTAAAACGAACAACTATTGGAGAGCCGGATATGCGTCAAGCAGATGAATTTAAGACGATAACGGATAGTAAATCACTACACACTTTTATGCAAAACTCAGATGTGATTCACTCGTACTATTTCCTTATTCCAATGATCAAAAATTACACCAAAACTAGCAGCAAAATTAAGGCAATTTTAGTTCAGCACTTTTGTCGAACAGTTGGTGTGCACAAATACCTTAAATGATATTTGTGTTGAATGAGTGATTGAAAAAGCCTTAGTACAGTATTTCTATTGTACTTAGTAGTTAAAAAACAGTGTTTCACCAACTCACTCAATCAATACTACAATTTGACAAAATCACTTATTCTAGAATCACTTAATTTTTAAGCTGTAATTGAAAATGCAGAAAATAAAGGAACACAAGATTTGATGAGGCAGTTCCCCCAGTCGTCCTCGCGTTGGGGTACGTCTGCCCTCAATTCTACAATGAGAATTGAGATATGTATTGAATAGATATCACCTGTTTGGTAGAACAGTTATACACAAGAATCGATAGACAATTGATACAAACAATCTCAATGTTGCTGATAATTTCTACCACTTCTTGCCCCTTGATTCAAGATGAATCAAGTCCTCCAATTTGATGTGAATGACCTCCGATTGCAGCCACCTTATTGACAACTCTTCCGTTGATCAAACCTTCGGCACGGCTGATCTTAGACACACCCAAATTGAACCCGGAACGTCTTCAACCTTTCAACGCCCTAGCTACTAGATTGATCAACCTTCCGCTAATCAATCACCTTCGCACTCGCTTGATTGTTGAACCGACGATTCCGTAACAAAAGCCTTCAAAACCTGTAGTCTTGATAGGTAAAACCTCAAAGGTTTTCTCCCAAGAAACACCTGCACCAGCTTCCACTCGAACCGGATCTTCAATCACGCGTTCGAACCTTATCACCGTCGAGCAAACCACAAACCGCAGCAAAAAATTGATTATCTGTAATTTGAGGATTTGTGAGTTGATTGAACGATGAAGATGAAGAACACTGATGCACCTCTTTCACGTTTCTTGACCTGAACACTTTCTCACAATGCTTTCAAAAAATGTTCGTTGTTAAAATTGAAAAGACAGCTATTTATAGTAATATACAAAACAGACAGTTGACAGATCAATGAAACATAGCAGAATTTCTGTTTCTGCGCGCGAACGGTCGACCATAGGGTCGGCGTGCGCTGAGCCGTGTGACACTCAAACTGTCATGCGCCGAGTCAGCGGTCGACGCATGATCTTCATGCGCTGACCCGTGAGATTCTTAAACCTGCATGCGCCAAGTTAACGGTCGACGCATGACCTTCATGCGCTGACCCGTGTGAACTGAATGAAACTGTGTGCTGACGGTATGGTCGGCTCATGGTTCAAAAATCTGCAAAAACATAAATTTCTACAGCTTTTTGTGCATTACGTCATTGTAAAAATTGAATCATAAGTAGCGTGAATGATTTAAACGAAAGAAGGATATCTCTTAGCAAGTTGTCATCATCAAAAACCAGAGGCACGCTTGTGTTGGTAGATACTTTGCCTTCACAATTGTTAATAAGAAAAAAACCCTATCCTTCTAGATACAAGAGTAATTTTGAGCCCACCTATTTTTATTGTGGTATCAATGGCCATACCTTAATGCCTGTTATGTTAGAAACTTTAGTGTTGCAAAGGGGCATTATGTGTGGGTCAAGAAAGACACTAACTATGAAGGACCCTAGGCAAGTTGGGTACCTAATGAAACTTAATCTTGTTTTGTAGGTATGCTTGAAGACCTCCTCATATCAATGGTATCTTGATAGTGGGTGTTCAAGGCATATGACGGGTGACATTACCAAATTTTCACATCTTACGCTTAAGGCCAAAGGATTTGTAACCTATGGTGATAACAACAAAGGAAAGATCCTTGGCGTAGGCAGCATTGGTGCACCACCTTTTACAACCATAGAAGATGTACTCTATGTAGAAGGCCTAAAGCATAACCTACTTAGCATTAGTCATCTTTGTGACAAAGGTTTCAGAATCAACTTCACTAAAGATGAATGTTTGATAGAAAACGAAGTCACTTCTGAAGTAATTTTAAAAGGTAATAGAATTAACAATATTTTTATGATTTCCCTTGATAACATAACTTTGAAGGATAAGTGTCTTATGGTGAACAACAACGACTCTTGGTTATGGCACAAAAGATTTGCTCACATTCATATGGTTTATTTGAACAAATTAATCAAACATGACTTAGTTATTAGTCTTCCAAAGATCAAATTCATCAAAGATATATTGTGTGGCGCATGCCAAAAAGGGAAACAGACCAAATCAACTTTCATATCCAAGAATGTGGTGTCCACAACCAGGCCACTGCAATTGTTACACATGGATCTCTTCAGACCATCAAGAACAAAAAGTTTTGGAGAAAAGTGAAGCTTTCAAGGCATTCAAGAAGTATGCAAAACAAATTCAGAATGAGAAGTCACTTTCAATTGTCTCCATTATAAGTGACCATGGTGGAGAATTCCAGAACGCTTTATTTGAAGAATTCTGCAAGGAAAATGGAATCTCACACAATTTCTCTGCACCAAGAACTCCACAGCAAAATGGTATCGTAGAAAGAAAGAATCGGTCGTTGGTAGAACTTGCAAGAACAATGCTTAGTGATTTGAACCTTCCTAAATATTTTTTGGCAGATGTGGTAAGCACAACGTGTTTTGTAAGTAATCGTGTCAACATCAAACCAATTCTCAAGAAAACCCCCTTATGAACTTTTCAAAGGGAGAAAACCGAACATATCCTTATTTCACATATTTGGGTGTAAATGCTTTGTCTTGAACAATGACAAAGATAATCTCGGAGGATGATATTATTGTTGATGATGATGATGTAGTAGAAACCTCTCAAGAAAACACTCTCAAAGATATTGCAAGTGATCAACCAAAACAGCGGCAAGAGGATTCACAACAAAATGAAGTACACAATGATCTACCTAAAGAATGGAGAACTCATAGAGATCACCCAATCAATAAAGTCATTGGTGATATCAGTAAAGGTGTTACAACAAGATTAAACCTCAAGGATGCTTGTCTGAACATGACATTTGTTTTGCAAATTGAACCGGCCAAAATCGATGAAGCCTTAGGCGATGATCAATGGATAATAGCTATGCAAGAAGAACTAAACTAGTTTGAAAGAAATCAAGTTTGGAATCTTGTCCCTAGGCCGAACAACAAGCATATCATTGGAACAAGATGGGTCTTCAAGAACAAACTCGATGAAAATGGAATTATAGTTCGGAACAAAGCAAGATTGGTCGCCCAAGGATACAACCAAGAAGAAGGAATTGATTTTGACGAAACATTCGCTCCGGTTGCAAGCTTGCCGATATATTCACGAAGCCTTTGGCAAAGGAATCCTTCTTCAAAATTCGAAGAGAACTTGGAATTCTGGATGAAACTGACGTTGAATCATGAAAGAACTTCATCTATGGCGTTTTTCTCAAATTTCACTGCCTGTAATCGATTGCACCTCTGTGTCAATCGATTGCTCACTGTAATTTTTCTAAAATTTTGATTTTTTGAAGCAAGTAATCGATTGAACCCCTGTGTCAATCGATTGCACCCTGTAGCGTTTGTCTAATTTCGTTTCTGTTTTGTAGAGCAATCGATTGCACCACTGTGCCAATCGATTGCACCTACTGTAAAACTATTTTTTCTCTTTCTATTTAATAGATCCATGAATTCTTAAACTTTCCAACTGCACTATCATTATACTTTTGACCTACCTATGACTATCCTTTACTACTTAGTCCTATTCTCAAGACTTTGACCATTAATTCTCATATTCCCAAAGTCTTAATCATCAATACCTTCAACTACTCATATCCCACATTAAAGTTTATCTCTTCTCTCAACCATTATAAAACCCAACTTCTCATAACCTAACTTAACCATCTCTCCCAAAAACCAAAACTCGTCCATCACCTCTCCAGCAAACATTTCCAAACCAACAAACCTTTGACCCCAACATGGATCTGTCATAAATTATTATTATGTTACTTTATGTTTCTTTAAAGACATTTATGTTATTTGAATTCTGTACTTTCTATTTTCTTTGTATTCCTTCAAATTTGCACTTTGAATTTATGACAAAATTGGTATTTTATTTTCAAATTATTATCTATGTCTATTATCTATATATATTTTTTGCCTTTATCCATCTTTCCCTTCTTTTTGATAATGCCAAAAGGGGGAGAAGAATGTTACTCTTTTCTTGCTTGTTGTCTTTCCTTGATCCTTAAGGTACAAAAGGATATTTCAAACCTCAATACAAATTCAGCAATTTTCAACACTTCATATATTGAGGGGGAGAAAAAACTTGCCGGAAAGAACATTGCAACAAAAGAAGAATGCTTTGTCATCATCAAAAAGGGGGAGAATGTGAAATCATGATTCTCAGAGATCAATGTATGTTTTGATGAAGACAAATCACTTGACAAAGAAGGCAAATATGATCAACTATTTCAAGACATCAGAATCAGGACTAAGACTTGACATGAAGGATGTTTTCCTCAAAAGGTATAATGAGAATTTTCACCAAAGTGTTTAAGTCCTAATTGCTCAAATCATTAAAAAACTGACATTACTTTTCACACTAACACAAGCTTTTTAAAACATAATTTTTCTAAGTTTTTGAAAGTGCAATCGATTGCTCTAAGAGTGCAATCGATTGCATGATCAAAATTTTGACTCATTTTTGCTTCTGTTTCAATAAGCAATCGATTGCTGCTTTTTTGCAATCGATTGCATGCTTAAAAATTTCTCTATTTTCACTTCTGTTTTAGTGTGCAATCGAATGGTCTGAAAGGTGCAATTGATTGCTCTGTTGAAAATTTGAAATTTCAAGTGTTTTTGTGAAGGTGCAATCGATTTCTCACTAAACGTTTTTGAAAAATCATTCTGAAAAATTACATCTCTTCAAAAAATCTTCCATGAAATGTTTCCATTGAAACATGACAATTGTTCATCAATTTTTCTGGAGATTTGCATGTTTTTCTCAAGAGGTGTTTATGTAATATAAATACCTAAATCTTTCAAAATTCAAATAATCTTTTTCAATCTCTTTCAACTTCTTTCAATAAAAAACTCTTTAACATACTTTTCATTTTCCACATCTAAATCAGAAACACCTTTCACAAAGAATTTTCTGCATAAATTTCATATCCTTTGAAAGAAAATTCTTGAACAATAAGTCTTAGATACTTGTGGAAAATACCATTAAAAGAGAAGATCAATCTCAGCATTGACAAAACAACTGTATACATTGTTACAAATCATTACAAAAATCAGATTGTATTTATTTCCCCTTGTTGTTCGGGATTGTTAAAAGCAAGTGTGTGCATTGAAGAGGATTGTTCTCATTGCACTTAGTGTTCAGATCTTAAAGGTGTTTAAGAGCCTTTGATCTCCCTATAGGTTAAAAGAAAGTTGTACGCTGATCCTAACTATAGTGAAATATCTTTCGAGTCGAAAGGGGAGTGGAGTACTCTCGGAGTGTGAGGGGAACCATTATAAATTTCATGTGTCTCTTTTACTTTCTGCCTTTACCGCTTTCATAACTGTTGCACCCCAAATTTTGACCCCTTAGATCCTCATCATCATTTTAGGATCATATTCATTTGATTAACTAACCTTAACCCATTTCAAGTTTATCTTTGTCAAGATGCAGATAAATCAGGGTTCCGTACCGTCAAAATCGAGGCTTCGGTGGTTTGATCAATCAATGTGTTGGATTGATTCAACTATAAACAAGATCAAGGATACTACATGGGGTCATCTCTCATTACCATCTAGTGAAGATATTTAAATAGAGGCATCTGTTGCACCCCAAATTTTGACCCCTTTGATCCTCATCGTCATTGTAGGATCATATTTGCTTGATTAACTAACCTTAACCCATTTTTCAGTTATCTTTGTTAAGATGCAGATGAATTAGGGTTCCGTACCGTCAAAATCGAGATTTCGGCGGTCTGATCAATCAATGTTTTGGATTGATTCAACTTCAAATAAGTCTCCCCAGTGAAGTCGCCATTTCTGTTACGGTGAGAATCGTGATATCAATCTATTGATTAACTTGAATCTTTAATTCTTAAATTCACAACCGGTCTTTAATTTATCCAAAGGAAAGGTCTAAAGAAAGAAATAACCCTTTTCGCGATGTAACAACAACGCTAAGAGATTCGGGGATCGGGGGTTGGTTATGCATAGGGTAGGTATCTCACATCCTAAACATCTGTAGTACTCTACAGGAACCTTTTGTTTATTTGCATGCTAAGTTGGTAAAAGTTTGCTAAGGATTGGGATAGGGTAAAAGGTGTAGGATGAAACCTAAAGATAGTTTCTAAGTTTGCTCGCAAAGATGTTGCGTCCTTTGCCTACATATCCTAACTAGGATAGAATCAAAGCAATCGTAATTCACCTCACTAAGGTTGAAGAACACTTGATTATGATCAAGGTTCAAAGGGGAACAAACATATCCATGCTTGTGTAGAGTTTCACAAAACTCTCTAGATCTATGTTGAACTCTCAAGAAAGGGAAGTAAGTAATCATGTCCATGATTCTTACATAGAGTTAACCAAACTCTATCCTAAAGTTCTACGTTGTAGACCAATTGGTTCTATCCAGACCAAAAGGTGGGAGAAGGGGGAAGGTTGCTCGTCAAGATATTGCATCTTGTGTGTTGCACCCTAAAATTTGCTCAACCTATTTCACTTGGTTTATGTTTCAATTGCATTGTCATTTGCATACTAAGTCATGTACATAGTCTAATCATTTGCATAACATAGCATAACAAGGCATATAACAAGGGATCAAGTGCCATTTTCATCAGAAAGAGGCCCATCAAGGGGTTTTATTCAAGATCATGACCATCCAAGTAATCAAGAAATGAGTTGAAGCTTTGAGAAGTTTGAAGGTCAACCAGTGGATTTCTCTCCCAATCTGGGGGATATGTTGAAGATCATCAATGAGTGTGTGAGCCATGAAAGGTGTACAAAGATCATGGAAGACCTAGAGGGTCATTTTGAAGATGAGACAAATCATTAATACAAGTACCAGAGCTACAGTTGAATGCAGTCAACTAGGGTTTCATCTGGGTCAACCCTAGGTCAAATGGTTGATTGGAGGGCATCAAGGCCTACTTAGAGTATGTGGAATTCATGAATTGGTATGTGGATGCATGTGTGGTGTTGTGCCAAGGAGAAATCAAAAGGAATCAAGAAGAAGAGGAGTTACTAAATTAGGGTTTCAGTGTAAAATCCCCTAATTTAGGCCTAACTTCAAAGCAAGATAAGTCAAAATTCAAGTTTCAAATGAAGTCTTGGTCAACATGAAACTTGTAGAACATCTCAATAGCTTTAATTTTAGTACTAGAAGTATTCAATAATATTTGTAGAACTCAAGTTATGGTTCTTGCAAGTTATGGGTCCCCAGAGGATACTGAAATTTATCTGTGAACGTCACTTGACTTCCAAGCAACTTTTGCCCATCAAGGAGTTTTCAAATGGATTCTTGGCCAACATAATAGTTGTAGATATTGATATTAGCTTTAATTTGAGTACTAGAAGTCCTCAATAGGATTTGTAGAACTCAAGTTATGGTCTTGGCAATCTAGGGGTATTTTGGGAAAGTTGAATTACAGGTCATTTTTTGAGCATAGGTCAAAATCTCCATGTTCCACTTCTCAAATGAAAAATTGTTCAACATGGAATGTGCTTAAAATGATGTTTTTAGGTCAAATAATTCATCATGGTGTATTGATCGGCTTATTTCAAAAAAGTCACTTAAAATGGCCTAAAAAAAGGGAATAAGTCAAATAAAGTTTGGTGGAAAAAATCAAATTTTGGGTTAGAGGTCACAAACAAGCCATATGACATACCAATTTGATTGTAAAATACATTTTAAAGACAATGGCATTGCCACAATTTTGAATTGAGGGTTATTTCAAGGACTTGCTTTGTAAATGGGCTACTTGCATCATAAGGCACATATGCAAAACCACACTTCCAAGCAAATGCAAGACTCCTTTCCATCCATACACCTCCAATATCTCATTTGGAGAGAATTTCAAATCAGAACCAAGTGAATTGCAAGCCAAAAACATGAGATGGTATGTGCATAGCATAAGAAGAGATTTTCATGACATTAGAAGTTGATTTTCTCATTGGATCAATCTAGAACTTTCTAGGGTCTTCAAATACATTCTATAGGATCAATCTAGAACTTTCTAGGGTCTTCAAATACATTCTATAGGATCAATCTAGAACTTTATAGGGTCTTCAAATACATTCTATATATACTTGTGAAGAGGTTCAAAGCAAGAGTTGGTGATTCATTTGTGCAAAAACCATAGATTGACATTGGAGTTTGGAAGAGAAAAAGTGAGAGATCAAAGTTGGATTCAAGGCGTTTTCAAGAGTTATCAAGAATTTAATCTTCTCCAACAAACTTCAACAAAGGTTTTCCGCACTTTTTGGCAAGAAAAAACGAGCTCCAACTACTCCGTTTCGACGCTCCGAAGCCGGTATGTGAAATTCATTTTTTCTATGGTTTTAGGACGAATTAGATTAGATTATTCATGTGGTTAGGATCTGGAAAATGTATAGATGAAATTAGGATCAAGAAATTAAGGATTAGAGACTTTTTTGGATGAGTATGTTTTCTTGATGATGATATATCTCTTTGATCATGGAGTTTTGATGGAATCTAAGAGCATATTTGGAATCCTTGATTTTTTTCCTTCAAGTTTGACTAAAATTTTGTGCGAAACGGTTAAGAATCGATGGAGTTATGTTGCTCGGAAGTTACCGAAAAAATGTCACCGCCGGAACAGCTACAGTACCGCGTGAGTACTGTTCCCATCCCCACTCGCGAGGCCCACACGAACATGGCTTTGGAATTCTGTTGTTTGCACCCCTGGCCCAATGCACATTAACTTAGTTTAATTCATTTTCGTTCTTTTTTTTCTGTTTTAATAGCTGTTTGGATTAATTGCGTTAAAAATAGTAAAAATGATCGAGAAATTATGAAATGTTTTTATGTAGATCTTGATTGTATTAAGAGACTGTAGGAGTTAAGTTTTCATTTTTAGGATTTTATTTGAATTAGTTACGAATTTTCTTTTGTGCTAATATCCATTGTTATGCATAATCGATATTGCTGTTTGTTTAATTTTGTTCTCTTTGATGCTTTATGATTTTGAGCTGATTCTTTCGATATGATTTAGAGGACATACATAGGTTTCCCCTGGAATTTTCTTAGAATTTATAAAATTGATTAGATTTTGTTTTAGGCGTGTAGTTTAGAGCCTTCCCAAATAATGGTTTCCCATGACCAAATTTTATTTAGGAATTGTTTAGATGACCTAGAAATTGATTTAGGTCCTGATTCTGGAATTTTAGAATGTTCAAACATGCATGTTCACATAGGAATTTTATTAGAATTTTACAATTTAGTTTGCTATTTTTTTTGGGTTTTGCAAATGATTGTTGCTTTCGGTGTTCTCTCTTGAGTGCTTTGCCTTGTTTGGAGCGTTTGGTGGACTTGGAGCTTGAAGACTTTGGATTCCTTTTTAGAGGAGCTTCTGGACATGATGAAGATGCTTTGGCTAGAAGAGTGGGGCTTGGAGTGGAGCTTTCTTTCTCTTTTAAGTTTGTTTTAGGAGTTGGTAAAATTAGGCTTTTAGGGAGAGCTCTTGTAGAATTAGTTCATTTCTTCCATCAAACATAAAATGCATTGTTTGCTTCTATTCTATCCTATGATGCAAAGTCCTCTTAGGGAAGTTCCATATCTCCTTAGGAGGGAAGTGGGGAATACCCTAGAGAGTAGAACTTTTGAGGATACACTTCCACTTCGATGTTGGTTCTTGTTGAATTCCTTTGGTTTTCAGCAAGTATGCCAACATTGCAACTTGATCTTGATGACAAATCTCTTCTTGGAGTGTGCTTGCTAAAGCTTGGAGATGAAGATTGAAGAAGCTTGAAGATGGAATCTAGCTCAAAGATAAGACCTTTGCCGTCATTTCAACCTTGCTGTTCAGAGCGTGTTGTTGTTGTTTGTTGTTGCTGCTTGGGCTGCCTCCTCTGTATCTTTTGTTTTTCTCTGTATTGTCTGTTGGCTTGTGCTGCTTGCCCTTTAGGCTTGAAGTGAACTTGATTCACTTTGCCTGTTGCTTTCCTAGGTTCTAGGTTGAGTGGGACTCCCTTGCCTTGCTTGTTTTGCTGCATCTCATGCATACTTACTGTTTATTGTATTTTTGTTGTTTCTTTTCCGTTTATCCCCTAGGATCTCTTATTTCCTCTGTGCAGGAGGGAATTATGACAGACATTAGGTTGTAATCCATGCATGATAACATTAGGGTAGTTTTGATTCCCTTTCAAACCCTAGGATTTTTTAGACTTCTTTCTCTTCTATCTCAGAACAATTCAAAACACAGTAATAAGGATAATCGATGTCGTACGCTACGAGCCTTAAGCTATTTGAGAAAGATTGCTAGAGGGTCACTCTTTAGTAACCTGATTGCTTAGTGTGTTACCCTTAGGGTGACATACGACGTAGTCACCCTCAAATCATAGTCTCTAGTGCGTCAGAGATTGCAAACATCATAAAAGACAGTTCTTGCGTAAAAGACTGATAACAAACATCAAAGTGTCATTTTTGTCCGCTTGGACTCTTAATCAGGAAAAACCCTTTCATAAGGAGATAAAAACATTCAGACAAGCTTGTGTCTTCCGTAGCCCGAACTACGTTTGCTTTGATCTTTCATGCTGTGTGAAAGTACGTAGGCATAGGATGCGATATCCTAGCGAGCAACCTTCCCCTCCTTTCCCGTAGGTAGGCGAACTACATTGACTCTGATTTCTCGTTCCAGACGAGAATACGTAGGCATAAAGTGCGATACTTTACCGAGTCATTTTATTTTCTTTTAACCCCAGACCTATAGAATAGATAGCATAACAATCCGTACTAGAAAACAAGCGTGGATCCCGTCGAGTACGACGGACGTGAGGGGTGCTAATACCTTCCCCTCGCGTAACCGACTCCCGAATCCAGGATTTGGTTGTGATGACCATTCCTTTCCCGTCTTTGCGTGAGGTTTACTTCGAGCGTTTCCTTTCCCTCTGTTGGGATAAATAACGCACGGTGGCGACTCTTCTGTTCAGCCGGCGCCGATTTTCGTAGTAGCGACATTGTGCCTACGTATTCTCATTGTCCAATGAGAAATCAGAGCGGTCGTAGTTCGGGCACGAACTATAGAATAAGGATCTATTGGTTCTTTCCAGACCAAAAGAGGGAAGAAGGTTCTATCCAGACCTATGAGTGAAAATCCTATTGGTTCTATCCAGACCAAAAGGAGGGGAAGGTTCTATCCAGACCTATGAGTGAAAATCCCATTGGTTCCATCCAGACCAAAAGGAGGGGAAGGTTCTATCCAGACCTAAAAAAGTAATGAGCTATCTATGACCCAAGGGTCAATAGAGAGACTTTTCTTTGGAAGGAGAAATATGAGGCAGCATGGATGAGAACTAAAAAATTCCATCACTTGGGGAAGTAAACTTAACAAAGCAATAATCATTCAATCATGATGAATATAAGATATATGGTTACAACCAAGAACAAGCAAGCATATTACAATATCAAGCAATGATTTCAATCAAGATAAATGGCTACAACCAAAGCAAACATCAAGATGTTACAATATCAATGAGGGGATAAGTTCTTTCAAGACTTAATGAAAGGTAAAAACCAAAACATGTCTTAACAAAGACGGGGATATTTCTTAACAAAGATGTGGTATTCCTAGGGCTTACAAGATGACATGTGTATTTACAAACATCAGGCCTAATCAAATAATGTCACAACAAATGTAAGTGAGAGGTTCAAAACTTCATGGGAGAAAACTTTCAAGTTTTAATGATGATTAAACAAAAATGCTTACAAGCAAGAGTTTTAGTCAAACTCAAGTACACAAGGATGCCAACAAGCCAAAATCATAAATTTAAAATAAAACTCAAAAGAGAATGAAATTAAAGTTTTGAAATGAATAAATGAGAGATAGAAAGGTGAAAACCTTAAAAACAGTCATGGTAGCATGTGAAATGCAAGTAGAAAGTTCACATTTATGAGTTTTAGGTTTACCTCTTGAAGCAAGCTTAAGCAATAAGAAAACCAAAGATATTGAGAGCTCTTACAATGTCTTCAAATTCTCCTAGGTTGATGAATAAATGCTCCAAACAACCTCCAAGCAAGCTAGTGGACGAAATGCCTTGTAAATGAAGGAAAAACTCTAAAATCCAAAGATTTCAAAGACCAACTCACTCAAACCTTGTTACATAAGTGTGGAAGTGATTTGGATAGCTTCAATACATCATATTTGATGTGTTTGAAGTGTTTCTTGAGTTGGAAAAAGTTTGAAAATGGTTTTGGAAGGTGTTTTGCAAAAATAGATTTTGAGGGATTTTGGAGACTTAGTGAGATTTTGCAAGAATTTGGTGATTGTGTAAGGGAGAGAGCTCTAGATGGTTTCTAGAATGGAGCTGGTGTATTTGTGATGTAGAAAGTGAGTTCTATCTATAGTCAAAGGCCTTGGATCAAGGTATGGGCAAAAGTGAAGCAAATTGCAAATTTTAACCTTCCATCATGAAAATCTTTGAGTTTTCCAATGCAATCTTCATACTTGTCTTTAAGCCACTCTACTAAGATATTCTACATGACCTATATATTGTTTTCATCATGCTTGATAGTTTAGGAGGTGACTTTTTGAAGTAAAGTTGATGATTTGACAAGGGTAGCCACTTTTTTTCTCTTTCTTCACTATTCACTTTTGCAACTTGCATTAAATAATGATTTTCTTTGATCTTTGTGTCATTTTCGTGTGAATTGATATTAAAATGTTAATTATCAATTCAAACATCATAAATGAGGTTTAGCCTTTGATTAGCATCGATTTAGAGAGGTTTTGGAATAAAAAAACTCATGCTGACCTAGTTTTGCGAATGTGAGTTTTTGCCAACTTGTGGATCTTGGTTCTATCTAACCAGGAAGAGTTATGGAACCCACTTGTACTTTTTAAAAATCCCCAATTAGGTACTACAATATTTATGCTTGTTTTAGGAACTCATTCCCCTTGAAACTAGGTCAAAAACCCTTGTGTGGTTAAGGAGTTATGGCTTTGCCCTTTTCAAAACCTTAATTTCCCAACTTTTCGATTACTTATCAATTCTTGATCCAATGGTCACAAAAATTCATGAATATATGTGATATACCATTAGGAACATAATTGAATTCAATTTTGGGTCAAAACCATGTTGGTCAATGAGTTGACCTTTCAGTCAGACAAACCGATTGATTGAAGAACTCTGAATCGACTGTTGGTGTTCTGGGTATCTTGAAGCCTTGAAGCTTCTTGAGTAGACTTTACTAAGCCATAGGAATTTCATGGACCATGATCCCACAATTGGAACACTTTTTAAATCAAAAGTCAAACTACGGTTGACTTTTCCTGATCGAAAACCCTAATCGGGTATCCTGAACTGCACCATTCTCAATTCCTGGATGACAACCTGTTGCACCCCAAAATTTGACCAACATTTATTTACCCTACAAGAGTTGTATGATACTTTGAAGCTAGCCACGTATGTTATTCAAGTTTTCAAAGGTTGATATCTTTGTCAGAAAACTCAAGAGATCCTTAGAGGGATTGGTTGAAACCAAGGTTGTGTGTCTCATAGCTTGAGAGTTGTGGGAGCTCCTCAGATGATTCTGAGACTATGAGAATGGACTTGAAGCTTTGAGAAAGCTTATGAGATGTCTTGAAAGCCATCATGAAGCCTAGAGAGGTCATTGTACAAGGATTCAGAAGATTCAGCCATGAGTGGTGGAATTAGGGTTTGACTGGGTCAACCCTAGGTCAACTGATGATTTGGAGAGGGTTGAGACCTAATCCAAGAGCCATGTGATCATGGAATGATGCATTGAGATTCTATAAGGATTATTCCTAGACCAACTCATCATGATTGAGGAGTTTGAGAAGTTTCAAGCTAGGGTTTTTAAGGCTCGACAGTGTAAAATCCCCTAGTTTGATCCCTATCTTCAAGGCAGTTTAGCTCAAGATGTGATTGTCATCTCATCTTCCCCATAACATGAATGTTGTAGAGCTTGTTCTTAGCTTTAATTTTAGTACTAGAAGTCCTTGATAGGATTTTTAGAGCTCAAGTTATGGCTTTGACAAATTACAGGTCATCTGAGGTATGTGAATCTGGGTCCTTGAAAGTCACCCAACTTGCATCCAACTTTTGCCCTAGTAGGACGATTCCTATGAATTCTTGTTCAACATGAATGTTGTAGAGAATCTTCTTAGCTTTCTAGAGATTACTAGAAGTCCTTGATAGGATTTGTAGAACTCAACTTATGGCTTTGGCAAGTCAAGGGCATTTTGGTCATTTGGAGGTTATAGGTCATTTCAAGCATAAGGCCATATCTCCTATTTCCAAGCTTCAAAAGGAAAAATCTTCAACATCAAACTTGCTTATAATGATGTTTTAAGGCTAGTAGGGTGGTCATGAGATGTTGAAAAGGCTTGTATCAAAAAGTGATAAAAATGGCCTAAAATGGAGGCATAAGTTAAATAAGTTCAAATTGAAAATTGGAAATCACAAGTTATACATCCAAACCATGTCATATAATAGGTCATTTTGACTCCAAAAGACATTTTAAGAACAATGGTTCAGCCACAATTTTGATTTGAGGCCTAGATCTTAGGGCTGCTTTGGAAATGGCTTACTTGCATCTTAAGGCACCAAAGCAAAACTCAACAAAACTCAATGTACAAGTTAGTTATGCATTGTAACACATCATATATCTCATGTGGGGAGAATTTCAAGTCAGAATTGGTTATCACAAGAGGCTTGACATGAGATAGCATATGGTGAGAAGTGAAATCAAAATGTCATGACATGAGATTTCCAATTTCTCATGGAAAGGTTCTAGATGGTTCTAGATGATTCTAAACCACTCTATATAACATGTGTAACTTGCTCAGATGCAAGGTTGGTGAGAAAAGAGGTTTGAGAGAGAGAGAGAGTGCCATCTTGTTGCTTCCATTGCAAGTCAAGTTCCAATTATACATTCTTCTTCATTTCCATTCATTCTTTCTATACAAACACATTCCATTGATGATTCTGAAGGTGTGCACATTGATTTGAGAGCAAATCCATGGTGAATTGAAGAGTTGGTGATTGAACTTTCAAGGTAGCAAGTCAGAATCGAATTCTGAGATTGAAGCTTCCTCCATCAAATTTGTTGCAAACAGTAGCAAGATTAGCATACAAGGAAACTTTCTGAAGAGTTTCAAGGCTTGAAGTGAAGGATTTCACCATCTGTTGATCAAGATTAACCAGGTTTGCAAATTCTTCATTACACCATGTTTTATGCATAATTAGGTTAGTTTGTTAGTGTAGAAAGGTTAGAGACACATAGGTGATGGATTTTGGAGAGTTAGAGAGCAATTGGTGAAGGTTGAATGTTGGACACCATTTCTTTGATGATCAAGAACATGCTGGATATCGAGATATAATCTGAGTTCTATAGTGGAAATTAATCAGGGCAAGAGGGTGATCATTCTGAGCCAAGAAATTTCAAGAACCATGATAGTTGAGGTTTGAGCTTCTTTTTGATTCACGATCGGGTTTTAAGTTTGAGAGAGTTTCAATGAGTTCTGAGGCCATGGCTAGATTCCTGGTGAAATTTGGAGCAATCTAGGGTTTTTAATTGTTGCATTTGGTGAGGTATTAATAGAATCCGAGTTGAGGAAGATGAGTGTTTGAAGCTCTGCATTTTCATGGAGTCTTCAAGAACCCTAGCTGGAGGTTGAAGATGAGTTCCATGCCCTTAGATCAAGCAAGACTGGTTGACTATTTCTAAATCCAACGGACATGATTTGATTTCATTTGAGAGGGAATTCTGAGAAGCATGAAACGCAGGCGTTTCATTTAAGTTTGGTCATGGGCTTAAGTGGAATTTGATGTCCACACCCCCTTCACGAGGCCCATTAGATTTTGAACTGAATTCCATTGCTATTCCCACCACGTTTTTCTTAATTTCTTTCCCTTTTTTTTCTTTGATTTTCTGATTAATGAATGGGCCTGGCGCATTGCTTTCTGAACCCCCATTCTGGGCCCATGCGCGTATTGAACTGCATCTGGTTATTATCTGCACCTCATTTCATATTTTCATTTTTATTTTTTCTTCATTTTTTGTTAAACTTTGAAAATTCATAATAAATGGAAAAATAATTATTTTTTAATGGGAATTTTTGCTCCCATTTCATAATAATGTCTGGAAAATTATCAAATAAAAATATTTTCATTTCATGCATTTTTTATATTTTTTGTGTATTTTCTATTTTAATTGCTTTTATATTCTTTTATGTTGATACATGAATTTGTAGAATTTTGTTTAGGTAGTTCCCTTAGCATTTTTAGGCCATTCTTTTTAGGATAATTAGATTAGGGTTTAGCTTCCCCCTGGATTTATTCCATAATTTTGTGATGAATTTTAGGTTAGTTTTGATTAGGTGACATTAGGTTGTGTAGAATTAGGTTAATCCTTAACATAGGTCCACAATAACATTAGAATTTTGGGTTTCTAGGTCAAGATAGGTATTGGGACATATAAGGGTATTAAGGGTAGGTATGTAGGATCCCTTAGAAGTTATATTAGGTTTTAATGTAGTAGTATACTATTTTTAGATGATTTTTGTAGTTGATGATTGTTTGTGTTGCCCTTGTGGGCTTGTATTTGTGTTTGTTGTGCTTTGTGGGCTTGGAGAGCTTGGTATTGCTTGGAGTAGCCTTGAGGAGCATAGTAGGAGCATAGTAGGAGCATTGAGGAGCATTGAGGAGCTTGAGAGCTTGATCTTTTTTGTTTTGTTGATTGTTTTAGGGTTAGGGATTAGGAAGAGTTTAGACATAGTTAACTTCTTTCTTAAACATGGATGGTATCTTCCACCTCCATTCCTCCCTATGATTCAAAGTCCTTCCATGGTATACACCTCTCTCCTTTGGAGGGATAAGTGATGTACCTAGGGAGTAGAACTTTTGAGGGAACCATTCCTTTGATGTTGAACCCTTATAGGTCACCTTTGGTGGTCAATAAGCAGTTCAATATCCCCAGCTTATCCAGTTAAGTGATTTCCTCTGGTGTGATTATCTTGAGAGATGCTGAGCCTGAGTGTGAAGATGAAGACTTCAATGAAGAGTGTGGAAGAGGATGAATCCTTGAGTAATGCCACTCCAGCTGAATCTTGAAGAACAAAGGAAGTTTATACTTACTTTGATGCTTGGAGATCCTGAAGGAGCCAAGTTGATACTTGTGGTTGATAGTGAAGCCTGAAGGTGGCACTGATCAAGAAGCTGAAGCTTAAAGGAGAAGATAAGTTGAAACTTATGTTGAAGGGTTGAAACCTGAAAAAGCAAATTGATATTTGTCAAGAGTGATTGAAGTCTGAAGACTGAGTTGCTGTGAGAAGAGCTGAAGCTTGAGGGTGAGAGAGGAGTTGCTTTCTTGTCTTTTTCTTTGCTGTATTGACATGTTTTGTTTGACTTGCTTGATGCATTAGAATATGTCCATATCTAGAATAAGTAGAATCTAGGAGCATGATTGCATTATAGGTTGAGTTGCTCCCTCTGCTTGTATTGTTACTGTGTGGCTTTGCTTGCGGGTATTCGGTAGAGCTCAACTCCCTTGCCCATGTGGTTTGTTTGATGGCATTTTATTGTCTTTTTCTTCTGTATGATTGTAGTTTACTGTATTTTGCTTGATAGCATGTTGTTTATATTTCAGTATGATTGTTGTTATCCATTCTGGCTTGAGGTTGAGATGAGCTTGTGGAGGCTGAAGCCCCACACACATTTCCTCCCTCACTTGCATTGCATGCATTTTACTGTTAAGTTGATGCTTTGTCTGTTTTGGTGTATCATTGACATGATCCCTTAGGACTCTCATTTCCTTTGATAAGGAATTGATGATAGAATTTTAGGTTGAAACCTATGCATGACAACTTCTAGGAGTTCCCTGTTCAAACCTCAACCATAGGATGAATCCATGGCATGACAACAGTAGGACTTGATAGTCTCCCTCCTAGTTGGGCCTGTTCTCTTCTCATCTCAAAACAGTTTAAGATACAGTAATCATGAATGATTTCTTTCGTACGTTACGAGCCTTAAGCTACCTAAGAAAGGTTTGTGGGAGAGTTTCTTTTCCACAGTCTGGATGTTTAGTATGGTACCCTTTGGGTGACATGCGACGCATTCACTCTCAGGTCATAGTCTCTAGTGCGATTGAAATCGCAAACACAATAAAAAACACTTCTTTCGTAAAGACAGGAAATAAACCGTAGTTTCCCGAACTGCGTGAGCTCTGATCTCTCTTACCTGTTGAGAGTACGTAGGCACAATACTGATGTATTGGCGAGCTACCTTCCCCCATAACCCGTCGTAGGTCGAACTACGTTGACTCTGATTTCTCGTTCTCTGATGAGAATACGTAGGCATAAAGCGCGATGCTTTGCCGAGTCATTTTTCTTTTCTTTTAAGCCAGCTTTGATAGGTAGAATAAAACCAACTCGTCAAAGTAAACACAACAAGCGTGGATCCCGTCGAGTACGACGGACGTGAGGGGTGCTAATACCTTCCCCTTGCGTAACCGACTCCCGAACCCAGACAATGGTTGCGACGACCTTGTCTTACCCTTTTTCGTAAGGTTTCTCCGATCATTTCCTTTCCCGCTCTGAGGGATAAATAACGAAAGGTGGCGACTCTTCTGTTGTGCCGGCACCTTATTTTCGCGCAAGCGACAGCTGGCGACTCTGCTGGGGATCGAACCCAGAATCTCTGGTTCTCCGGTTCCCCATGCGAGTCAATCCTAACGCTTGTATGTTTACTTGTTGAGTTGTGTTTATTTATCGCATTTTACTTCTCGCACTTTACTTCCCGCATTTTATTTTCAGTATAATATGATTATCTGTGCTGTTGTGGGATGGGAGTTCTGATGAGTGAGAAGCCAGACCCAGGCTTGAGTGCACTATAGACTTGGAGTGGAAATTAGTGGGCGCGTGCTTGCTTTGCAGGCACTAGTGTCTCATGAAATCCACACTCAGACGAGGTTCATCCGGTTGGCTTCTCTTTCAACCCTTTGGGTTGAGACGGTTGTTGGTTTGGTGGATTGTCGACTCTGGGGACCGATCATTTGTGATTCAGCTGAGTGAGGCCGCTTCACGAGCTGGTGATGCCACACCTTCTGGGTATCGTATCACCCCTCTTGAATGTCTGTGACGCTGATGAACGCATAGGATGCCGAACTTGAGTCATTTTAGGTCCATACCTGTGAGCAGGGTTGGGTTTATTGCAGGAAACTGTGACCTTCAGACTACCTGGTTTTCTTGACAATGATTCAGTTTTGTTGGTACCGGGGTTTCTCAGTTGCAGATTTGTCTGTTCTTGATAGAGCAGGTTTTAATCAGAGGATCTTATCATCAGATGTGTTGTTTGTTCTTGATAGAGCATATTTTTGAGCGGGGTCTGAAGATCTCATCAGCAGATGTGTTGTTTGTTCTTGATAGAGCAGATTTTTGAGTGGGGTCTGAAGATCTCATCAGCATCTGTATGTTTGTTCTTGATAGAGCAGATTTTTGATTGGGGTCTGAAGACCTCATCAGCAGATATTTCTTGATCCTACGTCCGAGGTCCTTATTATCAGACATTTGTTCTTGACAGAGCAGAATTATGATCCTATGTATATGGCCCTATCAGATGGTTGTTCTTGACAGAGCAGATTTGTGGTCCGATACCAGGGTTTTCTTCTTATCAGATGCGGTGGTTGTTCTTGATAGAGCAAGATTATGGTTTTGTTGATGCAGAATCTCCACAGCACCAGTTGCCCTGACCTCTTATTGCATGATCGCATTTTGCATTAGTTTGCATACTCATTTGCATTTCATTAACGTGTGTATGTGTTGCAGGTACCATTTTCCCCGATCCAGGATTTCTTGCCTCCTATTGTATTGTTATGGGCTCTCTAAGGAAGACCGTGGCTTACAAGTTCCCGGCCCCCGATGTGGTTAAGTTGACTGGTTTGATAGCTCTAGCAGATGATTCTGTGAGGGATGAGTTCAGGAAATCTTACGGCAGGTTGCTCAGTTTGGTTCATAAGCCTTCTGTGTTCGAGTTGAATGGGTTGCACGCTCTGCTGCAGTTCTACGACCCTCCGCTGAGATGTTTCACTTTCCAGGACTTTGTTCTCGCACCTACACTAGAAGAATATGCTGATTTGTTAGGTGTGCCTATCAAGAGGCAGATGCCTTTTGTTCACATGGATGCTGAGCCTGATCTGGCTGGTTTAGCTCCTTCACTTCACCTGGACGCCTCCGAGTTAGTATTGACTAGTTGGAACAAGGTTCCTGGGTTCTCCTTGCAGTTTCTGGTAGGTAAAGCTCAGCAGTGTGCCAAGGACGGATGTTGGGTCGCGTTCAATGCCATCCTCGCTCTGTGCATATATGGCATCATCCTGTTCCCTAATATGCCCGATTTTGTAGACTTTGACGCGTTTCACATCTTTGCTTCAGGGAATCCAGTCCCTACCTTGACAGGAGATGTCAATCATTCAGTCCACTACAAAAACGAGAACAGGAGGGGGAAGAATGTCTCGTGCTGCGTACCCCTGCTGTACAAATGGCTTGATAGTCATCTGCCCAAGAAGGGTCCTTTTGTCTTGTCTGCAGCCACAGCTGAGTGGCCTGAGCGTCTGATGAGTTTATCTGCAGAGGATATTGACTGGTTTGACAGAGATAGGTTGGGTACTGAGGTGATCTTCAGTTGCAGCGGGTTTCCAAATGTGCCTTTGATAGGTAGGAAGGGCTGTATAAACTACAATCCATCATTGTTGGTTCGACAGTTCGCGTATGCTTTGAGAACTCCGCCGAAGGATGAAGAGGTACAGGAATCTCTGTACCTCACTAGTCTTCTAGAGGGGGATCTGTTGTCCAAGCTTCAGCGCGCCTGGAACGGTATCAGTAAATGAGGAAAGCCAATGCTGGGAAAAGCAACAATCAAGCCTACCCTTCGTATTTGAATTGGATCAGAGCCAGGGCCGATGCTATAGGGATGTCGTTTCCTCATGCCAAGCCAGAGAGCCCTCCAATGATCGAAGAGCCTACTACTATGCCCATTCATCAGCATAATCAGGTGTTAGCTGAGCGGGATGAATTGAAGCGGGCAAACGAAGAACTGGAGAATGAATTATCTCAGCTCCGAAGCGAGAGGAACGAAGCCGTTCATTCTTTCAAAAGGCAGACAGAGTTGGTGAACCAGCTGGGTACAGACCTGACTAAGCAGATAGCCGAGCGTGAACGCATGGGTCGAGACTTTAAAGTTGTCAGCGACGTACTGGCTACGAAGAAGCAGCACTTGGACGAGGCATATCGGAGGATATCCAAGTTCAACCAGCACTGGAAGGCTTCCCTGGCCACCAGGAAAGAGCGAGAAGATAAGCTGATGCTGCAGATCTCCAAGCTGGAAGCCCAGGCGAAGGACAGTGAAAAGAGGTTTGATGAAGAAACCGCCCGCAGATACGCCGCCGAAGGCCAGCTCAACAAAGCTCTCGCTAACCTAAAGGAGCGCAAGCTGACGTTTGAGTCCAAGAAGCAGAAATTAGAAGATTGCTTTGGCGAAGGAGCATGGGAAAGTTCGATCGAAGGACTTCAGTATACCATTGTGCAGAGGGAATTACTCGTCGAGGGGTTACTCGCTCTGCCAGATCATCCAGAGACGAAGGAGTTGTTAGAAGAGTATCGCGCCCGTGGCCGTACTTGACTATTTGTATTCCTTTTGTTTTGATCATTGTTGTATGCTGACCATCACCAGGCTTGTTTGTACTCGCTGATGCTATGTACTGCCTTGATAGGCTTTCTTTATATATGAGATTGTTGTTTCCCTGATTGGACTCGGACTTCTTATTATTATTATTATCAGCACTGGCACTCAGGCACTAGGATCGGGGGAAATCTCCCAAACACACAGACACACGCATGCATTTGCATGAAGCATTTGCATGACGAGCATTTTGTTGTTTTTCCTAACCCTTTAGTGTTTACAGGTTTTTCAGGTTTATAGGTTGTCCCAGGCTGTTTCCGGTGGTTCCAGGATTGATCAGAGACTAATTCACCGTTATCCGACTAGAGCTAATCAGACCAGAATCATGGACCAAGTGCAAACTGATGTTCAGGAGCTCCGCGAAAGGATGGACCGCTTCATGGAGCTCATGCAGGTGGTCGCCAATGGCCAGGATCAGCTCAGAACTTTGGTTCAGCCTTTGATCTCCAGGGTTGATAGCAACGGCGTGCTCCACGGTGGGACCGTGCCTACTCCTCCACCAGTTGAAACTCCGCAGAACGCTGTCCCCGTGGCCGGGGGCAACGACAGTGCTCATGGTAACGTGATGGCCAACATCGTACTCAATACGGCGGGCGTCAGTAATGGGAGTCTGGGAGCTAATGTCAATATCGGGCCGGGAAACGGCAATGCTGGCGTCGGGAATCTGTTTGTGCCTCAGCCATGGCTTGAGGATCACCAAGATGATGTATTCTCTCAGAAGGGTGCTGAAGGAGAGCTGAATGCTGAAACATGGCTTAGATTCAAAGCACTTGAAGATAAAATGAGAGATATTGAGAATCAGAATACTTTGGGCGTTGATATGTCCAAGCTGGGATTAATTGCTGATTTCAAGGTACCTCCTAAGTTCAGGGTGCCTGACTTTGAGAAATATAAGGGCACCACTTGCCCTCGTGTCCACCTGAGGTCGTACTTCAGGAAGATGTCTGCTTATTCCGAAGATGAGAAGTTGCTGATGCACTTCTTCCAAGACAGCCTTTCCGGACCATCCCTCGAGTGGTACATGGGTCTGGAGCCCACTAGCGTGCGCACCTGGAAGGATCTCGCTGAAGCGTTTGTGCACCATTACCAGTACAATAGTGACTTGGCCCCGAACCGAGTTCAGCTGCAGAACCTATCGCAGAGGAATAATGAAGGATTTAAGGAGTACGCCCAGCGGTGGCGTGAGTTGGCAGCCCGGGTTCAGCCGCCGATGGTTGAACGCGAGCTCGTGCAGATGTTTGTAGCTACCCTCCCAGGGGTTTACTATGAAAAGTTAGTCAGCGGTATGTCTGGGACGTTCTCAGCTCTCATTATCATGGGCGAGCACGTCGAGAATGGAATCAAGATCGGGAAAATTCAAGGTGAGTCATCCTCAGCTGGAGGAGGAGGAAAGAAACCTTATGCGGGTAAAAGGCGAGAAGGAGAAGCGAGCGCTGTGACCAACGCTCGAAGAAAAGGCAAAGGCCCTCAGCAGCAGATAGCCAGTATAAATATCCCAGCGGCTCCGCAGCAGCAGCAGCAACCGAATCAACAGGGATATAGAAAGTACCAGAATCAGGCATCTTTGACAAACCGTCACATTGAGGCACCGCCCATGTCGTACGCGCAACTCTTGCTGACTTTGCTTCAGCTCCAGTTGGTCCAGAAGAGGACGATGGCTCCCTTGACAGGGGCACCTCCACCAGGGTACGACGCAAATGCCACTTGCGATTTCCACTCAGGGGCACCAGGCCACACAATCGAGAACTGCAAAGCCTTTAAGCATAAGGTGCAGGACCTGGTAGATGCCAAGATCATTAACTTCTCCAATAATGTGCCCAATGTCACGAAGAATCCTATGCCGAATCATAGGGGAGGCAGAGTGAACGCCATTATCGAAGAAGAGAGTGCAGATCTGTTGACTGATGTCAGAGACCTAAAGACGCCGCTTAGCTTCGTCAAAGCTAAGTTGTTGAAAAAAGGGTTCTTTCTAGGGTGCGGAGAATTATGTATGGACTGTGCTACACATTCTGATGGATGTGAGCAGTTGGTAGAAGGAATTCAAAGTCTGATGACTGAGGGGATTATGCAGTTTAGCCGGAGGGCTGAAAGTGGATCAGGAGAGGTAGTGCTGAAGCAGGCCGATGAAGTCGCCACCATCACCATCCCTCGCCGGCCAATAACCATTTCTGCACCCAGACCGCCTATAATTACTATCACCAAAGCTGGGCCGATACCCTTCGAGAGCACTAACGTCGTCCCGTGGCATTATGGGGCTGAAGTCTATTGCAACGGACAGAGGTTGGAGCTAGAGCCGTATGGGTTGACTGTGGAGAATCTTGCAGGAATCAGTGGTATTACTCGCAGCGAAAGAGTATTTGCACCGCCAGAGGTCGTGGCAGATAAAGCAGTCAAGGCTAATGCGACCGATAAAGGGAAAAGCAAAGTCGTCGAAGAAGTCCCGTGTGGGGTGTTGCACCCCAAAATTTGACCAATATTTATTTACCCATCAAGAGTTGTATGAGACTTTGAAGCTAGCCAATAAAGTTGTTCAAGTGATCAAAGGTTGATATCTTTGTCAGAGAACTCAAGAGATCCTCAGAGAGATTGGTTGAAACCAAGGCAGTGTGTCTCATAACTTGAGAGTTGTGGGAGTTCCTCGGATGATTCTGAGACTATGAGGATAGACTTGAAGCTTTGAGAAAGCTTGTGAGATGTCTTGAAAGCCATCATGAAGCCTAAAGAGGTCATTGTACAAGAATTCAGAAGATTCAGCCATGAGTGGTGGAATTAGGGTTTGACTGGGTCAACCCTAGGTCAACTGATGATTTGGAGAGGGTTGAGACCCAATCCAAGAGCCATGTGATCATGGAATGATGCATTTAGATTCTATAAGGATGATTCCTAGACCAACTCATCATGATTGAGGAGTTTGAGAAGTTTTAAGCTAGGGTTTCTAAGGATTGACAGTGTAAAATCCCCTAGTTTAATCCCTATCTTCCAGGCAGTTTAGCTCAAGATGTGATTATCATCTCATCTTCCCCATAACATGAATGTTGTATAGCTTGTTCTTAGCTTTAATTTGAGTACAAGAAGTCCTTTATAGGATTTGTAGAGCTCAAGTTATGGTTTTGACAAATTACAGGTCATCTGAGGTATGTGAATCTGGGTCCTTGAAAGTCACCCAACTTGCATCCAACTTTTGCCCTAGTAGGATGATTCCTATGGATTATTTGTCAACATGAATGTTGAATAGCATATTCTTAGCTTTCTAGAGAGTACTAGAAGTCCTTGATAGGATTTGTAGAACTCAACTTATGGCTTTGGCAAGTCAAGGGCATTTTGGTCATTTGGAGGTTATAGGTCATTTCAAGCATAAGGCCACATCTCCTATTTCTAAGCTTCAAATGGAAAAATCTTCAACATCAAACTTTCTTAGAATGATGTTTTAAGGCTATTAAGGAGGTCATGAGATGTTGAAAAGGCTCATATCAAAAAGTGATAAAAATGGCCTAAAATGGAGGCATAAGTTAATTAAGGTGAAATTGAAAATTGGAAATCACAAGCTATAAATCCAAACCATGTCATGTAATAGGTCATTTTGACTCCAAATGACATTCTAAGAACAATGGTTCAGCCACAATTTTGATTTGAGGCTTGGATCATAGGGCTGCTTTGGAATTGGATTACTTGCATATTAAGGTACCAAACCAAAACTCAAAAGAACTCAATAAGCAAGGTGGTTATGCATTGCAACTCATCTTAAATCTCATGTGGGGATAAATTCAAGTCATAATCAAGGGTTATGAGAAGCTTGGCATGAGATAGCATGTAAGGAGAATTGGATTCAAAATGTCATGACATGAAAAGTTCAATTTCTCATTGGATGATCCTAGAGGGTTCTAGATGATTCTAAACCACTCTATATAACAAGTGTAACTTGCTCAGATGCAAGGTTGGTGTGAATTGGTGTAGAGAAGAGAGAGTGAGATCCAAATTCTTCCATTGCAAGTCAAGTGCAATTTCTTCATTCTTCTTCATTTCCATCCTTTTTTTCTTCACAAACACTTTCCATAGATCCCTCTGAGTGTGTGCATACTGAATTGAAGTGCCATTGATGGAAGATTGAAGGTTTGGCCATTGGATTTGCAAGAAGCAACTCATCATCGAATCTTGAAGTGCAAGCTTTCTCCCTCAGATTTTTTGCAAACAGAAGTCTTATCTTCATCCAAGGATCATTTCTGAAGAGTTTCAAGCCTTGAAGTGAAGGATTTCATCATCTGCCATACCAAGAAACCAGGTTTGCAAAATCTCTTTCACCTTATTATTTAGGCATGGTTAGGTTGAATTATTAGTGTATAATGGCTAGAGACCAATAGGTGATCAATTCTAGAGACTTAGAGAGTAATTGGTGAAGGTTGAATGTGTGACACCATTACTTTGATGGGCAAGAACTCGTGGCATGGTGAGAAAGAATGAGTGTTTGATAGCTTGTTTTAACCAGTGGAGTGAGGTGAACGTTTTAATGCAAAGAAATCTAAGGTTGGTTGAAGTTGAGGATTGATCATATGTTGAGGTGCACCATCGGGTTTTATGATAGAGGTCCTTTCAGTTTAATCCAAGGCCATGATCGTGTTCAGCATGAAAAAACTGAGCAATTTTGTGTTTTACATTTTTGATTTTGATAAAGAAATGAAGGAGCACGAGTTGGTGGAAGATGGTGGTATGAAATCTGTTTTCATGGAGTTTCATGGCAAACCCTAGGTTGGAGGAAGAAGACGAAGTCTCAGCCGTGAGATGCATGCGTTGACTCTTGACTCAAGAGCTAATCCAACAGCCCATGTTTAATCTCGTTTTGGAGGGAATCAGAGAAAGCTGAAACGCACCGTTTCATTAAACGGTGGTTCTGGGCTTAAGTGATCATGACTATCCACACCCCACGCGTGAGGCCCAGTGGATTTTGAACTGATTTTCTTTTCTATTCGCACATAATCTTTTTCTTTTTTCTTTGTTATTTTCATTGGTTTTTCTGATTAATAAATTGGGCCCAGCGTGTATGCTATTTGAACCCCCAGTCTGGGCCCAAGCGTGAAATGAACTGTGTTTTGTTACTGATTGCACCCCATTTTCATATTTTGATTTTATTTTTTCTCCATTTTCTTTCCAACTTTGAAAATTCATAATAAATGGAAAAATAATGTTTTTTTAATGGGAGTTTTTTCTACTACTTCATATTTTTGTCAAGAAAAATATAAAATGAAAATATTTTCCTTTCATGCATTTTTAGTATTTTTTGTGCATTTTCTACTTTTATTGCATTTTATTTCTTTTATGTTGATATATGAATTTGTAGAATTTTGTTTAGGTAGTTCCCTTAACATTTTTAGGTCATTCTTTTTAGGATAATTAGATATATGTTTTAGCTTCCCCTTGGAGTTATTCCATAATTTTGTGATGATTTTTAGGTTAGTTTTGATTTGATGACATTAGGTTGTGTAGAATTAGGTCAAACTTCAACGTAGATCCATAATAACTTTAGATTTTGGGTTTTTTAGGACAAATTAGACTATGGGACATATATGGGTATTAAGGGTAGGTATGTAGGATCCCTTAGAAATTATATTAGGATTTAATATAGTAGTATACTATTTTTAGATGATTTTTGTATTGGTTGATTGTTTGTGTTGCCTTTAGGGCATTGTTGCTTTAGTTGCTTTGCTTTGTGGGCTTGGAGAGCTTGATCTTGTTCTAAGGAGCATTGAGGAGCATAGTAGAAGACTTGAAGATGGATTGAGGAGCTTGAGAGCTTGATCTTATTTCCTTGTTGATTGTTTTAGGGTTAGGGATTAGGAAGAGTGTAGACTTAGATAACTCCTTTCTTAAACATGGATGGTATTTGTCACCTCCATTCCTCCCTATGATTCTAAGTCCTTCCATGGTATACACCTCTCTCCTTTGGAGGGATAAGTGAGGTACCTAGGAAGTAGAACTTCTGAGGGAACCATTCCTTTGATGTTGAACCCTTATAGGTCACCTTTGGTGGTCAGTAAGCAGTTCAATATCCCCAGCTCATCCAGTAAGTGATTTCATCTGGTTTGAGTATCTTGAGAGATGTTGAGCTTGAGTTTGAAGACTGAAGACTTCATTGAAGAGTGTTGAAGAGGATGAATCCTTGAGTATTGCCATTCCAGCTGAAGCTTGAAGAGCAACAAGAGCAAGTTGATACTTGTAGACCCCTGAAGATTAGATGAAGCCTGAAGGTGGAGCTGATCAAGAAGCTGAAGCTTAAGGGAGAAGATAAGTTGAAACTTATGTTGAAGGGTTGAAGCCTGGAAAAGCAAATTGATATTTGTCAAGAGTGATTGAAGTCTGAAGACTGAGTTGCTGTTGGAAAAGCTGAAGCTTGAGGTTGAGAGAGGAGTTTATCTGCTTTCTTCTGTTTTCTTTTCTGTATTGCTGTGTTTTGTTTGACTTGCTTGATGCATTAGAATAAGTTCATATCTAGAATAGGTAGAATCTAGGAGCATGATTGCACTAGAGGTTGAGTTACTCCCTCTGCTTGTATTGTTACTGTGTGGCTTTGCTTGCGGGTATTCGGTAGAGCCCAGCTCCCTTGCCCCTGTGGTTTGTTTGCCTTATGGTATTTTATTTCATTTTCTTCTGTATGATTGCAGTTTACTGTTATTGCTTGATAGCATGTTGTTTATATTTCAGTATGATTACTGTTATCCATTCTGGCTTGAGGTTGAGATGAGCTTGTGGAGGCTGAAGCCCCACACACATTTCCTCCCTCACTTGCATTGCATGCATTTTACTGTTAAGCTGATGCTTTGTCTATTTTGGTGTATCATTGACATGATCCCTTAGGACTCTCATTTCCTTTGATAAGGAATTGATGATAGAATTTTAGGTTGAAACCTATGCATGACAACTTCTAGGAGTTCCCTGTTCAAACCTTGACCATAGGATGAATCCATGGCATGACAACAGTAGGACTTGATAGTCTCCCTCCTAGTTGGGCCTGTTCTCTTCTCATCTCAAAACAGTTTAAGATACAGTAATCATGAATGATTTCTTTCGTACGTTACGAGCCTTAAGCTATCTGAGAAAGGATTGTGGGAGAGCTTCTTTTCCACAGTCTGGATGTTTAGTATGGTACCCTTTGGGTGACATGCGACGCATTCACTCTCAGGTCATAGTCTCTAGTGCGATTGAAATCGCAAACACAATAAAAAACACTTCTTTCGTAAAAGACAGGAAATAAACCGTAGTTTCCCGAACTACGTGAGCTCTGATCTCTCATACCTGTTGAGAGTACGTAGGCACAAGATGGTAATGTCTTGGCGAGCTACCTTCCCCCATAACCCGTCGTAGGGCGAACTACGTTGACTCTGATTTTTCATTCTCTGATGAGAATACGTAGGCATAAAGTGCGACACTTTGCCGAGTCATTTTTCTTTTCTTTTTAAGCCAGCCTTGATAGGTAGATAGAATAAAACCAACCCGTCCAAGTAAACACAACAAGCGAGGATCCCGTCGAGTACGACGGACGTGAGGGGTGCTAATACCTTCCCCTTGCGTAACCGACTTCCGAATCCAGACAACGGTTGCGACGACCTTGTCTTACCCTTTTTCGTCAGGTTTTTCCGATCGTTTCCTTTCCCGTTCTGAGGGATAAATAACGAAAGGTGGCGACTCTTCTGTTGTGCCGGCACCTTATTTTCGCGCCAGCGACAGCTGGCGACTCTGCTGGGGACTCCAACGGTTCCCTACGAGTCAATCCTAACGCTTGTATGTTTACTTGTTGGGGTGCGTTTATTTATCGCATTTTACTTCTCGCACTTTATTTCCCGCATTTTATTTTCAGTATAATATGATTATCTGTGCTGTTGTGGGATGGGAGTTCTGATGAGTGAGAAGCCAGACCCAGGCTTGAGTGCACTATAGACTTAGAGTGGAAATTAGTGGGCGCGTGCTTGCTTTGCAGGCACTAGTGTCTCATGAAATCCACGCTCAGACGAGGTTCATCCGGTTGGCTTCTCTTTCAACCCTTTGGGTTGAGACGGTTGCTGGTTTGGTGGATTGTCGACTCTGGGGACCGATCATTTGTGATTCAGCCGAGTGAGGCCGCTTCATGAGCTGGTGATGCCACACCTTCTGGGTATCGTATCACCCCTCTTGAAAGTCTGTGACGCTGATGAACGCATAGGATGTTGTACCTTGAGTCAGTTTAGGTCCATACCTGTGAGTGGGGTTGGGTTTATTGCAGGAAACTTTGACCTTCAGACTACCTGGTTTTCTTGACAGTGAATCAGTTTTGTTGGTACCAGGGTTTCTCAGTTGCAGATTTGTCTGTTCTTGATAGAGCAGGTTTTGATCAGAGGATCTTATCATCAGGAGTATGGCTGTTCTTGATAGAGCAGAGTATTGTCATCAGTTGTTTGTTCTTGATAGAGCATGTTTTTGGGGTCTGAAGATCTCATCAGCAGATGTTGTTTGTTCTTGATAGAGCAGATTTTTTTGGGTCTAAAGATCTCATCAGCAGATGTTGTTTGTTCTTGATATAGCAGATTTTTGAGTGGGGTCTGAAGATCTCATCAGTAGTTGTATGTTTGTTCCTGATGGAGCAGATTTTTGATTTGGGGTCTGAAGACCTCATCAGCAGATATTTCTTGATCATACATCAGAGGTCCTTATTAGCAGACACTTGTTCTTGACAGAGCAGAATTATGATCCTGTGTATATGGTCATACCAGATGGTTGTTCTTGGCAGATCAGATTTGTGGTCCTACACCGGGGTTTTCTTTTTATCAGTGGTCGTGATTTTGTTGATACAGAATCTCCGCAGCACCGGCTACCCGAATCTCTTATTGCATGATTGCATTTTGCATTAGTTTGCATATTTATTTGCATTTCATTAACGTGTGTCTGTGTTGCAGGTACCGTTTTCCCCGATCCAGGATTTCTTGCCTCCTATTGTATTGTTATGGGCTCTCTGAGGAAAACCGTGGCTTACAAGTTCCCTACCCCTGATGTGGTTAAGCTGACTGGTTTGATAGCTCTAGCAGATGATTCTGTGAAGGATGAGTTCAGAAAATCTTACGGCAGGTTGCTCAGTTTGGTTCACAAGCCTTCTGTGTTCGAGTTGAATGGGTTGCACGCTCTGCTGCAGTTCTACGACCCTCCGCTGAGATGTTTCACTTTTCAGGACTTTGTTCCCGCGCCTACGCTGGAAGAGTATGCCGATTTGCTAGGTGTGCCTATCAAGAGGCAGATGCCTTTTGTTCACATGGATGCTGAGCCTGATATGGCTGGTTTAGCTCCTTCACTTTACTTGGACGCCTCCGAGTTAGTATTGACAAGTTGGAACAAGGTTCCTGGGTTCTCCTTGCAGTTTCTAGTGGGTAAGGCTCAGCAGTGTGCCAAGGACGGATGTTGGGTCGCGTTCAATGCCATCCTCGCTCTATGGATATATGGAATCATCCTGTTCCCCAACATGCCCGATTTTGTAGACTTTGACGCGTTTCACATCTTTGCTGCAGGGAATCCAGTCCCTACCTTGATAGGAGATGTCTATCATTCAGTCCACTACAAGAACGAGAACAGGAGGGGGAAGAACGTCTCATGCTGCGTACCCTTGCTGTACAAATGGCTTGATAGCCATCTGCCCAAGAGGGGTCCTTTTGTCTTGTCTGCGGCCACAGCTGAATGGCCTGAGCGTCTGATGAGTTTATCTGCAGAGGATATTGACTGGTTCGACAGAGATAGGTTGGGTACTGAGGTGATATTCAGTTGCAGCGGGTTTCCAAATGTGCCTTTGATAGGTAGGAAGGGCTGTATAAACTACAATTCGTCGTTGCTGGTTCGACAGTTCGCATATGCTTTGAGAACTCCGCCGAAGGATGAAGAGGTACAGGAATCTCTGTACCTCACTGGTACTCTAGAGGGGGATCTGTTGTCCAAGCTTCAGCGCGCGTGGAATGGTATCAGTAAGCAAGGAAAGCCATTGCTGGGAAAAAGCAACAGTCAAGCCTACCCTCCGTATTTGACTTGGATCAGAGCCAGAGTAGATGCTATAGGGATGCCGTTTCCTCATGCCAAGCCAGAAAGTCCTCCAATGATCGAAGAGCCTACTACTGTGCCCATTCAACAGCATAACCAGGTATTAGCTGAGCGGGATGAATTGAAGCGGGCGAACAATGAACTGGAGAAGGAATTAGCTCAGCTCCGAAGCGAGAGGAACGAAGCCGTTCATTCTTTCAAAAGGCAAACAGAGTTGGTGAACCAGCTAGGTACAGACCTGACAAAGCAGATGGCCGAGCGTGAACGCATGGGTCGAGACTTTAAAGCTGTCAACGACGTACTAGCTACGAAGAAGCAGCACTTGGACGAAGCATATCGGAGGATATCCAAGTTCAACCAGCATTGGAAGGCTTCCCTGGCCACCAGGAAAGAGCGGGAGGATAAGCTGATGCTGCAGATCTCCAAGATAGAAGCCGAGGTGAAGGACAGTGAAAAGAGGTTTGATGAAGAAACCGCCCGCAGATACGCCACCGAAGGCCAGTTCAACAAAGCTCTCGCTAACCTGAAGGAGCGCAAGCTGACGTTTGAGTCCAAGAAGCGGAAATTAGAAGATTGCTTCGGCGAAGGAGCATGGGAAAGTTTAGTTGAGGGACTTCAGTATACCGTTGTGCAGAGGGAATTGCTCGTCGAGGGGTTGCTCACTCTTCCAGATCATCCAGAGACGAAGGAGTTGTTAGAAGAGTATCGTGCCCGTGGCCGTACTTGACTATTTGTATTCCTTTTGTTTTGATCGTTGTTGTATGCTTACCATCACCAGGCTTGTTGGCTGAGGTCACGCTGTTGTACTTGCTGATGCTATGTACTGCCTTGATAGGCTTTCTTTATATATGAGATTGTTGTTTCCATGATTAGGCTCGGACTTCTTCTTCTTATTATTATCAGCACTGGAACTCAGGCACTAGGATCGGGGGAAATCTCCCAAACACACAGACACACGCATGCATCTGCATGAAGCATTTGCATGGCGAGTATTTTGTTGTTTTTCCTAACCTTTAGTGTTTACAGGTTTTTTCAAGTTTACAGGTCCCAAGCTGCTTCCGGTGGTTCCAGGATTGATCAAAGACTAATTCACCGTTATCCGACTAGAGCTAATCAGACCAGGATCATGGATCAAGTGCAAACAGACGTTCAGGAGCTCCGCGAGAGGATGGATCGCTTTATGGAACTTATGCAAGTGGTCGTCGATGGTCAAGACCAGCTCAGGACTTTGGTTCAGCCTTTGATCTCCAGGGTTGATAGCAATGGCATACTCCATGGCGGGGCTGTGCCTACTCCTCCACCAGTTGATACTCCGCAGAATGGTGTCCCCGTGGCCGGGGGCAACGGCAGTGCTAATGGCAATGTGATGGCCAACATCGGACTTAATACGGCAGGCGTCGGTAATGGGAGTCTGGGAGCTAATGTCAATATCGGGTCGGGCAACGGCAACGCAGGCGTCGGGAATCTGTTGGTGCCTCAACCATGGCTTGAGGATCATCAGGATGATGTGTTTTCTCAAAGAGGCGCTGAAGGGGAGCTGAATGCTGAAGCGCGGCTCAGATTCAAGGCACTGTAAGATAAAATGAGAGATATCGAGAATCAGAATACTTTGGGCGTTGATATGTCCAAGCTGGGGTTAATTGCTGATTTCAAGGTACCTCCTAAGTTCAGGGTGCCTGACTTTGAGAAATATAAGGGCACCATCTGCCCTCGTGTCCACCTGAGATTGTACTACAGGAAGATGTCTGCCTATTCAGAAGATGAGAAGTTGCTGATGCACTTCTTCCAAGACAGCCTTTCCGGGCCATCCCTCGAGTGGTACATGGGTTTGGAGCCCACTAGCGTGCGCACATGGAAGGATCTCGCTGAAGCGTTCGTCCACCATTACCAGTACAATAGCGACTTGGCCCTGAACCGAGTTCAGCTCCAGAACCTGTCGCAGCGAAATAATGAAGGATTTAAGGAGTACGCCCAGCGGTGGCGTGAGTTGGCCGCTCGGGTTCAGCCGCCGATGGTTGAACGCGAGCTCGTGCAGATGTTTGTAGCTACCCTCCCAGGGGTTTACTATGAAAAGTTAGTCAGCGGTATGTCTGGGACGTTTTCAGCTCTCATTATCATGGGCGAGCATGTCGAGAATGGAATCAAGATCGGGAAAATTCAAGGTGAATCATCCTCAGCTGGAGGAGGTGGAAAGAAACCTTATGCTGGTAAACGACGAGAAGGAGAAGCGAGCGCTGTGACCAACGCTCGAAGAAAGGGCAAGGGCCCTCAGCAGTAGATAGCCAGTATAAATATCCCAGCAGCTCCGCAACAGCAACAGCAACCGAATCAGCAGGGATATAGAAAGTACCAGAATCGAGCATCTTTGACAAACCGTCACTTCGAAGCACCGCCCATGTCGTACGCGCAACTCTTGCAGACGTTGCTTCAGCTTCAGTTGGTCCAGAAAAGGACGATGGCTCCCTTGACAGGGGCACCTCCACCAGGGTACGACGCAAATGCCACTTGCGATTTCCACTCAGGGGCACCTGGCCACACAATCGAGAACTGCAAAGCCTTTAAGCACAAGGTGCAGGACCTGGTAGATGCCAAGATCATTAACTTCTCCGATAATGTGCCCAATGTCACGAAGAATCCTATGCCGAATCATAGGGGAGGCGGAGTGAACGCCATTATCGAGGAAGAGAATGCAGATATGTTAACTGATGTCAGAGACCTAAAGACGCCGCTTAGCTTCGTCAAAACTAAGTTGTTGAAAAAAGGGTTCTTTCCAGGATGCGGAGAGTTATGCATGGACTGTGCTACACATTCTGATGGATGTGAGCAGTTGGTTGAAGGAATTCAAGGTCTGATGACTGAAGGGATTCTGCAGTTCAGCCGGAGGGCTGAAAGTGTATCAGGAGAAGTAGTGTTGAAGCAGGCCGATGAAGTCGCCACCATCACCATCCCTCGCCGGCCAATAACCATTTCTGCGCCCAGACCGCCTACAATCACTATCACCAAAGCCGGGTCGATACCATTCGAGAGCACTAACGCCGTTCCGTGGCATTATGGGGCTGAAGTCTATTGCAACGGACAAACGTTGGAGTTGGAGCCGTATGGGTCGACTGTGGAGAATCTCGCAGGAATCAGTGGTATTACCCGCAACGGAAGAGTGTTTGCACCGCCAGAGGTCGTGGCAGAGAAAGCGGTTAGAGCTGATGCGGCTAATAAGGGTAAAAGCAAAGTCGTCGAAGAAGTCCCGTGTGGGGTAGAGAAAGATTTGCTTGTCAAAGACGCCGAGGAGTTTATGTGTTTTATCAAAAAGAGCAACTACAAGATTGTAGACCATCTCCATCAGACGCCTTCGAAGATTTCTATTCTCAACTTGTTGTTGTGTTCTGAAGCACACCGCAATGCGCTACTGAAGGTATTGAACGCTGCCTACGTACCGCAAGAGATATCGGTGAATCAGCTAGAAGAGGTGGTGGCCCACGTTAATGCTGGCAATGGGCTAGGTTTCACAGACTTAGAGCTGACGCCAAAAGGGAGGAATCACAACAACGCCCTGCACATCTCGATAGAGTGTAGGGGCACAATCATGTCGCACGTGTTGGTGGACACGGGTTCGTCGCTTAATGTTCTTCCGAAGAAGGCATTAATGAAGTTGGATACTCGTGGAGTGATCTGCACACCCAGTGATCTGGTGGTGAAAGCATTCGACGGGACTAAATGCCACGTTTTCGGGGAGGTGACCCTGCCGATCCAAGTTGGTCCGGAAACGTTCGACACGGTCTTTTATATTATGGACATCATGCCTGCCTACAGTTGCCTCTTGGACCGGCCGTGGATCCATGCTGCTGGTGCCGTGACCTCCACGTTGCACCAAAAGCTCAAATATGCTGTCGGAGGAAGCATCGTAACCGTGTGCGGCGAGGAGGATATAATGGTGAGCCATTTGTCGTCCTTTAAGTATGTTGAAATGGATGGTGAAATCCATGAAACTCTTTGCCAAGCGTTCGAGGCTGTCAAGGTGAAGGAAGTAGCTCCTGTAGTCACAGAAAAGCCAGAGATGAATCTCTCCTCATTCAAAGAAGCTCGGGCCGTTGTCCAAGCTGGATCTACCCTAGGCTGGGGGCATATTTTGGAGATACCGAACAAGCAGGATAAGTTTGGGTTGGGGTATTCTCCTGAAGCTGAAGCTTCTTCTTCTTCGTCTAGCAGCGCGTCACGGGGTAAGGGGCCGATCCTATTTACCAGTGGCGGGGTGATTTTCGAAAGCATCAACGCGGCGTCTGAAGACAGCGGGGATAACGATTGTGACCTCGATTCTTGGATTCAGCCAAGCAAGCCGGGCGAGGGCCTCAACAATTGGACCATCAAGGATATCATCCCGATGACAAGTGAAGAGTAATGATTTACTTTTTTACAATCATTGCACAACCCTATGTCCTACCCGGGGCATAGCGGTTTTATTGTCAGGGCCTTGTTGGATTATGTACATGCATTTTGCTAATAAATCAAAGGCGTTTTCTTCGTATTCAAATATTGTGATCTCTGTTATTCCTGTTTTATATTTGTTTTGAAAACAGTAAAATGGCAATGGGGTTTGTGCTAACCTGCATATTCTTGTTTTAAACTTAACCCTTGTTATTGCAGGATCCACATAACAGATGACATCGACTCTGGGCCTTCTATGGCTCACTTCGACTTCGATTGCCCGATCTATCAAGCCGAAGAAGAGATTGATGAAGACGAAGACCTTCCTGAAGAGTTGGCCCGCTTGTTGAAACAAGAGGAAAAGGTTATTCTGCCTCATGAGGAGGAGATCGAAATCGTGAACCTGGGTTCTGAAGAGCTCGTCAGAGATGTCAGGATAGGGGCTGCATTGTAGGGTGACGTCAAGCAGAGATTGGTCGAGATGCTTCGAGAGTATAGTGACGTCTTTGCTTGGTCATACGAAGATATGCCTGGACTTGACACGGACATCGTGGTCCACCACTTGCCGCTACGAGAAGATTTCCCTCCCGTCAAGTAGAAGCTTAGGAGGACGAGACCAGATATGGCCGTTAAGATTAAAGAAGAAGTGCAGAAACAGCTCGATGCTGGCTTCTTAGCGGTCACCACTTACCCTCCGTGGGTCGCCAACATAGTGCCTGTACCGAAGAAGGACGGTAAGGTACATATGTGCGTCGATTATCGGGATTTGAATAGGGCGAGCCCTAAAGATGATTTCCCGTTGCCTCATATCGATGTGTTGGTCGACAACACAGCCCAGTTCTCCGTGTTTTCGTTCATGGATGGCTTCTCCGGTTACAATCAGATCAAGATGGCGCCGGAGGACATGGAGAAAACGACGTTTATCACCCCCTAGGGAACATTTTGTTATAAGGTAATGCCATTTGGTCTGAAGAACGCAGGGGCCACTTACCAACGAGCAATGGTAACTTTGTTTCATGATATGATTCATCATGAGATCGAGGTCTATGTTAATGACATGATTGCGAAGTCCCAAATGGAGGAAGAGCATCTGGTCAACTTATTGAAGCTTCTTGAGAGGCTTAAGAAGTTCAGGTTGAGGCTGAATCCTAACAAATGCACTTTCGGAGTGCGGTCCGGAAAGTTACTGGGGTTTATCGTTAGTGAACGAGGCATCGAGGTTGATCCTGCGAAAATAAAAGCCATTCAAGAAATGCCAGCGCCGAAAACAGAAAAAGGAGTTTGTGGTTTCTTGGGCAGAATAAACTACATTGCTAGGTTTATCTCTCAGCTCACGGCCACTTGTGAACCGATGTTCAAGCTTTTAAAGAAAGATCAGGTGATTACTTGGAATGAGGATTGCCAGAAGGCATTCGACAAGATAAAGCAGTATCTCCAAGAACCTCCAATCTTGATACCCCCAGTGGCTGGACGACCATTAATCATGTACTTGACAGTTCTTGAGAACAGTATGGGGTGTGTTCTCGGTCAGCACGACGAGACAGGCAGAAAGGAGCATGCCATTTACTACTTGAGTAAAAAGTTCACTGACTGTGAATCTCGATACTCGATGCTGGAGAAGACGTGTTGTGCACTAGCTTGGGCTGCCAAATGTCTACGACAGTACATGCTCAATCACACCACTATGCTAATTTCGAAGATGGATCCGATCAAGTACGTCTTCGAGAAGCAGGCTCTTTCGGGCAGGATTGCCAGATGGCAAATGGTGTTAACGGAATATGATATTCAGTACGTGTCCCAGAAGGCCATCAAGGGAAGCGTATTGTCTGATTACCTTGCCGAGCAGCCGATCGAGGATTACCAGCCGATGAAGTTTGAGTTCCCTGACGAGGATATTATGTTTCTCAAAGCGAAGGACTGCGATGAGTCGTTGCCCGACGAGGGGCCAGATAGGTAATCCCAATGGAAATTGATATTCGATGGGGTGGTTAATTCCTAGGGAAGTGACATTGGGGCTATCATCACGACTCCCCACGGATCCCACATCCCGTTTACTGCGAGACTGACGTTTCCAGTCACCAATAATGAGGCGGAGTACGAAGCTGCATCATGGGTCTAGAAGAGGCAATTGATTTTAGAATCAAGAACCTAGACGTATATGGTGACTCAACGCTTGTGATCAACCAAATTAAAGGGGAGTGGGAGACTCGTCAATCAAATCTGGTGCCGTACATGAATTATGCCAGAAGGCTACTTCCGTTCTTTGATCGAGTGGAACTCCATCACGTGCCCAGAGCGGAAAATCAGATGGCTGATGCCTTAGCCACGTTGGCTTCAATGTATAAAGTCAATTTTTGGAATGAGGCTCCGAGAATTGTACTATCTTGTCTTGATAGACCTGCATTTGTCTTTGCAATCGAGGAAGCCGCTGATGGCAAGCCATGGTTCCACGACATCCAGACCTTCCTTATGACTAAGAAGTATCTTGCGGGTGCGTCAACCCAGGATAAGAAGACTCTGAGGAGGCTGTCTGGAGTCGGATTGCTTCAGATTCGCGAAGAGATGTCATAAGTGCCAGATTTATGCTGATAAAGTTCATGTGTCGTCATGCCCGTTGAATGTCATGTCCTCCCTGTGGCCGTTCTCCATGTGGGGCATCGACATGATAGGCAAGATCGAGCCCACTGCATCTAACGTTCATCGCTTCATTCTGGTAGCTATCGACTACTTCACCAAGTGGGTGGAGGTAGCCTCGTATGCTAATGTGACCAAGCAGGTGGTGGCTAAATTCATAAAGGGGGACATCATCTGTCGTTACAGAATTCCCGAGCGGATCATTACTGATAATGGTTCAAATCTGAATAACAAGATGATGAAGGAGTTGTGCCAGAGTTTCAAGATTGAACACCACAACTCATCTCCTTACCGGCCGAAGATGAATGACGCCGTTGAAGCAGCCAATAAGAACATAAAGAAGATTGTTCAGAAGATGGTTGGGACCTACAAAGATTGGCACGAGATGCTGCCATTTGCATTGCACGGTTATCGTACGACGATACGTACGTCAACCGGGGCAACTCCTTTCTCCTTGGTGTACGGTATGGAAGTTGTCCTACCGTTAGAAGTGGAGATCCCTTCTTTGCGAGTTTTGGTTGATGTGAAACTCGACGAGGCAGAATGGATTACGAATCTTCTGAACCAACTCAGCCTGATGGACGAGAAGAGGTTAGCGTCGATTGCATTTTGTCGTCTGTACCAAAGCCGAATGAAGAAAGCTTATGATAAGAAGGTGCGTCCTAGAAGCTTTCAGACGGGGGATCTCGTCCTGAAGAAGATTCTTCCGCCACACTCCGATCACCGGGGCAAGTGGACTCCGAATTACGAAGGTCCGTACGTCGTCAGCAAGGTCTTCTCGGGAGGAGCTTTGTTGTTATCCACGATGGATGGTGAAGATTTTGCATCCCCGGTGAACGCGGACGCAGTTAAAAAATACTTTGCTTGAAAGCGACCCGCTGGACAAAAAAGAGAGTCCAGGAAAAAAAGGGGCATCCCGGCGAACCAAAAACAGAATAAAAGGTTCAGGCAAAAATTAGGGATATAAATTGAAAACAGGTACACCCGCGAAGTCGAAAACCTACACTGGGCGGCTTCGGCAAAAAAGGGTATCCCGGTGAACTGAAAACCTGCAAAGGGCGGTTCACGCAAAAGTTAGGGATTTGAAAAGCAAATGACTGCGTTCCGCGTGTGGACTTTCTTTGTTTAGTGGTTTGGAGGACCTGAAGGCCATTTATCTGAATCAATCTCTTCCGAAGCTGAAGCGTCGGAGAAGTATTGAAGTCGAGTGGGTCTTAGAGGGGTCAACTCATGGTGTTCGTCTACGCCTCGTTGCCGACATTTGTATATACTGATGTATATTTATGTTTTATTTTTGCGCGGCTTCCTCATTCCAGGAGCTTGCATCTGTTGTAAAACATCTTTTACCCATTTAGGGGTTCGTTATCAATAAAATGCATACTATTCAGCAATTCTGTTTGTCTGTTTAGCATTTGTAATACCCCAAATTTTACCCTTATATTTAGTCAGTCATTTCGCATAGCATCTCATTTGTGCATCCGCTAACCACTATCAAGTCACGGAGGTGTTTGTTTTGCAGGATTGGTTCCAGGGGTATTTTGGTCATTTTACGTGGATTCCGCTAGTTCTTTGAAGACGGGCTGTTACTAAGCTTTGAGACACTTGAGACACTATTTCTGAGGCATTTACTTATCACATGGTTTGATTATATCAAGGCGTCATTATTACTGGAAAACTGGTCAGAAACATATTTGAATGTGGGCCATCCGTTGCCCATGTTTCGTTCTAAGACCGTTTGAGCAGTTTTTGTGTTTATCAATAAAGCATTTCGGACATACAATAAGTGGGATTATTTTGAATTTATTTGGAGTTAATCGGGTTGCGGTTAAAATGGTCAAATGATACAAAGATGGTGAGTATCGTTCATAATACTGTCTAATACGGAAAGGGAAGTGAAAGTTTAATATTTGTGAATATCATTCGCGAATATTTATACTTTACAATTAGGAAGTAAATTCAAATATTTGTGGAAATGAGTATAGATAATTTCAAGATTGATCATTCATAGATGGCGTTTGAGAAGTGAATAAATATTGTTGAATTTCATTTCATAAATATTTGATTTACAAATGGAATGGACCAAGACAACTTTTGAATTCAATTCGTTCATTTACAAAAGGATTACATTCTTTACATGGAGTATCTATTCCAAGAAAATCCTAAATCCTAAAAACTCCTAAGGCTTCTTCATGATATCCTTCCTTTGAGTGCTCCACGAAATTCTCGATCACCTGCAAAAGAACAGAGAAACAAACAGAAGCAAGAAAGGGTTAGAAGTTATCTCTGACACTCTCAGAACATCATCATCATTGAGTGCCGGGAGTGGCACGACCGAAGCCGCATCCTACACCCGTTACCGATCTGCGCCATTGGCGTCAGATTAGGTAATGTCTGTTCTTATCTAAGGGGCAGCCGAGAAAGAGAAGTAAAAGAAGCGTTTTCGGGCCAAAATGATTTGCACAACTGTGGATTCAAACGGATACACGTCAAGTGAATATTGCGGGGTACTATCAAGTAAATTCAAGCCAAGACACGAGTTCAGTTGCTGCCAACAGAATTGAAGTGGAAAGACTCATCACAGTCTACATAAAACCATAGTAGAACAACCGGAACTGGATGAAACGAAAGTGGATCACCAAAGCAAACCGGTACCAGGGTGAACACTAGCCAACTCAGGTTCAAACCCGGATGCCGACGGGTCTGAACCGTTTTCTGTCGCCTGAAATACATGAACCAGATGGTATCAGCTCACAACAAAATCCATAAGCTGCACAAAACATGAGCAGATAATTCAATTCAAAATGCAGTTCAGAAGGCAATCAGAAACAGCCAATGGTCATTAACACCAAGACAAAAGCAAGCCTAATTATGGCGGAAATAGTCTCAAAACAAATCCGGGTGAACACCAACATAAAATTGGTTCTGACATCTGCAAAGACACAGAAGAACATCAGATAATGCATAACAGGTCCAAATGTTCAAATCTGAGCAAAGTAAATAAGTTTCGAAAAACAATCAGTTTGAATTTAGAAAGGAGGCATCAGTGTCGAAAAACCAACATGCCAGTCCCCATGAGCATCAGTAAGTCCGTTCAGAAATAAACCAGCACATATGTTGCCACAAATACAAAGGCCTAAGGGCTCAGCTATGCATCACAACCCAATCAGAGAGACCAAGAGAAACCAGTCAACTATTATAATGAGTTCCGACCATGAATCAAAATCAAAATGGATGGAACAGGGATTCAACCCTCAGTTTAACCATCATTGGGCATGAGAAGTCGAGCGGCTGGGAAAGCCACGGCCAAAGCCGTTACCAATTCCCTACCGAACGTCGAACTGCAGGCATCGGTAATTTCACACAAACTATCAGCTCAATTCAAAACGACAGCTCAGACCCTAAGGTCATCATCGCCGATAACCTTCACTTGGCCACCTCGACTCAATCGAAGCATCGATATCAGTTCACTGGAAAAAAGAAGAGGAAAAGTTAATTCGAAGTGGAAAATCCAAAAGCCGTGAAGAACAAATTGTATCAGTTCACAGTGGAAAAACCGAAAGTACAGGACATGAGCTCAGTTCAAACATCATCGCCCAACAACATACAACACCAGACTATAAGAGCTGAATTCAGGCTTGAAAGGAAAGAAAGAATTAAATTCGTGTGCAAGAGGACCAACTCCGGTTACAAGAGAGAGACAGAGTCCTGTTCAGAGAAATAAGATCTCATCAGAAAGATCAGAGAAATTCGAGTTTATCAGAAAAAATAGATATCAGTTAAAAACTATCGGTTATCCACATCCAGTTCAGTTATCCAAATGAAAATCAAGGAAACAGATATCCCAAATGTGATCATGATCTGGAAGTTGAAAATCCAATCAAGTGAACCCAAAAAGGAAAGTCAGCAAGCAAATCGCAAAAGCCCGCGTTTGAGAATCCATCAGGGGTCAAATCTACATCTACAAATATCAAAAGAAAATCCAATCAAACCAGCAATAATACAAATCACATCCAAAAGAGGAATGATCCCAAGTCAAATCTAAAATATTATTCAGTATCAGTAAAATAACGTAAATCCAATATCCAATTAGGCCCAGAAAATCGAAGGACAGAAGAGTATAAAAGGGAACTGATACAACCTGATAAACCCTAGACGAAACGGCGGAGAACACCAAAAAGCGGCGAAGAGAACAAATCGCGAAACCCTAGTGGCCGCGAGAGAGAAAGAGGAGAAGGGTTTCATCAAAGGTAATCATCAGAGCGCGAACCGAGAGATTGAGGAGGTCCACCGGCGCCGCCTCCATCCACGACGGGAAAACCTTCCCTAGAGGCTCAGTTCACCATCATCGCCTCCTTATACGTCAATCACCGTCACCACAACCCAAAACGTAAGCGAGGAATATTCATGCACCCATATATCTAATGTTTTATGAATGATTTTAGGGTTTCATCATGGAGAATGAGAGAATGAAGGGACAGAACATGAACGAAGAGAATTGCAGCGAGAAAGAAGAAGAGGAATTGAAGAAACGGCGCCGCGGGGATATTAGGGTTTTGGAACCCTAGGTGTTTCTTTTGGTTACATTTACACCAACCGGGTTGGGTCCGGAAGTGATTACCGGCCCAACCCCTTTTATTTTTCATTTTCATTTTTATTTTTTTTTGTTTTTTATAATTAATATTATGTTAAATATTAAAATTGTTTTTTTTAAAATAAATAAAATTAAAAACCTTTTTTATAATAATAAACAAAAAAATCTCTTTTATATAAATAATATTAAAATCCACTTTTTAAAAAAAAAATAAAAATTAGGTTAAAATAGTTTTTTTTTAGGATTTGAGTAAATTAATATAAAAAATCCTATTTTAATTTAAGGTTTATATCATAAAATAAAACCACAAAAAGATGCATAATTTCACTTCTTCACCATTTGATAATCCATTTAACTCTGCCCCCTGACGTTGTTTGTTCGTTTCGCAGTTTATTGCGTTTACTGTTATTTATTTCATTATCGTTCTCTTTAAATTTCATTATCATATTGTATCTGCTCCTCTCATGTAACCTCGCGAACCCTAACAATCGCGCTTTAATTTCTGTCTTTAAGTTTCTGCTTGTATGGCTTACTGTCTGCATTTTTATTTCTGTTTGCATGATTCAATTATCTCACACTTCCACCAATATTTTGTCACCTTGCACACATCCGAAGGAATTAGGTCTAGCCGTTTGGCCGCAGCGCCAATAGTCCTCAAAACTTCAAACCCTTACAAACCCTAATTTTTACAAATGCCTCGCCGCAGGCAAGATTACAATTTTACCCCTAGCACTAGGTCAAAGAGCCGCCGTGCTCATTTTAGGGTTTCCCGCCGCGGAATCCCTAACCTAACCCTAATTCACTTAACAATTTACAACGTAGATATCGGAGTTTCTACACTTCGCGTAAGCGTGTCCCTAAGATACGTTTATTCCCCATTGAAACCTTGGCCACAGTCAAGACGTTTCTAACCTCCCTTTTGAGGGGAACTACGATTACTCTGATTCCACTCCCGTAAGGATACGTAGGCACAAGATGCGATGTCTTGCCGAGTAAACTTAGAATTAACCCCTAGGTCCTTTTTAACTTTTAATCCTTTGTATATATACCTTAAGTAAATAAATAAAGCAAAACAGTAAACATCTGAACAAAAGGTTCCCGTAGAGTACTACGGAAGTTTAGGGTGCTAATACCTTCCCTAATCTTAACCAACCCCCGAACCCTAGATCTTTCCCCGCATTGTGTTTACGATGCAAAATAGGTTTTCCCTCTTTTGACCTTTTCCTTCGGATAAATCAAAGAGCGGTTGTGAATTGAATTGCGATTCAAACTCATTAATAGTTTGTGATCCTATTTCCACCGCAACAGAAAATGGCGACTTCACTGGGGACTCCTAAACTTTTGAGGGTTATCCCTAACTTGTTCATATTTATTACTATCTGTTTTACTATTCATTTGCATGTATATATTGTACTTTGACTTGGGACTGTTCCTTGTGTTGTGAGATAAGTCCTACGCCCGGACTAGTGACATTATTATAGGATGGGGATATATTCGATGAGGCTTATAGGGAGTTGAATCCCGACCAAGCCGATTCGAGAATCACCGCTCAGTTGAGACCTTTTCGAAAATGGTTCGGTTGAACGAGTAATCGTGAAAACTTTTTCCATGGTCGATTGGAGTCTGTGATACTGGGAACCGTAGTACCTTAACACCACCTCGGCCTTATTTAGGACGTAGTGCGGGAACTATGTGGGAGTAGTCCTACAATGGTTGCTACGCGATACTACACTCAAAAGAGGTTCTCTTGAGAATATTATTAACCCCGAGTCAATCGGAAAGTTGATAATATCCGAAAGATGGGCTGATGACTTTGGGCACTTTTTAGAACCTTGTTCTGCAGGTACAACTAACCTATAGTACACTCCTCTCGGGGATGGGTAGACCTTGACTCCACTCACGTCCTTTAACCTAGGGATTTGTGTATTCATGTGCATTGCATTCATAAAGCATCCCATTGCATTGTATTTCGTGGAATTCAAACATCATTTATATCGCGGGATACCATAAATAAATAAAAAATAAGAAAAAGATTTCCTTGGTACCCCACGACATTCGTAAATGTTTGAATTCCATGCATCATATGTTTTCTTGCATTGCATGTGTCTTCCGTTTTCTCATGTTCGGTTCTCTCGCCTTCCAGTTTCGTCACCCTGAGTCCTCGGCACCAGTACAATACTAGAGCTCAAACTCGGAAAAGAATGGAGGATCAGACAAAAGAGATTGATCGCCTTAGCAACGAACTTGAAGACCTGCGAGGGGGTATGGGGCGTATGATGGAATTATTACATGTCATGAATACTAAGATGGATACCCAGCCCACTGTTGTTTCCGAGGTTACCGGCGTTACTGTGGACCCTCCACCAAATGTGACCGTAGCAAGGGACCCACCTTATGGTCTTGCTCCAGGTTTTGTGCCTCCTCAAGCCACTGTTCCGATTAATCAGCCTGTTCAACAAGCCGTTCCTTTATTTTCTGAAGTTTCTAGGGGGGCTCCTATCTTTGCACCACCTGTTGTGCACACCCGTGTGCAACCGTATTTCAATGAGCCCGTCTTTGATAATCTTGATGAGAATGTTGAAGGTTATGAGAAACATGACAAGCTCCGTGAGGAAGTAGACACTATCGCCCAAAGATTGAGAAAGGTAGAGGGTGATCAAATTTTTGGGGCTGCTGCAAGGGACGTCTGTTTGGTCTCAGGTTTGGTTATTCCCCCGAAGTTCAAAACTCCGAACTTCGATCGCTATAAAGGTGCCACTTGTCCTAAGAGTCATCTGATCATGTACTATCGCAAAATGGCTGCCCATGTTGAGAATGATAAATTGATGATTCATTGCTTCCAAGACAGTTTGAAGGGTGCTTCTTCCAAATGGTACTTAACTTTGGACCAATCTCGCATTAAGAACTTCCAGGATTTATCTGACGCTTTCATCAAACACTACAAGTACAATATGGATCTGGCTCCTGACAGAAGACAGTTGTTGAGTATGTCACAAAAGAATTCTGAATTATTCAAAGAGTACGCTCAAAGGTGGAGAGAGATTGCTTCGCAAGTAGAACCTCCTTTGACCGAGAAAGAGTTAGCTGATTGGTTTGTCGACACGGTTCGTCCAGAATTTTACGAGAGGATGGTGGGTAGTGTGACTTCAAATTTCTCTGACATCGTTGTTGTGGGTATCAAGATTGAATTGGGTATGAAAAGCGGTAAAATGACAAATACTCATGGTGTTTCAAAGGATCAGCCGAAGAAACCTTCGTACAGCTCTCAGAAGAAGAAAGAAGGTGAGACTAATGCTATATCCTCTGGTAGACGAAGAGACCAATTTTATCAATATCCGCAAGGTTATGCTCAACCTCAAGGGTATCCGATTCAATATGCTCAACAACCCTATGTGGCAGCTGTTGCACCTTCTTTCAATCAACAAGTTCCTATGTATCAACCTATGCAACAATCTCCTGTTTATCCGCCTCCTAACTATCAACAAGCGCCCAACGCTCCTGCCCATCAACAACCAAAGAATCCAGCTCCTCGCCAGAATGGTCCGAACAAGAGACAGTATAAACCTTGTCCACCGATTCCAATGACTTTCACAGAGTTGTATCCCTCATTAGTCAAGCAAGGTCTAATCACTACTCGAGCTTTGGGTCCACCTCCTAATCCGTTGCCCGCCAATTACAACGCCGCTGCTCATTGTTTATTTCATGAGGGTGCACCTGGTCATGATCTAGAGAACTGTTATGCTCTCAAAAGTCTTGTCAGGGATCTGTTGGAAAAGAAGATTTTGTCATTTGAAGATCCTCAACCGAATGTTAAGAAGAACCCTTTTCCTAACCATGAGAGTGTTAATGCCATTAGTGCTGATTCTGAAGAAGGTTATGTCCTTGATGTTGTTCAGATTAAGACTCCTCTTAAGATATTCCATTCGAAACTGTTTGAAGCCGGTCTAGTAGATACTTCCCACGTCGCATGCGCAAGTTGTGATGCCAGTATTAAGGGTTGTGTGTGGGTTCAGAACGATGTTCAGAGGTTGATTAATGAGGGTATTTTACAAGTGACAAGCCAAGCCAAGAAGGATGAAGTCGCTGTGGTTGAGCCTGTCTTCCATCAGCTCGAATCAAAGGGTAAGGTACCAGTGTTTAATCTGTCAGGGGCAAGTTCTGCCAATCCCGTGTTCGATATACCAAAGTCGTTTATCCCTGAGACGAATCAGCCTAAGCCTATAATTATTCGAAAACCAAGTCCGTTTCCTTTCAGTGATCCTAAAGTTGTACCTTGGAAATATGACGTGACGATGATTGATAAGGAGTCTGGGAAGGTTATTCCAAATGAAGAGGTTAAGGACACTGTGAATAATATCGCAGAGGCAAGCAGGATGACTCGCAGTGGCCGTGTGTATACTCCCCGTTTCAATGAGGTTCCACCTAAGGAAACAACTAGTATCTCAGTGCCTGTCAAAGACAAAGGTAAGGGAGCCGTTACGAATGATGAAGATGCTGAGTTTCTGAGGATCATCAAGAAAAGTGACTATAAAGTTATCGATCAACTTCATCAAACTCCTTCCAAGATTTCGATTTTATCTCTGTTAATGAGTTCACCCGCTCATAGGACGGCCTTGCAGAAAGTTTTGACTCAAGCACATGTGGATCAAGATATCAGCACCAGTCGGTTTGATAGTGTGATTGCCAACCTGACCGCATGCAACACTCTTAGTTTCAGCAACGAAGAGTTACCAAAGGAGGGTCCGAATCATAATCGTGCTTTACATATATCAGTGAAATGTCAGGAGGACAATTTAGCGAGAGTGCTAGTGGACACCGACTCTTCTTTGAATGTTCTACCCAAGAGGGTTCTTGATAAGTTGGTTTTCAAAGAGACTGTGTTGAAACCTACTCCTTTGATCGTCAAGGCTTTCGATGGTTCTCGCTGGTCGGTAATGGGGGAGGTTGAACTTCCCATCCTGATTGGTCCGCAAGTTTTTAATATCACGTTTCAAGTCATGGACATTAATCCCAATTACAGCTACTTACTTGGAAGGCCGTGGATTCATGCCGCTGGGGCAGTAACCTCAACGTTACATCAAAAAATGAAGTTCATGATCGATGAAAAGTTAGTTATTATACACGGTGAGGAGAATCTGATGGTCAATAACCTGTCTTCTTTCCGTTACATCGAGGCCGATGAGAATGCTTTGGAAATCTCCTTTCAAGCACTCGAGATCGCCAACGCAATTCTATTAGAAGTCGAAGAGACAGTAGGCCAGGGTAATCCATCTTTTGCATCTCTGAAGAGTACCAAATCGACAATTGACAGGGGCATTCCGGAAGGTTGGGGAGAAGTAATTGATGTCAAGACCAAGGCTGATCGCTTTGGGTTGGGTTGCAAACCAACTCAGAATGGAGCTGCCACAACTGTCGAAGGGCGTCCGAAGGTTATCCAAGAGGTATTTGTCAGCGGAGGCTTCCAAGTCAATGCCGTCAGCGACTGTAAGGAAGATGAAGATCTGAGCAACCTGGTGTTTAAGGGTGATGCAGCTTTGAACAACTGGGAGGCCGTAGAGATCCCTGTTATTTTTCCATTGTCAAAGTAATTTTTTCACTTATACTTTCGAATAAAAAATCCGTAGCTCTGCCCAGGGCTATAGGATCGTTTTTGTTGGGCCACCTTTCACTTTTAAAAGGATATTAATAAATGCATTTTGTTCAATTCCACTTTGGTTCATTTGCGTTTTTTCGTTTCCCCTTTTAAAAAATGAAGTTGGCAATCTTTTTTTCAAAAAATAAAACAACCAAAAATAGCATTTCATTTCTTATCTCACATATCTTCGAGCATTTTAATAAAGTAAGCCTTCCATCATGCAGAGACATCGCAAACCTTGTTGGATCCAATGACTTTATTGACACTCCTGACTGGGATGCACCCATCAATCAAGCTGAAGACGAGGGTGAAGAAGATTTTGAAGTACCCGCTGAACTGACAAAATTGACTGAGTACGAGTACACAGAGCTTCAACCGCATAAAGAGCAGGTGGACTTAATTAATCTTGGTACATATGAAAACAAGAAAGAGGTCAAGATTGGTGCAATGCTTGGGACAGAGGTTAAGCAGAGGTTGATTGAGTTGTTAAAAGAATATATTGATGTGTTTGCATGGTCGTATCAAGATATGCCTGGTCTAGACACAGATATTGTTGTTCACAAGTTGCCGCTTAAGCCAGATTGTCCACCTATCAAACAAAAGCTTCGAAGAACGAGACCCGACATGGCTTTGAAGATTCGAGATGAGGTAAAAAAACAGTTGGATGCAGGTTTTTGGTAGTTGCAAAATATCCAGATTAGGTTGCCAACATTGTGCCAGTGCCCAAGAAAGACGGTAAAGTTAGGATGTGTGTGGATTACAGGGATCTGAACAAAGCAAGTCCGAAATATGACTTCCCTCTGCCACATATTGATACACTTGTAGACAATACAGCCAGTTTTGCGTTGTTCTCATTTATGGATGGTTTCTCTGGCTATAATCAGATCAAAATGGATCCCGATGATCGAGAGAAGACTACTTTCATTACTCCTTGGGGGACCTTTTGCTACAAAGTCATGCCCTTCGGTCTGAAGAACGCAGGGGCAACTTACCAACGCGCTATGACAACTCTTTTTCATGATATGATGCACAAAGAGATCGAGGTGTATGTGGACGATATGATAGCCAAATCTCAGAGTGAAGAGGAACATCTAGACCACCTGGTGAAGTTGTTTGAACGACTCAGGAAGTACCAGTTGAAGTTAAATCCTGCTAAATGTACCTTCGGTGTCAGGTCTGGAAAATTGCTTGGTTTTATTGTTAGTCAGAGAGGGATTGAGGTAGATCCTAACAAAGTCCGAGCCATTCAAGATATGCCAGCTCCGTAAACCGAGACACAAGTTAGAGGTTTTCTGGGGCGTTTGAATTATATTTCCAGGTTTATCTCTAACATGACCGCTACTTGTGAACCGATATTCAAATTGCTTTGTAAGGGGCAGACGGTTGAGTGGAACCCTGATTGTCAGAAAGCGTTTGAGAAAATTAAGAATTATTTGCAAGACCCCCCTATTCTGATTCCTCCCGTACCCGGAAGACTGTTGTTTATATACCTTACTGTTCTTGAGAAGTCTATGGGTTGTGTGCTCGGGCAACATGATGAGACTGGAAGAAAGGAACATGCGATTTATTATCTGAGCAAGAAGTTTACCGACTGTGAAAACAGATACTCACCATTGGAGAAAACTTGTTGTGCGTTGGCATGGGCCGCTAGGCGCCTCCGGCAATACATGATCTGTCATACCACGTTGTTGATTTCTAAAATGGATCCGATCAAGTATATTCTTGAAAAACCTGCTCAAACTGGGAGGCTAGCCCGTTGGCACATGTTGTTATCCGAATATGACATCCAATATGTACCCCAAAAGGCAATTAAAGGTAGTATCTTATCGGATTATCTTGCAGATCAGCCAGTTGAAGATTATGAACCTCTTAAGTTTGATTTTCCTGATGAGGATATTTTGTTGATCAAGAGAGATTGTGAAGAGCCAGATCCGAGTGAAGGTCCAGAACCAGGTCTTTGGTGGAGGATGATGCTTGATGGTTCCTCGAATTTCAATGGGCATGGTATAGGCGCTGTTTTGATGAACCCAAAAGGTGGATTCACTCCGTTTACAGCAAGGTTAGACTTTGAGTGTACTAATAACGTCGCAGAGTATGAAGCATGTATTCTAGGCCTCGAAGCAGCAATTCACCTCCGAATCAAGCTTCTCAAAGTAAGTGGTGACTCAGCCTTGGTTATTTACCAGGTACAAGGCAAATGGGAAACGAAGAATGAGAAGTTAATCCCTTACAAGGACTACATCGTCGAGCTGATTAAGTATTTCGACGAGATAGAGTTCGAGCATGTTCCTAGATCTGAGAATCACGTTGCTGACGCTTTAGCCATGTTAGCATCCATGTGGAAAGTTAAATTTGTTAATGAAGCACCTCTTATCCATATTGAGCGCAAAGTTGAGCCCGCTTATTGTCAAGTAGTTGAAGAGGTTGAGGTGGATGAAAAGCCTTGGTTTCATGACATCAAGAACTATCTAGTCAAGCAAGAGTATCCCGATGGTGCTACCGGTCTGGACAAGAAAACATTGAGAAGACTGGCTTCCAAATTCTTTATCAGTAATGGTGTGTTATACAAAAGAAATTACGACATGGTTTTGCTCAGATGTGTTGATAAACGAGAAGCGGGCATATTACTGCAAGAGATTCACGAGGGGACCTTCGGCACTCATGCCAATGGTTATGCTATGTCCAAGAAGATGTTAAGGGCTGGATATTATTGGTTGACTATGGAAGCTGACTGCATCCAATACGCTAGAAAATGCCATAAGTGCCAAATTTACGCTGATAAAGTGCATGTGCCTCCTTCACCATTGAATGTTTTGTCTTCACCATGGTCGTTCTCAATGTGGGGCATTGACATGATTGGGGAAATCGAGCCGAAGGCTTCTAATGGTCATCGTTTTATCCTTGTTGCTATTGATTATTTCACCAAGTGGGTAGAGGTTGTTTCCTACACCAACGTGACTAAGCAAGTGGTTGCCCGCTTCATCAGGAAAGAAATTATATGCCGTTATGGAATTCCAAGTCGGATAATAACTGACAATGGCACCAATCTGAATAACAAGACTATGAAAGAATTGTGTGACAGTTTCAAGATCACGCATCACAATTCTTCTCCGTACCGTCCTAAGATGAATGGGGTCGTTGAAGCTGCGAATAAGAATATCAAGAAAATCCTGCAAAAGATGGTTGTGACTTACAAAGATTGGCATGAGATGTTACCGTTTGCTTTGCATGGATACAGGACCTCAGTGCAAACTTCGACAGGGGCAACACCTTTCTCATTGGTGTATGGAATAGACGCCGTACTCCCTATCGAAGTAGAGATACCTTCTTTAAGGGTGTTGATGGAAGCTGAACTTGAGGAAGCTGAATGGGTTCAAGACAGACTGGATCAGTTGAATCTCATTGACGAGAAACGCATGGCAGCTATGTGCCATGGGCAATTATATCAGAAACGGATGAAAAGAGCATTTGATAAGAAGATTCGTATCCGTGAGTTCCGTCAAGGAGAACTCGTACTCAAAAAGATCTTGCCAGTGCATAAAGATATGCGTGGAAAGTGGATGCCCAATTACGAAGGCCCATTTGTTGTAAAGACCGTTTTCTCCGGAGGGTCTCTGATACTTACAACAATGGATGGTGAAGAACTTGCACATCCCGTGAATTCTGATGCAGTCCGAAAATACTATGCCTAAAAACCCGCTAAGTTGAAAACCTGAAAAAGGCGACTTAGGAAAAAGTAAGGGTTAGAAAAAGTAATAATAATAAAAAGCTCGCTAAGTTGAAAACCCGAAAGGGCGACTTAGGCAAAAAAGAGCGTCCCGGTGGATTGAAAACCCGAAAGGGCGGTCCAGGAAAAAGTTAGGGACGAAGGCATTTCATTGCGTCAGAAAACACTGGTCATCGCGAACACGCTTTCCACAAGAGAGCCATTTTCCAGTTCGTTCATCCTCGTCCAAAGCAAGATTCTGGATTAGTCTTAGTTACTAGTGTTAGTAGGTGTCGTTGGATTCAATGTAACCTTTTCCCATATTGCCAATTTCAAAAGCATAATCATCTGTGGAGCTATGCCCTCAGCAAGCTGCCATCCTTTAATAAAAGATACCATTTTGTTACTTAAATTCCTTGGTGCATTACTCCTGTTTCTATTGTTATGCAAAATGCCATTTATTCTTAAATTTTGAAAATGAAAGGTGCTTTGAAAACTTTTTAAAACTGTTCTTCGAAAACGCAATCGAAAAATATAAGAAATTACTTTGACTAGTGGAAATTTCGGAAGGATCTCTTCACTCCTCGAAAAATCTCATTGTTGCAGAAACACTTTTAAACCATTTCTCTGACACAGTCCCCAGCGAGACTATAAGATGACAACTTTTTCTTGGGTAACTCGAAAGTGTCCCTCAGGTTTTCTTCTCCCCATGTGAAGACATGATACTGTGCACCCAAGCAGATTACTTTCTCCCCCAGAAAATTCAGAACTTTGAAACCAGATTTTGGTTCCACCATTGTTTTTTCCTTACCCATGATTGACGTATTGGTTGCAGAGAACGCAGGGTATCTCCGTCGAGATGTTTATTTCATCTCTCGTCCTGTCTATAGTCAGTTTCGTCAGCATACGCAGGGGCATAAGCATCACATGCCTATTTCATTACATACTCATTTCATAACATCCTGCATATTTAACTACATAGGCATTAACATACATTCACATCGACATATGCATTAGCATTCTCAGGTCCATCGGGTCTCCCCATCATTGGTTGTTACCGCCGAGTAATTGGGTTCGTCCATTCTCTCCAAATAGATTGTCAGCCCTAAGCATAAAATACATATGTGTTTCCAGTTTCCCCACAGAGATCGATCCTCGTGGATGACGGTTACTTCAGCTATCTTTCCTCGCCAAGATAAGATATGTACCCTTCGAGTTCATTCCCTCGATGGAGTCTTGATTACCAGTCTTCTTTCTAGCTCGATCCTAGATTGAATCTCAGTCTTGACGGTCGTCGAGCCCAACCGGACGTGCATTTATTTTGCACAGTTTAAAATTTTCACCCTACCTTGGCAGATACGCGACTGTTCTCGCCCGAGAAGCTTATCACTGTACCCGGATGTGCATTTATTTTGCACTATCTTTCGAGAAAATCAATCACAATCTTTTACAGATTCACGCCAGTTCACGCCTGGAAATCCATCAGTACATCTTATAACATCGGGATGCGACTGTTCTCGCCTGAGAAGCCTATCGGTATAACACTTTACAATCTTACAATCCTACAACATCGGTATGCAACTGTTCTCGCCTGAGAAGCCTATCGATATAACAACCTTACACAACAAGATCAGCAACAGTTCTCGCCAAGAGAAGCTTATCACAACCCTACACAACAGGATACACAACTGTTCTCGCCAAGAGAAGCTTATCACAACATTTTATCGATCAGCAACAGTTCTCACCTGAGAAGCTTATCATTGATCAACACCAGTTCTCGGTTAAGAAGCTTATCGTAACATTCTTCAGCAACGGTATGCAACAGTTCTCCGCCGAGAAGCTTATCATCATCACCTCTACAAGCAGTTCTTACATGAGAAGCTTATTATTGCCACTCTTGCAAATAAGCGACATTTCTCGCCTGAGAAGCTAATCCTATCTTCGTTATGACTCGCAGCAAATGGCCATCTCCATTGAGCAGTTGGGCTTCCATTTTCCTTGTCGTCTTGAAGTATGAGGAGGTTTTGAACCGAATCATATTCAGGAGAGCACAGATCTTGAAGTATGAAGAAGTTCATTTACCCTTTAGTAAAAGAAGAATCAGAATCGTATTCCAGGCGCCGACCTTAAATATGAGAAGATTTATATATCAGATAAGCATCAACCTCTTTATTTGAGTGCTTATCCATTTTGGCATGTAAGTCCTTTCCAACGATAAGTGACAGTTCTCCCTCGAGAAGCTTATCAGGGCATTTCCTATCAAAGTCCATTTATTTTGGCATACAGCCGGTTTTTACCCTGTATATTTGATACGGACTTCCGAAAATTCCGTCCGATCCCATCACGAAGGATAATTTATAGAAGCTTGGATGTTATTCTTTGCTCAATGCTCCAGCATTCTGTAATTGATCTTGCAATCGTGTAGATCCAGTTTTATTATTAGACATTCCCAAGTGGAGGCCGTCTCATAGGTGCCATCTCCATTTAAGATCTTGTCATGACCAATCAAAGTCCATTTATTTTGGCATACAGCCGGTTTCTTACCCTGTATATTTGCTACGGAGTTCCGAAAGGCCCGTTTGATCCTGTCACGAGAGATAGTTTACAGAAGCTTGGATGTTATTCTTTGCTCAATGCTCCAGCATCCTATAATCGATCTTGCAGTCGTACATGATCCAGTTTTACTTTTAGATTCCCCAGTGGAGGCCGTCTCATAGGTGCCATCTCCATTTGAGGATCCCGTTCCAGTTCTAAAAATGACAATTGGTCGTGTTCGCACCAGTTGACCATCATTTTAGAATTCCCCAGTGTTGTACTGTGTCCCAGCGCGTCGTTTTCCCAGTGTGATCTTCTCATTCATCATTCCAGCATACACATCATATCATATTCATGGCATCATCTGCATTAGTCTGTTCTCGTTTGGTCCATAGCATTGCATATCGCCACATATAAGGGCAAAATTTTCGGTTATCTATATTTAAATCCCTCCACCATGATTCCTCGAGTCTCCGTCACTCAAATCATCCGGTGTAGCTATTTAAATAGGGGCAACTGTAATACCCCAAATTTTACCCTTATATTTAGTCAGTCATTTCGCATAGCATCTCATTTGTGCATCCGCTAACCACTATCAAGTCATGGAGGTGTTTGTTTTGCAGGATTGGTTCCAGGGGTATTTTGGTCATTTTACGTGGATTCCGCTAGTTCTTTGAAGACGGGCTGTTACTAAGCTTTGAGACACTTTAGACACTATTTCTGAGGCATTTACTTATCACATGGTTTGATTATCTCAAGGCGTCATTATTACTGGAAAATTGGTCAGAAACATATTTGAATGTGGGCCATCCGTTGCCCATGTTTCGTTCTAAGACCGTTTGAGCAGTTTTTGTGTTCATCAATAAAGCATTTCGGACATACAATAAGTGGGATTATTTTGAATTTATTTGAAGTTAATCGGGTTGCGGTTAAAATGGTCAAATGATACAAAGATGGTGAGTATCGTTCATAATACTGTCTAATACGGAAAGGGAAGTGAAAGTTTAATATTTGTGAATATCATTCGCGAATATTTATACTTTACAATTAGGAAGTAAATTCAAATATTTGTGGAAATGAGTATAGATAATTTCAAGATTGATCATTCATAGATGGCGTTTGAGAAGTGAATAAATATTGTTGAATTTCATTTCATAAATATTTGATTTACAAATGGAATGGACCAAGACAACTTTTGAATTCAATTCGTTCATTTACAAAAGGATTACATTCTTTACATGGAGTATCTATTCCAAGAAAATCCTAAATCCTAAAAACTCCTAAGGCTTCTTCATGATATCCTTCCTTTGAGTGCTCCACGAAATTCTCGATCACCTGCAAAAGAACAGAGAAACAAACAGAAGCAAGAAAGGGTTAGAAGTTATCTCTGACACTCTCAGAACATCATCATCATTGAGTGCCGGGAGTGGCACGACCGAAGCCGCATCCTACCCCCGTTACCGATCTGCGCCATTGGCGTCAGATCAGGTAATGTTTGTTCTTATCTAAGGGGCAGCCGAGAAAGAGAAGTAAAAGAAGCGTTTTCGGGCCGAAATGATTTGCACAACTGTGGATTCAAACGGATACACGTCAAGTGAATATTGCAGGGTACTATCAAGTAAATTCAAGCCAAGACACGAGTTCAGTTGCTGCCAACAGAATTGAAGTGGAAAGACTCATCACAGTCTACATAAAACCATAGTAGAACAACCGGAACTGGATGAAACGAAAGTGGATCACCAAAGCAAACCGGTACCAGGGTGAACACTAGCCAACTCAGGTTCAAACCCGGATGCCGACGGGTCTGAACCGTTTTCTGTCACCTGAAATACATGAACCAGATGGTATCAGCTCACAACAAAATCCATAAGCTGCACAAAACATGAGCAGATAATTCAATTCAAAATGCAGTTCAAAAGGCAATCAGAAACAGCCAATGGTCTTTAACACCAAGACAAAAGCAAGCCTAATTATGGCGGAAATAGTCTCAAAACAAATCCGGGTGAACACCAACATAAAATTGGTTCTGACATCTGCAAAGACACAGAAGAACATCAGATAATGCATAACAGGTCCAAATGTTCAAATCTGAGCAAAGTAAATAAGTTTCGAAAAACAATCAGTTTGAATTTAGAAAGGAGGCATCAGTGTCGAAAAACCAACATGCTAGTCCCCATGAGCATCAGTAAGTCCGTTCAGAAATAAACCAGCACATATGTTGCCACAAATACAAAGGCCTAAGGGCTCAGCTATGCATCACAGCCCAATCAGAGAGACCAAGAGAAACCAGTCAACTATTATAATGAGTTCCGACCATGAATCAAAATCAAAATGGATGGAACAGGGATTCAGCCCTCAGTTTAACCATCATTGGGCATGAGAAGTCGAGCGGCTGGGAAAGCCATGGCCAAAGCCGTTACCAATTCCCTACCGAACGTCGAACTGCAGGCATCGGTAATTTCACACAAACTACCAGCTCAATTCAAAACGACAGCTCAGACCCTAAGGTCATCATCACCGATAACCTTCACTTGGCCACCTCGACTCAATCGAAGCATCGGTATCAGTTCACTGGAAAAAAGAAGAGGAAAAGTTAATTCGAAGTGGAAAATCCAAAAGCCGTGAAGAACAAACCGTATCAGTTCACAGTGGAAAAACCGAAAGTACAGGACATGAGCTCAGTTCAAACATCATCGCCCAACAACATACAGCACCAGACTATAAGAGCTGAATTCAGGCTTGAAAGGAAAGAAAGAATTAAATTCGTGTGCAAGAGGACCAACTCCGGTTACAAGAGAGAGACAGAGTCCTGTTCAGAGAAATAAGATCTCATCAGAAAGATCAGAGAAATTCGAGTTTATCAGAAAAAATAGATATCAGTTAAAAACTATCGGTTATCCACATCCAGTTCAGTTATCCAAATGAAAATCAAGGAAACAGATATCCCAAATGTGATCATGATCTGGAAGTTGAAAATCCAATCAAGTGAACCCAAAAAGGAAAGTCAGCAAGCAAATCGCAAAAGCCCGCGTTTGAGAATCCATCAGGGATCAAATCTACATCTACAAATATCAAAAGAAAATCCAATCAAACCAGCAATAATACAAATCACATCCAAAAGAGGAATGATCCCAAGTCAAATCTAAAATATTATTCAGTATCAGTAAAATAACGTAAATCCAATATCCAATTAGGCCCAGAAAATCGAAGGACAGAAGAGTATAAAAGGGAACTAATACAACCTGATAAACCCTAGACGAAACGGCGGAGAACACCAAAAAGCGGCAAAGAGAACAAATCGCGAAACCCTAGCGGCCGCGAGAGAGAAAGAGGAGAAGGGTTTCATCAAAGGTAATCATCAGAGCGCGAACCGAGAGATTGAGGAAGGTCCACCGGCGCCGCCTCCATCCACGGGGGGCAAACCTTCCCTAGAGGCTCAGTTCACCATCATCGCCTCCTTATACGTCAATCACCGTCACCACAACCCAAAACGTAAGCGAGGAATATTCATGCACCCATATATCTAATGTTTTATGAATGATTTTAGGGTTTCATCATGGAGAATGAGAGAATGAAGGGACAGAACATGAACGAAGAGAATCGCAGCGAGAAAGAAGAAGAGGAATTGAAGAAACGGCGCCGCGGGGATATTAGGGTTTTGGAACCCTAGGTGTTTCTTTTGGTTACATTTACACCAACCGGGTTGGGTCCGGAAGTGATTACCGGCCCAACCCCTTTTATTTTTCATTTTCATTTTTATTTTTTTTGTTTTTTATAATTAATATTATGTTAAATATTAAAATTGTTTTTTTTAAATAAATAAAATTAAAAACCTTTTTTATAATAATAAACAAAAAAATCTCTTTTATATAAATAATATTAAAATCCACTTTTTTAAAAATAAAAATAAAAATTAGGTTAAAATAGTTTTTTTTTAGGATTTGAGTAAATTAATATAAAAAATCCTATTTTAATTTAAGGTTTATATCATAAAATAAAACCACAAAAAGATGCATAATTTCACTTCTTCACCATCTGATAATCCATTTAACTCTGCCCCCTGACGTTGTTTGTTCGTTTCGCAGTTTATTGCGTTTACTGTTATTTATTTCATTATCGTTCTCTTTAAATTTCATTATCATATTGTATCTGCTCCTCTCATGTAACCTCGCGAACCCTAACAATCGCGCTTTAATTTCTGTCTTTAAGTTTCTGCTTGTATGGCTTACTGTCTGCATTTTTATTTCTGTTTGCATGATTCAATTATCTCACACTTCCACCAATATTTTGTCACCTTGCACACATCCGAAGGAATTAGGTCTAGCCGTTTGGCCGCCGCGCCAATAGTCCTCAAAACTTCAAACCCTTACAAACCCTAATTTTTACAAATGCCTCGCCGCAGGCAAGATTACAATTTTACCCCTACCACTAGGTCAAAGAGCCGCCGTGCTCATTTTAGGGTTTCCCGCCGCGGAATCCCTAACCTAACCCTAATTCACTTAACAATTTACAACGTAGATATCGAAGTTTCTACACTCCGCGTAAGCGTGTCCCTAAGATACGTTTATTCCCCATTGAAACCTTGGCCACAGTCAAGACGTTTCTAACCTCCCTTTTGAGGGGAACTACGATTACTCTAATTCCACTCCCGTAAGGATACGTAGGCACAAGATGCGATGTCTTGCCGAGTAAACTTAGAATTAACCCCTAGGTCCTTTTTAACTTTTAATCCTTTGTATATATACCTTAAGCAAATAAATAAAGCAAAACAGTAAACATCTGAACAAAAGGTTCCCGTAGAGTACTACGGAAGTTTAGGGTGCTAATACCTTCCCTAATCTTAACCAACCCCCGAACCCTAGATCTTTCCCCGCATTGTGTTTACGATGCAAAATAGGTTTTCCCTCTTTTGACCTTTTCCTTCGGATAAATCAAAGAGCGGTTGTGAATTGAATTGCGATTCAAACTCATTAATAGTTTGTGATCCTATTTCCACCGCAACAGCATTTATCTGTTTTGTTTGCAAAAAAGAACGCCGATGTTTTTGATAAAATGCGCATACATAAACTTACTGGCCTAGGCCACTGATTGTTGAAACAATTAATTACATGAATATTGTCACGAGATAATAACCTTGATAGGCCCTTTTGAGAAGGGTATCTTGTTTGTTTGTTTGTGTTGTTACAGGTGTAGGATATTCCAGACAGTGCGACGTGCGCATCCCCGAAGCAGGATGATTCCTCTTTCTCTAGCAGAGTTCAGTAGCCTCTCCCCGCAGAGTCTGAACGCGAGACCGTGAGCATTGATATGTCTCCCCAGGCAGAGATGATTCTCTCCCCAACCAGATGCGTCCTGAAGGAGCGACATCCCCTCAGCTAAGTCAGGCGCCGAAGCATGATTTCCCCCCAGCACCGGGTCACAAGTGCAGGTTTCGTAGGAAACTATTTGTATGCCGAGGTATGCAGCAACTGATGGTGCCAGACCGAAGTCTCCAGCGGAATTGAGATTCCCCACCAGAGTTGTACTCTCCCCCGAAGTCGGATGATTCCTTCTTCCCCAGCGGAATTGAAATTCCCCACCAGAGTCGTACTCTCTCCAGCGAAGCAGAATGATTTCTCCTTCCTCAGCCGAGTTTGCAGATCCCCAAGAGAGCCGAACCCTTGGAAGTTGCTCAAGCCATGATTGGTTTTCCCCAGTAGAGTGTTGAACAGCTGAAGTTGTTTCCCCACAGAGTTGTCATCTCCAGAGAAGTAGACGAGAAGGCCACGCAGTTTATTCCCGCGATTGACATCGCTTTCCCTCAGCAGGTCCAGGTTCTCGTAGAGCTTCGCGCCTGTTAGATCCCATTTAGATTAGATTTTTGGTTTCTTTTTGGTAGTATTTTCACTCAATTTTATCTAATAATGTTTGATTTCATAGTCGAATTGGTTTAGTTTCATTTTATGCGATCCAAGCGAAGAATGTTTGTAATATTTTTGTTAGTGTGCAGGATTGACACTATTAAGAGCACTTGGGATCAAGGCAAAGCAGTTGGGAGATGTTGCAAATCAAGACATTCGCCTGGCGAGCCACAGCGAGTGCCAGCGAATATTCGCCAGGCGAGTGCAGGCGAACTGGGGCGAATAAATCAGATTTAACTCCCAGACCCAAAGGATAGGAAGTTCGCCAGGCGAAGGTTCCAGCGAAGCTTCGCTACCATTCGCCTGGCGAAGGTGCTGGCGAAGAAGTGGTAGCTTTCCTCATGCAGATTCCAGTAGCAAAACCACCCAAAGTTCGCCTGGCGAGTGAAGCCAGCGAATGTTCGCCCGGCGAGTGTTTATTCGCCTGGCGAATGCACGATTCCTAAGGGCGGTTTGCTGATCAGAGGCACTTTGAAGTGCCATGTTAAGTTGGTTCGCCAGGCGAATGTACGCAGACAGCACATCATTTTTACTTTATTTGTTGCTCTATTTAGCCCATACTTGGTACTTCAAAAAAGAGGATCTTGAAAAATCAAAAGGAAGACATTATTGGATAGCTCTAGAACCCTAAATACTTGAGTTCTTCTTCATCTTACTATTTTTGTAATCAAGAGAAGTGGAAGCACATCCTTCATTGTTTCTTCAAAGTGGATGTTCTTCATCTTCTCCTTTCTTCTTGTTAAAGCTACCATGAAAATGTGTAGCTAAACTCATCTTTTGTCAAGGTTAGATGTAGGTGATTATTAAACTTTGTATGTGTATGGATGATCCTCATTTGTAAACTCTTGGATGATTAATATATGGTGAAAACTTTGTTTCATTTACAATCTTTTGTGTTGGTTGATGATTGAGAAATATTTTCCAACTCTAGACCTAGGTTTTCATCCTTCTCTTTTCTTGAGCTAGAGATAGTCTTGAAATGTTTTGTTCACTTATAATGTTGAACTTTAAAGTTGTCATTTGATAGATTGTGTGAGAGATCAACAATAGATCAAAATGGTAAATCTCACAATATGAGTTAGAGATAATCATGTTGAGAGGATGTTGTGGATGTATTGATCATTAAAAGGAGTTTATAAAATGTTGATTGGAAATATGCATGCAAAGTGATTACCGAACCCTAACTTTGGCAATATTTATTAAAACCGTTGAAATCATTATTTTACCGCATTTATTACTCACATGCAAAAGTACCATTGTTTTAAAACCAAACACTTTGTTACTACAAAGTTACGAATTTAACAACTGTAGAAAGGCTGCAAAATTTCATATTCCCTGTGGAGACGATAACAAAAACCCGACACTTAACCACTGTTTTAACAAAATGGCGCCGTTGCCGGGGAATATAAATTGATATTGCAAGCATCGCAATAGTTGTTGAATTTTTAGCTTTGAATTTTTGACTTGTGCTTGTAATTTGTTTGGTTTAGTGTGCAACCCTTGTTTATGCGAGGACAAATTCCCGAGGACCAACTCCTTTTTGATCCCGAAATCGAGAGGACCGCGAGAAGATTGAATAGCAAAACAAGACGAAGGAGGCAACTTGCGAAGCAAAGCCGAGAACAAGGAGAAAGTTCTTCTACTACAACACCACCAATACATTTGACACCAGTTATGGCAGAACCTCCACCTCCAGTTTCAACTCCATGTACAAATAGTCCGAGACACACGGCTCAGTTCGCACGAAATCTCCAAAATGGAAGACAAGCGGAGATGAAGACGGGGATCCTTGCGCTAGTCTATCAAAATCCTTTCACAGGATTAGACCACGAGGATCCATTCACACATCTTACCAAGTTCTATGAGATTGCGGGCGCAACTGGAGCTACTGAGGCTGATGAAGAGACATTGTTTAGGAGACTATTTCCTCACTCCTTAATTGGGAAAGCGAAAGAGTGGTATCTTGATCAATCAACAACAATTATGACGGACTGGAATTTATTGGAGGAGAAGTTCCTTGAACGGTTTTTCCCACATAACCGGTTCATGGAAGCTAAGACGGCAATCGCGGTATTTTCCCAAGGAGCGAATGAATCGCTAAACGAAGCCTGGGAGCGCTACAAGTCCATGTTAAGGAAGTGCAAGGGCCATGGTTTCGATGAGCTTACTCAAGTGCATATTTTCCGCAACGGACTCCTTTCGGTTCACAAGACCTTATTGGATGCCACGGCGGGGGGATCTTTGATGTCAAAGAGTGCCAATGATGCAACATCTATTATAGAAAAGATGGCACTTAATGATCATCAAGGGAACCATAACCGAGGGGTAACTCAAAGAAAATCGGGAGTGCTCGAGTTGGGGACGAATGATGCAATTCTTGCCCAAAACAAGATCATTTCACAACAAGTGGAACTTTTAACTCAACAAATCAAGGAGTTGAAAGAACCATCAAAAGCTAAACAAATAGCTTGTTGTGAACTTTGTAAAGGCGAACACGATACCGGATATTGTCCGCCTCCCGGATTTGAAGAAGTTAACTACATGGCAAACCAAAGAGATTATCAACAAAGGCAACCTCAACAACAACAACCATATCAACATCCTCAACAACAACACCAACAAAACTATCAAGGTAATCAAGGATACCAATCTAGAGGTAACTACCAAAATAACCAAGGTTATGGAGGTGGTAACTCTAACCGTCAAAATCCGTATGCACCTCAACAACCGCCGGTCGCAACTTCTAAGCTAGAAGATACATTGACGCAATTCATGCAAATGTCTATAGCAAATCAAAAAAGTAATGATGCGGCGATAAAAAATCTTGAAACTCAAGTTGGGCAACTCGCTAAGCAATTGGCGGAACAACAAGCCGGACCATCTTTCTCGGCAAATACGCAAACAAATCCGAAGGAGCATTGTAAGGCGATAAGGACGAGAAGTGGGAGGGAGTTGATTGACGAGAGTAAAAAAAGAGAGGTAGAGAAAAAAATTGATGAGAAACTTGATGGTGAGGTTGGTGAATGAAGTGAGGAGGAAATGGAAAATAATGAAAAAAATGGTGAAGTTGAAAAAGAAAAAAAGGTTGAAGTTGAAAACAAAACAAATGAAGTAGTAGAAAATAACGAAAGTGAGAAAGTGAAAGTGGATGAAGTGAAAAAGCAAAGAGAAAGAAACGCAAGAGCGTCTAGAGGGAAGGAGGTAGTGAGCACTACTCCGATTCAAAATTTACCGTATCCTCATTCCCCATTTAAGAGAGAAAATGAACGGCATTACGCCCGGTTCATGGATATTTTCAAACAATTGCAAATCAACATTCCGTTCGCCGAAGCTTTGGAACAAATGCCGAAGTATGCCAAATTCATGAAGGACATACTTACGAAAAAGCGGAGGTACACGGAGCTGGAAACAATAGTACTAGATGCAAGTTGTAGCGCCATCATCCAATGTACTCTACCAAGAAAGGAAGTTGATCCGGGGAGAGTCACATTGCCGGTTACCATTGGTGACTTTTATGTGGGAAAAGGATTAATTGATTTGGGGTCAAGCATCAATCTTATTCCTTTGACTATTGTGAAAAAGCTTGGAAACATTGAGATTAAAGCCATCCGAATGACGTTACAACTAGCCGATAAGTCCACTACTCATCCTCATGGAGTAGCTCAAGACGTGTTGGTAAAAGTGGACAAGTTCTTTTTTCCGGTGGATTTTATTGTGATCGATATGGAGGAAGATGATGATGCGCCTTTGATTCTTGGAAGGCCTTTCATGAAAACCGCTCGGATGATGATTGATGTAGATGACGGTTTGATGAAAGTGAGAGTACAAAACGAAGAGGTCACTTTTGACCTTTTTGAAGCAATGAAGCATTCAAAGGACAAGCATGATAGTTTCCGAGTTGACGTAATTGAGGAAGCAACCGATGAAGTTGCAAAGCATGTTCACAACATCACTCCCATTGAGCTAGCCCTTAATGACTCCTTTCAAGTGTTCACTCTTGAAGAAGAGGAAGCTCTAGATGAATGTTTGAGAGAGCTTGATAGTCTTAAGGATTTGCACCCATGGGAAGTGGAGGAAGAAGTCTTAAAAAAAGAGGACAAGGATGAAAAGCCAATCATTGAATTGAAGGACCTACCAAGTAATTTGAAATATGCATTTTTAGATGAAACCAAGGAGAAGTCGGTTATCATTAGCAACCTCTTGTCAAAACATGAAGAAACTCTTTTAATTGATGTGTTGAAGAAAAATCAAGAAGCAATGGGATGGACTCTTTCCGATCTAAAAGGAATTAGTCCTTCTTATTGTATGCACAAAATTTTAATGGAGGAGGATTTCAAGTCGGTAGCTCAACCACAACGCCGTTTGAATCCTACAATGAAGGAGGTTGTTAGGAAAGAAGTTGTAAAGCTTTTGGATGCGGGAATGATCTACCCGATCTCAGATAGTCCTTGGGTGAGTCCGGTACATGTGGTTCCTAAGAAGGGAGGCATTACCGTAATCCGTAACGAGAAAAATGAGTTGATTCCCACAAAGATAGCAACGGGGTGGAGGATGTGCATAGACTATAGGCGGTTAAATACCGCAACTAGAAAAGACCACTTCCCACTTCCGTTCATGGACCAAATGCTAGAGAGACTCTCGGGACAAGAATTCTATTGTTTTCTAGATGGCTATTCCGGATACAACCAAATTGCGGTTGACCCAGCCGATCACGAGAAGACCGCATTCACATGTCCATTTGGAATCTTCGCCTACCGCAAAATGCCATTTGGATTGTGTAATGCGCCGGCAACTTTCCAAAGATGCATGCAAGCCATTTTTTCCGATCTTATAGACAAGACAATGGAAGTTTTTATGGATGACTTTTCGGTGTTTGGGGGATCATTCGGTTTATGCTTGGAAAATTTGAAAACTGTCCTTGAAAGGTGTGTGAAGACCAATCTAGTGCTAAATTGGGAGAAGTGCCACTTTATGGTTACGGAGGGGATTGTTCTCGGCCACAAAGTCTCGTCAAAAGGACTAGAAGTGGATCGTGCAAAGGTAGATGTGATAGAGAAATTGCCTCCTCCATCTAACTTAAAGGGAATCAGAAGCTTTCTTGGGCATGCCGGTTTCTACCGGCGATTCATCAAAGACTTTTCAAAGGTGGCTAGACCTTTGAGCAATTTGCTCGCCAAAGACCAGGTATTTCTCCTTACTGATGAATGTTTAGAAGCCTTTGAGATATTAAAAAAAAAGTTAGTCACCGCTCCAATCATAGTCGCTCCAAAAAGTTAACGTTACTCACCGCAAAAAGTTAGTCACCGCTCCATTCTGTTGAAGCGGTAAAGCAGCAAGCAAAAATATTATTTTCGGAAGAATTTCCTCCGGGATTTATCGTCTCCACAGGGATCAGTGTGAGGGAAAGAATGTCGTTCGACAATCTCTACGTCTCTAAGCTTGGGTTTGAATGGTTTGGGATAAAAATTCAAAAGGAAAAACATAAAACAAGAAAAAAGGTACATTCTTAAGAAATGAGAAAACTCGTCAGGAGTTGTATTTCGTTTTACCCATCATGCACTAAAAAATATATGGATCAAATGCACGCAACCTAATTCGCTCGTCAATATCATCACGTATCGCTCACAACAAAGTTTATCTCTAACACAAAGTCGAGAGATCAACCGTATCGTCTCATTGTTGATCTCTCACACAACTCGACAACATGGAGCATTAAGAATCGATACCCACGTGAATATTAGTCCTAAATCTATCTCTAGCATTCAGAATCTAACAGATGTTCATCTTAGATCGAGTTTGAACCGTATATCTCTATAGCAATCCAAACCCATTAAGTAAAAAATCAAGATAAGCATCGATAAAGAGTTGTAAAATAGATTTTATACAAAGATCCATAAATATACATACAATCAAGATAAACTTACATACAAAACCCCAACAAATGAAAAATACATAGAGAGGAAGGAAGAAGAACACAAATCTCACGGTTTGTCAACTCCGATTGAAGTGGATTCGACTCCGGATCGTCAAGATGCACCCTCCAATGTTGTTTCTAAGCTAAATCTACTCAAGAATGTGTTTGATGAAGTTGGGGTAAAAAGTTCCCAAACAACATAACCTAAAAAATGTTGAAAAATCACTTAAATAGACAAAAATGGGTCCCAGTATTCGCCTGGCGAAGTCCCATTCGCCTGGCGAACATATACAACTTTTGCTTCTGTAAAAACAGTGTTTTTCACGCGTTTTTGAACTTTCGGTTCGCCTGGCGAACTTTTGTTCGCCTGGCGAACATTCGTCGGGCGAACTTTGGCGAACATGACAGCAAACCAACTTGTTTCGACCATAACTTTTTAACCGTAACTCCGTTTTTTGCCCGGTTCGAAGCGTTGGAAAGCTTATTCAATGCTCTATCTAACAATGCTCCAACATCAATGCTTTATTACCTACAAAAATGAATGAAATTCAATTAAACTCAATGATATTTACAGGAAAACATAATATATACACTATAACGTAAAGTAAGCGCATTTATAAAGCGGGGTTTATTCGAACGATTTTAACATAAAGTAACGTTAAGTGCAACAAAACTTATATACAAAAATAGGTAAAATTTGCACTTAACAACTCTCCCCAACTTATTTAATTGTTTGTCCTCAAACAAAGTCGACAACTAAAGGAACAAAAGCGAAATCCAAGAAATCACGTAACAACAAGTTTTGACAAACGGAAAACAAATGTAATGGTTCAATCAAAAATTGATACACGCAAAGTGAATACTTACTGTAATACCCCAAATTTTACCCTTATATTTAGTCAGTCATTTCGCGTATCATCTCATATGTACATTTGCTAACCACTAACAAGTTATGAAGGTTTTGTTTTGCAGATCGGGTCTCAGGGGTATTTTGCTCATTTTACACAAATTCTACCAATTCTTTGAAAAAAGGCTGTTATTACATTCTGAGGCATTTATTTGCCAATTGGGTCAAGGTGCCGGTTTGTTTTGTCAGAAATATGATTGGACTCGGGGTCGTGTCTTGTTTGATATTGAAACATTTCTGAAACAGTTTTGTTTCCTCTTAGTAAAGTGAAGTTGGGTTGAAAAAGAAGTGGATACTGTTAAGGCTATTTTGAGAATAGATGTGATCAACGAGATTTTAATTTGAATTTGTTTGGATATAATCATATGGCGGGGTATCATTTATAAAAGGCAAAGGAGAAATAAGTTTTAAATATTTTTTGAGCTTTGTGTTCATAAGTACTTATAAGTTACAACTCAAGAAGGAACTTAAATAATTCTGAATTATTATTCATGGATACTTTGAATTTGCAAGTGAGAAAGTAAATATGAATATTTGTTGAATTTCATTTCATAAATATTTATAGTTTACAAATTGATAAAGTGAATTCGAATTTGGTTTACAAGAGTTTCATTTACAATAAATCCTAAATCCTAAAAATTCCTAAATGCCTTCATGCTGTCCTTGAGCTTCTCCGCGAGTCCTCGACTAACCTGCACGTCAAAACAATACAACACAGAATGGAAAAGTGTTAGAGGTTGTTTGACACTCTCAGAACAATTGTCATCATCGAGTGCCGGGAGGGCACAACCGAAGCCGCATCCTACTCCCATTACCGGTCCATGCCATTGGCATCAGATCATGAAGTTTCGTTCTTATCTTAAGAGGTGACCGAGAGAGAAAGAGATAAAAGAAGTTTTGGGCCGAAAGAGGATTCACGCGACTTTGGATCATCTCATCAAGTAAATTCTCCAAATTGATAACCAAACTGAACTAAAATCTGAACCAGTTCTCCATCACCTACAAGCATAACATCATCACTAACACAATAACAGTTAGCAAACAGCATCATCATTCGCAAGCAGTATCAGCACATAAGCTACATATCTGCAAGCCAGTATTTGCAAGCAAGAAATGTCGCAGTATCAGCAACAACAGTTAACATTTTCATGACAGCAGGTAGCTTATCAGGCCTGCATTAAAGAAGGCAAGGATCCTATACAGCAAGACATATGTGCATTGCACACCCAACTGATAACCATGTTCTGCACTAAGAAAGTTAGTGAGCGGGCACAATGCCTTACGCACAAATTGGCAACAGCCAGCATCCAAAGCGCATCAGACAAACGGGTCTATTCCCCAATCAGCCCAACACCAGTATGGAAAGAAACATGAAAACTCCCATCAATGGAATGCTATCCAATGCTGGAAATCTGCAGCTTTTGGAACAGACTTTCCCAATGATCAGTGCGTAAAGTGAATGTATGAATGCAGACCCCTGCCAACTGCATAAGCCACAACTACAGCGTACAACCTACATTGGGCATAAATCATAAACAGCCAAGATTAGTCAACAACAATAACAGGCATAACAGGTCAAATTAGCGAAGCAAAACTGTTACACTTTTTTCAAATTCGGCAACGTCCTGCAATTGTATGATACACCAGGCGAGTAAACTTGAGAGATGTGACCAAGTGGCAACTCACAAAGATGCAGCTCCAACTGCTATCGACACGGCTTTGAGCATGTCTTCCTGACTTGCATTTATGATGAAGGATGCAATCATCCGCCAGCAGCAAGTCTTTGTCTCTGCGTGCGTAAAACTGGTAAATCAGGCATTGGCATAATGTTTTGGGGAAATAGTAAACATTTGAACAAAAGGTTCCTGTAGAGTACTACAGAAGTTTAGGGTGCTAATACCTTCCCTAATCTTAACCAACCCCCGAACCCTAGATCTTTCCCCGCATCGTGTTTACGATGCAAAATAGGTTTTCCCTTTTTGACCTTTTCCTTCGGATAAATCAAAGAGCGGTTGTGAACTGAATTGCGATTCAAACTCATTAATAGTTTGTGATCCTATTTCCACCGCAACAGAAAATGGCGACTTCACTGGGGAATCTCTAATTTTGAGGGTTATCCCTAACTTGTTCATATTTATTACTATCTGTGTTATTATTCATTTACATGTATATATTTGTGCCTTGATTGTGGGACTGTTCCTTGTGCTGTGAGATGAGTCCTACGCCCGGATCTAGTGTACCTTAGGTAAATGGAAATAGACCAAGGAAACTGTACGACGTATATCGATGCGGTTGATCTGGTGGCCATAGTTAGTGCGACTTCTTGGTTGGTGCTTATATTCCTTAAGTCAAGTTGAGGATAATATTGAGGCTGCCATATGTTGTCAATGCACTAACTGACTTTTAGAACCCTAGTTAACTCATCTTGGCCTTTAGAAAGTAGTGAGGTAGCCGGCTTTGGTGCAGACTGAAGTTGGTTGACACTCGATACTACGCTCATTGAGATCTCAAACTTGGAGGGTTTTGGTTGGCAAGTAAGTTGCCTCCTGAACAACCACCCTTGTGAAGGATCAATGATATTGAGATCCCTTAGAACCTGGTTACTTTTGTAGGACAGGATGAACCATCTAACTTCAGGGGAGGGTATTTGCCTTTGAACCTCATGCAAGCCTTTAACCTAGGACTTCGTGTGTTTTCATGCATTGCATCCATTAAGCATCTCATCGCATTGTATTTCATGGAGTTCAAACACCATTTATGGATATCGCGGGATACCATAAATAAAAAAAATATATGAAATGAGAAGACAAGAAAAAGATTTCTTTGGTACCCCACGACATTAATAAATGTTTTGAATTCCATGAAATCTTCATTTACATTCACATTTTAGCATCATTTACTTTTTTGCATTGCATGTGTCTCCCGATTTCTCACACTCGGTTCTCTCACCTTCCAGTTCTGTCACCCTGAGTTCTCGGCACCAATACAACACCAGAGCTCAAACTCGGAAAAGAATGGAGGATCAGGCAAAAGAGATTGATCGCCTTAGCAATGAACTTGAAGACCTTCGAGGGGGTATGGGGCGTATGATGGAATTGTTACATGTCATGAATGCTAAGATGGATACCCAGCCCACTGTTGTTTCTGAGATTACCGGCGTTACTATGGACCCTTCACCAAGTGTGACTGTAGCAAAGGACCCACCTTATGGTCTTGCTCCCGGTTTTGTGCCTCCTCAAGCCACTGTTCCGATTAATCAACCTGTTCAGCAAGCCGTGCCCTTGTTTTCTGAAGTTACTAGGGGGGCTCCTATCTTTGCACCACCTGTTGTACACACTCGTGCGCAACCGTACTTCAATGAGACAGCTTTTTGATGATCTTGATGAGAATGTTGAGGGTTATGAGAAACATGATAAGCTTCGTGAAGAAGTAAACACTATCGTCCAGAGATTGAAAAAGGTAGAGGGTGATCAAATTTTTGGGGCTGCTGCAAGGGATGTTTGTTTGGTCTCAGGTTTGGTTATTCCCCCGAAGTTCAAAACTCCGAACTTCGATCGTTATGAAGGTGCCACCTGTCCTAAGAGTCATTTGATCATGTATTATCGCAAAATGGCTGCCCATGTTGAGAATGATAAACTGATGATTCATTGCTTCCAAGATAGTTTGAAAGGTGCTTCTTCCAAGTGGTATTTAACTTTAGACCAGTCTCGCATTAAGAGTTTCCAGGATTTATCTGACGCTTTCATCAAACACTACAAGTACAATATGGACCTGGCTCCTGACAGAAGACAGTTGCTGAGTATGTCACAAAAGAATTCTGAGTCATTCAAAGAGTATGCTCAAAGGTGGAGAGAGACTGCTTCACAGGTAGAACCTCCTTTGTCCGAAAAAGAGTTAGCTGATTGGTTTGTCGACACGGTTCGTCCAGAATTTTATGAGAGAATGGTGGGTAGTGTGACTTCAAATTTCTCCGACATCGTTGCTGTGGGTGTCAAGATTGAATTGGGTATGAAGAATGGTAAAATGACAAATAATCATGGCGCTTCTAAGGATCAGCCGAAGAAACCTCCGTATAGCTCCCAGAAAAAGAAGGAGAGTGAGACTAATGCTATATCCTCTGGTAGACCAAGGGAACGCTTTTATCGGCATCCGCAAGGTTATGCTCAACCTCAAGGGTACCCAGTCCAATATGCTCAACAACCCTATGTGGCAGCTATTACACCTTCTTTCAATCAACAGGTTCCCATGTATCAACCTATGCAACAACCTCTTGTTCATCCACCTCCTGTCAACTACCTACAGGCGCCCAACGCTCCTGCTCCTCAACAGCCAAAGAGTCCGGCTCCTCGCCAGAATGTTCCGAACAGAAGAACGTATAAACCTTGTCCGCCGATCCCGATGACTTTTACCGAGTTGTATCCCTCTTTGGTCAAGCAGGGTCTCATCACCACTCGGGCTTTGGGTCCGCCTCCTAATCCTCTACCCGCCAATTACAACGCCGCTGCTCACTGTTTATTTCATGAGGGTGCGCCCGGTCATGATCTGGAGAATTGTTATGCTCTCAAAAATATTGTCAGGGATTTATTGGAAAAGAAGATTTTGTCATTCGAAGATCCTCAACCAAATGTTAAGAAGAACCCTTTTCCTAACCATGAGAGTGTCAATGCCGTTAGTATTGATTCGGGGAATGGTTATGCCCTCGACGTTGAACAGATTAAGACTCCTCTCAAGATGTTCCATTCGAAACTGTTTGAAGCCGGTTTAGTAGATACTTCCCACGTTGCATGCGTAAGTTGTGAAGCCAGTACTAAGGGTTGTGTGTTAGTTCAGAATGATGTTCAGAGGCTGATTAATGAGGGTGTTTTACAAGTGACAAGCCAAGCCAAGAAGGATATAGTCGCTGTGGTTGAGCATGTTTTCCATCAGCCTGAATCAAAGGGTAAGGTACCAGTGTTTAATCTATCAGGGGCAGGCTCCGCCAACCTCGTGTTCGATATACCGAGGTCGCATATCCCTGAAGTGAATCAGCCTAAGCCTATAGTTATTCGAAGACCGGGTCCGTTTCCTTTCAGCGATCCTAAAGCCGTGCCTTGGAAATATGACGTGACGGTGATTGACAAGGAGTCTGGGAAGACTATTCCAAATGAAGAGGTTAAGGGCACAGTGACCAATATCGCAGAGGTAAGCAGGATGACTCGCAGTGGTCGCGTGTATACTCCCCGTTCTAATGAGGATCCACCTAAGGAGATCACTAATATCCCAGTGCCTGCCAAAGACAAGGGTAAGGGAGCCGTTACGAATGATGAAGATGCCGAATTTTTGAGGATCATCAAGAAAAGTGACTATGAGGTTATTGATCAACTTCATCAGACTCCTTCCAAGATTTCGATTTTATCTCTGTTGATGAATTCACCCGCTCATAGGATGGCCTTGCAGAAGGTTTTGACTCAAGCACATGTGGATCAAGATATTAGTACCAGTCGATTCAATAGTGTGATTGCCAATTTGACTGCCTGTAACACTCTCAGTTTCAGCAATGAAGAGTTACCGAAGGAGGGTCCGAACCATAATCGTGCTTTACATATATCGGTAAAATGTCAAGAGGACAATTTAGCGAGAGTGCTAGTGGACACCGGTTCTTCTCTGAATGTTCTACCCAAGAGGGTTCTTGATAGGTTGACTTGTAAAGAGACCGTGTTGAAACCTACTCCTTTGGTTGTCAAGGCTTTCGATGGCTCTCGCCGGTCGGTAATGGGGGAGGTTGAGCTTCCTATCCTGATTGGTCCGCAAATTTTTAATATCACGTTTCAAGTCATGGACATTAATCCCAACTACAGCTGTTTACTCGGAAGGCCGTGGATTCATGCCGCTGGGGCAGTGACCTCAACGTTACATCAAAGGATGAAATTCGTGATCGAGGGAAAGTTGGTTATTATACACGGTGAGGAGGATCTGATGGTCAGTAACCTGTCCTCTTTCCGTTACATCGAGGCCGACGAGAATGCTTTAGACATCTCCTTTCAAGCACTTGAGATCGCCAATGCCGTTCTGCTGGAAGTCGAAGAGACAGTGGGTCAGGGTAATCCATCTTTTGCATCTCTGAAGAGTACCAAATCAACAATTGACAGGGGCATTCCTGAAGGTTGGGGAGAGGTAATTGATGTCAAGACCAAGACTGATCGCTCTGGGTTGGGTTACAAACCAACTCAGAATGGAGCTGCCACCACTGTCGAAGGGCGTCCGAAGGTTATCCAAGAAGTATTTGTCAGCGGAGGTTTCCAAGTCAATGCCATCAGCGAATGTGAGAAAAATGAAGAGCTGAGTAACCTGGTGTTTAAGGGTGATGCAGTTTTGAACAACTGGGAGGCCGTAGAGATCCCTGTTATTTTTCCCTTGTCAAAGTAATTGTTTTTTTTAAGTTTCATTTACATTTTCAAATAAAAATCTGTAGCTCTGCCCAAGGCTATAGGGTTGTTTTGTCGGGCCACCTTTCAGTTCTAAAAAGATATTAATAAAAGCATTTTGTTCAATTCCACGTTGGTTCATTTGCGTTTTTCGTTTTCACCTTTAAAAATGAAATTGGCAACCTTTCTTCCAAAAAATAAAAAAAAAAAACAGCATTTCATTCTTACATGTCTTCGAGCATTTTAATTAAGTAAGCCTTCCATCATGCAGAGATATCGTAAACCTTGTTGGATCCAATGACTTTACTGACACTCCTGACTGGGATGCACCCATCAATCAAGCTGAGGACGAGGGTGAAGAAGATTTTGAAGTACCCGCGGAACTGACAAGATTGATTGAGTACGAGTACACAGAGCTTCAACCGCATAAAGAGCAGGTGGACCTAATTAACCTCGGTACAGAGGAGAGCAGGAAAGAGGTCAAGATTGGTGCAATGCTTGGGACGGAGATTAGGCCGAGGTTGATTGAGTTGTTAAAAGAGTATATTGATGTGTTTGCGTGGTCGTATCAAGATATGCCGGGCCTAGACACGGACATTGTTGTTCACAAGTTGCCGCTTAAGCCAGATTGTCCGCCTATCAAGCAAAAGCTTCGAAGAACGAGACCCGACATGGCTTTGAAGATTCGAGATGAGGTTAAAAAGCAGTTGGATGCAGGTTTCTTGGCAGTCGCAAAATATCCAGATTGGGTTGCCAACATTGTGCCAGTGCCCAAGAAGGACGGTAAAGTTAGGATGTGTGTAGACTACAGGGATCTGAACAAAGCAAGTCCAAAAGACGACTTCCCACTGCCACATATTGACACACTGGTAGACAATACAGCCAGTTTTGCGTTGTTTTCATTTATGGATGGTTTCTCCGGCTACAATCAGATCAAGATGGATCCCGACGATCGAGAGAAGACTACTTTCATTACTCCTTGGGGAACTTTCTGCTACAAAGTCATGCCCTTCGGTTTAAAGAATGCGGGGGCAACCTACCAACGTGCTATGACCACTCTTTTTCATGATATGATGCACAAAGAGATTGAGGTGTATGTGGACGATATGATAGCCAAATCTCAGAGTGAAGAGGAACATCTAGACCATTTGGTGAAGCTATTTGAACGACTCAGGAAATATCAGTTGAAATTGAATCCTGCAAAATGTACCTTCGGTGTCAGATCTGGAAAACTGCTTGGTTTCATTGTTAGCCAGCGAGGGATTGAGGTAGATCCTGACAAAGTCCGGGCCATTCAAGATATGCCCGCTCCGCGAACCGAGACGCAAGTTAGAGGTTTTCTGGGACGTCTGAACTACATTTCCAGGTTTATCTTTAATATGACCGCTACTTGTGAACCAATATTCAAGTTGCTTTGCAAGGGGCAGACAGTTGAGTGGAACCCTGATTGTCAGAAAGCGTTCGAGAAGATTAAGGGTTATTTGCAAGATCCCCCTATTCTGATCCCGCCCGTACCTGGAAGACCGTTGTTTATGTACCTTACTGTTCTCGAGAAGTCTATGGGTTGTGTGCTTGGGCAACATGATGAGACTGGGAAAAAGGAACATGCAATTTATTACCTGAGCAAGAAGTTTACCGATTGCGAAAACAGATACTCACCATTAGAGAAAACTTGTTGTGCATTGGCATGGGCCGCTAAGCGCCTTCGGCAGTATATGGTCTGTCATACCACGTTATTGATTTCTAAAATGGATCCGGTCAAGTATATTTTTGAAAAACCTGCTCAAACCGGGAGGCTAGCCCGTTGGCACATGTTGTTATCCGAATATGACATCCAGTATGTACCCCAGAAAGCGATTAAGGGTAGTATTTTATCCGATTATCTTGCAGACCAGCCAGTTGAAGATTATGAACCTCTTAAGCTCGATTTTCCTGATGAGGATATTTTGTTGATTAAAAGAGATTGCGAAGAGCCAGATCCGAGCGAAGGCCCAGAACCAGGACTTTGGTGGAAAATGATGTTTGATGGTTCCTCAAATTTCAATGGGCATGGTATAGGCGCCGTTTTGATGAACCCAAAGGGTGGAGTTACCCCATTTACCGCAAGGTTGGACTTTGAGTGTACTAACAACGTTGCAGAGTATGAAGCGTGTATCCTCGGCATCGAAGCAGCGATTCACCTCCGAATCAAACTTCTTAAAGTAAGTGGTGACTCAGCCTTGGTTATCTACCAGGTACAAGGCAAATGGGAAACGAAGAATGAGAAGCTGATCCCTTATAAGGACTACATTATTGAACTGATCAAGTATTTCGACGAGATAGAGTTCGAGCATGTTCCTAGATCCGAGAATCACGTAGCTGATGCATTAGCCATGTTAGCATCTATGTGGAAGGTTAAATTCGTTAATGAAGCACCTCTTATCCATATTGAGCGCAAGGTTGAGCCCGCTTATTGTCAGTTGGTCGAAGAAGTTGAGGTGGATGAAAAGCCTTGGTTTCACGATATCAAGAACTATCTCGTCAAGCAGGAATATCCCGATGGCGCTACTGGTCTGGACAAAAAGACATTGAGAAGACTGGCGTCCAAATTCTTTATCAGTAATGGTGTGTTGTACAAGAGAAATCACGACATGGTCCTGCTCAGATGTGTTGATAAACGGGAAGCGGACATGTTACTGCAGGAAATTCATGAGGGGACCTTTGGAACCCATGCCAATGGTTATGCTATGTCCAAGAAGATGTTAAGGGCTGGGTATTACTGGTTAACCATGGAAGCCGACTGCATCCAATACGCTAGAAAATGCCATAAGTGCCAAATTTATGCTGATAAAATGCATGTACCTCCGTCACCGTTGAATGTTTTGTCTTCACCATGGCCGTTATCTATGTGGGGCATTGACATGATTGGGGCAATTGAGCCGAAAGCTTCTAATGGACATCGTTTTATCCTCGTTGCTATAGATTATTTCACCAAATGGGTAGAGGCTGCATCCTACACCAACGTGACCAAGCAAGTGGTCGCCCGCTTCATCAGGAAAGAAATCATCTGCCGTTATGGAGTCCCAAGCCGGATAATAACTGACAATGGCACCAATCTGAATAATAAGACTATGAAAGAGCTGTGTGACAACTTCAAGATCACTCACCACAATTCTTCTCCATACCGTCCTAAGATGAATGGGGCCGTTGAAGCTGCGAATAAGAATATCAAGAAGATCCTGCAAAAGATGGTTGTGACTTACAAAGATTGGCATGAGATGTTACCGTTTGCTTTGCATGGATACAGAACCTCAGTAAGAACTTCGACAGGGGCAACCCCTTTCTCATTGGTGTATGGAATGGACGCCGTGCTCCCCGTCGAAGTAGAGATACCTTCGCTAAGAGTGTTAAGGGAAGCTGAACTTGAGGAAGCTGAGTGGGTTCAGGACAGATTGGATCAGTTGAATCTCATCGACGAGAAGCGCTTGACAGCCATGTGCCATGGGCAATTATATCAGAAACGGATGAAAAGAGCGTTTGATAAGAAGATTCGTATCCGTGAGTTCCGTCAAGGAGAGCTCGTACTCAAAAAGATCTTGCCAGTACACAAAGATATGCGGGGAAAATGGATGCCCAATTACGAAGGCCCATTCGTTGTAAAGACTGTCTTCTCCGGAGGATCTCTAATACTTACGACAATGGACGGTGAAGAACTAGCACATCCCGTGAATTCTGATGCAGTCCGAAAATATTATGCCTAAAAACCCGCTAAGTCGAAAACCTTCAAAAGGCGACTTAGGCAAAAGTAAGGGTTGAAAAGAAAAAGAAATAATAACAAAAGCTCGCTAAGTTGAAAACCCGAAAGGGCGGCTTAGGCAAAAAAGAGCGTCCCGGTGGATTGAAAACCCGAAAGGGCGGTCCAGGCAAAAGTTAGGGACAAAGGCATTTCATTGCATCAGAAGACACTGACTATCTCGAACACACTTTCCGCATGAGAGCCATGTTTCAGTTCTTTCATCCTTGCCCAAAGCAGGATTCTGGATTAGTCTTAGTTATTAGTGTCAGTAGGTATCATTGGATTCAATGTAATCTTTTCCCATGTTGCCAATTTCAAAATGTAATCATCTGTGGAGCTATGCCTTCAGCAAGCAGCCGCCCTTTAATAAAAGATACCATCTCGTTACTTACATTCCTTGGTGCATTGCTCTTTATTTTCTATTGTTATGCAAAATGCGTTTATTCTTAAAATTTGAAAATGAAAGGTGCATTGTAGATTTTTCAAAACTGTTTTTCAAAAAAAAAAAAAAACAAAACAAATTTGAAACGTAATAAATTACTTTGACTAGTGGAAATTCCTACAGGATCTCTTCATTCCCCGGAAATATCATTATTGCAGAAACATTTTCAAACCATTGCCCAGTGTAGTCCCCAGAGAGACTATAAGCTGACAACTTCTTCTTGGGGTAACTTAAAAGTGTCCCTCAGGTTTTCTTCTCCCCATGTGAAGACGTGATACTGTACACCACAAGCAGATTACCTTCTCCCCAGAGAATTCAGAACTTTAAAACCAGATTTGGGTCTACCATTGATCTTTCTTATCCATGATTGACGTATTGATTGCCGGGAACGCAGGGTCTTTCCGTCGAGATGTTTATTTCATCTCTCGTCTCGTCTCTAGTCTGTTTTGTCAGCATACGCAAGGGCATAAGCATCACATGCCTATTTCATTATCTATCCATTACATATTCATTTCACATACTCATTACATACTCATTTCATAACATCTTGCATATTTAACTACATACACATTAACATACATTCATATTAACATATGCATCAACATATGCGTTAGCATTCACAGGTTCATTGTGTCTCTATCATTGGTCGTTACTGTCGAGTAACTGGGTTCGTCCATTCTCTCCAAATAGATCGTCAGCCCTAAGCATAAAATACTTACTTGTTTCCAGTTTCCCCACAGAGCTCGATCCTCGTGGATGACGGTTACTCCAGCTATCTTTCCTCACCAGGATAAGATATTTACCCTCCGAGATCGTTTCCCTCGATGGAGTCTTGATTACCAGTCTTCTTTCTAGCTCGATCCTAGATTGAATCTCAGTCTTGTCGGTCATCAAGCCCAACCGGACGTGCATTTATTTTGCACCATCTAAAGATCTTCACCATACCATAACGGATACGCGACTATCTCGCTTGAGAAGGTTATCACTGTACTCGGACGTGCATTTATTTTGCACTATCTTTCAAGAAAATCAACTACAATCCTTTACAGATACACGCCAGTTCACGCCTGGAAAATATATCAGTACAACACTTTGCAATCCTACATGTTACAACCCTTTACACTTTACATTTTACAGCATCAACATACGACATTTCTCACCTAAGAAGTCGATCCTATCCTCATTATGACTCGCAGCAAATGGCCATCTCCGTGGAGCAGTTGGGCTTCCATTTACCTGCCGTCTTGAGGTTTGAACCAAATCGTATTCAGGAGAGCACGATTTCTGAGCATGAAGAAGTTCATTTATCCTTTAGTAAAAGAAGGAGCGGAATCATATTCAGGAGAGCACGATTCTGAGTTATGAGGAAGTTCAGTTGGCCGTTTTTCAGGAGAGCACGATTCTGAAAAATGAGAAAATTTCAGTCATCCAGTTTCATATTCAGGAGAGCACGATTCTGAAGTATGAGCGTATTCAGTCATCCAGTTTCATATTCAGGAGAGCACGATTCTGAAGTATGAGAAAGTTCAGTCAGCCCTTTTCATATTCAGGAGAGCACGATTCTGAAATATGGAGATTTTCATTTACCCTTTATCCGAATCATATTCAGGAGAGCACGATTCTGAGTTATGAGGAAGTTCAATTAGCTCTTTTCATATTCAGGAGAGCACGATTCTGAACTATGAAAAATTTCATTCACAAGAAAGAGCCAAATCATATTCAGGAGAGCACGATTCTGAAGTATGAGGAAGTTCAGTTTATCCTTTTTATGTTCAGGAGAGCACGATCTTGAAACATGAAGAAGTTTACTTATCCCTCGGTAAGAGAAGAATCAGAATCGTATTCCAGGCGTCGACCTTAAATGCGAGAAGATTTATTTATCAGATAAGCAGCAGCCTCTTTATTTGAGTGCTTATCCATTTTTGCACATAAGTCCTTTCCAACGATAAGTGACAGTTCTCCCTCGAGAAGCTTATCAGGGCAGTTCCCATTAAAGACCATTTATTTTGGCATACAGTCGGTCTTTACCCTGTATATTTGCTACGGAGTTCCGAAAAGTCCGTTTGATCCTGTCACGAGAGATAGTTCACAGAAGCTTGGATGTTATTCTTTGCTCAATGCTCCAGCATTCTGTAATCAATCTTACCATCGTACGTGATCCAGTTTTATTTTTAGATTCCCCAGTGGAGGCCGTCTCATAGGTACCATCTCCATTCGAGGATCTCGTTCCTTTTCTAAAAGTGACAATTGGTCATTCGCACCAGTTGACTATCATTTTTTAGAATTCCCCAGTGTTATACTGTGTCTCAGCGCGCCATTTTCCCCAGTGCGTTCTTCTCGTGGCGTCTGTCTCGGTGTCGTCATGTTTGTCAGCGTTTTCGCATTCATTATTCCAGCATACGCAGCATATCATATTCAAGGCATCATCTGTATTAAGCCATTCCAGTTTTGTCCATAGCATTGCATATCGTCGCATATAAGGGCAAAATTTTCGGTTATCTATATTTAAATCTCTCCACCACGATTCCTCGAGTCTCTGTTACTCAAATCGTCCGGTGTAGCTATTTAAATAGGGGCAACTGTAATACCCCAAATTTTACCCTTATATTTAGTCAGTCATTTCGCGTATCATCTCATATGTACATTTGCTAACCACTAACAAGTTATGAAGGTTTTGTTTTGCAGATCGGGTCTCAGGGGTATTTTGGTCATTTTACACAAATTCTACCAATTCTTTGAAAAAAGGCTGTTATTACATTCTGAGGCATTTATTTGCCAATTGGGTCAAGGTGCCGGTTTGTTTTGTCAGAAATATGATTGGACTCGGGGTCGTGTCTTGTTTGATATTGAAACATTTCTGAAACAATTTTGTTTCCTCTTAGTAAAGTGAAGTTGGGTTGAAAAAGAAGTGGATACTGTTAAGGCTATTTTGAGAATAGATGTGATCAACGAGATTTTAATTTGAATTTGTTTGGATATAATCATATGGCGGGGTATCATTTATAAAAGGCAAAGGAGAAATAAGTTTTAAATATTTTTTGAGCTTTGTGTTCATAAGTACTTATAAGTTACAACTCAAGAAGGAACTTAAATAATTCTGAATTATTATTCATGGATACTTTGAATTTGCAAGTGAGAAAGTAAATATGAATATTTGTTGAATTTCATTTCATAAATATTTATAGTTTACAAATTGATAAAGTGAATTCGAATTTGGTTTACAAGAGTTTCATTTACAATAAATCCTAAATCCTAAAAATTCCTAAATGCCTTCATGCTGTCCTTGAGCTTCTCCGCGAGTCCTCGACTAACCTGCACGTCAAAACAATACAACACAGAATGGAAAAGTGTTAGAGGTTGTTTGACACTCTCAGAACAATTGTCATCATCGAGTGCCGGGAGGGCACAACCGAAGCCGCATCCTACTCCCATTACCGGTCCATGCCATTGGCATCAGATCATGAAGTTTCGTTCTTATCTTAAGAGGTGACCGAGAGAGAAAGAGATAAAAGAAGTTTTGGGCCGAAAGAGGATTCACGCGACTTTGGATCATCTCATCAAGTAAATTCTCCAAATTGATAACCAAACTGAACTAAAATCTGAACCAGTTCTCCATCACCTACAAGCATAACATCATCACTAACACAATAACAGTTAGCAAACAGCATCATCATTCGCAAGCAGTATCAGCACATAAGCTACATATCTGCAAGCCAGTATTTGCAAGCAAGAAATGTCGCAGTATCAGCAACAACAGTTAACATTTTCATGACAGCAGGTAGCTTATCAGGCCTGCATTAAAGAAGGCAAGGATCCTATACAGCAAGACATATGTGCATTGCACACCCAACTGATAACCATGTTCTGCACTAAGAAAGTTAGTGAGCGGGCACAATGCCTTACGCACAAATTGGCAACAGCCAGCATCCAAAGCGCATCAGACAAACGGGTCTATTCCCCAATCAGCCCAACACCAGTATGGAAAGAAACATGAAAACTCCCATCAATGGAATGCTATCCAATGCTGGAAATCTGCAGCTTTTGGAACAGACTTTCCCAATGATCAGTGCGTAAAGTGAATGTATGAATGCAGACCCCTGCCAACTGCATAAGCCACAACTACAGCGTACAACCTACATTGGGCATAAATCATAAACAGCCAAGATTAGTCAACAACAATAACAGGCATAACAGGTCAAATTAGCGAAGCAAAACTGTTACACTTTTTTCAAATTCGGCAACGTCCTGCAATTGTATGATACACCAGGCGAGTAAACTTGAGAGATGTGACCAAGTGGCAACTCACAAAGATGCAGCTCCAACTGCTATCGACACGGCTTTGAGCATGTCTTCCTGACTTGCATTTATGATGAAGGATGCAATCATCCGCCAGTAGCAAGTCTTTGTCTCTGCGTGCGTAAAACTGGTAAATCAGGCATTGGCATAATGTTTTGGGGAAATAGTAAACATTTGAACAAAAGGTTCCTGTAGAGTACTACAGAAGTTTAGGGTGCTAATACCTTCCCTAATCTTAACCAACCCCCGAACCCTAGATCTTTCCCCGCATCGTGTTTACGATGCAAAATAGGTTTTCCCTTTTTGACCTTTTCCTTCGGATAAATCAAAGAGCGGTTGTGAACTGAATTGCGATTCAAACTCATTAATAGTTTGTGATCCTATTTCCACCGCAACACTTACCACTAAACTTCAACGATAACATAATCACGAAACAAATGCTAAATACAAAAGTCATGCCAAACATTCTAAAACAACACAAGCTCAAACGTGAATCACACCTAGCAAAAACAATCATCGGTAGATGAAAAACACAAAATGAGGGCTTTTTTCACTCACACAATAATCTTGCAAACAAAAGACTAAATTATGTAATCATCCAAAAATCATGTTGAAAACACAAAAGTAAGAATCAAAAGGACTTTCAGGGTTGTAATGTGGTCGGGTGAACAAACAAGGGATAATTCCTAAAGCTAATCGAAACAAAAACTTGCCTAAACCTAAGGGAGTGATAAACTCACAAAGTTTCAAACACCAAAATTCCAATCAAACTTCTTCCAGAATCCCAAGTGTTATACCAAACACATAGAACTTATTAGCACAACATTATTCTACTCTTTTTGTTTATCTTTTTCTAAGCTTTTTCAATTTTTCTTTTCTTTTCTTTTCTTTTTCATATTTTTCTCATTTTTCTTTTCTTTTCTATTTTTCAACCTCATAGCAATCAACAACACAAGTGAACGATCATCATCTCCCCAACTTGAATTCAACCACATCATCATGTGAATACTCCCAACTTTCTAAGGCAAGGTAAAAATTCATACAACAACACAAAGTTGAGGGCTCAAGAAAAAACAACAATCAAGATCCACACAAAAAATGAATTTGATACTCATAGACAAGAATAAAACTCAAACAACATGGATAATGACCAAAGGCTCAAAGGGGTTACAAATGATCACACACTCACAAGGTGAATTGACTATTTGGCTAGGTAGTTGTGCTCAAAATGAAACAAGTGCCTTAATCCTTTTCATGCTTTCATATAATCAACACAAACAAAAGATTAAGCATAATAAAATCCAGTTAAAACAAGAATATTGGTACTCCAAGCATATATGAACAACGAAAGGCTTCCTCACAAAAAGGTGGGAACTAAAGTGATTCACAAAATGAACAAGTATACAAAAGAATGAATGGCATGGAAATTGTAAAAAGTCTAAGTATCATGAATATGCTAAAGCCTAGAAAGCGATAAACACATACCTTGAATGTGTACAAAACTTTAAACACTATCATTACCACGCATTCGCAAGTTGAAACACTCAAACTTGGAAAATCACCTCAAATACCTCAAGCTACCAAACAAAAATTTGAGTCCAAACAACAATAAAATACCGGGTGAAAATGGATTAAACAAGTTGTAAAGTGAAGATTTGAGAATTTTACGAATAATCCGAGAACAACTTGTTTAATGAATGTTCACCACACTACCTAAGCTAGAAGGAAAAAGTAATAACGAAACAAAAATGGAAAAAACATGCTTGTTTTACGTCGTAAGCTCGACATCTTATTGTGCTTAGCTAGTAACTTCCTTCCTTCATGCCATGTGATGTCTCACCGCGCAAAACAAAAGCAAGTGTCCTAACCAACCACTTGAACAAATGTTACGAGAACAAAATATATACAACATTTAAACAAACATACTGGAAGACAAAAGCAAAACAAGTATCTATACAAGCATATATATACAATTATGTGCAAAGCTTAGAAATATAGAAACTATCGCAATGCGACTCAATATCACAACCAATCCCCGGCAACGGCGCCATTTTGTTGAAGCGGTAAAGCAGCAAGCAAAAATATTATTTTCGGAAGAATTTCCTCCGAGATTTATCGTCTCCACAAGGATCAGTGTGAGGGAAAGAATGCCATTCGACAATCTCTACGTCTCTAAGCTTGGGTTTGAATGGTTTGGGATAAAAATTCAAAAGGAAAAACATAAAACAAGAAAAAAGGTACATTCTTAAGAAATGAGAAAACTCGTCAGGAGTTGTATTTCGTTTTACCCATCATGCACTAAAAAATATATGGATCAAATGCACGCAACCTAATTCGCTCGTCAATATCATCACGTATCGCTCACAACAAAGTTTATCTCTAACACAAAGTCGAGAGATCAACCGTATCGTCTCATTGTTGATCTCTCACACAACTCGACAACATGGAGCATTAAGAATCGATACCCACGTGAATATTAGTCCTAAATCTATCTCTAGCATTCAGAATCTAACAGATGTTCATCTTAGATCGAGTTTGAACCGTATATCTCTATAGCAATCCAAACCCATTAAGTAAAAAATCAAGATAAGCATCGATAAAGAAATGTAAAAGAGATTTTATACAAAGATCCATAAATATACATACAATCAAGATAAACTTACATACAAAACCCCAACAAATGAAAAATACATAGAGAGGAAGGAAGAAGAACACAAATCTCACGGTTTGTCAACTCCGATTGAAGTGGATTCGACTCCGGATCGTCAAGATGCACCCTCCAATGTTGTTTCTAAGCTAAATCTACTCAAGAATGTGTTTGATGAAGTTGGGGTAAAAAGTTCCCAAACAACATAACCTAAAAAATGCTGAAAAATCACTTAAATAGACAAAAATGGGTCCCAGTATTCGCCTGGCGAAGTCCCATTCGCCTGGCGAACATATACAACTTTTGCTTCTGTAAAAACAGTGTTTTTCACGCGTTTTTGAACTTTCGGTTCGCCTGGCGAACTTTTGTTCGCCTGGCGAACATTCGCCGGGCAAACTTTGGCGAACATGACAGCAAACCAACTTGTTTCGACCATAACTTTTTAACCGTAACTCCGTTTTTTGCCCGGTTCGAAGCGTTGGAAAGCTTATTCAATGCTCTATCTAACAATGCTACAACATCAATGCTTTATTACCTACAAAAATGAATGAAATTCAATTAAACTCAATGATATTTACAGGAAAACATAATATATACACTATAACGTAAAGTAAGCGCATTTATAAACAAAGCGGGGTTTATTCGAACGATTTTAACATAAAGTAACGTTAAGTGCAACAAAACTTATATACAAAAATAGGTAAAGCAGTGAGTAACCGCTTTAACATAGTCGCTCCAAATTTACACTCGTTTTTGCGATTACAGTGTAGAAAAAAATAAATATATATATGAAAATATTTGCTTGTTTGGTAGAAAAATATTGAAAAACAAAGTTAGTTGTGAAATATGAGTTGTGAAGGGTTTCAAATGAGGAACTTGTTAAACAAGTTGAAGATGTGTAAATAAGTGTAAAGTGAATGTCTCTCCTACATCGGAAATTTCGTTCAATGGCTTTAGATATGTCCCTTGTTTGTTAACCTGGCCAAGCTACAACCTTTGAAGACCTTTGTGATCTTGAACTTCCATAATTTTGTGGTGAATATGTAGATATTTTATGAATTATGTAGTATTGCATTGTTCATCATTGGAGTGAATTTTTGTCCCACGCTTGCACGCGTGTTTTTGCTTCAATCCTGTTTTCGAAGTGGAGTGTTAGAATGACTTGTCATGAGATTTAGTTGTTGCTTGAAGCATTGTTTAAAATTTGTTCTTAGAATTTAGTTCTTAAACATTATCTATTGTGGAATTATGTAATATTTTGTGACCTTGTTGCACATATTGTGTATTTGAGCCATATAGTTTCACTTGAGTTGAATTGGTCTTGAGCAAATCCTCATTTTGTTTTGAGAGGCATACTTTGCTTGAGGGCACGCAAATAGGTAGTTGGGGAGAGTTGTTAGATCCCATTTAGATTAGATTTTTGGTTTCTTTTTGGTAGTATTTTCACTCAATTTTATCTAATAATGTTTGATTTCGTAGTCGAATTGGTTTAGTTTCATTTTATGCGATCCAAGCGAAGAATGTTTGTAATATTGCTGTTAGTGTGCAGGATTGACACTATTAAGAGCACTTGGGATCAAGGCAAAGTAGTTGGGAGATGTTGCAAATCAAGACATTCGCCTGGCGAGCCACAGCGAGTGCCAGCGAATATTCTTCAGGCGAGTGCAGGCGAACTGGGGCGAATAAATCAGATTTAACTCCCAGACCCAAAGGATAGGAAGTTCGCCAGGCGAAGGTTCCAGCGAAGCTTCGCTACCATTCGCCTGGCGAAGGTGCTGGCGAAGAAGTGGTAGCTTTCCTCATGCAGATTCCAGTAGCAAAACCACCCAAAGTTCGCCTGGCGAGTGAAGCCAGCGAATGTTCACCCGGCGAGTGTTTATTCGCCTGGCGAATGCACGATTCCTAAGGGCGGTTTGCTGATCAGAGGCACTTTGAAGTGCCATGTTAAGTTGGTTCGCCGGGCGAATGAATGCCTTCGCCAGGCGAATGTACGCAGACAACACATCATTTTTACTTTATTTGTTGCTCTATTTAGCCCATACTTGGTACTTCAAAAAAGAGGATCTTTAAAAATCAAAAGGAAGACATCATTGGATAGCTCTAGAACCCTAAATACTTGAGTTCTTCTTCATCTTACTATTTTTGTAATCAAGAGAAGTGGAAGCACATCCTTCATTGTTTCTTCCAAGTGGATGTTCTTCATCTTCTCCTTTCTTCTTGTTAAAGCTACCATGAAAATGTGTAGCTAAACTCATCTTTTGTCAAGGTTAGATGTAGGTGATTATTAAACTTTGTATGTGTATGGATGATCCTCATTTGTAAACTCTTGGATGATTAATATATGGTGAAAACTTTGTTTCATTTACAATCTTTTGTGTTGGTTGATGATTGAGAAATATTTTCCAACTCTAGACCTAGGTTTTCATCCTTCTCTTTTCTTGAGCTAGAGATAGTCTTGAAATGTTTTGTTCACTTATAATGTTGAACTTTAAAGTTGTCATTTGATAGATTGTGTGAGAGATCAACAATAGATCAAAATGGTAAATCTCACAATATGAGTTAGAGATAATCATGTTGAGAGGATGTTGTGGATGTATTGATCATTAAAAGGAGTTTATTAAATGTTGATTAGAAATATGCATGCAAAGTGATTACCGAACCCTAACTTTGGCAATATTTATTAAAACCGTTCAAATCATTATTTTACCGCATTTATTACTCACATGCAAAAGTACCATTGTTTTAAAACCAAACACTTTGTTACTACAAAGTTACGGATTTAACAACTGTAGAAAGGCTGCAAAATTTCATATTCCCTGTGGAGACGATAACAAAAACCCGACACTTAACCACTGTTTTAACAGCGCCCCTGCAGCAATCAACTGAAGTTGTTTCCCCCGCAGCAGTCAACTGAAGTTGTGCCCCATGCGGAGTCCAATCGAGATTGGCGTGACTATGTTCTCCTCAGCAGGATGAGTCCTCTACCTGAGTAGCTCTTTCTCCTTGACAGGAGGTTCCCCCTTCGGCATTTATCTTGCTGACGGGATCGCATCATTGTGCATGATTGCATAGCATTTATCATAAACGCATAGCATTTCCACCGTGTGGAGCATTGCGCCCTTGCCGAAGCATATGCATAATAAACATGATCTAGGTTGTTACCGTTCTTGTTTTGCAGGTGTTCAGGATGATTCCTGGCATTCTCCCCAACGAAGTCGCTTGCTCAAGATGATTCTTGAGGTCCCCAGCGAAGCCTCCGATTCAAGATGATTCTTGAATTCCCCAGAAGGGCCGTTTGCTTAAGATGATTCTTAAAACCCCAGTGCAGTCTCCAGAGTTGGTTGCTCGAGTTGATACTTAGAGTCCCCAGCGAAGTCTTCAGTTCAGGATGATTCCTGAAATCCCCAACAGAGTGTTCGCTCAGGATGATTCCTGAAATCTCCAGGATGGTTGTCAGTTCAAGATGATTCTTGAAGTCCCCGGCGGAGGTTATTTGTCCAAGATGATTCTTGAAGTCCTCAGCAGAGTTGATTTATCCAGAATGATTTCTGGACCCTCGGAGCGGAGTTACTTGATAGTTCTCCAGATTCCCCAGCGGCGAAGCGTCCTCCCCAGCAGGTTTGCTAACGGCGAAGTTGAAATCTCCCTTGAAGACTCCATGATTGAAGTCTGACCGTGTTAATGAAGCAGTTCTCTCAGCTGATGCGGAGTGCCTGGTGGTAGAGGTTTAGATGTTCCCAGTTGGCTCATGATTGACCAAGAATTCTATTCCCGACTTGCTGATGAAGTCCGGCTGATGCCCGACCGTAATACGGAATGCCTGATGGCATGATCAACCTGATGGTTGACGTCCGGCTGATGCCCGACAATTTCTTTGAATGCCTGATGGCATGATCAACCTGATGGTTGAAGTCCGGCTGATGCCCGACAGTGTTCTTTGGATGCCTGATGGCATGATCGACTATGTATTACCGGTTACCGTGTGACCAATTCCCCAATGAAGTTTCTTCACCCTGACGGCGAGGTCAGACGATGTTGAGAGTTGACGGCGAAGTCAGATTATGTTGAGTACCTGACGGCGATGTTGGGTGTTTCTCAGAGTTACAGTTGGTTGACGGCGAAGTCAGGTTATGTTTGTTTCTGGCGGCGATGTCAGGTGATTTATCTTTCCAGCGGCGATGTTGGCTGTTTGTTTCCGGCGGCGATGTCAGATTCTTTGTTATTTCGGCAGCGATGTTGGATGTTTGTTTCTGACGGCGAGGTCAGATTATTTGGAGTTCTCCAGCGGCGATGTTGGATGCTTGTTTTTGACGGCGAAGTCAGATTATGCTGAGTACTTGACGGCGATGTCGGGTGTTTTTCAGAGTTATGTGTGGTTGGCGGCGATGTCAGATCCTTCTTTTGTTGTCCCAGCGGCGATGTTGGATGTTTGTTTCCGACGGCGATGTCAGATTCTTTGTAGTCCCAGCGACGATGTTGGATGGTTGTTCGACAGCGATGTCAGATTCTTTAGTTCTCCAGCGGCGATGTTGGGCGTTTGTTTATGACGGCGATGTCAGGTTCTCTATTTTTCCAGCGGCGATGTTGGATGTTTGTTTCTGGCGGCGATGTCAGCTGATTTAGTTTTCCAGCGGCGATGTTGGATGTTTGTTTTTGGCGGCGATGTCAGATGATTTAGTTTTCCAGCGGTGATGTTGAGTGTTTTGGTTGTCCGACGGCGATGTCAGACGCTTTATTTTCATGAATGCCCGACGGTGGGGTCCGGTGTCTGATGGCGATGTCAGAGGAAGTTAATGTAGATAACTGACGACAAGGTTAAGATCAGTATGTCTCCAGCTAGTTGCCGTGCAGCTATTATTTCAGTGTTCGAAGATTCGTTTCCGCCTGAGTACCGTGTGCTTATGCAGTTGGCAAATTTCCGGGTTTATCGGTATTCAACTGCCTCGCACCTTGATTGGCTGAGAGCCGTTCGCTCTTCACCCAGTCAGGTTCAAGCCGTTTGAATAGGGGCAGCTGTTGCACCCCAAAATTTGACCAACATTTATTTACCCATCAAGAGTTGTATGAGACTTTGAAGCTAGCCAAGAAAGTTGTTCAAGTGATCAAAGGTTGATATCTTTGTCAGAGAACTCAAGAGATCCTCAGAGAGATTGGTTGAAACCAAGGTTGTGTGTCTCATAACTTGAGAGTTGTGGGAGTTCCTCAGATGATTCTGAGACTATGAGGATACACTTGAAACTTTGAGAAAGCTTGTGAGATGTCTTGAAAGCCATCATGAAGCCTAAAGAGGTCATTGTACAAGAATTCAGAAGATTCAGCCATGAGTGGTGGAATTAGGGTTTGACTGGGTCAACCCTAGGTCAACTGATGATTTGGAGAGGGTTGAGACCCAATCCAAGAGCCATGTGATCATGGAATGATGCATTGAAATGCTATAAGGATGATTCCTAGACCAACTCATCATGATTGAGGAGTTTGAGAAGTTTTAAGCTAGGGTTTCTAAGGATTGACAGTGTAAAATCCCCTAGTTTAATCCCTATCTTCCAGGCAGTTTAGCTCAAGATGTGATTGTCATCTCATCTTCCCCACAACATGAATGTTGTAGAGCTTGTTCTTAGATTTAATTTGAGTACAAGAAGTCCTTGATAGGATTTGTAGAGCTCAAGTTATGGTTTTGACAAATTACAAGTCATCTGAGGTATGTGAATCTGGGTCCTTGAAAGTCACCCAACTTGCATCCAACTTTTGCCCTAGTAGGATGATTCCTATGGATTCTTGGTCAACATGAATGTTGAAGAGCATCTTCATATATTTCTAGAGAGTACTAGAAGTCCTTGATAGGATTTGTAGAACTCAATTTATGGCTTTGGCAAGTCAAGGGCATTTTGGTCATTTGGAGGTTATAGGTCATTTCAAGCATAAGGCCATATCTCCTATTTCTAAGCTTCAAATGGAAAAATATTCAACATCAAACTTGCTTAGAATGATGTTTTAAGGCTATTAAGGAGGTCATGAGATGTTGAAAAGGCTCATATCAAAAAGTGATAAAAATGGCCTAAAATGGAGGCATAAGTTAATTAAGGTGAAATTGAAATTTGGAAATCACAAGCTATAAATCCAAACCATGTCATGTAATAGGTCATTTTGACTCCAAATGACATTCTAAGAACAATGGTTCAACCACAATTTTGATTTGAGGCTTGGATCATAGGGCTGCTTTGGAATTGGATTACTTGCATATTAAGGTACCAAACCAAAACTCAAAAGAACTCAATAAGCAAGGTGGTTATGCATTGCAACTCATCTTAAATCTCATGTGGGGATAAATTCAAGTCAGAATCAAGGGTTATGAGAAGCTTGGCATGAGATAGCATGTAAGGAGAATTGGATTCAAAATGTCATGACATGAAAAGTTCAATTTCTCATTGGATGATCCTAGAGGGTTCTAGATGATTCTAAACCACTCTATATAACAAGTGTAACTTGCTCAGATGCAAGGTTGGTGTGAATTGGTGTAGAGAAGAGAGAGTGAGATCCAAGTTCTTCCATTGCAAGTCAAGTGCAATTTCTTCATTCTTCTTCATTTCCATCCTTTTTTTCTTCACAAACACTTTCCATAGATCCCTCTGAGTGTGTGCATACTGAATTGAAGTGCCATTGATGGAAGATTGAAGGTTTGGCCATTGGATTTGCAAGAAGAAAATCATCATCGAATCTTGAAGTGCAAGCTTTCTCCCTCAGATTTTTTGCAAACAGAAGTCTTATCTTCATCCAAGGATCATTTCTGAAGAGTTTCAAGCCTTGAAGTGAAGGATTTCATCATCTGCCATACCAAGAAACCAGGTTTGCAAAATCTCTTTCACCTCATTATTTAGGCATGGTTAGATTGAATTATTAGTGTAGAATGGCTAGAGACCAATAGGTGATCAATTCTAGAGACTTAGAGAGTAATTGGTGAAGGTTGAATGTGTGACACCATTACTTTGATGGGCAAGAACTCGTGGCATGGTGAGAAAGAATGAGTGTTTGATAGCTTGTTTTAACCAGTGGAGTGAGGTGAACGTTTTGATGCAAAGAAATCTAAGGTTGGTTGAAGTTGAGGATTGATCATATGTTGAGGTGCACCATCGGGTTTTATGATAGAGGTCCTTTCAGTTTAATCCAAGGCCATGATCGTGTTCAGCATGAAAAAACTGAGCAATTTTGTGTTTTACATTTTTGATTTTGATAAAGAAATGAAGGAGCACGAGTTGGTGGAAGATGGTGGTATGAAATCTGTTTTCATGGAGTTTCATGGCAAACCCTAGGTTGGAGGAAGAAGACGAAGTCTCAGCCGTGAGATGCATGCGCTGACTCTTGACTCAAGAGCTAATCCAACGGCCCATGTTTAATCTCGTTTTAGAGGGAATCAGAGCAAGATGAAACGCACCGTTTCATTAAACGGTGGTTTTGGGCTTAAGTGATCATGACTATCCACACCCCACGCGCGAGGCCCTGTGGATTTTGAACTGATTTTCTTTTCTATTCGCACCTAATCTTTTTCTTTTTTCTTTGTTATTTTCATTGGTTTTTCTGATTAATAAATTGGGCCCAGCGTGTATGCTATCTGAACCCCCAGTCTAGGCCCAAGCGTGAAATGAACTGTGTTTTGTTACTGATTGCACCCCATTTTCATATTTTTATTTTATTCTTTCTCCATTTTCTTTCCAACTTTGAAAATTCATAATAAATGGAAAAATAATGTTTTTTTAATGGGATTTTTTTCTCCTACTTCATATTTTTGTCAAGAAAAATATAAAATGAAAATATTTTCCTTTCATGCATTTTTATTATTTTTTGTGCATTTTCTACTTTTATTGCATTTTATTTCTTTTATGTTGATATATGAATTTGTAGAATTTTGTTTAGGTAGTTCCCTTAACATGTTTAGGTCATTCTTTTTAGGATAATTAGATATATGTTTTAGCTTCCCCCTAGATTTATTACATAATTTTGTGATGATTTTTAGGTTAGTTTTGATTAGATGACATTAGGTTGTGTAGAATTAGGTCAAACTTCAACATAGATCCATAATAACTTTAGATTTTGGGTTTTTTAGGACAAATTAGACTATGGGACATATATGGGTATTAAGGGTAGGTATGTAGGATCCCTTAGAAATTATATTAGGATTTAATATAGTAGTATACTATTTTTAGATGATTTTTGTATTGGTTGATTGTTTGTGTTGCCTTTAGGGCATTGTTGCTTTAGTTGCTTTGCTTTGTGGGCTTGGAGAGCTTGATCTTGTTCTAAGGAGCATTGAGGAGCATAGTAGAAGACTTGAAGATGGATTGAGGAGCTTGAGAGCTTGATCTTATTTCCTTGTTGATTGTTTTAGGGTTAGGGATTAGGAAGAGTGTAGACTTAGATAACTCCTTTCTTAAACATGGATGGTATCTGTCACCTCCATTCCTCCCTATGATTCTAAGTCCTTCCATGGTATACACCTCTCTCCTTTGGAGGGATAAGTGAGGTACCTAGGAAGTAGAACTTCTGAGGGAACCATTCCTTTGATGTTGAACCCTTATAGGTCACCTTTGGTGGTCAGTAAGCAGTTCAATATCCCCAGCTCATCCAGTAAGTGATTTCATCTGGTTTGAGTATCTTGAGAGATGTTGAGCTTGAGTTTGAAGACTGAAGACTTCATTGAAGAGTGTTGAAGAGGATGAATCCTTGAGTATTGCCATTCCAGCTGAAGCTTGAAGAGCAACAAGATCAAGTAGATACTTGTAGACCCCTGAAGATTAGATGAAGCCTGAAGGTGGAGTTGATCAAGAAGCTGAAGCTTAAGGGAGAAGATAAGTTGAAACTTATGTTGAAGGGTTGAAGCCTGGAAAAGCAAATTGATATTTGTCAAGAGTGATTGAAGTCTGAAGACTGAGTTGCTGTTGGAAAAGCTGAAGCTTGAGGTTGAGAGAGGAGTTAATCTGCTTTCTTCTGTTTTCTTTTCTGTATTGCTGTGTTTTGTTTGACTTGCTTGATGCATTAGAATAAGTTCATATCTAGAATAGGTAGAATCTAGGAGCATGATTGCACTAGAGGTTGAGTTACTCCCTCTGCTTGTATTGTTACTGTGTGGCTTTGCTTGCAGGTATTCGGTAGAGCCCAGCTCCCTTGCCCCCGTGGTTTGTTTGCCTGATGGTATTTTATTTCATTTTCTTCTGTATGATTGCAGTTTACTGTTATTGCTTGATAGCATGTTGTTTATATTTCAGTATGATTACTGTTATCCATTCTGGCTTGAGGTTAAGATGAGCTTGTGGAGGCTGAAGCCCCACACACATTTCCTCCCTCACTTGCATTGCATGCATTTTACTGTTAAGCTGATGCTTTGTCTATTTTGGTGTATCATTGACATGATCCCTTAGGACTCTCATTTCCTTTGATAAGGAATTGATGATAGAGTTTTAGGTTGAAACCTATGCATGACAACTTCTAGGAGTTCCCTGTTCAAACCTTGACCATAGGATGAATCCATGGCATGACAACAGTAGGACTTGATAGTCTCCCTCCTAGTTGGGCCTGTTCTCTTCTCATCTCAAAACAGTTTAAGATACAGTAATCATGAATGATTTCTTTTGTACGTTACGAGCCTTAAGCTATCTGAGAAAGGATTGTGGGAGAGCTTCTTTTCCACAGTCTGGATGTTTAGTATGGTACCCTTTGGGTGACATGCGACGCATTCACTCTCAGGTCATAGTCTCTAGTACGATTGAAATCGCAAACACAATAAAAAACACTTCTTTCGTAAAAGACAGGAAATAAACCGTAGTTTCCCGAACTACGTGAGCTCTGATCTCTCATACCTGTTGAGAGTACGTAGGCATAAGATGGCGATGTCTTGGCGAGCTACCTTCCCCCATAACTCGTCGTAGGGCGAACTACGTTGACTCTGATTTCTCATTCTCTGATGAGAATACGTAGGCATAAAGTGCGACGCTTTACCGAGTCATTTTTCTTTTCTTTTTAAGCCAGCCTTGATAGGTAGATAGAATAAAACCAACCCGTCCAAGTAAACACAACAAGCGAGGATCCCGTCGAGTACGACGGACGTGAGGGGTGCTAATACCTTCCCCTTGCGTAACCGACTCCCGAATCCAGACAACGGTTGCGACGACCTTGTCTTACCCTTTTTCGTCAGGTTTTTCCGATCGTTTCCTTTCTCGTTCTGAGGGATAAATAACGAAAGGTGGCGACTCTTCTGTTGTGCCGGCACCTTATTTTCGCGCAAGCGACATGGGGTAGAGAAAGATCTGCTTGTTAAAGATGCCGAGGAGTTTATGCGGTTGATTAAAAAGAGCGACTACAAGATTGTAGATCATCTCCATCAAACGCCCTCGAAGATTTCCATTCTCAACCTGTTGCTGTGTTCTGAAGCACACCGCAACGCGCTGCTGAAGGTGTTGAACGCCGCCTATGTACCGCAAGAGATATCGGTGAATCAGATAGAAGAGGTGGTAGCCCATGTTAATGCTGGGAATAGGCTAGGTTTCACAGACTTAGAGCTGACACCAAAAGGGAGGAATCACAATAGCGCCCGACACATCTCGATAGAGTGTAGGGGCACAATCATGTCGCACGTGCTGGTGGACACGGGTTCGTCACTTAATGTTCTTCCAAAGAAGGCGCTAATGAAGTTGGATACTCGTGGAGTGATCTGCACACCCAGTGATCTGGTTGTGAAGGCGTTCGACGGGACTAAACGCCACGTTTTCGGGGAAGTGACCTTGCCGATCCAAGTCGGGCCGGAAACGTTCGACGCGGTCTTTTATATTATGGACATCATGCCTGCCTACAGTTGTCTCTTGGGCCGGCCATGGATCCATGCTGCTGGTGCCGTGACCTCCACGTTGCACCAAAAGCTCAAATATGTTGTCGGAGGAAGCATCGTAACCGTTTGTGGCGAGGAGGACATAATGGTGAGCCATTTGTCATCCTTTAAGTATGTTGAAATGGATGGCGAAATCCATGAAACTCTTTGTCAAGCATTCGAGGCTGTCAAAGTAAAAGACGTGGCTCCTGTGGTATCTGAAAAGCCATAGATGAATCTCTCCTCATTTAAGGAAGCTCGGGCCATCGTCCAAGCCGGATCTACCCCAGGTTGGGGGCGAGTTTTTGAGATACCCAACAAGCAGGATAAGTTTGGGTTGGGATATTCTCCCGAAGATGAAGCTTCTTCTTCGTCTAGCAGTGCGTCTCGAGGTAAAGGGCCAATCCAATTTACCAGTGGCGGAGTGATTTTTGAAAGCATCAACGCGGCGTCTGAAGACAGCGGGGATAACGATTGTGACCTCGATTCTTGGATTCAGCCAAGCAAGCCGGGCGAGGGCCTCAACAATTGGACCATCAAGGATATCATCCAGATGACAAGTGAAGAGTAATGATTTACTTTTTCCAATCATTGTACAACCCTATGTCCTACCCGGGGCATAGCGGTTTTACTGTCAGGGCCTTGTTGGATTATGTACATGCATTTTGTTAATAAATCAAAGGCGTTTCCTTGTATTCAAATATTATGATCTCTGTTATTCCTGTTTTATGTTTGTTTTGAAAAACAGTAAAATGGCAATGGGGTTTGGGCTAACCTGCATATTCTTGTTTTAAACTTAACCCTTGTTATTGCAGGATTCACATAACAGATGACATCGACTCTGGACCTTCTACGGCTCACTTCGACTTCGATTGCCCGATCTATCAAGCCGAAGAAGAGACTGATGAAGACGAAGACCTTCCTGAAGAGTTGGCCCGCTTGTTGAAACAAGAGGAAAAAGTTATTCTGCCTTACAAAGAGGAGATCGAAATCGTGAACCTGGGTTCTGAAGAGCTCGTCAGAAACGTCAGGATAGGGGCTGCATTGCGAAGTGATGTCAAGCAGAGATTGGTCGAGATGCTAAGAGAGTATAGTGACGTCTTTGCTTGGTCATACGAAGATATGCCCGGACTTGACACGGACATCGTGGTCCACCACATGCCGCTGCGAGAAGATTGCCCTCCCGTTAAGCAGAAGCTTAGGAGGAGGAGACCAGATATGGCCGTTAAGATCAAAGAAGAAGTGCAGAAACAGCTTGATGCTGGCTTCTTAGCGGTCACCACTTACCCTCCGTGGGTCGCCAACATAGTGCCTGTACCGAAGAAGGACGGTAAGGTACGAATGTGCGTCGATTATCGGGATTTGAATAGGGCGAGCCCTAAAGATGATTCCCCGTTGCCTCATATCAATGTGTTGGTCGACAACACAACCCAGTTCTCCGTGTTTTCGTTCATGGATGGCTTCTCCGGTTACAACCAGATCAAGATGGCGCCGGAGGACATGGAGAAAACAACGTTTATCACTCCATGGGGAACATTTTGCTATAAGGTAATGCCTTTCGGTCTGAAGAACGCAGGGGCCACTTACCAACGAGCAATGGTAACTTTGTTTCATGACATGATTCATCATGAGATTGAGGTCTATGTTGATGACATGATTGCGAAGTCCCAAACGGAGGAAGAGCATCTGGTCAACTTATTGAAGCTTTTTGAGAGGCTTAGGAAATTCAGGTTGAGGCTGAATCCTAACAAATGTACTTTCGGAGTACGGTCCGGAAAGTTACTGGGGTTTATCGTGAGTGAACGAGGAATCGAGGTTGATCCTGCGAAAATAAAAGCCCTTCAAGAAATGCCAGCGCCGAAAACAGAAAAAGAAGTTCGTGGTTTCTTGGGCCGAATAAACTACATTGCAAGGTTTATCTCTCAGCTCACGGCCACGTGTGAACCGATGTTTAAGCTTTTAAAGAAAGATCAGGCAATTATCTGGAATGAGGATTGCCAGAAGGCATTCGACAAGATAAAAGCAGTATCTCCAAGAACCTCCAATCTTGATACCCCCAATGGCTGGACGGCCATTAATCATGTACTTGACAGTTTTTGAGAATAGTATGGGGTGTGTTCTCGGTCAGCACGACGAGACGGGCAGAAAGGAGCATGCCATTTATTACTTGAGTAAAAAGTTCACTGACTGTGAATCTCGCTACTCGATGCTGGAGAAAACGTGTTGTGCACTAGCCTAGGCTGCCAAACGTCTACGACAGTACATGCTCAATCACACCACCATGCTAATTTCGAAGATGGATCCGATCAAGTACGTCTTCGAGAAGCAGGCTCTTTTGGGCAGGATTGCCAGATGGCAAATGGTGTTAACGGAATATGATATTCAGTACGTGTCCCAGAAGGCCATCAAGGGAAGCGTATTATCTGATTACTTGGCCGAACAGCCGATCGAGGATTACCAGCCGATGAAATTTGAATTCCCCGATGAGGATATTATGTTTCTCAAAGCGAAGGATTGCGACGAGTCGTTGCCCGACGAGGGGCCAGATAGAAAATCCCAATGGAAATTGATATTCGATGGGACGGTTAATTCCTATGGAAGTGGCATCGGGGTTATCATCACGACTCCCCACGGATCCCACATCCCGTTTACTGCGAGACTGACATTTCCAGTCACCAATAATGAGGCGGAGTACGAAGCATGCATCATAGGTCTAGAAGAGGCAATTGATTTGAGAATCAAGAATCTAGACGTATATGGTGACTCAGCGCTTGTGATCAACCAAATTAAAGGGGAGTGGGAGACTCGTCAATCAAATTTGGTGTCGTACATGATTTATGCCAGAAGGCTACTTCCGTTCTTTGATCGAGTGGAACTCTATCATGTGCCCAGGGCGGAAAATCAGATGGCTGATGCCTTAGCCACGTTGGCTTCAATGTATAAAGTCAATTTTTGGAATGAGGCTCCAAGAATCGTACTTTCGTGTCTTAATAGACCGACATTCGTCTTTGCAATCAAGGAAGTCGCCGACGGCAAGCCTTGGTTCTATGACATCCAGACCTTCCTTATGACTAAGGAGTATCCTGCGGGTGCGTCAACCCAGGATAACAAGACTCTGAGGAGGCTGTCTGGAAATTTTTATCTCAATCCTGATGGAGTTCTGTATAAGAGAAACCACGATCTCGTGCTACTCAGATGTGTAGATGAGAAAGAGGCGAGTATGCTCATGGAAGAAGTCCATGAAGGCACATTTGGTACGCACGCCGGCGGGCATGCTATGACGAGAAAGATCCTGAGAGCAGGATACTACTGGCTGACGATGGAGTCGGATTGCTTCAAGTTCACGAAGAAATGTCATAAATGACAGATTTATGCTGATAAAGTTCATGTGCCGCTGTGCCCGTTAAATGTCATGTCCTCCCCGTGGCCGTTCTCCATGTGGGGCATCGACATGATAGGCAAGATCGAGCCCACTGCATCTAACGGTCATCGCTTCATTCTGGTAGCTATCGACTACTTCACCAAGTGGGTGGAGGCAGCCTCGTATGCTAACGTGACCAAGCAGGTGGTGGCTAAATTCATAAAGAGGGACATCATCTGTCGTTACGGAATTCCCGAGCGGATCATTACTGATAATGGTTCGAATCTGAATAACAAGATGATGAAGGAGTTGTGCCAGAGTTTCAAGATCGAACACCACAACTCATTTCCTTACCGGCCGAAGATGAATGGCGCCGTTGAAGCAGCCAATAAGAACATAAAGAAGATTGTTCAGAAGATGGTTGTGACCTACAAAGATTGGCACGAGATGCTGCCATTTGCATTGCACGGTTATCGTACGACGGTACGTACATCAACCGGGGCAACTCCTTTCTCCTTGGTGTACGGTATGGAAGCTGTCCTACCGTTAGAAGTGGAGATCCCTTCTTTGCGAGTTTTGGTTGATGTGAAACTCGACGAGGCAGAATGGATTACGAACCGACTGAACCAACTCAGCCTGATGGACGAGAAGAGGTTAGCATCGATTGTGTTTGGTCGTCTGTACCAAAGCCGAATGAAGAAAGCTTATGATAAGAAGGTGCGTCCTAGAAGCTTTTAGACGGGTGATCTCGTCCTGAAGAAGATTCTTCCTCCACACTCTGATCACCGGGGCAAGTGGACTCCGAATTACGAAGGCTCGTACGTCGTCAGCAAGGTCTTCTCGGGAGGAGCTTTGTTGTTATCCACGATGGATGGTGAAGATTTTGCATCCCCGGTGAACACGGACGCAGTTAAAAAATACTTTGCTTGAAAGTGACCCGCTGGACAAAAAAAAGAGAGTCCAGGCAAAAAAGGGGCATCCCGGCGAACCAAAAACATAATAAAAGGTTCGGGAAAAAATTAGGGATATAAATTGAAAAATGTACACCCGCGAAGTCGAAAACCTACACTGGGCGGCTTCGGCAAAAAAGGGTATCCCGGTGAACTGAAAACCCGCAAAGGGCGGTTCACGCAAAAGTTAGGGATTTGAAAAAGCAAATGACTGCGTTCCGCGTGTAGACTTTCTTTGTTTGGTGGTTTGGAGGACCTGAGGGCCGTTCGTCTGAATCAATCTCTTCCGAAGCTGAAGCGTCGGAGAAGTATCGAAGTCGAGTGGGTCATAGAGGGATCAACTCATGGTGGTCGTCTACGCCTCGTTGCCGACATTTGTATATACTGATGAATATTTATGTTTTATTTTTGCGCGGCTTCCTCATTCCAGGAGCTTGCATCTGTTGTAAAACATTTTACCCATTCAGGGGTTCGTTATCAATAAAATGTATACTATTCAGCAATTCTATTTGCCTGTTTAGCATTTATCTGTTTTGTTTGCGAAAAAGAACGCCGATGTTTTTGATAAAATGTGCATACATAAACTTACTGGCCTAGGCCACTGATTGTTGAAACAATGAATTACTTGAACATTGTCACGAGATAATAACCTTGATAGGTCCCTTTGAGAAGGGTATCTTGTCTATTTGTTTGTGTTGTTACAGGTGTAGCACATTCCAGACAGAGCGTCATGCGCATCCCGAAGCAGGATGATTCCTCCTTCTCCAGCAGAGTTCAGTAGCCTCTCCCCGCAGAGTCCGAACGCGAGATAATGAGCATTGATATGTCTCCCCAGGAAGAGATGATTCTCTCCCCCAATCAGATGCATCCTGAAGGAACGCCATCTCCCCAGCTGAGTCAGGCGCCGAAGCATGAATTCATCCCCCCAGCACCGGGTCACAAGTGCAGGTTTCGTAGGAAACTATTTGTACACTGAAGTGTGCAGCAACTGATGGTGCCAGACTGAAGTCTCCAGCGGAATTGAAATTCCCCACCAGAGTCGTACTCTCCCCCGAAGTGGGATGATTCCTTCTTCCCCAGCGGAATTGAAATTCCCCCGCAGAGTCGTACTCTCTCCAGCGAAGCAGAATGATTTCTCCTTCCTCATCCGAGTTTGCAGATCCCTAAGAGAGCCGAATCCTTGGAAGCTGCTCAGACCATGATTTGTTTTTTCCCCCAGTGGAGTGTTGATCAACTGAAGTTGTTTCCCCACAGAGTCGTTATCTCCAGAGAAGTAGCCGAGAAGGCCATGCAGTTTATTCCCGCGATTGATATCGCCTTCCCTCAGCAGGTCCAGGTTCTCGTAAAGCTTCGTTCCCCTGCAGCAGTCAACTGAAGTTATGCCCCCTGCGGAGTCCAATTGAGATTGGCGTGACCATGTTCTCCTCAGCAGGATGATTCTTCTACCTGAGTAGTTCTTTCTCCTTGACAGGAGGATTCCCCCTTTAGCATTTATTTTGCTGACGGGATCGCATCATAGTGCATGATTGCATAACATTTATCATAAACGCATAGCATTTCCACCGTGTGGAGCATTGCGCCATTGGCGAAGCATAGGTATAACAAACATGATCTAGGTTGTTACCGTTCTCGTTTTGCAGGTGTTCCGCCGCAGAATTGATTGCTCAGGATGATTCCTGACATTCTCCCCAGCGAAGCCTTCGGTTCAAGATGATTCTTGAATTCCCCAGCAGGGCCGTTTGCTTAAGATGATTCTTAAGACCCCAGTGCAGTCACCAGAATTGGTTGCTCAAGTTGATACTTAGAGTCCCCAGTGAAGGTTGCCCAGGATGACTCCTGAAATCCCCAACAGAGTGTTTGCTCAGGATGATTCCTGAAATCTCCAGAATGGTCGTCGGTTCAAGATGATTCTTGAAGTCCCCGGCGGAGTTATTTGTCCAAGATGATTCTTGAAGTCCTCAGTAGAGTTGATTCATCCAGAATGATTTCTGGACCCCCGGAGCGGAGTTACTTGATAGTCCTCCAAAATCCCCAGCGGCGATGCGTCATCCTCGGCAGGTTTTGAACGGCGAAGTTGAAACCTCCCTTGAAGAATCCATGATTGAAGTCTAACCGTGTTAATGAAGCAGTTCTCTCAGCTGATGCGGAGTGCCTGGTGGCAGAGGTTTAGATATTCCCAGTTGGCTCATGACTGACCAAGAATTCTACTCCCGACTTGCTGACGAAGTCCGGCTGATGCCTGACCGTAATGCGAAATGCCTGATGGCATGATCAACCTGATGGTTGAAGTCCGGCTGATGCCCGAAAATTTCTTTGAATGCCTGATGGCATGATCAACCTGATGGTTGAAGTCCGGCTGATGCCCGACAACTTCTTTGGAATGCCTGATGGCATGATCAACCTGATGGTTGAAGTCCGGCTGATGCCCGACAAATTCTTTGGAATGCCTGATGGCATGATCAACCTGATGGTTGAAGTCCGGCTGATGCCCGACAGTTCTTTGAATGCCTGATGGCATGATCAACCTGATGGTTGAAGTCCGGCTGATGCCCGACAGTGTTCTTTGAATGCCTGATGGCATGATCGACTATGTATTACCGGTTACCGTGTGACCAATTCCCAGTAGGGTTGTCGTGCAACTGTTATGATCAGTTTCGAAGATGTTCCTACCAACCAGAGTATCGTTCACCTGTGTGTGGTACCCAGACCTCCAGCAAGATCATTGGCGCGTGTTCACCTTATCATTCTCTCCAACAGAGTCTATTCTTCAAGTTCATATTTTCCCAATGGATTTCTTCACCCTGACGGCGAGGTCAGATGCTTTTATCGACTCGATATTTGAGAATTTGACGGCGAAGTCAGAAGATTATATTTGAGAATTTGACGGCGAGGTCAGATGCTTTTATCGACTCGATGTTGAGAGTTGACGGCGAAGTCAGATTATGTTGAGTACTTGACAGCGATGTCGGGTGTTTCTCAGAGTTATAGTTGGCTGGCGGTGATGTCAGATTCTTTGTTTTCCCAGCGGCGAGGTTGGATGTTTGTCTGGCAGTGATGTCGGGTAGTTTGGTTCTCCAGCGGCGATGTTGGATGTTCGTTTCTGGCGGCGATGTCAGGTGATTTAGTTTTCCAGCGGCGATGTTGGGTGTTTTGGTCGTCCGACGGCGATGTCAGATGCTTTATTTTCATGAATGCCTAACGGCGAGGTCCGGTGTCTGATGACAATGTCAGAGGAATTTAATGTGGATAACTGACGACAAGGTTCAGATCAGTATGTCTCCAGCTAGTTGCCGTGCAGCTATTATTTCAGTGTTCGAAGATTTGTTCCCGTCAGAGTACCGTGTACTTGTGCAGTTGGCAAATTTCCGGGTTTATCGGTATTCAACCGTCTCGCACCTTGATTGGCTGAGAGCCGTTCGCTCCTCACCCAGTCAGGTTCAAGCCGTTTGAATAGGGGCAGCTGTTGCACCCCAAAATTTGACCAACATTTATTTACCCTACAAGAGTTGTATGAGACTTTGAAGCTAGCCAATAAGGTTATTCAAGTGTTCAAAGGTTGATATCTTTGTCAGAAAACTCAAGAGATCCTCAGAGGGATTGGTTGAAACCAAGGTTGTGTGTCTCATAGCTTGAGAGTTGTGGGAGCTCCTCAGATGATTCTGAGACTATGAGGATGGACTTGAAGCTTTTAGAAAGCTTATGAGATGTCTTGAAAGCCATCATGAAGCCTAGAGAGGTCATTGTACAAGGATTCAGAAGATTCAGCCATGAGTGGTGGAATTAGGGTTTGACTGGGTCAACCCTAGGTCAACTGATGATTTGGAGAGGGTTGAGACCTAATCCAAGAGCCATGTGATCATGGAATGATGCATTGAGATGCTATAAGGATGATTCCTAGACCAACTCATCATGATTGAGGAGTTTGAGAAGTTTCAAGCTAGGGTTTCTAAGGCTCGACAGTGTAAAATCCCCTAGTTTGATCCCTATCTTCAAGGCAGTTTAGCTCAAGATGTGATTGTCATCTCAACTTCCCCATAACATGAATGTTGTAGAGCTTGTTCTTAGCTTTAATTTGAGTACTAGAAGTCCTTGATAGGATTTGTAGAGCTCAAGTTATGGCTTTGACAAATTACAGGTCATCTGAGGCATGTGAATCTGGGTCCTTGAAAGTCACCCAACTTGCATCCAACTTTTTCCCTATTAGGATGATTCCTATGAATTCTTGGTCAACATGAATGTTGTAGAGCATCTTCATAGATTTCTATAGAGTACTAGAAGTCCTTGATAGGATTTGTATAACTCAACTTATGGCTTTGGCAAGTCAAGGGCATTTTGGTCATTTGGAGGTTATAGGTCATTTCAAGCATAAGGCCATATCTCCTATTTCCAAGCTTCAAATGGAAAAATATTCAACATCAAACTTGCTTAGAATGATTTTTTAAGGCTAGTATGGAGGTCATGAGATGTTGAAAAGACTTGTATCAAAAAGTGATAAAAATGGCCTAAAATGGAGGCATAAGTTAAATAAGTTCAAATTGAAAATTGGAAATCACAAGTTATACATCCAAACCATGTCATATAATAGGTCATTTTGACTCCAAAAGACATTATAAGAACAATGGTTCAGCCACAATTTTGATTTGAGGCCTAGATCTTAGGGCTGCTTTGGAAATGGCTTACTTGCATCTTAAGGCACCAAAGCAAAACTCAACAAAACTCAATGTACAAGTTAGTTATGCATTGTAACACATCATATATCTCATGTGGGGAGAATTTCAAGTCAGAATTGGTTATCACAAGAGGCTTGGCATGAGATAGCATATGGTGAGAAGTGAAATCAAAATGTCATGACATGAGATTTCCAATTTCTCATGGAAAGGTTCTAGATGGTTCTAGATGATTCTAAACCACTCTATATAACATGTGTAACTTGCTCAGATGCAAGGTTGGTGAGAAAAGAGGTTTGAGAGAGAGAGTGCCATCTTGTTGCTTCCATTGCAAGTCAAGTTCCAATTATACATTCTTCTTCATTTCCATTCATTCTTTCTATACAAACACATTCCATTGATGATTCTGAAGGTGTGCACATTGATTTGAGAGCAAATCCATGGTGAATTGAAGAGTTGGTGATTGAACTTTCAAGGTAGCAAGTCAGAATCGAATTCTGAGATTGAAGCTTCCTCCATCAAATTTGTTGCAAACAGTAGCAAGATTAGCATACAAGGAAACTTTCTGAAGAGTTTCAAGGCTTGAAGTGAAGGATTTCACCATCTGTTGATCAAGATTAACCAGGTTTGCAAATTCTTCATTACACCATGTTTTATGCATAATTAGGTTAGTTTGTTAGTGTAGAAAGGTTAGAGACACATAGGTGATGGATTTTGGAGAGTTAGAGAGCAATTGGTGAAGGTTGAATATTGGACACCATTTCTTTGATGATCAAGAACATGCTGGATATCGAGATATAATCTGAGTTCTATAGTGGAAATTAATCAGGGCAAGAGGGTGATCATTCTGAGCCAAGAAATTTCAAGAACCATGATAGTTGAGGTTTGAGCTTCTTTTTGATTCACGATCGGGTTTTAAGTTTGAGAGAGTTTCAATGAGTTTTGAGGCCATGGCTAGATTCCTGGTGAAATTTGGAGCAATCTAGGGTTTTTAATTGTTGCATTTGGTGAGGTATTAATAGAATCCGAGTTGAGGAAGATGAGTGTTTGAAGCTCTGCATTTTCATGGAGTCTTCAAGAACCCTAGCTGGAGGTTGAAGATGAGTTCCATGCCCTTAGATCAAGCAAGACTGGTTGACTATTTCTAAATCCAACGGACATGATTTGATTTCATTTGAGAGGGAATTCTGAGAAGCATGAAACGCAGGCGTTTCATTTAAGTTTGGTCATGGGCTTAAGTGGAATTTGATGTCCACACCCCCTTCACGAGGCCCATTAGATTTTGAATTGAATTCCATTGCTATTCCCACCACGTTTTTCTCAATTTCTTTCCCTTTTTTTTCTTTTATTTTCTGATTAATTAATGGGCCTGGCGCATTGCTTTCTGAACCCCTATTCTGGGCCCATGCGCGTATTGAACTGCATCTGGTTACTATCTGCACCTCATTTCATATTTTCATTTTTATTTTTTCTTCATTTTTTGTTAAACTTTGAAAATTCATAATAAATGGAAAAATAATGATTTTTTAATGGGAATTTTTGCTCCCATTTCATAATAATGTCTGGAAAATTATCAAATAAAAATATTTTAATTTCATGCATTTTTGATATTTTTTGTGTATTTTCTATTTTAATTGCTTTTATATTCTTTTATGTTGATACATGAATTTTTAGAATTTTGTTTAGGTAGTTCCCTTAGCATTTTTAGGCCATTCTTTTTAGGATAATTAGATTAGGGCTTTAGCTTCCCCCTGGATTTATTCCATAATTTTGTGATGAATTTTAGGTTAGGTTTGATTAGGTGACATTAGGTTGTGTAGAATTAGGTTAATCCTTAACATAGGTCCACAATAACATTAGAATTTTGGGTTTCTAGGTCAAGATAGGTATTGGGACATATAAGGGTATTAAGGGTAGTTATGTAGGATCCCTTAGAAGTTATATTAGGTTTTAATGTAGTAGTATACTATTTTTAGATGATTTTTGTAGTTGATGATTGTTTGTGTTGCCCTTGTGGGCTTGTATTTGTGTTTTTGTGCTTTGTGGGCTTGGAGAGCTTGGTATTGCTTGGAGTAGCCTTGAGGAGCATAGTAGGAGGATAGTAGGAGCATTGAGGAGCATTGAGGAGCTTGAGAGCTTGATCTTTTTTGTTTTGTTGATTGTTTTAGGGTTAGGGATTAGGAAGAGTTTAGACATAGTTAACTTCTTTCTTAAACATGGATGGTATCTTCCACCTCCATTCCTCCCTATGATTCAAAGTCCTTCCATGGTATACACCTCTCTCCTTTGGAGGGATAAGTGATGTACCTAGGGAGTAGAACTTTTGAGGGAACCATTCCTTTGATGTTGAACCCTTATAGGTCACCTTTGGTGGTCAATAAGCAGTTCAATATCCCCAGCTTATCCAGTTAAGTGATTTCCTCTGGTGTGATTATCTTGAGAGATGCTGAGCCTGAGTGTGAAGATGAAGACTTCAATGAAGAGTGTGGAAGAGGATGAATCCTTGAGTATTGCCACTCCAGCTGAAGCTTGAAGAACAAAGGAAGTTGATACTTAATTTGATGCTTGGAGATCCTGAAGGAGCCAAGTTGATACTTGTGGTTGATAGTGAAGCCTGAAGGTGGCACTGATCAAGAAGCTGAAGCTTAAAGGAGAAGATAAGTTAAAACTTATGTTGAAGGGTTGAAACCTGGAAAAGCAAATTGATATTTGTCAAGAGTGATTGAAGTCTGAAGACTGAGTTGCTGTGAGAAGAGCTGAAGCTTGAGGGTGAGAGAGGAGTTGCTTTCTTGTCTTTTTCTTTGCTGTATTGACATGTTTTGTTTGACTTGCTTGATGCATTAGAATAAGTCCATATCTAGAATAAGTAGAATCTAGGAGCATGATTGCACTAGAGGTTGAGTTGCTCCCTCTGCTTGTATTGTTACTGTGTGGCTTTGCTTGCGGGTTTTCGGTAGAGCCCAGCTCCCTTGCCCATGTGGTTTGTTTGATGGCATTTTATTGTCTTTTTCTTCTGTATGATTGTAGTTTACTGTATTTTGCTTGATAGCATGTTGTTTATATTTCAGTATGATTGTTGTTATCCATTCTGGCTTGAGGTTGAGATGAGCTTGTGGAGGCTGAAGCCCCACACACATTTCCTCCCTCACTTGCATTGCATGCATTTTACTGTTAAGCTGATGCTTTGTCTGTTTTGGTGTATCATTGACATGATCCCTTAGGACTCTCATTTCCTTTGATAAGGAATTGATGATAGAATTTTAGGTTGAAACCTATGCATGACAACTTCTAGGAGGTCCCTGTTCAAACCTCAACCATAGGATGAATCCATGGAATGACAACAGTAGGACTTGATAGTCTCCCTCCTAGTTGGGCATGTTCTCTTCTCATCTCAAAACAGTTTAAGATACAGTAATCATGAATGATTTCTTTCGTACGTTACGAGCCTTAAGCTACCTGAGAAAGGATTGTGGGAGAGTTTCTTTTCCACAGTCTGGATGTTTAGTATGGTACCCTTTGGGTGACATGCGACGCATTCACTCTCAGGTCATAGTCTCTAGTGCGATTGAAATCGCAAACACAATAAAAAAACACTTCTTTCGTAAAGACAGGAAATAAACCGTAGTTTCCCGAACTACGTGAGCTCTGATCTCTCTTACCTGTTGAGAGTACGTAGGCACAATATTGATGTATTGGCGAGCCACCTTCCCCCATAACCCGTCGTAGGTCGAACTACGTTGACTCTGATTTCTCGTTCTCTGATGAGAATACGTAGGCATAAAGCGCGATGCTTTGCCGAGTCATTTTTCTTTTCTTTTAAGCCAGCCTTGATAGGTAGAATAAAACCAACCCGTCCAAGTAAACACAACAAGCGTGGATCCCGTCGAGTACGACGGACGTGAGGGGTGCTAATACCTTCCCCTTGCGTAACCGACTCCCGAACCCAGACAATGGTTGTGACGACCTTGTCTTACCCTTTTTCGTAAGGTTTCTCCGATCGTTTCATTTCCCGCTCCGAGGGATAAATAACGAAAGGTGGCGAATCTTCTGTTGTGCCGGCACCTTATTTTCGCGCAAGCGACACAACCTCAAATTGGATTCATACTTGACCCCATGTAGTATCCTTGATCTTGTTTATAGTTGAATCAATCCAACACATTGATTGATCAAACCACCGAAGCCTCGATTTTGACGGTACGAAACCCTGATTTATCTGCATCTTGACAAAGATAAACTTGAAATGGGTTAAGGTTAGTTAATCAAATGAATATGATCCTAAAATGATGATGAGGATCTAAGGGGTCAAAATTTGGGGTGCAACAATTGCCCCTATTTAAATATCTTCACTAGATGGCAATGAGAGATGACAATCCTCATAGAATCTTAGTGAAAGGTATTTAAATATAGCAAACCAGAAATTTTGTCCCTTAGATCCGATGGTATGCAAAAGGACAAATGCTGAAATGCAAATGAGTTTAAATGATGCTTTATGATGCTTGATTGCAATACAAATGCAGACACCAGAGCAATATCATAAAACCACAGCTCTCACTCTCCTCTCATTCATCAAGAATCCTAAAGTCTTCAAAATTTCCATTTCCACCAAAAAACTGTCTTGAGCAAAACTCTGCTCAAGACCAGTTCCATCCCTTCCAAACCTCTAAAAAGCACCCACACAATCTTTAAATGTCATATAGAAGGTGTCCACACCTTTAAACCTTCAAAAACTATCAAATTGCTAAAAGTCAACTTTCACACTAAGAAAGTTTGACCACAATCCTCAAAACTTGCCAAATCTTGGTCTAAGCCTTTTCTTGTTGATCTAGCCATCCATACACCTCCCATACATCATATTATAACTGTCTAAGGCATTAAAACCCAGCTGGAAAACCATTAACTCCAACTGTCTTAAAGTTTGGTTTTGTTGCTTCAAGAGGAAGCAAGCTTCATCTCTTTGCAAAGGAAGGAGTATCTCTGGGTTTCTAAGCTTTTTAGCTTGCTCAAGACTTGTCTACAAGAGGTATGTGATATTCAAACTCCTCACTAATCATACATTATCATGTATTGTCATTTTGTGGTGATTTTTGTGAAAACATACCATGGCTGCCCCATTGTGGTTCTTTGTCAAGAACTCTAGTTTCCATGATCATGATAATTGTTTTGTTAATACTTTGTCATTTGTAAATGATATGTGGATGGTATGTTACAAGTTTTTACTTTAATGTCATGCTTAACTTGTTTGTGAAGATTTTGGCCATGTGGTAGTTTTAGGGTCCAATGTTGGGATATTGATGAAACTTGCCCTAGACTTGTTTAGTTTTAGTTCATTATTGAGATGAGGATAACTTGTAAGTTACTCATATATTTCCCCCTTGCCCTTGATCATGTTTGAATCAAAGTGGCCCTTGTTTTCACATTATGTTATTTTCATGTCTTCCTTGCCTATCATTATTAGGAAGAGGGTGTTGAGTTGTTATGCTTGCTATTTCTTATACCTCAAGTCTTTAGTTAATGTTTGATCAAGCTCATAATGTTTGTTTTGGTGGAAATATGAGAAACATGAAGTTTTGAACTTTAGGGTTGTCTTGTAAAACATGTGTGCTTTTTGCTGTCCAATTTGATTCAATATGTCATTCCTTGATTTAATGAGTTTTTGCATAACTTGAAGTTGTGAACACATTTGCCTATCCATTTCAAGAGTGTGTATGTTGTTGTTATGCTTGAAATCTGCCTAAAATTTCAATTTGACATATCATACCTCAAACTGTTGCATTTGTTCAAAATACCATGAGGTCAATAAGTCATTTTCTGTTTCAAGCATTATTTATGTGATTTGTGTGTATTAAATCTTCATCATATACATTTAAAACTTGTGCATAATCTCATTTGCTCCAACTGTCATGGTTTTGGCTCATTGTATGTTCAAATTAGTGTTTTTGTATGACATAAGTTTCAAATTGTTAAGTTCTATTTTGATAAAAGTTCATTCATTTTTTGAGTTAAACCTCATCTGTTAGCATCATCATCATGTGTTTGTGATCTCTTTTTCATAAAATACATCTTTGCCTTAAAGTTGCTCTGTTGTGGTGAATGTCTATGCCTAGGCAGATTTTCCAATTTTGGCACCAACATATCAATTTTCACACTACTTGACACAAACTCTTCCATGAACCTAAAATGCTTTCATATTGATATTTGTGGTGTGTGTGCATTAATCACTTGTTCTGTCATGGCATATTTTCATATTTCATATTCCAATCACACTCACACACCAAATGTGTCACAACATACCCAAATTGCTGCTTTGTGTGTATATACCTATCATTTTGAGTTGTTACTCATTCAGATGCATAATTATAAGATGTGAGGATGATTGGACTGACCTATATGTGCCTCTTTTGTTGTTTCACCCTCAAACTGCCATGAACTTACTTGTTGCCCTAATGAGTTGTTGTTTTTGCATTTCTTGAGTTTCAATATGCTCTTTTCTGTTTGATGATGATTTTAACTGATTTGTGAGCATGAAAGTATCCTTTGACATGATTATGATGTGTGTGTGTCATTGGATTAGCTTTAGAACTTCATTACTGGCCAAAGTGCCCTGCTGTACCAAGTTATGATTCAAAACAGCTTTTTAGCCATCAACATGCCAAGTCCTTTTCTGTTTGCCTAGGCCTGATTTCTAAGCATAAACTCATCCATTTTCATGATTTTGATGTGAGTATATTGCTTGTTTGATCTATTCTTACCTATTTCATCTTGTCACCTTCAAATTGCATTTTTAAGCTAAGATATACCATGACCATGCCAACTTCTAATCTGTTTGCAATATGTTTGAATTTTGGGTATGACCTCATTCATTGTCATGTTTGAGATGTGTAGAAACCCTTTATTGTTGACTGAGCAAACTTGCCCCTCACCCTGCTGTCAAAACTTCCTCTTTTTGAAAAATCACAGTTGCACACACATACAATTGACCTGTTTGAAGCATTTTCACTAAGTCATTGAACCTAAAATCACTTGTCAGCATAATTGCAGATTGTATGTGGTGTGTATGTTAACTGAGCTTGCTCATTCTTGAATTTAGCATTCCATTGCAGCCTGCTACCATGCATGATATCATTGCAACTTAATAACTGGTTTGTGTTGTATACATTGTTTGGTCAGCCTTGAGGTATAGAATCATTCATGGACATGATTGTAACTTGTGGATGATATTTATTTTGTCCTAGCCCATTCCAATCATGATATGTTTTCAATTATGCTTTTTTTATATGTGTTCAAGCATGTGGATCTTGATGTTTAGCATTATCATGTTAAAATGTGAAAACTGATTTTGTGCTGAAGATTGTTTCTTGACTGCCTGCTGAGCTGTAACCTTTGTTGGATTTGAACCTTTGTCTGTTGTTGGCATTGTTATGTCAAAAGTTGCTTTTTTAGACTTTTTCTTGTGTTTAGCACATACTTGCTGTCATGAGTTTGCAATTATCATGTGAAGTATGTAGTGAGCTGGTTGTAAAGCATTGTCATGTGTGGTCTTGCAAGTCTGCTGCTGTCATCAACTGTAGTTATGTGAAGTGTGTTCCATTTTTGCATTTCTTCTTTCTACATATATGTCTGTATCAGGATGCAAGATTTTGTTCAAGTTATCTTAAAGTGTTACAAGCTGGTTAGACATTTGAACCAGGTCAATGAAATCTTGGTATGTAATTTTAACCACCAAACCATTTTGAAAAATCTGCCATAGTGTGACTATCATGAATAATATGCATTGAGTTTGATGTTTGAACTTCTGTTTTGTGCTTAGTACATGCTTGTTGCCCTGAGGATATAGCACCATTGAGTCATGTTCTGTTTAAGTCAAGTGACATCATCTTGTTCATGTTTGCATTAGTAGCTGCCAGTTTTAGCCCTGAGGGATTTTCAAGTAATTAACCCAATTTGCATGATGATTGTGATCTGTTGGAAAACTTTGAGCTTGTATTGGTCTGAGTTGATTGGCCTTGCTACTAATAATTTTTGTTGGTGTTATTACATTGACTTCTTGCATAATGGTGAAAATTGGTTTGTGTCATATTGCATTTCTGTATCCAGACCAATCACTAACTTTTCCAAACTGTCTTACTTTGCATATCCATTCATGTTTCAATTTACACATTATCAGTCCTTTGTCTTGATTGACCTTTACTGTTGTCTAGGTTTTTTTTTTAACTGTTGTAATGATCCATAACCTATGGAATTTTATATTGGCATTTTGTATTGACATTGGTGTAGGCAATTGGTGTTAGAGACTGTTTAAGCCAGTTTTGCAGGATAACTTAAAACAGCTTTGAGTATGCTTTTACTTTTGTATTTGTTTTGCAAAATGTCCATGGGCTGTGTATAGGTTTCTGATTGTGCAACTGATTGATGAAGTGTTGAATCATCTACTCCTTTTCTCATTGAAATATTTGTTTGAGTGTCATTAATAATCACTTTGCATCACACACTGCCAGAATTTGATGTCTCATGTTATTGTGAATTAATTAGAATTTAATGATTTATACTGCTCCCCTTTTATTTCCCACTGCTGTCAAGTGTGTTTACTGTTTGGATAATATGATTGCATCTTTTGTTGTGAGGACATGTAGTTATCTGAAGTATGTAAACTCTGTCATGCTAATGCTTATCTTCTCATGTCAATCAAAAGAAAAAACTGTTTTGACACACTATTGTAATGTTGCAATTTTCAAAACATGTGCATTTCTTTCAACTCACATACCATCTCTGAGCTCTAATTGTCTTATGAACAAATGTGTTGATGAACTCACTCAATATTGTATTTCAAACATGTGCAAATCAGTTTTGGTTTTGAACTCATGTATTTTGATCATGTCATCTTGGTCCATGTCCATATCATGCTCATCATTGCAACTCATATATCTTTTGTTGATCTAAGGATGTTTGGAATTAATTTCTTGTTAGAATCCATTCAAGATCACATTTATGATTTGCTCATGATTGTTTCATCATCCCAACTGCCACTGGTTTAGCTTATGTTCATCAAGATGCATTTCAAAATTCCAATTTGCATTTGTATTCGTGTTTTAATGTATGGCTGTCATTTCAATTTTTTGTTAGCACCATCTTAATGTTCATGAAAAATCATTCAGATTAGGCTAAAATTTCATGGAAAAAGACCAAGTATTGACATAGTTATGAATCAAAACGCATGTTGCATCTTGCCTTGTTCTTGCTCTTTCATACTTGCCCAGAAATCTTGCCAAGCGCGCCATATATACTTATGGGGGTGGCTACATCAACGGATGTATAGCCACCCCAGTGGTAGAAGCATGCGCCTTAAGTCACTCATCTTGTCCTTGGTCCTTGGTTCGATCCCTGGTTGGGACATTTTTTGGTTTTATTTCACTTACTTTGATTCATTGTTTTTTCTTTTCTCTTTTCCATTGGTTAACATGCGCGTGTGTGTGGCTTGTTGGTTGTTGTTGTGTGTTGGTAGCTAAAGGGCCTGGGTTCAACTCCCAGCTTGGCCCTTTTTCATTCTTATTTGCTTGTTTATTGGTTTTATTGTCATAATTCACCAAAACTTCAAATATTTGTAACTTGTTCATAGTTTACCATTTTTGGTCCATTCTTTTTGAAACATGTTTGTTATAATATCTACTTTTGTATGATGTGAAAATATTACTTGTTGTCATAAATTGTGATGTACTTTGCTCATATTGAAAATTGTTCATTTATTGTAATTAGTGATCTAACTTACAGTTGAATTACTCTGAGCATGATTGAATTTCTTGTAAGATGTTTATTCCCCTTGTTAGTTAACATGTTAGGGTACCCCCTTTGAATGTCACTGTAATCTTGTCTCATCAATTCCTCCTAAATTATGAGGTTTAAACTGATTTAATTGTGTTTGATTGTCATCTATGCACATTGCTGTCACATTTACTATGCTTTGAACTTATGACATGCCTACTTTCAAATTATGATTTGTTCATATGGTTGTTACCTTTATCATGCTTCAATCTTTGCTAAGATATGCCCCAAATCTTTGTTAAGATGTTTGACTATTGGTTGTAACCCTTGATATCATTTGAAGTATATGCTTATTGCAATATGCATGCTTACTTGTCTTAATCTCATTTCATCTTGCTCATTTGTTTATTGCTTTGTTAAGTACTTATTCCCCAAGTGATGGAACTTTTTAATTCTCATCCAAGTTGTCTCTCTCTCTCTCTCTCTTTCTCCTTCCAAAGGAAAAGTCTCTCCCTTGACCCTTGTGTCATTGGATAGCTCATTACCCCTCTGTGACTTTGTGAAGTCATCTTGAACGTTAGTATAAGCCTTAGACTTTTCCTTATGTCTAAAAAGACCCACCTACATTAGGAGTGTTCTTCAACGTAAAACTTTAGGATAGAGTTTATTTAACTCTATGTAAGAATCATAGCAATGATTACTTACTCCCCTTTCTTGAGAGTTCAACATAGATCTAGAGAGTTTTGTAAAACTCTATACAAACATTGTTATGTTTGTTCCCCCTTGAACCTTGATCATAATCAAGTGTTCTTTAACCATTGTGAGGTGAACTACGATTGCTCTGATTCTATCCTAGTTAGGATACGTAGGCAGAGGACACAACGTCTTTGCAAGCAAACTTAGAAACTATCTTTAGGTTTCATCCTACACCTTTTACCCTATCCCAATCCTTAGCAAACTTTTACCAACTTAGTATGCAAATAAACAAAAGGTTCCTGTAGAGTACTACAGATGTTTAGGATGTGAGATACCTACCCTATGCATAACCAACCCCCGATCCCCGAATCTCTTAGCATTGTTGTTACATCGCGAAAAGGGTTCTTTCTTTCTTTAGACCTTTCCTTTGGATAAATTAAAGACCGGTTGTGAATTTAAGAATTAAAGATTCAAGTTAATCAATAGCTTGATATCACGATTCTCACCGCAACAGAAATGGCGACTTCACTAGGGATGGGCTTAACTCGAGGGTTTAGCCTATTTTGTTTAATTGCATGCTATATTTGTGAATATTTGTTTAACATGTATATTTGTCAATATGTTTGTTTGTGTGTTGGATATTGGGTGCTTTGAGTGGTGAGACGGTCCTATACGTGGACTTGAGTGCAATTATGATAGGATGGTGGTATATTCAAGAAGGCTTATAGGGAGTTGATTCCCGACCAAGCTAACTTGAGAAACCATCGCTCAGTGTAGGCCCTCTTGAGAGTTTAGTATTGTTGATCGAGTATTCGTGAAAACAATGCTACTTTCGACGAAGGAGCCTGTGACACTGTGGACTTTTAGATTACATTTTACCACACTTTGACCTTATTAGGACGTAGTGTGATGGCTATAAGGAAGTATTTCCGAAGTAGCTGATACGCGATACTACACTCGGACGAGACTCTCTTGAGAATATTATCGATTACCGAGTAATTTGGGAAATTGATAATATCCGAAAGATGGGTTGTTGACCCTGGGAACTTTGTTAGAACCCGTTTGGCAGGTACAAATAGCTCATAGTACAAATCCTTGGGGATGGTTAGACCTTTGACTCCTTGCTTTGATCTTGAGCCTAGGAGGTCTTTGTATATGCTTTGTATTTGTGAATACTTGCTTTTGTGTTATGTGTGCATCATCTCATCATATCACCACGAGCATATCATGTCGCAACTAGTTTTGTAAAACTCAGTCGATCTCTAATATTTTTAAAAAAAGTTGTAACTTTTTCCAATGATTGATGAAATGAGGGTTTTGACCTAGTCAATCTTCTGAGTTTTGTAAAACCAGTTTGCCCTTTGCATTGCATTTGCATTTTGCATTTTCCCTTCTCAGCCTTGCGTCTCTTTGTCTCCCACTTGTTTAGAGAGAGATACCTAGCACATATCCGAGACAAATGGCAACAATGGAGGGACTTTTCAAAGCCCAGGAAATGTTGAAAGAGGACATCAGAACTCTCAAATGTCAGATGAATTGGGTTCTAGAGACATTGCAGAACATGATGAAAAAGGAAGGTCACCTTGACCATGTGACGTCCAGAGAAACTAGGGATGCATTATCTCCGATGATTCCTCCAACTCAAGGACATTCTCGGTATCAACCACCAGATAACCTTCAATCGCGTCAGCACGCCTAACGAAAACCAAGGAAACCAGAAAGTCCGTTTCCAATGTCACACAATCAGATATTGCCAGACTTGGTCCAAGGCAAATTGATAATACCAAAGGAGCTGAAACCAGTAATCCCTCCTCACCCCCTGAACTGTGGTACCAACGCTAAATGGGACTATCATACTGGGGCACTAGGGCGTTCAACTGAAGTCTCTCACCAGTCGGTGTTTGTTCCTCCTCAAGGTTCTCAAAGCCGGAGATTGAACAAGAAAAATCATGTCAGGAAAAGTAAGACTTGCGGTAGACCAACTCCAGTACCGTTAAGCAAACTTTACCCACTACTGATTCAGAACTCACTAGTGACTCCACGATTATCCAATCCTGTGCCAGGACCATGGCATAATGCGAACCTGAACTGTGAATTTCACAAAGGAGCTGAAGGACACAACTTAGATGCATGTATAGCAATGAGTTATCTTGTACAAGAGCTAATCATTAACAAACACTTGATCCTCGAGGAAGACCACCCAGAAGTAGAATGTGGATATCATACTGGGACAACAGGGCACTTAGTTGAAGAGTGTGAAGGTTTTAAACAGAGACTGCAAGAGTTGCTGAAACCTCAGGAGGATAAATCCAATGACAGTGTTGTGATTCCTAAATCCAAAGGCAAAGGACCCGTGAGACCCCTCATAATTCTATATCACAAAGAGCAAGTGGTGGTTGAAGGTGTTTCCCCACATGGGCCTAAAATTTGAAATTTGTTATGTCAATTTTAATTCCCTAAGGTTGGCAGCTGTAGACTGTTTCAGCATTTTGTTGAGTTTCTTTGCACTTGAATTGCTTGTAAGCTGTTGTTCATTTTGAATTGGCAAGATTAATGAAATGCTTGTGCATCTTTTGATTAAGTCCATTCGTTTCACTCTTTCTTTTTCCTTTCATTGTTATGAAAAACAAAAATTGCAAAAATTTCTTTTCTTTACTAATTGTTGTAAAGATTGGGGAGGATGATGAAAATTATATCCATAACTGCTGTTGATATGCTTTCAATTTAACTTTGCCAATGATGTAAGGCATTGTTTCAATCCCTACACTGGAGAAATAAGGAAGATAATCCCTCGTTAACCACTTCGAGCCTAGAAGTAGGAGTTCTTTCTTTACAAAAACAAAAACCTTAAATTTCAAACCTGGGGGCGGGTAGTTCTCAGTTAACTTGAAGATATGTGCATAACAAGGCATTTTTCATATAAAGATGGTGCACTCAGGTTTTTCTTCGTACACAGCAAGAAAATGTCGAAATTCAAAAGACGATGATGGTTCGCCGTAGCCATTAAACTAGGTGGTCACCTCCTTTCTCAAAAAAAAAAAGGGAAAAATGGAAAAAAAAAGCCCGCTAAGTCAAAACCTATGAAGGAGACTTAGGCAAAAATGGGGCATCCCATTGACTGTATATTCGAACAAAGAAGTTCAGACAAGAAGTCAGGGATAAAAAGAGAGGAATTTTGTAAGATTCTTCACTTAAAAATCCTCAATTAGCAAAAAGCTATCTAATACTGTAAGGGAGTTGTGACTACCCTAGGTTTGTGAACCATCGCCAAGTATCATCAGTTCAATTCTTAAGTCTGTAAGAACCTGAATGTATAGTTTGAGTTAACTGAGCGTAGGATCGGAGTTCATCATGGAGAGTGGGTGGGACCAAATAACTTTGAGCCTTTATCCTTTGTTTCATAAACCATGAACCAAACCCTGTTACAACCCTTTAAAGACCTAATTGAGGTAAGTTTATTTTGAAAGCATATTACAGCAAGGTTGGATAACCTGACTCCTAATGATCTTTGATGTTTGTGTTAACCACTTTATCCATTATTTGTAAAATGATTGGATCACTTTCACTTTGATCACTTGATCACTCTGCCGTGTGTGTTTCATCAAAAAATGTTTTCAAAAGATGGCATGAAATTTACACTGAAAATTGCCAATTTTTTATGAACAACATTGCATGCAAAACAATCCAATATCAAAGGAATCCCAACAAGTGCTGTCAGCTAGGGAATATGACTTGATAAAGGAAGCTCAGCCTGGGGCAACCAATTTGAAGGATTTGTTAATCATTTGTCACAACGTTCAGCTAATTAGAGCCAACCAGGTCAAGACCAGATGAAGCTCCCAATGAGCAGTTCAGTCTGGGGCAACACTGTTGCAGTTACCAGTAAGCAGGGGCAAGTTTGTTACCCAGTCGTTACTTCCATAGTCCGAGACTTTGTTGGGAAAGCACCGTTAAACTGGGGCAATCACGTCGAGATTTGTAAATCTCTCTCTATAAGAGTTTGAAGACATTGAAGCATCTTTATGCTAGTTCTCTTGATGGTTTCTTCCCACAGACCATGTAATCTGGGGCATAAAAGGTTAAAGACTGTTTGTCACAAGAGTCGTTGCTCACTGAAAGAGGATTGTTATACTATCAATGGGGCAGAAAGATTTTGGTCTCATGATACCCTTTGTCAGCTCTCCGATTAAGTTGTTACTTCGGTTGATCTTGGAACTTCCCTTGGTGATTTTCTTTCAACAAAGAATTCAAACTCATGATGGCAATCCAAGTGAAGTCATGATGTTGTGTCCTAAGTAGATTACTCTCTCCCAAATAAGGTTGTAACTTTGAGGTGGAGCTGTTGTTCTTCATGATCATCCCTTTGATGTCCAATCTTGGTGAAGTTTGGTTGGGTCTCCGTGTCGAGTTGCTTATTTCATCTCCTGTTTTATTTTGTCTGTTTTATCAGCATAAACATAAGCATGGCATAAAGCATATGCATAGCATCCATGCATTGTTTCTATCTCTGGTTGTTGTCTGTTCCTGTTTTTACTTTGGTTCCCCCCTCAGTGATTGGGTGTGTTGTCTCTCTCTAATAGAGTTGTCAGCCCTTAAGCATAAAACGTCCATCCTTTATCAATTCCCCACAGAGTTTAATCCTCGTGGATGATGGTTGATTCATTTATCTTTTTCCATGATTGGATAAGGTAAGTCACCATTCGAGTTCATTTCTCAATGGTTGGAGTCTTGTTTGAAAGTTTCTTTCTGGCTATATTCTAGATTGAACTTTGGTCCCTGTCGGTCGCTGAACCTACCTGGATGTGCATTTATTTTGCACTATCTATCAAGAAGGACATTTTTGTATCATCTTCAACAATAAATGGCAGTCTCTTCGGAGAAATTTAATCGTCTTCAGCGGTAAGTGGCAATCTCTTGGGAGAAGCTTAAACTTCATCAACGATAAATGGCAGTCTCTTCGGAGAAGTTTAATCGTCTTTAGCGGTGAGTGGCAATCTCTTGGGAGAAGCTTAATCTTCATCAACGATAAATGGCAGTCTCTTCGGAGAAGTTTAATCGTCTTCAACGGTGAGTGGCAATCTCTTGGGAGAAGCTTAACCTTCATCAATGATAAATGGCAGTCTCTTCGGAGAAGTTTAATCGTCTTCAGCGGTGAGTGGAAATCTCTTGGGAGAAGCTTAACCTTCATCAACGATAAATGGCAGTCTCTTCGGAGAAGTTTAATCGTCTTCAACGGTAAGTGGCAATCTCTTGGGAGAAGCTTAACCTTCATCAACGATAAATGGCAGTCTCTTCGGAGAAGTTTAATCATCTTCAGCGGTAAGTGGCAATCTCTTGGGAGAAGTTTAACCTTCATCAATGATAAATGGCAGTCTCTTCGAAGAAGTTTAATCGTCTTCAGCGGTGAGTGGCAATCTCTTGGGAGAAGCTTAACCTTCATCAACGATAAATGGCAGTCTCTTCGGAGAAGTTTAATCGTCTTCAGCGGTGAGTGGCAATCTCTTGGGAGAAGCTTAACCTTCATCAACGATAAATGGCAGTCTCTTCGGAGAAGTTTAATCGTCTTCAGCGGTAAGTAGAAATCTCTTGGGAAAAGCTTAACCTTCATCAATGATAAATGGCAGTCTCTTCGGAGAAGTTTAATCGTCTTCAGTGGTGAGTGGAAATCTCTTGGGAGAAGCTTAACCTTCATCAACGATAAATGGCAGTCTCTTCGGAGAAGTTTAATCGTCTTCAACGGTGAGTGGCAATCTCTTGGGAGAAGCTTAACCTTCATCAATGATAAATGGCAGTCTATTCGGAGAAGTTTAATCGTCTTCAACGGTGAGTGGCAATCTCTTTGGAGAAGTTTAACCTTCATCAAAGATAAATGGCAGTCTCTTCGGAGAAGTTTAGTCGTCTTCAGCGGTGAGTGGCAATCTCTTGGGAGAAGCTTAACCTTCATCAACGATAAATGGCAGTCTCTTCGAAGAAGTTTAATCGTCTTCAGCGATAAATGGCAGTCTCTTCGGAGAAGTTTAATCGTCTTCAACAAATAAGTGGAAATCTCTTTAGAGAAGCTTATCATTCTTCAACGATAAATGGCAGTCTCATTTGAGAAGTTTATCTCAAGGATGTCGACGCACGATTGTGACCAGCATTGTTTAAAAATCCAGTGGATACTAGTATAAGTAATTTGGTGGTGACCAATCATATTTCAAGTAAGGCCCGTTGGTAACTGGCATTATGAAAATCCATGGACGACGAATACTGACAATTTGGTTGTGTATCATTCCAAATTAAGTTACGATGGTTTCCATCCCAAGCTCAGGTTTCGTACCTTTGGAGATGTATTGTTAGATTCCAAGCACAGGTTTCGTACCTTTGGAAGAAAGTTTATTTCTATTCCAAGCTCAGGTTTCGTACCTTTGGAGATGGATTGTTTGATTCCAAGCACAGGTTTCGTACCTTTGGAGATGTATTGTTTGATTCCAAGCACAGGTTCCGTACCTTTGGATATGTTTGTTTCTATCCCAAGCACAGGTTGTGTACCTTTGGAGATAGATGTTTGTTGCCATCCCAAGCTCAGGTTTCGTACCTTTGGAGATGTATTGTTTGATTCCAAGCACATGTTTCGTACCTTTGGAGATGTTTGTTTCTATCCCGAGAGCAGGTTGTGTACCTTTGGAGATAGATGTTTGTTGCCATCCCAAGCTCAGGTTTCGTACATTTGGAAATGTATTATTTGATTCCAAGCACAGGTTTTGTACCTTTGGAAGATGTTTGTTGCCATCCCGAGCACAGGTTGTGTACCTTTGGAGATGTATACCTTGAATCCCGAGTTTAGAAGTTCCCAAAGACTAAAGTGGTTGCATTTGCGTGAAGTGTTCTTTATCCTAATGTTTTGAGGATATTAGTTTTTGATCCTAAGGTTTTGAGGATCTTTGTCCAATCCTAGTGTGTTGAGGGTTGTGTCTCTTCTATATCCTAATATTTTGAGGGTATTAGTTTTTTATCCTAAGGTTTTGAGGGTCTTCGTCCAATCCTAGTGTGTTGAGGGTTGTGTCTCTTCTATATTCTAATATTTTGAGGGTATTAATTTTTGATCCTAAAGTTTTAAAGGTCTTCGTCCAATCCTAGTGTGTTGAGGGTTGTGTCTCTGCTATATCCAAATGTATTGAGGGTATTAACTTTTGTTCCTAAGGTATTGAGGGATATATTTGTGCTTCCTGTTTGAAGATCTGGTCGTCACCAAACTCTTTGAAAATCCGGTAATTAATATCCAGTAGTTACTGGCATTGCTTGAAAACTAATCGTTATTAGTCGGTCGTTACCAATTCCCAGCTGAAGTCCTGTGTTTTATCGATATTGTTTGGATTTCCCAATTGTAATTGGAACTTTGATTTGGTCGTCACCATATCCCCAGGAAGTCTAGTGGTATTTAGCACTTTTTGGAAACCGTTTGTTGGATTGGTCATCACCATCATCCTCAGTAAGTCTAATGGAGACTAACACTAGTTGAAGTTGTTCGTTGTTCTGGTCGTCACCGGTTTCCCCATTGAAGCTTTTGCTTTCCCAGTCGAGTCTCGGAGAACTAGTGGATACTAGCTTCCCCGACGCGTCCAGTCTTGTTTCTAACCTTTTCCTGAAGATCCCGTTTGAACTCTTCATTATAGGAAATTTCTCATCTGGTTATCCCCGTTGAGATTCGTGTCTCCGTTCCGTCTTTTCCCCGGTGAAGATGTGCTTCCCCAGTGGAATTATTCCCCAGCAAAGTTTTCCCTAGTGGGTTTCTTCCCTAGTGAAGTTTGCGCTTCTTTTCTTTCGTATCCCCAGTGAAGAATTGTCTTCTTCCCCGGCGGTGTGTCTATTTTTCCCCAGTGAAGATGTGTCATCCCTGGTGGAATCCGTGTCCCCTATGTGAAAGATTCCCTTGAACATCATCGTTAGTCATGTTTGAACTATCTTGCTCACTTTGCCTTGAATCTTTCCCCAGTGTGTCGGGTCCCTTGTGAGTGGTTACTCGTTGTATTGTCGTTCTTTTATATTTGCTTATGTGTCTGCATTTGTCTTGCAATCAAGCATCATAAAGCATCATTTAAACTCATTTGCATTTCAGCATTTGTCCTTTTGCATATCATCGGATCTAAGGGACAAAATTTTTGGTTTGCTATATTTAAATACCTTTCACTAAGATTTTATGAGGATTGTCATCTCTCATTGCCATCTAGTGAAGATATTTAAATAGGGGCAATTGTTGCACTCCAAATTTTGACCCCTTAGATCCTCATCATCATTTTTGGATCATATTCATTTGATTAACGAACCTTAACCCATTTCAAGTTTATCTTTGTCAAGATGCAGATAAATCAGGGTTTCGTACCGTCAAAATCGAGGCTTCGGTGGTTTGATCAATCAATGTGTTGGATTGATTCAACTATAAACAAGATCAAGGATACTGCATGGGGTCAAGTATGAATCCAATTTGAGGTTGTCATCCAGGAATTGAGAACGGTGCAGTTCAGGATACCCGATTAGGGTTTTCGATCAGGAAAAGTCAACCGTAGTTTGACTTTTGATTTAAAAAGTGTTCCAATTGTAGGATCATGGTCCATGAAATTCCTATGGCTTAGTAAAGTCTACTCAAGAAGCTTCAAGGCTTCAAGATACCCAGAACACCAACAGTCGATTCAGAGTTCTTCAATCAATCGGTTCGTCTGACTGAAAAGTCAACTCATTGACCAACATGGTTTTGACCCAAAATTGAATGCAATTATGTTCCTAATGGTATATCACATATATTCATGAATTTTGGTGACCATTGGATCAAGAATTGATAAGTAATCGAAAAGTTGGGAAATTAAGGTTTTGAAAAGGGCAAAGCCATAACTCCTTAACCACACAAGGGTTTTTGACCTAGTTTCAAGGGGAATGAGTTCCTAAAACAAGAATAAATATTGTAGTACCTAATTGGGGATTTTTAAAAAGAACAAGTGGGTTCCATAACTCTTCCTGGTTAGAGAGAACCAAGATCCACAAGTTGGCAAAAACTCACATTCGCAAAACTAGGTCAGCATGAGTTTTTTTATTCCAAAACCTCTCCAAATCGATGCTAATCAAAGGCTAAACCTCATTTATGATGTTTGAATTGATAATTAATATTTTAATATCAATTCACACGAAAATGACACAAAGATCAAAGGAAATCATTATTTAATGCAAGTTGCAAAAGTGAATAGTGAAGAAAGAGAAAAAAGGTGGCTACCCTTGTCAAATCATCAACTTTACTTCAACAAGTTACCTCCTAAACTATCAAGCATGATGAAAACAATATATAGGGCATGTAGAATATCTTAGTAGAGTGGCTTAAAGACAAGTATGAAGATTGCATTGGAAAACTCAAAGATTTTCATGATGGAAGGTTAAAATTGGCAATTTGCTTCACTTTTACCCATACCTTAATCCAAGGCCTTTGACTATAGATAGAACTCACTTCCTACATCACAAAGACCAGCTCCATTCTAGAAACCATCTAGAACTCTCTCCCTTACACAATCACCAAATTCTTGCAAAATCTCACTAAGTCTCCAAAATCCCTCAAAATCTATTTTTGCAAAACACCTTCCAAAACCATTTCCAAACTTTTTCCAACTCAAGAAACACTTCAAACACATCAAATATGATGTATTGAAGCTATCCAAATCACTTCCACACTTATGTAACAAGGTTTGAGTGAGTTGGTCTTTGAAATCTTTGAATTTTAGAGTTTTTCCTTCATTTACAAGGCATTTCGTCCACTAGCTTGCTTGGAGGTTGTTTGGAGCATTTATTCATCAACCTAGGAACATTTGAAGACCTTGTAAGAGCTCTCAATATCTCTGGTTTTCTTATTTCTTAAGCTTGGTTCAAGAGGTAAACCTAAAACTCATAAATGTGAACTTTCTACTTGCATTTCACATGCTACCATGAATGTTTTTAGGGTTTTCACCTTTCTATCTCTCATTTATTCATTTCAAAACTTTAATTTCATTCTCTTTTGAGTTTTATTTTAAAGTTATGATTTTGGCTTGTTAGCATCCTTGTGTACTTGAGTTTGACTAAAACTCTTGCTTGTAAGCATTTTTGTTTAATCATCATTAAAACTTGAAAGTTTTCTCCCATGAAGTTTTGAACCTCTCACTTACGTTTGTTGTGACATTATTTGATTAGGCCTGGTGTTTGTAAATATACATGTCATCTTGTAAGCCCTAGGAATACCACATCTTTGTTAAGAAATATCCCCGTCTTTGTTAAGAGATGTTTTGGTTTTTACCTTTCATTAAGTCTTGAAAGAACTTATCCCCTCATTGATATTGTAACATCTTAATGTTTGCTTTGGTTGTAACCATTTATCTTGATTGGAATTATTGCTTGATATTGTAATATGCTTGCTTGTTCTTGGTTGTAACCATATCTCTTATATTCATCATGATTGAATGATTATTGCTTTGTTAAGTTTATTTCCCCAAGTGATGGAATTCTTTAGTTCTCATCCATGCTGCCTCATATTTCTCCTTCCAAAGAAAAGTCTCTCTATTGACCCTTGGGTCATAGATAGCTCATTAATTTTTTAGGTCTGGATAGAACCTTCCCCTCCTTTTGGTCTGGATAGAACCAATAGGATTTTCACTCATAGGTCTGGATAGAACCTTCCCCTCCTTTTGGTCTGGATAGAACCAATAGGATTTTCACTCATAGGTCTGGATAGAACCTTCTTCCCTCTTTTGGTCTGGAAAGAACCAATAGATCCTTATTCAGTAGTTCGTGCCCGAACTACGACCGCTCTGATTTCTCATTGGACAATGAGAATACGTAGGCACAAGATGCGATATCTTGACGAGCAACCTTCCCCCTTCTCCCACCTTTTGGTCTGGATAGAACCAATTGGTCTACAATGTAGAACTTTAGGATAGAGTTTGGTTAACTCTATGTTAGAATCATGGACATGATTACTTACTTCCCTTTCTTGAGGGTTCAACATAGATCTAGAGAGTTTTGTGAAACTCTACACAAGCATGGATATGTTTGTTCCCCTTTGAACCTTGATCATAATCAAGTGTTCTTCAACCTTAGTGAGGTGAACTATGATTTCTCTGATTCTATCCTAGTTAGGATATGTAGGCAGAGGATGCAACGTCTTTACGAGCAAACTTAGAAACTATCTTTAGGTTTCATCCTACACCTTTTACGCTATCCCAATCCTTAGCAAACTTTTACCAACTTAGCATGCAAATAAACAAAAGGTTCCTGTAGAGTACTACAAATGTTTAGGATGTGAGATACCTACCCTATGCATAACCAACCCCGGATCCCCGAATATCTTAGCGTTGTTGTTACATCGCGAAAAGGGTTCTTTCTTTCTTTAGACCTTTCCTTTGGATAAATTAAAGACCGGTTGTGAATTTAAGAATTAAAGATTCAAGTTAATCAATAACTTGATATCATGATTCTCACTGCAACAATAACATCACTTTATTACAAGAAAGTAACAAATCATTCTCTAAAACCAGAAAATTTCAAAAGCACCTAATTCACCCCCCCCCCCCCCATTTTTAGTGCAACTCAGACTTTCAGCTAACTGAATGGAGAATTTGAGTGATTATGGTGTGGAAATGGAAATTTGAAGTTCAAGCTTAAGAGTTCAAATGGGATCTTAGTATAATGGTTTTGGCTATCAAAAGCTTGTGAAAATGAGTGGAAATCACTCCTTATTTATAGGAGAAGCTTTCTGAATCAAAAGGGAGGGTGAATGCGGCAATTTGGATGGAAATCGTGCACACCTGCAGCATGAGCAAAGTGTCACCTGCAAGCTGTCAAAACTCACTCAAATCATACGTTTCAAGGTGCTAATCACTTCAGGAAAGTTGGTTAAACATGTTTAGGGGGAATTCGCGCCCTAATTTTGTGATTAGAAGCCATTTCAATCAAATTCAAATCTGACTTGGAGTGAAAATCCATCTTTGAATATAAATTTTTGCAGCCATGGTTCTCACAATGTAGAAGGCTTTATGAGATGATTTTTTCTTGCATTTAATAGAGGGACATGTAATCTTTGCAATGTGAAAAGAAAGTATTGATTTGGCAACTTGAGTTTAGAGATATGATCTTTCAAAGTAGCTTCCATGAAAGAGTGCAAAATCATAAAACACATAGAAAAATTTCAAGTCTTTTAGGGACCAAAAAATGACCTATAATGTTTTGATGAAAACCAAGACCTTCCATGGGTTTTTAGCTCTTCCATGTTGAATCAAAGTTGTAGAGGACATCTTCAAGTTTATCCTTGAAAAAGAATGGACATCTTCAATATGTTTAAGATTTAAGGAGTTATGCTCATTTGATCATAGCATCCACCATTTGCCCAAATTAAGTCAAGCATCTTAGAACAACATTGAATCTTTTGATGATTTCTTGCACCTTAAGCCATGATGAACCATAAATGATGTTGGAATGATGTTGCCTTGAACCACACTTAATGATGAGGAACTTCTAGGGTTGATAATACCACAAAGTCACAGAGAACACCTTGCTTGAACTTGAAGAAACACAACCTTCTTCCTTGAGAAACAAACCATGATACCTTGATCCCATGCCAAGAACAAATGCTATGCAAACATGAATATGATAATGCAAAGAAACATAAGCCAAGAACACAAGAAAAGATGAGCAAATATTGGGGTGCTACAATAGCGTTGAGACCTCTTTATGTATTATTTACTATCCAAAGACGAAAAATGGGCCATAAGTCAAACATCTAGAGTGTCCCTCAAACCCCCAGCTCACTTCATCCTTGGTAACCTTACACTAGAACATACGATCTATGCTTCTAGAGACACTTTTCACCTTAGACATCCATGAGGTTTGTTATGCGAATTTGATTATCCATCTAGATTTACCCAAAGGTAAACATAAATCCAATTCATTCTATATAAATCATAACGAGGGAAGAATTCATATGCGCATCACATCCTTACCCTACATGTGTGGGTGCACATAGAGGTCTCTGTTGAAACAACACTTAGTTTGCACATGGTGCATTAAATTCACATGTTCCCAATGCCATTTACCCTTACTTAGCAACACTGTGGAACCCTCTTTTCATGGGGCATATTCTCAATGGAAATTTTCCTTCAATGACTCTTATTCCTTGACAAATCTTCCTAATTTCTACATCAAACTTCTTGCTTCAATGGTGAAAGAAAAGATATGGGGAAAATTTGTTCCAGGATAGCCAAATACCCATTAAGAGTGACCTAATTTATAGGCACAATCTAGTAAAAACACTTCATCAGTGATGTACATGTGGACCTTCATTCATGGACACTACATATGAGCACAATCTCCTTTTTCATCTTGATCATTGATCCATATCCAACGATCGTCCAAACTTCTCATACACAAATTTTGTAACACTGAGTCGCGTCTAGGTATTCTTTTACTCAAACTTGACACGTTCCACTTCATTTAAATCAATATTTAAGCGTTGGAGTATTAACTTCTCTCTGATCACCATAATATCATAACCACCATAGCAGAAGCTTCAATATGGTGTTTATCTTCAACCTTTCATCTAGGGGTGTCAAAACGGGGTCTGTCCATCAGACATGCCTATTTTGCCCATTTTATTTTAGCAGGAAGAGCCAAGGTTTAAAGCCCGTACCACCCTTTTTTTCCAGGTTTTTGAAGGCGCAAACATTATCAGAGCACACATGGATTTATGTGACTCTTAGACTTTAGGGATGCATAGCTCACTCTGTCCCGCACTCATTTTCTTGTGGATCGAGTCATGGTTTTAAACTCTCACATTTTTACTATGTTCGCTACACCTTGCTTTTTGTGTATTTTTGCAGAGTAAACATGTATGTTTGTCATCCCTATTTTCATATGTTTCTGTTATAGCACAAAATAAAAATGACATTCATAATTTAGATTTATATCTTGAGTTTTTATTTTATTTTTCTCATTTTTAAGATCTTAGAATTTTATTGTAAAAATATTTTATTATGTAGAAATTTGTCGGTAATTTTTTTAAATGCTATTAAAGTAAAATGTGTCTTATAAAGAATCAATATTTTTTTAAAATAAAACTTATTAGAGATAAATTTAATAGTTTGTTATTAATGTGTTAGGGTTTGTTAGGATTGTTATTATTTTGTTAGGGATTGTTAGGGTTTATCCTATTTTCAAGCTCTGAAAGATAGATCATCAACTTATATATATAAAGGTATCTCATGTGTCATCAAAAACAATAAGAATACAACATATTTTAAACTTAACTTTGTATTATGGTATCAGAGTATGGTTCCGATTCAGAAGAGAAATTGGAGAAGAAAAATACCTCCAAACCTGAAACAAAAAAAAATAGCAAAGAATACACAAGCCTATCATCTAAACAACTCTAATAATCCTGGAACTTCACTCGCGACAGCATATCTGAATGGAGAAAATTACTGCAAATAGGCAAGACCGATCAAGACTAGGTTTCATTGATGGAAGCATCAAGAAACCATCAAGTCGGTCTGAAGTGTACCATGACTGGGAGAAGGCATATTCAATGGTGATAGTTTGGTAGATCAATGTGGCAAAACCAAATCTAGACAACAACATCTCACATGCTTAAACGACTTGAGATCTATGGGTGGATCTTGAAGAAAGATTTTCTCATACCATTACACCATTAATCCATCAGCAGTGGAGAAACTTGTGTTTAATGCATAAACAACCATTAAAATGTAATATATTAATACACTCAATTCAAAAGTCTTGTTGACGAATTGAGTGAATTGCAAACCCTACCTGAATGTAATTACGGAGATGCTAAAGTGTTAGCTCAAAGAGAAGAAGAACAATGAGTCCATCTTTTCTTGAAGGCTTTTATAGTGAACAATACTCTTATATAAAGGCACATATACTTAATATTGATCCACTACCCCCTCTTAGGCGTGTCTTGAATCAAATGCAAAGAGAAGAATCTTATTTTGTCGTAGATAGGGAAAAATATTCCAAGGTGGAAAATGCATCTGCGTTTTACTCAAGTGCAGATAGGAAAAATGGAAAGAAATATCACTCAAGATTAAAGTGTGATCACTGTGGGAAAACTGGACATGTCAAGGCAAGTTGGGAATCGCGAAGAACTCAAAGGCGAGAATTAGTTGGACACCTAATTTACTTAACTATCAACATGCTTGAATTAACCTACTAAGTTCATATTATAAGTCAGTTAGTGCAAACTTCACTCCAAGACCATTGGGATGCTGCTATGTGAGTCTTACAATATCTCAACTCTTCTCTTGGTCAAGGTATCATTCTTCCACAACACAATGATCTACACATAGTTGCCTACTAAGACTCAAACTGGGCATCGTGTCCCATTACAAGAAATTTCATCTCAGGTTATCTAATGAAACTTGCCAGTGCTCCAATATCATGGAAAAAAAGAAATAAGCCACAATCTCTCGATCCTCAATTGAGGCTAAATATCATGTAATGGCATATGCCATAAGTGAAATATTATGGCTACATAATTTGTTAGAGACTCTGAAAGTTCCATGCATCAAACATACGCTTCTGCATTGTGACAATCAAGCAGTTGTTCATTTAGCTATAAACCCAGTCTTTCATGAAAGAACAAAGCACATTAAAATTTATTGTTATTTTATCAAGGAACACATACAGTCAGGTGCCATAAGCACAACTTATCTTCCCACCAAACAACAAAACAATGACATTTTTGCTAAGTCCTTAGGCGTGAAAGTTTTTCAAGACCTCGTGTTCAAGTTGCGTGTTCATAATGTTAAAAGTAATTTACGTTCAGAAGTTATTGTTTTAGAATTTGTGTTATTTAAAAGCTATATGCTTCAGAACCTTACTCAGCGTAGCTGAAAAGTTGCATGTGTAGAATTTTAGCTTAGCTTCTACATTCTATTAGACAGTTAGTTTTGCTTACGTGGAATTTAAAGTTTTTGTATTCAAACAACTTTGTTACTAGTTTTTCATAATGCAACAATTGAGTTTTTCTTTTGATCAAAGCTTGTTATAATCGTTTTTCTCTCTCTTATTCCATCTTCATCTTTAACTTTATGCTCCAACAATTGGTATCTAGAGGTTCAGTTTAATTCACAGGGAAACATAAGACATGAGGCGTGTGTGATTCATTTTGTTTCTTGAATTCACGTTGAATTCATGATCTGAATCACAACAGAATTGCATTTCTTGATTTTGAGGGATTCGGAAACACAAGTGTTTGGTGAGATTTGAGTGAGTTTTAGTGCACAAGAACGAAGATGAACGGTGGAACAAATTGAATATAAAGCTTATAGTGTTTGATGGAAAGAGTTAGAATCGGTTGATGATTCAAATATGTATGTTATTTGGTTCTCAAGACATTCTTGATCTTGTCACCGATGGTTAAATTACGCTTGTAGCAAATGCGACAGAGGAACATAGAATGGACAAAGAGATACAAGAAAGAAAGATCAAAAGGCGTTGTTCTACATCCATCAGTGTGTGGATGTGAATTTGTTTGAGAAAATTGTTGATTCAACAACAACGAAGGCTGTGCGGGACATACTGGCACGGTGCTACAGCAGTGATGATCAGTGAAGAATGTGAAACACCAGTCTTTATGTAAGCAGTATGAGAATCTTAACATGAAAAAAATTAGAAGTTACCATATTACATCTCTAAAGTGGTTCTTATCATAAATGAGATGAAGTCTTGTGGACAAACTCTTTCTGAAAAAGTAATCATTGAGAATGTGTTTAGATCTTTTACTCCTCAGTTTGATTAAATTATTGTAGCAATTGAACATTCTAAGGATCTGAGCACAATGATAATTGAAAAGATGCAAAGCAATCTAGAGTCACAAGAGTTGCGCCTGGCTGAGAAAACCTCTGAAAGAGAGGTAGATCAAGCTCTGAATGTGTGTTGTTGTAATAAGAGTCATAAGAAGTCTTGGTCAGAGGCCAAAAAGAAATATGGTGATGGTTATCAGAAGTCAGAAGTCTCCAACTCTAATGAGAAGAAACATCAAAAGGGAAAAGAGAAGTTTGACAAGAGGAAGGTTCAATGTTACTGTTGTAAGAAGTTTGATCACTTTGTTTCTGACTGCTGGTCAAACAAGGAAAGAAAATAAGAAAAAACAAACATACCCAGAGGAGAGTTTGATGATGAACTTGTGATATTGATGGCTTCTGAGTCTAATAGTGGATATTTAGTAGACCGGTGGTATATGTACAGTGGCTGCTCAAATCACCAAACTGGAAACAAACAATCGAGGATAGACTTTGACTCTAGAAAGAGCAAAAAGATAAGATATGCAGATGATAAGTATCTGAATGCTGAAGGAATGAGAAATGTCAAGGTCAAAGTAAAGAATAGAAAAATTGTTTTGCTCAAGGATGCTTGGTATGTTCTTGGCATGAAGAGAAATCTAATGAGTGTAGGTCATCTAATTGAGAAAGGTTTCTCCATTACTATTGTTGTACCCCAAAATTTGACCAACCTTTTCTTTACTTGGTTTATGTTTCATTTCATATTCTAGCATATTGCATTGCATAACATTGTTCATTTAGCAGGGGATCAAGAGAGGTGTGCCTAGCAAGAGAAGGTTGCCAAGGATTTTGAGCCTAATCAAGAGGGTTACTCAAGCATTTAATGCTCATCAAAGTCATCAAGAGGTGGTCAGTGCTCTTTGAGAGAGTTGGTGGATGTATGTGGATTATCTCCTAACTTGGAGGTCAATGATGGATCATCAGAGGATTGTGAATTCATGATTATGGATGTGGGATAGTGAGGAAGCTCATTGAGTGATTTGAAAGCCATTTTGAGGCTTATTCAAGATGTTGTATCATGTGTAACAAGCCATAGTCAAAAGTATTGCATCTAGGGTTTTCATCTGGTCAACCCTAAATCAATTGTGGACTTGAAGGAGATTAAGACTCAATTCTAAATCATGGTGATCATGGAATTTTGTGTTGAGGAATTTGAGATGTTATTCCAAGATCAAATCAAGAAGAGTTCAAAGTGTGAGGAGTTACTAAATTAGGGTTCTCAGTGTAAAATCCCCTTGTTTAATGCCTAACTTCAAGACCACATATCTCACGATACAAGTTTCATCTCATCTTGACTCTAACATGAGACTTGTAGAGCATGTTCTTAGCTTTCTTTTGAGTACTAGAAGTCATTCATCTGATTTCTAGAACTCAAGTTATGATGCTGACAAGTTATGGGTCCTCAGATGAATGTGATTTTGGTTAACAAAAGCCAACCAACTTCCAAGACACTTTTGACCAAGAAGGATGTTTCTCCTCACATTGACCCAAACATGAAATATCTTCCTTATGATCTTAGATTTACAAAAAGTCCTATAATTCCTTCATCTTATTTGTATAGCTCAAGTTATGTAGCTCGCAAGGCAGGGGTATTTTGGGAAAGTAAGGTTACAGGTCATTTTCATTATAGGTCCATTTCACAACTTTACACACCTCAAATGGAAATCTTTCCAACATCAAACATGCTCCAAATGAGGTCAATTGCATCACCAAACCATCTCAAGTCATGGTTGAATCTTGGATTGAAGAATTGGTGGAGAAATTTTCATGGAAAAAAGCCTTAAAAGGGGAAATGCAATTAATTGATTTTTAATCATTTCAAGGCAACCTTATGCATTTTTTGAGTCCACAAATCATTCTAAGAACAATGCCAATTTTGGATTTGAAAATTGGGCACTTTTTCATGGTCATTTCATGTTTGCTTCACCATGAAGTAACACTTTCAAATTCCACCACAAGATCAAATTAAGGGACAATTCTCATCCATTAGATCAGTTCACAATGCAAGCAAGTTACCTTGCCATTTTCCAAGCCTTGCAGCTCAATTTCGTGTGCATTTTGGAAGCTCCGTGTGCAAATTTTTTGAATTTCAATTGGACTTAAACCAACTTTGATTGGGCCTCAATTCCCTCCAAATCCATTGTATATAACTTCAGCATCCTTCACAAACCCTCAGAAGCGAAATTGGTGAAGAATTGCTCCAGAATTCAGTTGCTAAAGCTCAAGGAAAAGTGAGATTCAAATTCTGAAATTCATCCAATTTCAAGCCAAATCAAGCACATCTAAAGCTTCAGGGAGGATTCTGGAGTGTTTCTGGTTTATTTCCATCAAGCTTCATCAAAGTTTCAAGGCTCAGTGGAAGCACTCCACTAGGTAAGCTTCCAATCACCATTTCTCTCTGTATATGATGTAATTGCACGCCATGTTTGCATAATCATGTTCTATGAGCTGTGTAGTTTGATTCTAGATAAAATTGACTGTTGTTGGTGATGTTTTATGATAAGTGCTTGTTTCTTTTTCTCTTTGATTTGGCCTGTTTACGCATGATTATGGAAATTTAACCATGGATTTGATATCTACGTGACTTGTAGATGAATTTTGACTATTTATTTGCATGATTTGGTGATGTTTGGATCCACCTGAGTTTTTGTGTCGCCGGAGAAGACGACTGGAGCCGCCGTGCTCCGACCATCTGGTTTTCTCCCTCCGTTTCCATGTTTAAACCTTCTCATGTCCATGTGGCTTTGCTTTATCCGTTTGATTTTATGACTGTTTGGTCCTATGACCACAAACATGATTCATCGTGTGCCTCATTTGACTTACCTCACTGGATCCATCCATACGTTACGTTTAACTTAAACGCCCTTGTGGATCTGGGCCTTGATTGCTATTGGCACACCCCCTGCACACAAGCCCACTGATTCACACGCTTCTGGGCTGCTATTCACACCTTGGCTTTTTCCTTTTTCTTTTTATTTTCTTTTTTCTTTTATTTTGTTTCTGTTTAGAATTAATTCATTTAAAAATATTTCTCCAATTGATAAAATTCCCCAAAAATACTTTCTGAACAATTTGAGATGTCTTTTACTTTTTAGAATTTTTATTTTGTTTTTTTGGATTATTTTGCAATTAAAAAAGAATTTATCAATTGGAGGTGTTTTTGTTTGGATTAATTCTTGACATTGTTTGGTTCTTGATTTGTTTCTCACTCTTCCTTTGGATCCAATGACTGAAAATCAATCCTCATATCCATGATGAGTTGAGTGATTTTTGAGGACCATTTTCCCCCTGTTTGGTTGAGTTTTGGTTTGACTTTGATTGCATATCATTTGACCCTCGACAATCCTCCTTCACAATGGAGCACCCTTGTGAATCAATTTCTATGGTGATGTTGTGAAGTGACTTTGATTGTAATCTTTTGGCCTCTGGTTTCCAACATGTTTATGTACCTCTTGCATTTTATTTGGTTATTTTTGAATCATTTTCCTAATTTTGAGGTAACTTGCAAGTCAAGTTACCCCAAAGGGAGGTTCATACATACACATTGACCTAGTTTGTCTTGGAGATGACATTTTTGGATCCTTTGAGCCCTTAAATCCTTTTGATTCATGTTGCTAACATGTTAAGGTTGATGCTTGCTCAACTTTAGGTCATGACATTGTGTTTTGCTTGTTCATTTGTGTATTTCTTTTGGTGTTTCCAATTAGGGTTTCCATATTTGGTTTGTTTGCATTCTTTGGTGTGTATGCTTACATTTTCTTGTGATGTGATTGCTTTTGCTTTTGAGCTTTCTTCTCTCATCCTCCCTTATGTCCCATGACCTTGGAGTCTCATTTAAGGTGGTTTAGTCCCTCCTTAGAGGTACTTGAAGCATACCTAAAGTGATAAATCCTTGAGGACTTCTTTGAGCTTCCTTTTGTGCTTTGTTTGTGATGCTTATGGTTGAGTGCATATTATGAGTTCCTTGCTGTCCTCATATAGCCTCCCATCCTCACTTTTGTTTTGAGCTTCTTTTCCTTTCATTTGATTTGGATTTTGGCATTTGTGGTTGATGTTGTTTGGTTTAGGCCATTTCATCCCACTTTTGGTGCATCTTTGTGATTTCCTTTTGTGCCTTTTCTTCTCTTCTCTTCTTTGTATTTCTCATATGTGTAACAACCCGAATTTCATTAAATAATTAATTATAGTAATTAATTGATTTAGTGGGATTTTTATTAATGTGGAAATTAATTTTTATTAATTGGAATTAATAGAGAATTGAGAAGGAAATTGGAAGGAAGGAAAATAAAGGAAATATATAATAGAGAAGGAAAAGAAAAGAAAGTTAGAGAGAAACATTTGGAAAGAAAGAAGAAGAGAAAGAGAGGAGAAGAAGAGGAAAGTGGAAAATCATCAAGAACCAACATCAAAGCTCCGATTAATCGAGGTAAGGGTGAGAAATGTTTCTATTTGATCATTGCATGATGTTATATATGCTTGGGTTGGTTTTTTTTTTTTGGATGTTTTCCACCATTTTTCCACTTTAGGGCAAAGTTGGATTTAATCGGTAGAACTCCATTTAATCGGTTAAAATCTGAAATAGATGATGTAGAATAGTCTAGAAATGTTAGACTAAGAGTATTGAAATTGGATTGGTGAGTTTGGAGTTTTTGGAGTTGGTTGAGTTGGATAACAGTAAGTGAAAAACAAAATACGCAGACATTCGCTAGCGACTCGCTAGGTGAGCAGGTAGCGAATGCTCGCTAGGGGTTCGCTAGGCGAACAGATAGCGAATGGTCCCAGACTTGGACAGAATGGATTTTTGGTGTGTTCGCTGGTAGCGAAAGTGTAGCGAACAGATAGCGAAATGGTTCGCTGGGAAGCTCGCTGCAGCGAACAGGTAGCGAAGCCTTCCAGTAGCTTCTGTTGGGGTTCGCGAGCTTGTTCGCTAGGCGAACAGGTAGCGAGCGTTCGCCAGGTGCCCGCCTAGCGAGGTGGTGGCGAACATGACAGGATTTCGTTTTTCTGTGATTTCATTCTATGTTGTGTTGTGGTTCGATCGGGTTCGATCCTTAATGGAATGAAATGTTATATACTGTATGTGTATGTGCTGTGGGTAGTCTTTGGGCGTGAATCATAGATTGCGATATGTATAATGTTTGCATCGATTAGAAAATACACGAGGACATAGTAATGATTATGTGTGTATTATTCGACAAATTATGAGTGTATGTTGTTGTATGCAAATGTATGAGATGCATGGGAACATATCGTGGATATGTGTGCATCGTTAATAATTGTGAAAAATGCATGGGAACATATCGTGGATATGTGTGCATTGTTAATAATTGTGAAAATGCATGGGAACATATCGTGGATATGTGTGCATTGTTAATAATTGTGAAAAATGCATGGGAACATATCGTAGATATGTGTGCATTGTTAATAATTGTGAAAAATGCATGGGAACATATCGTGGATATGTGTGCATCGTTAATAATTGTGAGAAATGCATGGGAACATATCGTGGATATGTGTGCATTGTTTGATGATGTGGTAATAGCATAAATGTCATGGATATATGAAGTATGCTAGTGAATATGATGGGTTTTGGATGATTGGGGAATATGTATGAAGGGATATGTTTGGGTATGTTCATATTTGTTTATATTTACAACATGATAAATATGACTATGAAATGAATTTATGGTGAGAAATGTAGAATGTAATTATGTGATACCTGTATATATATATATATATATATATATATAATCTTATGCATTGATTATTATGGTAATATTTCTCACCCTTCTGTTGTTTTATAATGCTCTATGAGGCATTGCAGATTAGGATGCTGGAGTCTTTCTTTTGTGAAGTATATCTTCATTCTTTTGAGTCGGACTGCTCTGATTATGTAATACCGGGTAGTTAGGCTGGTATAGTATTCTTTTGTGATACATTGCGATGTATCAGCTGATGTGGCTTGTAATTATCTGACATGATGTATTAATCTGGATATCTTATGTGTATGTGAATTAATATTTTGGAAATGATTAAATGATTTTATCTTCCGCTTAAATTTTAAGGTTGAAATGTGATTTCTAAAACTATGAAATGTTACATATTTTATGGAGCAAACGTTAGGTGTTTCATCGGTGAAATTGTGACATTCTTCCTTTATACCTTATTCAAAAAATTTCACTCTGATAAATTTGTATATGCATTTATTTGGGGGTATAGAAGGGGGTGTTACAATATGCATGCTTGAGGTTGAGATGAGCTTATGGAGGCTATTGCCCCACACTAATGTCCTCCCTCACTTTCATTCTATGTGTGCATTCCATGTTTGCATTCTTGCATTTTTATGCTCTTTCTTCTTTCTTCTTCTTTTGTCTTCCTTCCCTTAGGATCTCTAATCTCAATTGTTCGAGAGGTTATGATAGACATTAGGTTCCTAAACCATGCATGATAACATTAGGTAGCTCCCTTACCTCAATCTTAGGACCATCTTTGCATGACAACTTTTAGGTTTGAGTTAGTCTCTCTTTAGTGTGTCCTTTCTCTTCTCATCTTCAAACTCTCATAAAACACTTAATAAAGGTTAATGAATGTTGTACGCTACGAGCCTTAAGTACTTAGGGAATGGTGATTGAGTGGCTTCCTCTCAATTGCTTAGAGTGTTTAGTGTACACCCTTAGGGTGATATGCGACGCATTCGCTCCTAAGTCATAGCCTTTAGTGCAACATGAGTTACAAACAAAACTCAAAACACTTCTTCCATAAAAGACTTCAAAAACACTTCAAATCTTTTTTGTCCTTTGGGACCCTTAACTTTGGAAAACCATTTTCATAAGGAGAGTTTTGTTAACTCTTGGTTCTATCGCAAACGGTAACGCCTAAGTCTCCAATGGTCGAGCTGCATACACCAACTGCTAGAACTGATTGTTAACCCTACTCGGGTAAAAACTTTTGAACCAACCGGTGTTCTTGTTAGCCCGAACTACATTTGCTCCGATCTTTCATACCAGATGAAAGTACGTAGGCACGAGACGCGATGTCTCGGTGAGCAACCTTCCCCACTTTTCACCCGTAGTTAGCCGAACTACGTTGACTCTGATTTCTCGTACCAGACGGAAATACGTAGGCACGGAGCGACGACGCTTTGCCGAGTCACTTTTCTTTTCTTTTGTCCCTGAGCCTTTAGCTAGATAGTTTAAACACCCTTTTAGATAGACAACAAAGCGTGGATCCCATCGAGTACGGCGGACGTGAGGGGTTCTCATACCTTCCCCTTGCGTAACCGACTCCCGAACGCGAGATTTGGTTGCGATGACCGATCTTATCCCTTTTTCGCAGGTTTTCTCTAATCGTTTCATTTCCCTCTTTTGGGATAAATAACGAATGGTGGCGACTCTTCTGTCTTTGTCAGCCTTCTTTTTTCGCAGTAGCGACAACTATGAAGGACAATCTCTTGAAGTTGTATGATTATGATTAGACGCTAATTATTCCGTTTGAACAAGGAAGCACTAGAACAATCAAGGTGAATTTTTGAATAGCTGAATCTAAATGCCTTAGTGTATAAGGAACTGAAGGTAACAGTGAGTTGTGGCATAAGATATTGGAGCATTTGAACTTCAGAAGCTTAGGGCATTTGAGTTCTAAGAATCTTGTACATGGCATTTCTAAAGTTCTAAAGCCTGAGAAGTCATGTGAGATATGCATGAAAGGTAAGCAACCTAGATTTCCATTTGCATTAGAAGTGAGCCCAATATCAAAACATGCTTTGGGAGTAATGAATTATGATGTTTGTGGATCATTTGAAGTACCTTCACATGGAGGAAACAACTTTTTTGCGTCTTTTATGGATGATTTCACAAGGAAGACATGGATAGCACTCATCAAGTTTAAGCCTGGCGTGTTTTCTGAGTTTCAAAATTTCAAGGTGAAGGTTGAAAAACGTAGTGATTAGAAGTTAAAAATTCTTAGAACTGACAGTAGAGGTGAGTATAACTCCGTAAAGTTCAATAATTTCTGCGAGGAGAATGGAATTGAGTATGAGGTTACTACTCCATACATTCATCAACACAATGGTCTTTCTGAGATAAGAAACAAAACTTTACTTGATATGATAAGGAGAATGATGAAGGAGGAGAAGCTCTTTCACACCTTGTGGAGAGAAGTTGTTGCCACTGCAGCATATGTGCTCAACAGGTGTCCAACCAATAAGATGAAGGAAATTGTCCTTTAGAGAAGTGGACTAAAGATAATCAAAGTGTGAGATATCTGAAAGTGTTTGGTTCTATTTGTTACAAACATGTTCCTAATGATAAGAGAAGGAAGTTGGATGAAATAAGCAGAGTTATGTTGCTTGTAAGGTACCAAATTACAGGTGCTTATAAGCTATAATATAATGTCACTAACAAAGTTAAATTAAGAAGAGATGTCATTGTGAAAGAATCAGAAACGTGGGATTGAAATAAGTCTCAATTCAACTCTGGTGCAATATTGACACCTGAGTTAACTTTTGAAGATATTTCATAGTCTAAAGGAGAATTTTCCTCTGAAGGAGATTCTACTTTTGAAGATGAGTCAGAGTCTGAAGGTGACTCTGATGCTGAAGAAGAGTCTGAAGGTGAATTTGATTTTGATCCAGATTCTGATGATCATCAAGACTCTGGTAGTAATCATGCCTCTAATGGTAGTTCAACATCTGATATTGTTCCAACATCTAAAGAAGATTCTAAACAAGTTCAAAGACCACAAAGAATCAAACAAATACCAAGAAGATTTGTAGAGTTTGACATGTTGCGAGATATTGAGATAGACTCTTAAAAGGAAGTAATACATTATGCCATGTTGGTAGGCTCTGAGCCTGTGAGTATTGAAGAAGCTATCAAGAAGAAAGTATGGTTGAAGGCTATGAAAGAAGAACTTGAAGCTATAGAAAGAAACAAGACTTGTGAGTTGGCTAAGCATCCAAAGGACAAGAAGGCCATCAACATGAGATGGGTTTACAAGGTGAAACTAAAGCTAGATGGATCAATTGGCAAACACAAATCAGGGTTAGTATCTAGAGGATTTCTACAAAAATTTGATTTAGACTACGTTGAAGTGTTTGCACCTGTAGCTAGACATAAAAAAAGTTAGATTACTGGTTGCTATAGCTGCTAGTAGAAATTAGCCTTTGATGCAGTTAGATGTGAAATCTCCACTTCTGAACAATCCTTTATAAGAAGATGTTTATGTATCACAACCTCTTGGATTTGTGAAAAAGAATCAGGAATGGATGGTATACAAGTTGCATAAAGCCTTGTATGGACTGAAACAAGCTCCTAGAGCCTGGAATATGAATAATTGATTCATTTATTAAGCTTCAAGGATTCAGAAAATGTGAGATGGAGTATGGTGTTTATGCTTAGAATACATCTGATATCAATATGATTCTGGCGTGTTTCTATGTTGATGATATATTGCGAAAATGAAATTATTCAAATGAGATAACTAAGTTCAAGTAGGTGCTAATGAATGAGTTTGAGATGCTTGATCTAGGAAATATGACATATTTCCTAGGGATGGAGATTTTGTACTCTGATAAAGTTATAATCTTACATCAACTGATGTATGAACTTGAGCTTCTAAAGATATTTGAGATAATAAATTGCAAGTCTGCAATCACACCAGCTGAAACAAATCACAAGCTTGACTCTGATGTTGAGGGTGATGATGTAGATGCGACAATTTTTAAATAGTTGATAGGCTCATTGAGATATCTCTGCAATACCATACATGATATTTGTTATGTAGTTGGAATGATGAGTAAGTTTATGAACAAACCAAAATGGTCACATTACCAAGTTGTTGTCAAGTTACTGAGGTACATTAAGGGGACTCTGAAGTATGGAGTTTTGTTTTCCTCTGATCTTGAATTTGATTCAGATATGATGTGCTATTCAAACTTTGGTTGGTGTGGAGACAGAGTTGACAAAAGAAGTACTTCTGGATATTTCTTCAAGTATCTATGAAGTCTTATTTCTTGGTGTTTCAAAAAGAAACCAGTTGTTGCATTGTCAACTTGTGCAGCTGAGTACATTGCAGGTGCTTTGACTGCTCGTCTAGCTCTGTAGATTTTGAACTTGCTGGAGGATCTGAAGATCAAGGTGAGCAAGCATGTGAAGTTTATGATTGATAACAAATTAGGTATAAGACTTGCCAAGAATCCAGTGTTGCATGAAGAAGCAAACACAGTGATACGAAGTATCATTTTCTAAGAAACCAGGTTCAGAAGAGAGTGCTAGAAGTTATGCACTGTAGTATTCAAAAGCAACTTGCAGATGTGGTGACTAGAATTGTCAAAACTGAACACTTTATTCATTTAAGGGATGAAATTGGTGTTGTGGTTTTAGTTAGTTGAATATAAATTAAGGAATAGTGTTAGAAGTAATTCATATTTAAAAGTTATTGTTTCAGAAGCTGTGTTTTTCAGAAACTATATGCTTTAGAACCTTGCTCAACATAGATGAGAAGTTGCATGTTCAGAATCTTAGCTTAGCTTCTGAATTCTATTAGCATAGTTAGGTTTGCTTACGCGGGATTTGAAGTTTGTGCATTTAAACAACTTTGTAATTAGTTTTTCATAATGCAACAATTAAGTTTTTATTTTAATCAAGTTTGCTGTAACCATTTTTCTCTCTCCTCTTCCATATTTATCTTCATCTTTAACCTTGTCCTCTAACACATAATCCCTACTCTCCAACTTGAAGGGGAGTATTAAAAAAAAATTAATAATTTGTTATTAGTTTGTCAAAATTTGTCAGAGTTTATTGGAGTTGATCTTATTTTTAAATTCTAAAAAATATCATCATCCTATACATAAAGTATGTCATGTATCATAAAAACAATAATAATACAACATATTTTTTTTCAAGTTAAGTTGTATTAAAATCAATTTAGACATAATTCCAAAGGAATAAACCGTGAATGTAGAATATAAACTCAAATAAAAAGTGTCTTAGTCTTAAAATTTGTCTAGCATATAAGAAAAGTCATCTGCTTGGAGAGGCATATTTGAGTTCGACGATAAATAAAAAGAAAAAGACGAAGCGGTCCCTCCCATGCAAATGAAAATGGAGAGAAGAATGAATACTTTATTACACCAATTAATTAATAACAATTAGATAGGACCACCTCATCTCTATTTTTCAAAGAACTTTTACACACACCAGTCCCCAATTATATATCTAACTTTTCTTTCAAGAGTATATCATCATTATTTATTGTATAAATTAATAAGAATATACAAATATTTGATGTATAGAGAAAATTGAGTATAGTAGCTTGTGAGTGGCAACAAATTGGAAGAGAATAACTACTACTACTGCTACTCTTTTACTAGTACTCTAGTAGTTTATGGCACAGAATGGGGACCCACCTAAATCAACCTAAACAGACCCTTTTTCTCATCTGAAAAAGCCTGTAAACACACACTTTACTTAGGAATGACTTCAACCTAGGGATCCGTTCCCTATAAAGATCTCATTGTTCATCTTTTATTAATTACTAATTCATCATGCAAATCAATTAAATAATCCTATGCTTTAAGGTAACCGTGACAATGAACTAGTAATATTTTGAGTTTGGTCATATAGCAACATTATTGTTAGATTTGCGGTGCATTTTATAAAGGAGCCATGTCTTTTGGCATTTACACACATTTTGATGCAACAACTCAAGTGATAGTTCATAGTTTATGTATGGGGCAAATGATGACATTACTTTATGTTCTTTCTGGTCCTGCTCCATGGCAATATATATATTTTACATCCAATAATCACTATGTCAAAAAGGGTTTATAAAGACAACGTTTTTTTTTAAAGCGCTGTTAAAAATTTTTATAAAAAAAACAAAAGAAAAAAATGTTATTAAAGTATGCATTTAGAAAACGTTTTTGAAAAGTGCTGCTAAAGATCATACGTATAGTAAATAATAGAAAATACTTTCTAGAAAACACTGCTAACGGCCTACAATAGAAAGCGCTCTAAAAAAACGTTGTTATAGGGGGTGTCTAGGTCTCACATTAGAAAGTGCTTTACAAAAGCGTTGTTATAGGGGTTGTCTAGGTCACACCTTAGACAACGCTTTTCAAAAGCGCTGCTAAATGTCTAGCATATGAAAGCGCTTTTTAAGAAAAAGTGCTGCCATAGATATAGAAAAAGAAAGCGTTGCTATAGGTCATTAATTTCTAAAATTAAAACAGAATTCTTATGTTTTTGCAACCATTTTGTTTCTCTCACTCTCAGACGCACTTTTTTCCAACCCTACTAGACCTCTGACCACCGCATCTTCCTCCGACCAGCAGTGTTTCAATCGCGCCACTCTCTCTGTTGTAGCACCCTCCGTCCACAGTTATCTCTTTCTCCCTCTGTTCGCCTCTAGCAGTCGCGCTCCACCATTTTTGAAGGTATTTCTTCATTTTAAAGGTTATTTGCATGATATTTCTTTATTTTATTTTTTTGAATTCCCAAACCATGAAATACATTGTGATGTTGTTGTTATTTGAATTCAATAGAAGTTTGAATGACATTGTTGTAGTAAGGTTCAAGATGATGAATAGTGATATTTGTGGTGAATATATTTCTTTTGAGTTTTGGTGTTAATTTTATAAGTTAATGATGAATAATGTTAGTGATGATGAATATATATATATATATATATATATATATATATATATATATATATATATATATATATATATATATATATATATATATATATATATATATATATATATATATATATATATATATATATATATATATATATATATATATATATATATATAAGCTTATGCCACATGAAAGAGAAACTCATAAAAGGAAAGAAGCTAAATTTTTACTTTCATTATTCCACAGGTGAAAAAATACACCAATATATAAACAGAAACAAGTAATTGAATTCTTATTAAAAGGGTTGAAAAATAGATACAACTGGCATAAGAAAAACTAAAACAAAAATTAATTTAATTTCTATTATTAAGTCTAAGAACCCCCTCAAACCAAAATGAAGGTTTGTCATGCCGAGTTTAGAGGAAAAATAGTTGAACAGTCTGTGGTGTAACGATTTGGTAAAGATGTTGGCGACTTGTTGCGAAGATGGAATGTGCATTAAGCGGATGACTTGTTGTTACACTTTGTCATGAACAATATGACCGTATATCTCAATGTGCTTATTGCGTTCATGGAACACCAGATTGTTAGAGATATGAATGGCGTAGGAATTGTCACCAAAGATGTTGATAAGTTGGTTGTGTTGAATTTAGAGATCTTGGAGCAGGTAGAATAGCCACTGAGCTTCACACATAGCATTTGCACGGGCATGATATTCGGCTTTAGACGAGGATCTCGAGACAATGTGTTGTTTCTTACTCTTCCAACAGATTAAGGATCTTCCAAGGTAGAAACAAAAGCCTGTGGTAGAGTGTCGTGTGGTTTTGTAAGTTTGTTATGAGTCCTTATATAAATGTGTTACATACATTGTTCCAACTATATGTTATTCTAATATTGATTAAGTCTAATCAATATCTTAAATGAAATTTTTTAGAAATTCTATCTAACAGCCTGACCTGTTAAAGATTCTTTAACAACTATGAATATTATATTTAACATGTTTAACTGTTACTTCTGGTTTCAGTTTAAATTCATTTATATTTATCAGAAAATCAAAAAGGGAAATTATTCAGAGTATTTGCATGTAATAAATAAATTGGTCAAAAGTACTATTTCATTGATTAAGGTAGAAGAATTACAAAATATTTTTCATAGGGAACTGTATGATCTTAGAATGGATCTCTATCTAAGTCATCATGAGCCTTATGATAATAACAGTTGTCATAATTTATATTTAGTTCATTCTCATCAACTTCTTCCTTCTTAGCTTCATCACAACTTCTGATAGATCTACCCATGTATGTTATTTTGGAACTGCTGATGTAGTCTTGTCAAAATTAAGCTTTGTAGGGGGCATAGACCCAGTTGCGGATGACTCGAAAATAATTTGTTTCTGTAGGTTCTGGACACTCTATCTTGTAGAGCTCTCACAGATTTCTGTCATGACAAAATTTGTATGACTCTCAACTGATGACTCCATGACTTTGGTGGATGTTGATGAAAATGAACTAGGTTTTGATTGCTTTTATAATGATTTCTGAGTAACCCAAATGACTGATTTAAATCCTTGCTTGATTCTTGGAACATTAACGACCACTAAAAATTTAAAGCATGCATTATACAATCCTTAATGACTATTGTTACTTGATCATTTTTTATTTCCTGGAAACTGATCTATTTAATGATGACCTGTGATGCATTTATGCCTGTAGTTCTTTTCTTCTTTTCTTTTTATTTCTTTTTTATGTGACAAAAGGGGGAGAAATAATGGTAAGTATTTAATTAGTAGCTGAACCCATTGAGTATTTATTCAGTTGTACATATTGGTTATTTATAATTTTGTTATTTAAATTTATGTTATTATGGTTATCTTGCCCAGACGACACATTTTAAATTTCTTGTACATAGAACTAAGAAGGAGCTTACAAACCTAAATCTTAGCCTATCAGACTCAGAAGGATCTTACAAACCTCGTATTCTGATGTTACTAAAGAAAGTTAACATATTATATTTAGTTTTCTTAAATATGGAACTAGGGGGCTTACAAACCTCAACCTTGAAACTGTTTGACTCAGGGAGAGCTTAGAAACCTTAGACTATAATGTTACTAAGAACACTGAATTACTTTTTCATAAAGTAGTACTTAGTATGAGTCTACAGAACTCGACTTTGGAATATTAAACTCAGGGGGAGCTTACAAACCTCATACCCTGATGTTGTAGAGAAAATTATAACTGCCCAACATTGTCCTTTAAATAGTTATGTTTGTCATCATAAAAAAGGGGGAGATTGTTAGAACAAGATTTGTTCATGACATATTTTCCTTGGGTTTTGATGATAACAAAGTATTGAAAAAACAATGGTTTATTTGATGTGTGTTACATGTGTACAGGTTCTAATACTTATAAATATTATAATCGAAATCTATTTTACAATAGCACACTTGAGAGTTGCTGAATTGCTACCTTCTGGTGGAAGAATCTGAAGAACACTTGCTAAGTGATCTCTGGCGTAGACTTTGAAGCTGAAGGTCTCAACATCAGAAGAAGCAACATAATCGTCTCTATACCTAGTGAATGTAAATTGGCTTCTGGTACCATTCAAAGTTGGTGATAAAGTTGAAGTTGTCCGTAGTGCAGAAAGCAAGATGTATTATCAAATTGGTTTGTCACCTAGAGTCTAAAAATTACAAGCCTCAAGAAAGGCTGACATGTTTTATGGATATCTACTCTCAACGGATCTAATAGTACAGGATCTCTTGAAGACTCAAAGGTTAAACATATTACATATTAGATTAAGATCTTCTGGTGTATCTATCTTCAACATCTCTTGTACTATGGAGCAAAAGCAAATACTCTTGATCAAGTTACCTATTCAACGGCTAGTTTCTGCAAAGGCTATATATATATATGGTTAAAGGTTCAAACTGAATCTTCAACAAGGATTATCCAGAAGAAATAGTAACAAGATCAACAATTATCAACACCATTGTATATGCATATTTTTTGTTGTTTGTTGTAATTGTAAAACTCTTAAGTTTTCTTACACATTGAATATATTAGAAATCTTAAGTGCTTTATGTCTTTGTTATGGTGATTTCTCATACCTCTGATACTTGTATCAAGTACACCTTGTTCTCTATTTAGCTAAACTTGTTAAGCAATTTAGATCAAAGTCTTTTTTTATGTGCTTGAGCAAAAGTCTTAAGTCATTGGGACTTAAGCAAGGAAGTCTCGAGCCAAAATGCTTGAACCATGTAAGTCTCTTGCTATGTGCTTGAGAAATGTAAGTCTTAACCAACTAGGTTGATTGAGCAAAAGTCTTAAGTCATTGGGACTTAAGCAAGGAAGTCTCGAGCCAAGATGCTTGAGCCACGTAAGTCTCTTGATATGTGCTTGAGATGTGAAAGTATTAATAAAGTGGATTGATTGAGCAAGGAAATTTTTGGGATGCGGTTCAAGCAAGAAAGTCTCGGCCAGAGTGGCTTGGAGTAGAAGTCTCGGCCAGAGTGGCTTGGAGAAGAAGTCTCGGCCATAATGGCTTAGAGAAAAAGTCTTGGGTATGTGGGACTTGAGCAGAAGTCTTAGGCTGAGGGTCTAAGCAAGGAAGTCTTGGGTTCGTGGAACCTAAGCATAAAGTATCGAGTGAGGAGCTTAAGCAAGAAGTCTTGGACCTTGGGTCTAAGCAAATGTAAAAGTCTTATGCAGAATGCATAAGCGATTGTAATCATGATATTATTATAGTGAAAATCTCTTTTGAAGCAAGGGGACTGGACTACTCTTAGTTTGGGAAGAAACAGTATAAATCTTTGTGTCTTCTACTATTATTTATTTGCTTTTGTTAACATTCCGCTGCTAAGAATTAACCAGAATCTGAACACCAGTTTAAATTCTGAACTCTGATCAGATGCAAACTAAGAAAACAAAAAATACAATTCAACCCCCCTTCTTGTGTACTTTTCTCACCTTCAGGGGGAAGAGGGACTAAGTCCCAAGTGTGGTTATTATTTAAGGAGTGAAGTTCACTTGAATAGCATGCTTCCAATTCGGAACGGAAACTGCTTTAGTGTAACTAATGGGTTCAACAATAGAGGATAACTTTAAATTAAAGAACTTATGATTAATAAATAAGTTAGAGTAAGAAATAACATGTTGAAAGGGAGAAAGAGGCATACCTGTAGAAGAAGTGGAATTCATGGGAGAGTTACCTTGGATCAAAGCACAATGATAGTCCTGCAAATATGTAGGAGGTTTAATCATACAGGTGGATTTTCTTGTTGGATGGGGGTTTGGATGGTTAGTGGGAGGTGAAGAATTTGAGGTAGAGAGAGAGAGAGAGAGAGAGAGAGAGAGAGAGAGAGAGAGAGAGAGAGAGGTGTTTGAATGAGAATTTGTGATATTAGGAGCAGGGGAATAAGGAGAAGTAGGTTGTGTAATGTTGTTGTCATGTATGTCAAAATGATCATGTGAACAAGAATGATAGATAGGGGATGTGTGAGTGTTGTGTGTGGTCAGGTTTTTTGATAGGGAAATATAGTTTCATAGAAAGTGGTATTCCGAGAAATAAATAGTTGTCGAGATTTTATGTCGAAAAGGACAACTTCTTGCACACCCTATTCATAACCAAGAAAAAGACATTTTCTACTTCTATAATCAAATCTAGTTCTTCCCTGTTTGAGGGTGGTAGCATAAGTTAATTAAACTACTTTGAATATCTAAAAAAGTGATCAATATCTAAAAATGAAGGAGTAAGAAGAATATCTTAGGAATTAATTAAACTACTTTGAAATTGTTGAATTTAAGGAGAGATGGTATTGGATGCTTGTTGAAGAAGTGCAAGGATGGATTTATGCTGCTCTTCAGTGAAAGGAAGGAATTGAGCATTTGAAATTTGTCCTTCAACCTCATCAGGTGCATGCGGACTTGAGCAATCAACGATGTTGGCTTGACTATTGGTGGATTTGCGCATGTATGGAGGAATGCCATGCTTCTTGAAACAAACATCAATGGTGTGGCTAATTTTGTTGCAGTAAGTGCAAACTTTGATGCCATAGCCACATCCAAAATTGGAATACTTGTTGTGGATATCAGTGGGATGGTTGCAAAAATTAGGTTTGGAGAAATTAGCCACGACGGTGGTATCATCATTGGAAGGGATAATGGATTATCTTGTTGAATGAGTGATCAGTACATCTTCATACACATTCTTCCATTGTTATACTTAGACATTCCTACAGTTTATTTGATTATTTTTACTATTTTAATGTGTTTTTATATTTAAGTTTGTTTTTATCTTTATTCTATTTTCGCAGCTTATTTTCAGCATTTACAGTTATTTGATATTTATCCACTGTTCGGATCATAACTGGAGCTTCGAGAACCGGATTAACGCGTTCTAATAGGCTTTGGAAAGCTAAGACATTGAGTTACAACTTTCATGTTTTATGCAGAAGCTGATTCGGAGTGTAGAAGGCTCGAAAAATTCGTTAAAGTCAGGACCCAAATTCTGCCATAAGGAATATTTAATTTTGGGCCGGGTTTTTTTATGTTTTTTGACCCAGTTGGGTTAAAACCGGATTTTGTGATGCTTCACTATACCTAGTATCAGCCATTCTAGTGTTCAAAACCTTATTTTCACAATTTTACTTTGCTTTTTACAATTGTAATGGAAAACTAATTCCCACGGACAAATCATGTTGTGTACGGTTTCATCACTTTGAGGTTATTATAATACCAATTTAATTCGATTTCTATTTAATTCTTTTCTATGAAATCATTTGCTTAATTGGATTGCAATTGTTTGCTTAATTCGGTTGTGTTCATAGGATAAAATTGATTAAATTTGATTGTATGCATGTTCCTAAATTTAATTGCGTGTTATCGTTTGCTTAATTCGTTAACTCGTCATATTTTTAACCGTTTGCTTAATTCGGTAACAGAAACATAATTCATATGATTTTGATAAGCGCTTGTCTGATTAATATCATAATCGAATAGGATCGAAGCCGCTTAGGGATTGATGTTATAATAGCCGATGATAAGTCGGAATCCGAATCAATAGGATTGGTCATTTTAGCTTAATTGATAATCACTTATTTTAATCACCTTTTCTCTTGTTTTACAAATCAAAACTTAAAATCCCCCATAAACCTTTTCTTTAGTTTGTTGAAATAATACAAGAATTTTTGCGGTACGACATGCGAGTGTCACTTCCCTTTACTACGTTTTCAAAAATACTCGTTTCTGATCCGTGCGCGACAACAAATCAAATTGGTGCCGTTGCCGGGGATTCTTGTTAATTTTAGCTACTTTTAGAATTTTAATTTTAGAGGTTTGTTAGAGCTTTTTGTTTTTTTGCTTTTTGTTTTTGCTGGTTGATTTTCATGGTTGCAATATAGTGATAAGCGGTTCAGCCTATCAGGTAAGTTGGAAGTTACTGTTTTGATTTGTTCTGAATTTTTTGCAGAAAATCCAAAAATAATCAATGAACAATACTCCTTTAGAATAGAATTCTAAAAGATTTTGACCTTGAAAATCGCAAATTCCTTATTTTTCTATTTTATTTGATTTGATTTATATTTTCATATTTTCAAAAAAAATCTGAAATTTTTTGTTGAGATTTATTCGGATTTGATTTGATTTTTATTTATATTTTCATAATTTTTAGATTTTATTTTATTCGGTTTTATATTTTTTCATTCTTTTTCTAATTAGGGATATTGTTGGTATTTTCGTAATTGTTGCTGCATATTTTCCTATGAAATTTAATATGATAAATCAAAGAACTCTTAGAGAACTTGTTGCACATAATATGAATTATAATATTTTATGTACGAAATATCCTGTTGTTACTGTACCTTTCGAATTTGAATATAGTTTAATACACTTGTTGCTAAGGTTTAATGATCTTGCCGGTGAGGATTCGAATAAGCATCTGAAGAAATTCCAAATTGTATGCTCTACACCTTCTGAACCTTCACTAGAGGACTTTGTCAAGCAAATGGCTATAAATGATCTTCAGTTTCAACAACGAACAGATTCCAGTCTTTAGCCTTTGCAGACACAAATTGGACAGCTTGCCACTATAGTGAATGTCATGCAGCAAGCTCAAGAATCAAACCAATCACCTGCCCAAACAGTTGTGAATCCAAAAGAGTTATTGTCTGATTTAGTTGATGATATTTATACTGAGTTGTTATTAATTTTTCATCTTTATTAGATTATGATGATACTTAGTCTTGTGATTTATGTACTGACACTAATGTTTGCTCTGTTTGTGCTGAGATTAATGTTGCCTTGCAGGGTGATGTTTTTCATGATGTCGTTTATGCAACTGAAACTCTTGATATCCTGGTTGCCCCGACCATGCCTTCCACTGAACAACCTCCTTCCTTAGAGCTTAAACCATTTCTAGACAATCTAAAATATGCCTATTTAGAGAGGAATGAAAAGTTACCTATTATAATTTCTTCTAACCTTGATTTTGATCAAGATAATAAATTTTTACAGGTTTTGAAGAAACATAAGAAGGGAATTGGATGGACCTCGATGGAAGATGGAAGAAAAGCAGTGAGGAAAACCTTTAATCCTTTGATCTCTGATATTGTGGAAAAGGATATCACATTTACGTGCTCATTCAAAACTTTTATTTATCGAAGATTCTTTTTTGATCCTGGAATAAAAGGCAAAAATACTAATAAATATTTCAAGATCAATTGATGTTACCCAAAGTTACTTTATGACATCTCCATTTTGGAAGAGGAGCCTGCAGAAGATCTCTCTATAGGAAAGGCTACTTATGTGATCATCTATCCACCTTGACTACTCGGGTGCGTTCTTTCCTTTCTCTCACTCTAATTTTATATTTATTTTCTTTCATCGAGGATAATGTATATTTTAAATGTGTGTGTGGGGGGGGGGGGAACCATTTTTTTAAATTTTATTTTCTTTGTTTTGTTTTAGTTTTGTTCTTAAATAAAATAAAAAAAATTTTACTTTGAAACATAATGCATCTTTTGAATTTTTAGGGTATAGATTAATTTGAGGTTAGATTGTGGAGACTTGGGAAAATTCATAAGATCGGTATCATTTTAACACCTTAAGTCTCTCGAATATGGAATTCGATTTAAATACTTGTTATGACATAGCCTTGAGTTATCATCATTTAATAGCTCTTAAGTAGTTTATCTAGCAGTCAGCACCATCTAGAAATTACACACTAAGTAATTAAGTTGATGCAAATAAGTGAATGATCATGTGCTTAACAAGAAATCTAAATAGGAATCCTTCTTTTAAGTTAGATGACCCTCACCCGGTCACTTAGGCTAACGGTTGTGAAACCTTAAAAAAAAACTATTGTTGTTTCTATTTAATTGGTTAATTTGAATTGTTGAAAATATATGGATCATAGTCACTAACAAGCTTATTTACCATGTGTGTGAATAGATAAAGGGCTTAATGTGATTGCATTAGAATGAAAGAGAACAAAAAGGAGGATGAGTAAGTTAGACTTAAGCATAATAACATGATTTGAATTGGTTTGTATACGAGGGAGCTTTATGACCGTACAATTGTGGATTTGTGCTCTTACGATATCCTTAGTGTGTAAAATTAGTACCTATTGATGCAATCTTGACCGAAGAAGAGTTTACAGCCTAGAATGAGTATCTAAATGTTATTGTTTTTCATGAGTCTTGATAATATTTTGCTCAGAGTGCAAAAGTTTAAGTGTGAGGGAATTTGATCAGTACATATTTATACACATTCTTCCATTGTTATACTTAGGCATTCCTACAGTTTATTTGATTATTTTTACTATTTTAATGTGTTTTCATATTTAAGTTTGTTTTTATCTTTATTCTATTTTCGCAGCTTATTTTCAGCATTTACAGTTATTTGATATTTGTCCACTGTTCGGATCATAACTGGAGCTTCAAGAACCAGATTAATGCGTTCTAATAGGCTTTGGAAAGGTAAGACATTGAGCTACTACTTTCATGTTTTATGTAGAAGCTTATTCGAAATGTAGAAGGCTCAAAAAATTTGTTAAAATCAGGACCCGAATTCTCCCATAAGGAATATTTAGTTTTGGACTGGGTTTTTTATGTTTTTCGACCCAGTTGGGTTATAACTGGATTTTGTGATGCTTCACTATACCTAGTAGCAGCCGTTCTAGTGTTCAAAACCTTATTTTCATAATTTTACTTTGCTTTTTACAATTGTAGTGGAAAACTAATTCCCACGGGCAAATCCTGTTGTGTAAGGTTCCATCACTTTGAGGTTATTATAATACCAATTTAATTCAATTTTTGTTCAATTCTTTTCTATGAAATCATTTGCTTAATTTGATTGCAATTGTTTTCTTAATTCAATTATGTTCATAGGATATAATTGATTAAATTCAATTTTATGCATATTCCTAAATTTAACGGTGTGTTATCGTTTGCTTAATTCGTTAACTCGTCATATTTTTAACCGTTTGCTTAATTCGTTAGCAGGAACATAATTCGTATGATTTTGATAAGCGTTTGTCTAATTAATATAATAATCTAATAGGATCGAAGCCGCTTAGGGATTGGTGTTATAATAGCCGATGATAAGTCGGAATCCGAATCAGTAGGATTAGTCGTTTTACCTTAATTGATAATCACTTATTTTAATCACTTTTTCTCTTGTTTTATAAATCAAAACTTAAAACCCCCCATAAAACTTTTCTTTATTTGGTTGAAATAATACAAGAATCCTTGCGATACGACATCCGAGTGTTGCTTCTCTTTACTACGTTTTCAAAAATACTCGTTTCTGATCCGTGCGCGGCAATAGATCAATGAGTAAAGAAAAGATTTTGCTAAGAGGAGGAAGGGGGTTCATCAGCGTGATTTGGGATCGAACAGGGGCATATCATTCATTGAGGCCTTTTAAGAATCTAACGACATGGTCGGATTCACGGTAAGATTTGAATGTTGGTAATAGATCACATGAGCATTTGGGATTACAAGAACAAGTGAGAAAAGGACGAAAATTGTCTAACTCTTGCCATAGTTTCTTGAGATTGGTGTAGTACTGAGTAATAGATTGATCACCTTGTTTGAGTGTGAAGAGTTCCTCTTGAAGATCAGAAATACGAAAGACGTCACCTTGGTGATAAAGTTTGCAAAGATTCGTCCACATTTCGTGAGTAGTGTCCATCCACAAGACGCTTTATGAAATGTCATTCTTGGTGGAGTTGGTAATCCACGACATCACCATTGTGTTGCAACAATCCCGGGAAAGAGCAAAACGATCAGTTGTAGATGGTCTTCGGAGGGATCTGCCAATTCACAGTTTGTTCTTCAAGCGTAAAGCAACAACAACATATCGTAACCATGAGTGGTAACTGGAATTATTGAGACGAGGGGTGACAATGGATAATCATGGGTTATCGCTAGGATGCATGAAATAAGGGTCAAACATATCTTGCTAGTATTTTTTAGGGTTTTGTTGAACAACATTTTTCTGAGTGATGTTTTCGTTGTTGTTGAGTGTAGGTCTTGAAGAGTCGGAGACATCAAAATACTCCATTGAAGAAGAGGAATAAGATGACTTGGGTGAAACAAAATGGTGAAGATCAAGAAAAAAGATGAAAAAGAAAAATGGTGTAATAATGGAAAAGAAAGAACTATCTCGAGGAAGGCAAACAAAAGTATAAAGAATCACTCAAGAAGAACCAATGGAAAGAAAACACATGTAGATAACATAAAGAAACTATAAAAAATTGGTCCAATAGGAAATATTTAAGGTGAAAAAAATAGAGAACACGTGTTAAAGAGAAAAATGGAGGATCATAGTCATTGACCAATTCAACAAGTAATCTGAATTGAAACATCAAGTAATGGGAAGACTGAAAAGACATTCAATGACCCTAAAAAGGCAAGTTGGACACCTAACACATCCCTATACTCCTAAGCATCTAAGAGGGTCATGTTCCCAATTCAAGAACGAGGGGGAAATGTTCCCAAAATGACATTGAACCCACATCTAAAAATGACACACAATTTGACTGCCCCATGATTACAAGATCGATAAATAGTCAAAATTACTTCATGCTAAATCGAAATAAGACCTAGGAACTCACACTTACCTCCATAAAACACTCAAGACCCTCGAACAAACCAATAATGAAATGAGGAATACCTATATATCTATCAACCCACATGGCACATATAAATGATCAATCGACTTAATCATAGAGGAGCATAAAGAATAACCCATAACACTAGGGTCAACTAAAGTCCTAGTTGTGAGAAGATTGCCTCTGGACGGAACCCAATCTTGCAACAACTACCAAGAAAAAAATATATCACTTTTGAAAAAGTTTAACTATGTAAACCTTTGGCCATAACATTAAAGACCCCATCAAATATAGGCTCCTTCTCAGGGACAAAGATGAGATAAGCCTAAATGCATATCTCGCCAAATAGACGCCATTAACAAAAACCTCCAAATCTAAGCATCCTACCAACCTTGGGTAAATAAAAAACTACTAAGTAAATTTTCTTTACAAGTACAACATTGGACAACAAAGTACCCAAGATAAATTTTGCCTTTAGGAGATCTTTTACAGCCTGTTCGGCAACCTCTGTTTTCTCTAGAGACTGCTTTCGCCTACGTTGAGCTACTGCGCTAGCAGCGGGGTCGATGGTGAGTTGGTGGCAGACCATGTCAGGATCTAGCCCAGGCATCTCTACGGCGCTCCACGCGAATAGATTTGCATTCTCCCAAAGATAGGGTTTTAGTTGTTTCCTCGCTAAGTCGGGGTGTCCAGTCCCGATCTTTACTCCTTGCTGGGGGTCGTCACCGAGCAGGACAAGTTCGAATTTTCCATCCAGAATTGGGCGCATCAGATGGAAGGTCTCGCTGCTACTGGTAGATGTGGAAGGATTGCTCGAACATGGCTGGATCTCCTTTCCCTTCCTTTTCTGATTCCTCTGGTCGTCCATGAAGAAGTGGCTGCCAACGTTGATAAAGTCGACGTGGGGCAGCGGCTTTGCCTCTTCAGAGTTGTAGGGCAGAGTAGGCTTACTAGGAGTCTTCGGATTGGCAACGATAATGTTCATCCCTTTAGAAGCTGCCTCGAAACATCTTCTCGCTACTTCGGTGTCCCCATGCAGAATGGCCACGAGACCCTTGAAAGTGTATCACTTCATCTTCAGGTGCACGGTCGAAGGCACGACTACCAATTCGGCCAGAGTTGGTCGTCCAAAGATGCATTGGTATAGGGACGAGCAGTCAATAACTAGGAACTGGACTTTGATGGACCTGGTCGTTTCTGCAAACCCGAAAGTCGCGATCAATTCTATGTACCCCCAAGGCTTTGTAACTGACCCATTAAAGCCTTGTAAGTCAAAGCCTATATAGAGCGTCAGGTATGTCTCATCCAACTGGAGAATGGAGAATAATTGGGAATACATGATGTCGACTGAGCTGCCTTGATCGACTAGGATTCGACGAACTTCAAAGCTGGCCATTTATGCTCTCACGAGCAGCGGAATGCTTGAGTTGGGAGCCCCGTCGAGGAGTTCCTCACGGTAGAAAGTGATGGGGACCGAATCTCCTTGGACTTTATCAAGCGTGGAGCTTTGGTTCGAGCTCGTGTTGATTAGATGCTCGAACTTCCTCTTGACGGATCCCACAGTAACCTTGTGGAAGCCCCCTCCGGAGATGACCATGGCGGAGGGGAAGGTTTCCCATGAGCTGTGTGCAGCGAAGTAAGAAGAGATGTTGAGCCCCTCGGGGATGTAGAAGTCTTCGGGCCGCGAGATGCTCATGGCGACACGAAGGCTGTTTTCTTTCGAGGAAGGCGTCTCCTCTTCGACCTTCTTGAACTTCTGGGCATCTTGTCGAAGAGCATCCTTCTTCTTTCTGAACTGTTTTAAGTGCCTGTCCATGATCAGTATCTCAAAGGCGTCCTTCAGATGGATGCAGTCGTCGGTCATATGGTCGTGGCTCTTGTGGAACCGGAAATACTTCGACTTGTCAGCATTTGGCTTGGGCGCCATTTGTTTAGGGAATCAGACCCCTGCTTGTCGAAACTCTGTGTTGGCACACTCAGAGAGGATCTTTTCTCGAGAGACAATCAGAGGAGTATATTCATGGAAACTTCCAGAAGGCCCTTTGTTATCCCGGGACTTCCGGGGGCGATCGTCGCGTCTTCTATCTCCCCGGCGAGATGTCGAGGGGTCATCGTGCTTTGAGGACCTGGCACTCTCTTGGTGCCTTGAGTCCCAGTAGGAGCTAGCAACTTCTTTCTCCTCGTACTGGATATACGCTTGTGCCTTGAGGAGAAAAGCGTCCAGGGTCGCTGGAGTTTCAATGCCAACTTCCTTGGCAAATTCTGTGCAGGGACCGAGCCTTCTCTCGAGCAAGAACTTCTTCATGTCGTCGACCGTGGAGACCTGAACAACTTCTTTGTTGAACCTTTCGATGTAGGCTCGAAGAGGTTCATCTTTCCCTTGAATGATGGCCTCAAGGGAGGCTTGGGTCTTTGGGTGATGACGAGAGGCCGTGAAATGCCTGGAGAACATTCTCCCCAACTGCCTCCAAGATGTGATGGATTCTTCGGGGAGCTTCTTGTACCAAGTCATTGCTCCCTTCCTCAGCGTAGTTGGGAATAATCTACATTTGATGGCGCCCCACATGTCACGGTAATCAAGCAATGCATCGATATTCTCGATGTGTTTGTCAAGATCTGTAGTGCCGTCATACGCGCCCAGAGATGGTAGTTTCTCCCCCTTTGGTAGGAGCATGGCCATAATTGTTTGGGACAACAGGCCACGAGGCTCATCGTCGCTGTTGTTGGTCCATGACGGAGAGCGGGTGCTTTTCCCAAAAGTAGGACAACGATCTCGACGAAGAGATGGGGTTCGTGCCCGACCCTTGGATCTGGGCGGAGCCGAATGCCGGGGTTCTGCTCATAGGTCTCTTCTGGTTCTCTTGGTCCCTGAGGAGTACTGGCTTCGGGGGGAGAGACGGTCGCGCTTTCTGATTGCCTGAGACTCTGGCTTTGGTGGTGCCTGACGGTCTCTTTCACGCCGAAGAGGAGGACTCAGAGACCTCCGACGCTCTTTCCTCGGTGGAGGGGATCTTGGCTGGATGGATTCTTCTAGGGCTTCAATCCTTGCGTTCTATTGAAGGATTAGGAGGTTGGTCTTCTTGAGGGCCTCGAGGAGGGCCTCCATGGCCAGGTCGGCGCTGGGCGGAACTGGGACAGGTTGGTGGTCTTGGAAGGGTTGGGCCTCAGGATGATTAGCGCGAATAAGGGACGGAGACGTAGTGGCACCATCTCTTTGCTGATGAACGTCGCTCCCAAGAAAGGGGGTTACTTTATAAGTATCGGTCTTGCTGACGGGGAGGAAGGCAGAGTTGTGAGCATCATGGATATTGTCATGGTTGACTATGATCGGAATCTTGGAAGAACTGTTTTGGTCTTGAATCTACGATGGAAGAAAGGACGGGGATAACAGAGTTTCCCCCAGGCGGCGCCACTGATCTTACAGGTTGATCAGAACCTGGATTGTGCCAGAGACAACATCTGCGATGTTGGGTGTGAAAGATGAGGAGGGGGTGTACCTGCAAGGCACTCCGATGCTAAAGTAAGAATCAAGAGAAAAGAAGGCAAGTACAAAGTATGTGTGTCTTAGGATGATTATTAAATATCTGACCCTCTCAAATAAGAGGATTTTTATAGTGCCCCCAGCGCTTGGCCACTGGTACCTATTTTCGAGGCGAGATATTCGCTCCTCAAAGAATAGCTAACTGCCAGAAACTAGCAGTTGGGACGGACAGAGGTGCCCCAAACTAGTCGTTGCCTCGGGAAGAGGCGCGGTAACGAGTACATATGCCGTGACTGTTTCTGGATGGTGGAACCGTGCGTGACAGACAAGAACTATTGAGGAGGGGCAGTTGACTCTGGAGGTCAACTGACGAGCCTCCTCCGAAAGAGAGGCAGAAAGGTAAATGTTGCCCTAAATTGATTAGACTTAAGCAATTTGGTCGTTCTTAAAAGAGAAGTGAATTGAGTCATAACTAACCATCGAATCAATCTAGAACAAAGCTTCTAAGAATAAATTTAATAACTCAAAGAATCCCAAAAAAAAAAAAAAGTCTCATCCAAAATATCTGAACCAGGATAAAGTATAATATTAAAAATAATACATATATAACACATACTAGAATAATATCGTTATGCTTTAGAGAAAAGGAATGTGTATTACATCTGTTTTTGTTATATTTGTGTTTAATACAAATCTAGAAGATGGTAGAAATTTTTTTGCAATTCTAAATTCAAATGAATGGTAAAATGAAAAAAAAAAAACTAAGGAGTTTGTTATTCATTTCAACATACTGGTACGTATGACTTAGAAGAAACGGGGTGTTACTCAAGAGAACTGCAAAGGAGGTGGAAGATATTTTCGAACATATTAAGTTACTCTCTTGATCATGGTTTATATGCAATTTTTTCTAATAGGTGTTTAACTTGAATGACTCTTTTCTTATAAAAAAAAAAACAATTAATCTCAATATTCATCCATTGAATCAACATTAGAAGAAGAATTACGTGTATGAAATAAAAAATGATGAATATTCAAATATTAATTGAATGTAAGAGTTTTCTAATACTAGGTAAGAAATAATTGAGGAAATTTTGTGAATATTTATTATTTATTTCATTTATATATGAAGACTAATTTGGTTGTATATATAAATCTTGGTCCATTGACTCATCAGTTGTTAAAAAAAGAGAGAGAAAGAGAGAGAAACATAGCATGGAGGTCATCATCACCATCATAAGCCTCTATTATTTCATCTTCCATTTCTGAGCAAGTATTTCTCCTCTTTCTTCCCAACTCTATTCTTCGTGTTTCCCTCATAATACAAACCAAAACATCTCATGTTTCTTTAGTTCATTTTTTCATGGCTAGACAACTTTGTGAAGATGAAAAAACATCAAGTGGTGGATTTTGTTATAACCCACAAATCCAAGGTTTTGTGTCGGATCCAGAGATGTTCAATCTCACAACAGGCATGGAGATGATAGGGTTTTCAAAACATCTTCACCACCAACAACAACAAGAACAACATAGTACTGACACAAACATGTGGAAAACAAATTTCTCAGGAGGAAAACTAAGTCAACAACATGTTGGTCCTTCTCCTTCATATCATCATCAAGATTTCACTGTTTCTGAAACAACAAGTAATGATCACCAAAACCTAAACATGCTTCATCATCATCAACATCATCATCATCAAGATTCTTCATCTTCTTCACAGTGGCAACAAGTTGATGATTCATCACTGAGATGTGTTTTCCCTTATGAAGGTAACGAAAGACCAAGTCAAGGACTTTCACTCTCTCTCAGTTCAACAAACCCTTCCTCTCTAGTTTTACAATCTTTTGAACTAAGAAACACTCATCCAATCCAAGATCAAGGGTATCAAGGTCATTTCCTTCTCAAAAACTCTAAGTTCTTACTGCCTGCTCAACAACTTCTCAACGAGTTTTGTAGTTTAGAAACCACAAAACAAAATGATCTAGCTTCACAAAAACAAAAATCTCAAAAATTCAACAACAAACAAAATTTTGAACAAGAACACCTTCACAATGCTACCACTAGCACCACTTCCTCCATCAAACATTCCTTAACCTCCGTCGAGTTCGTCGAACTCCAGAAGAGAAAAACTAAGCTACTTTCCATGCTCGAAGAGGTTATTGATTATTATCACTTCGTCTATGTATAAAAAAAACATAACATAGTACTATATATATTTTTTATTAATGTATGTTTTTTTTTTTTGGAATAATAAGGTGGATAGAAGGTACAAGAACTATTGTAACCAAATGAAGAGTGTGGTATCAACATTTGAAGGAGTAGCTGGAAATGGAGCTGCAAAAGTTTATTCAGCATTAGCATTAAAAGCCATGTCAAGGCATTTTAGGTGTTTAAAAGACGGAATAATGGAACAAATTGAAAGAACAAGAAAAGCCATGGGAGAAAAAGACCCTATTGCACCCGGAACAACAAAGGGTGAAACACCAAGACTCAAAATTCTCGACAGAGTTCTAAGACAACAAAGAGCATTCCAACAAATCAACATCATGGAAACACATCCCTGGAGACCTCAACGAGGTCTCCCGGAACGATCTGTCTCCGTTCTTCGAGCTTGGCTCTTCGAACACTTTCTTCATCCGTAATCTTACTATTTCTCTTCCTTATCGCTTTCTATTGTTCTAATACAAGTAAGGTTGGATATACTAGATTTTTCTAATGAATCAATGTTTTCGCCATTTCGAAAAATAACAACAACTATTGGCAGTTGTGAATGTGGTATCGTAGGTTTTCTCATATCAAGAATCTTTTCTCTTTTTTTTTGTTACTTTCTGTGCATCACCATTCAGATTCCATCTTCTCATATGTTGTTGTTGTGTATTGTTTTGTCAATCATTTCTACATCATCTTTTATTTTTGCGTCTCTTTCTCAACTACTTCTTTTTATTTTTTTGTGGACTTAATTAATCCTTCTTTCTAGGACTATTCTTTCTTCCCCACTATATACTTATCTCTAATATTATATAATTACTATTATTTTCTAATTAATATTTACGTGCCACACAAGTTTATATATTTATATTCATATTTATATCAAATTCTTTATTTATTTATTTATTTCAAATTTTTGTAGGTATCCAAGTGACGTTGATAAACATATTTTGGCCCGCCAAACCGGTCTCTCAAGAAGCCAGGCATGTTTATTTTGTTATTATAAAATAAATATAATAATGATAATAATATTAATAATAGTAATATTTATTATATAGTTTTCTCAGATCCGTCACGCAAAAATTTCATATTAATATTTTGAAAGAGATGACACAAGTTTGAAAGTTATTTTTTTTATTGGACACATGTTATATTTAATTGATTAAAATTGAAAAGCAGGTATCAAATTGGTTTATTAATGCAAGAGTGAGACTATGGAAGCCAATGGTGGAAGAAATGTATTTAGAAGAAGAGAAAGAGCAACAAAGGAACACGACAACCTCGGAGGGAGGAAACAACATTAACCATGAAGAGGAAAATCTTAATGTACTTCAAGATCAATCTCCGACACAACAACCTCATGAAGATCAAAAGCCGCGGCTACTTAGAATTGATTCTGAATGCGTCTCATCTATCATCAACAACGATCATAAATTAGCCGCGGACGCGTTTGGATCGGTTGATATTGATTTTTCTTCTTACAATACACACCATTCTTCTGATCACATGGTTGGTGGTTACCCTAGTGGAGAGAGTTTTCATCACGGTGGTGGCGGCGGTGGAGTTTCGTTGACGTTAGGGTTACAACAACATGGTGGAAATGGGGTGAGTTTGGCTTTTCCATCAACAACACAAAGTCCAATGTTTTATACAAGGGAACAAATTGAAGAGCCTGTTCAATACTCTCTTTTGGATGGTGAAGGAACAAATATCATGCCGTATAGGAATCTCATGGGGACACAACTGCTACATGATTTAGCATGATCATACAATATCAAAGGTTCTTGAATTAATTAATGTTATATGAATATGAATGCTACATTAGGTTATATAGTTATATTAATTAATTGAATTATATATGGTACTTAATTTTCTAAAACTTAACATTTAGTTTGTAGAACTGTTGATTGACCACTGAGCTAACAGGTAGCACAAGTGGAAATGAAAAATGAGTTTTAGAAGAATATTAAATATATTTTCTAGTTTATGGATGAAATGAAAAAGAATATTTGAAGGACATAAAATGATTTGGTTGGATGCTAAAAACAAGAATGAGAGAAAATATGAAAAGTAATTTGTTGGAGATTAATTGTGGTCCCTTATTCATTTCATAAAGACAAGTTCTTGTGCCAATGAGAATTGATTGCTTTATGATATGTCATTTTTATAATTGGTTCGACGGTGCCTTTCTTTTATTTTCATCGAAAAAATTAAATTGGCTTTTCAATTAGTGTTGGAGGCACTACTAGGGTTTTAAGGATGAGATGAATGGTCTTTAATGAATGCAATGCAACTTGTGTCTGTGTTTTGATTGATATATTTTTCCAATTTTTTTTTAATATATTTTCACCACAATTATCTGATTCACTGGATCGAGTTTGAAGGGTAGTTCTGACATTAAATGGTTCTGCCTATCTCGCAATCGCAGTTGCAAGGGTCGAACCGTGACCTTTTCTATTAAATTCAGCGTCAATTAATATATATAGTATATAGTATATTTCAAAATTTATTTATTCAACTATGTGTATTATGTTTCATAATTTGCTATTATGTATACTTAGTTTCTATTTATAATAAGAGATAAATTAAATGAAGTAATGTTTCTCTTTTTACCTTAAAATAGATGACATTATACAAACAACTAGGTTAATTGCTTTCTCTTTTCTTGCCTTTGAGTTTTGCTTTGGTGTTTCTCTTGGTTTTGATGTTTATTTCCTGTTGGAGTTTGATTTTGTTTTTTTAGTCCTCTTCACACTTATTGTGGTTTGAAATTATTTGTATATTATTTTGTAAAGGTTAATTTAATGACATTTATCATCCATTTAAAAGTCCTATAATCAAGGTAACTGACATGGTAAATTAAGGAATATTGAAGAATTTTTAAGGTTCTTAAGTTCTTTATTATTGGATTGAAATCCTAGTTGAATCAATTGCTTGCAGCTAAAGCAATTATGGGTAGACAGAAAAAGAATTGAGGGAGAAGAAGTTATGAAATTAGTAGTAGAAGTTCTTTTTTGTAAATTCTTAGTATATAAAATCCAATCCTGCAATATAAATAGTATCAATAAGCCACAAGTACAAAGTCTAATCGTTGAATTTATTTTCAAATATTATGATACTTTTTCTAAAGAAGTATGTATTATGTTTTGATCATATTGGTAATTGTTTTTCAACCTTTGAAAAAATCACCATTACTATTTGATAAATATCGTTTTAATCTTTTTTTTTTAGCATATTCAACTTTGTGTGTTGTGTTGCGAAGGTGTCTTACCCAACCAACTTAAATAGTGACTATTTTCTCCTTCATCTAATCTAATATTATAGTTTCAACATATTTTAAAAATTTAGAAAATTTCACGCACACTTCTAAAAAACAAGACATACTCAACATAATAATTCTTTGTAGAAGAATTTATCTCAGTAACATTATAGGTTCTAGTATTAGTTTAGGTTTGAGAATTTTTCTATCCCATCTTTAGCTTTGATTTTTTTTTAATTTGTAATAGAAATCTATATCTATATCTCATAATTTTAGTTATTTGATACCGAAATAATAAAGCTCTGAAGTAGGAAAAAAATTTCAACTGAATTCATCAGTGCAATATCACAACTAGTGACAAATAACTTTGACATATTAACTAGGTCCTTCAATAAATTGCAACACATTTTTGGAGTGTGAGTAAAATTATTCTCCTTTTCACATTTCATAAAAGTAAAGGAAAAGAGAATATGTCATATATGTCTACGTAGCACCAATAAATCATGCAAAGGTATTTTGTATTCTTATACATTAAATTCTTTAGCAATAAAGTGGAACATTTGTTAAATAGACGCGCTTAAAGTATATCTTAAACGGATTTTCCATCACAAGAAATTATATGCCTAAATATTTAATCATGTTATTGCATTTTAGTTCTTAAATCTAAGGTTGTCATACTCGTGAGTTTACTCAGACTCGTAAAGAGTCTGTAGACTCGACTCGCAAACTCGTACGAGTCTATAGAAAATTAAAAATTACTTTAAAAAACATGTATGTAACACATATATGACAGACACATATTTATAAACCTAGAAATACCTCATACATGACACAAATATATGTAATAGAACACTAATTAACATCAATATTTAAATTTCATACTACGTAACAATCTTCTTAACAAAAAAAACTCAATAATATAACAAGCAAAATTGAAAAGTTAGTTAAAGATTTAAAGGATTAGTTTATTTTTATTTGATAATGGATTCAAACATCCTTAAGATGCAGGATATTTATAATTATCATTAATAATTAATTAATTAGTAAAACCTGTAAAAAGAAATTCATGTGACCAATATATTATTGCAAGACCTACAAAAGTTTATTCTGACGTATATCATAAATCTTTTGAACCATTTTTTCATGTGCAAACTAATACACGGGGATTGGCGATCAGTGGATCTGATTGAAATGACATGGTTCATCATCTTTACACAAGAGAACATAATACAAAATAACATACAAGAGAAGCATCCATGTCAAAAACATAAGAGAACACTTACACAACGAAGGATTGATTTACAACAATAAACGTGAACACAATATGAGATGGACAAATGCGATTGCGCTGTCGACGAAAGGACGGAGAAACTTTTTCTTTAGAAGAGACTATGAGAGATATGTTTCTAATTCTCATACAAGTAATGAAATAAGGATTTTCTTTTTTAGAAAAATGATTTCTTTTGGGAATTTGGGACCGCTTTGTTTTTTGTTTTTTTAAATAAGGAAAATTTAGAAAAACTTATAAACTCGTAAAATCGCCATAGACTCCCAAGTCTATGCGAGTTTGTGTGAGTCTACCTGAGTCTACTCGAGTCTATTAAAAAAAGATTCTATGTGCGAGTTTACTCGTTCTTTCTTTTCAGACTCGCAAACTCGTATGAATTTACGAGTCTACTTGCAATTTTGACAACTATGCTTAAACCCCTTATATCCTTGATATTTCCATGTCGGACATTATAAACTTGCTTAATTTTATTACACTAGCAGACCTTTTTCTTTTCAAATTCATGAGTATGTTTTTAGGTAGAACCAATTCATTGTCATCTCATCAATTTTTTTCTTATCTTCAACACTTAAATAACCAACAATTGGATTGTAGCTATAGAGTGCAACCTAAGAAGGAAAGGGTTGAATTAGGTTTTATGAATTTTTCTAATTCTTAAGTGGCGATTCTTTGCTTTTTATTTTTACGGAATTATGATGAAGAACTTAGAACAAAAATGAAGAAAAGTAAATGAGACACAATAATTATACTAGTTCCCCTTATAACCAACATTACATATAGTTCTTTCACACCCGTGAAGGATTTTCCCTATGTTAGATCTTTGTACAACCTCACACCAAAATACTATTACAATTTTCTACCAGAAATAAGAAAACACACCCCTTTCTCTGATTACAACACTTATATAAAGAATCACACTTTCTCATAGACTTATTTATCACCGTACCTTGGTGAACAAGTAACATCAAAATGAATAATGATTTTTTAGTACAAATATTTTTTGATACTTTCCAAATTTCTAAAATTTAATCTTCTCTTTCCAATAAATAATTCACGAAAATGTATAAGGCTAAATTCTCAAAGGTGTTAAGAAAAGTTTTCACAATGTATGAAAATTATGCAATAAATTTTTTTTAAGAAGTTTGTGTATGAACACTTTAAAGAGCAGATAAATTGTTTAAAAATCTAGATGGAAAGAGGTGGATTGAAATCTAATTTTTTTGCTTTAAATACATCATAAGATATCTCTTAGATGGGTAGCAATGAATGAAAAAAGTTCACGATGGATTTCAATTTATTGGAAAAGCTTTCATGAAAATTTGCAATGAACATGCATCATACTGATTCAGATTTTTCACAAAGCTTCAGGAAGCAATCGATTGCCTATTTGGATCCATCGATTATTATTTTTCCAAATTTAAAAGATTTAAAAAAATGCAAAGGAGAAATCGATTGCACATATTGATAAATTGATCGTCGGTTCAAACTTTCAAGGAAAGAAAAACCCTACAATCGATTGTTTCCTTGGATCAATCGATTGACACTTCAAAAAATGTTCAATTTTGTAGACAGTAACAAACAAGTAATCGATTGTATCATATGATCAATCGAATGTAATTTTAAGAAAATTGAATCTTTGTCTTTTAAAGGTGCGCCTTGAATTAAAATTATGCACAGATGTTACAGAAATTTTAGAAGGGTTTAGATGAAGGGTTTTGAACACCTAAAACTTATACATAAGTGAATTGTTTTTTAACCTTAATATATGATTCAATCCCTTGATATCCATAACTTGAGCATGTCCATCCTTGACTTGAGACTTCTTTAATCATGAGATCTTTTAATTATTTAAATCAATTTTTCTTCATCAAAACATTATTCAAATTATGAGTTTGTCTTCTCATGGATGGTCTTCAACATTTAAATGACCAACAATTGGATAGCTTGCTAACTTGTGGTCTAATTCATGATTGTGTATATAACATAACACATTAAGTTTCTAAAAACCGTATCCATACAGTACTCACGTAGTCTAAAAGGACATCCAAATTTCTTGAATCTGATATCACTATGTTTCAACTTTCTACTTAGTTTTTATATTCACCACTCTTTCATAAATCATCACAACAAAAGTGTTTTTTCCTATCTGAACTTAAATCAGACCAGTCGATAACAGCAAAAATAACCTAATTTAACAGCTTCATCACATAACTACTAAAGCATATCATTATGTAACATAAATGTATGGTTAGTGATAAAATATTTCTTAATATGAACTTTAACAACATTGGGCTCAAGAACACCTAGTTCTGTAACCTTGAGTATATTAGCATTTGAACCAACAATACCCAATTTCTTATAAACTAGGTTGGCAATATCATGGTAGACCATACGTAGAATGATTGCACACACTACTACGAATAACCTATTTTAACTTGGTGGGGAAAGGATTATTACTTCGGTTTTCTGGGCGATGTAACAAAGATTTTTGTGAAAAGTTGTCATTTTTCCCCTTGATGTATCTGCAACCAAGAGGAAAGGTGAAACTGGTAGTGATTTTGATCCTCAGCAACTACATATTCATATTTTTTTTGAAAACAGATTACTTTAGCATGGCTTAGACGTACCATCACATAACTTATATATATATATATATATATATATATATATATATATATATATATATATATATATATATATATATATATATATATATATATATATATATATATATATATATATATATATATATATATATATATATATATATATATATATATATATATATATATATATATATATATATATATATATATATATATATATATATATATATATATATATATATATATATATATATATATATATATATATATATATATATATATATATATATATATATATATATATATATATATATATATATATATATATATATATATATATATATATATATATATCCCTTTTTAAGTTTTTTATGTTAAATTGGTTTAGTTTTAATTTACAAGTATAAATTTTTGACGAATTCTTAATCTGATTCATTATCATCACTTTCAATCTTGGAGAATAACAAAAGTTGGTTTTGTTGCATACTCATTGCTTTTCAATTTCAATGGTTTTTGCATGTAATACATTTTCTATTTTTTTCTTACATTTATTTATTGTGAGATTTTAGGCCGAACTCAAGCTTTGTCGAGGAATAGCTTTCATATATTTTGACAGGAGACAAGCAGGAAGTCGAAGACGGGTCGCATGCTGTGGTCGAAGGATATATATTGTAGTCGAAGTCTGTTCTAATATGTATTTTCAAAATGTTTGTCGAATTGGGCCTTTTGTTATGGATCCAATTGTTTAGTTAGCTTGGATTGCAAGTTATCTAGTTAGTCTATATATATGCTAGATCACTCAGGTTGTTGAGTGAGGCCAATTTTGAAATTTATTTGTAAACCATTATGAGAAAGTGAATAGTAAACAATTTGCCTTAATCCTTCTTCTTCTTTCTTCTTTATCTTTCTTCTTTTTCTCTTTGTTCTAACTGATTTCATTATTCACCTAAGAACTCCATTTCTCAATCTTGATTTGTCGAAAAGTATCATTTGTGATCACAACAAACTGGTGCGGTGAGTTTGGAGAAGATGCCGTCAACAAAGTTTGAAGTTGAGAAGTTCACCAAAGTAATGATTTCAGGTTATGGCGTTTGAAGATGCGAGCCCTTCTTGTTCAACAGGGTTTTCTAGAAGCGTTAAAAGGAGGAGATACCATGAATGATGCACTGACGGAGAAGGAAAAGACAATGATGATCGAGAAAGCCCACAACGCAATTGTTTTGAATCTTGGTGATAAAGTTCTCAGAAAGGTTTCGAAGGAGAAGACGGCGGCTGGTGTTTGGCTGAAACTCGAAGGATTGTATATGACAAAATCCTTGGTGAATCGTTTGTACTTGAAGCATGATTTGTATTCATTCAAGATGACTGAAGATAAAGCGTTAACGGAGCAGGTGGATATACATTCATTAAGCTGATTCTTGATCTTGAAAATGTTGGTGTTACCATCAATGATAAAGATGAAGCATTGTTATTGTTCTATTATTTACCTAAGTCACATGCTCACTTCAAAGAAACCTTCTTGTATGGAAGAGAGTCCCTGAACTTTGAAGAAGTTCAAGCAGCCTTGTATTTAAAGGATTTGGACGAAAGAAAGGAGCAGAAACCAACATCATCAGTTGGTGAAGGGTTATTCGTAAAGGGGAAGTTGTCGAAGAAAGATGGTAGGTTTGAGAAGAAGAAAGGTAAAACTCAGTAGAAGTCTTATGGTGGTGATATTTTTGGGATTAAGTGTTATCACTATAAGAAAGAGGGTCACACAAGAAATGTTGCATCCACGAAACCTGTGTTGAAGATAGAGTTATGGCACATGAAATTGGACCGTGTCAACGAAAGAGACTGATTGAATTGGGGAAGCAGAACCTGCAAGGTGGTGACAAAGTCGAAAAGTTGGAGTTTTATGAATCTTGTGTATTTGGTAAATCCTGTAGGGCTAAGTTTAACAAAGGAAAACAAAAAACACATGGATCCCTTAATTACATTCATGCTGATCTTTGGGGGCCTGCAAGGAATCCTTCACACTCAGGTGCAAGGTATTTTCTATTCATCATTGCTGACTATTCCAAAAAGTTATGGGTATTCATTTAGAAGAAGAAGGATGAAACTTTTGATAATTTCTAATGTTGGAAGGTTCTTGTCGAAACTCAAACTGGAAGAAGGGTCAAGAGATTGAGAACCGACAATGGCCTTGAGTTCTGCAACAAAGCGTTTGATAGTTACTGTGTTGAGTCTGGGATTGCAAGGCATAAGACTGTAGCAGGTACTCCTTAATAAAATGACTTAGCTGAGAGATTCAATCGAACAATCCTTGAAAGGGTTAGATGCATGTTGGTTAGTGCTAGATTGAAGAAGGTGTTTTGGGCGGAGGCTGTTTCAACAGCAGCTTATCTAATAAATAGATTTCCCTCAACTGCATTGGGGATGAAGACACCTGAAGAAGTTTGGTCGGGTCAGCCACTAGATCTTGACAAGCTGAAAGTATTTGGATGTTTAGGCTATGCTCACATTAGACAAGACAAAATCGAGCCTAGAGCTCTAATATGCATATTCCTTAGATGTCCTGAGGGAGTCAAAGGTTATAGGTTGTGATGTCTAGAACCAGGTCACGAAAGATGTATCACAAGTCGTGATGTACTTTTCACTGAAGTCGATATGGCGTTTAAGAAAATTGGTGATGCAGGTCGAAGTGCAAAAATCTATGAAGAGGAGCTAGAACAGGTAGAGATGCCTGTTGAGGTTGAGCATAGTGATGCTGAAGTGCATAACCCAGATGAAGTCGAAGAAGATGAGCAAGATGCTGAAGAGGCTGAGGAAACTGTCGATGACTACCTACTGGCAAGAGATAGGTCGAGAAGAGTCATCAAGCCACCGCAAAGACTTGTTTACGCAGATCTTATAGCTTTTTCCTTAATCTCTGCAAGTGAGGTACTTGAGGAAGAACCTAGAGATTACAAGGAAGCTATGAGGAGTCGAAATAAGACTGAATGGCGAAAAACTGTGGATGACGAGATAAACTCTCTTCATAAGTATAACACTTGGGAGCTGATTGAGAAACCTGCAGGGGCTAGGTTAGTCAGTTGTAAGTGGATTTTCAAGGTCAAGGAAGGAATCGAGGGAGTAATGTCGAAGCGCTTTAAGGCAAGATTGGTTGCTAGGGGGTTCACTCAGAAAGAATGTGTCGACTTTAATGATGTGTTCTCACCTGTTATAAAGCATAGATCCATTAGAATCTTGTTGGCCATGGTGGCGAAGTTTGACTTGGAACTTGAGGAAATGGATGTGAAGGCAAAAGTTTTGTATGGTGACCTAGACGAAATGATCTTGATGCGTCAACTTGACGGGAATGCAGAAAAGGATAAGGAAGATTATGTGTGCAAGCTGAAGAGGTCTTTGTATGGCCTTAAACAATCTCCTCGACGGTGGAATAGGAGATTCGATAAGCTCGTGGCACACATTGGTTTCACTAGGAGCCAGTTCAATCACTTTGTGTACTTCATATTTTGACCTGGAAATTCACTTGTTATTTAGTTGCTTTATGTGGATGATATCCTTATAGCCAGCAACAGTGTTGAGGATGTAATGCAAGTGAATGTTGAACTCAACAAGGAGTTCGAAATGAAAGATCTGGGAGTTGGCGCCAGGATTCTTGGGATTGACATCCAGAGAGATAGAAAGCAGTCGAAATTGTGCTTATCTCAAGAGACATACCTACGGAAGCTTCTCGACAAGTTTGGTATGTTGAATTCAAAGTTTGTTGTGACTCCAAAAAATCCTCAGTTTAAGCTTAGTACTACTCAAAGTTCGAGCACTGAAGCTGGAAGAATCTATATGAGTAGCATTCCATATGCTAGTGTGGTAGGTTCCTTAATGTATGTTATGGTCTGTATAAGACCAGACATGGTTTATGTTGTGAGCCTTGTAATATAGCTATGAGTTACAAATCTCTGCTACCTCGGAAAATTTCTCCCGCACCGATCGAAATCCATAGACTATCGACACTAGTCACAATTCTCCGCTCAATAAGGAATGTCTTCTCCTCAGCCGACCCCAATCTAAGGACTATGGACACGGGTCACTGACTTCCTATTATTGGAATAGTTATCCCCGACCTATCCAAATCCATGGACTATGGATACGAGTCACGATATCCAATCTCAATGATTTGTTTTCCCGATTACCACTTATATAAATCTCGAACTTGGGATACACACAAATAGGTGCTATTACCAAATATGAGATTATTCTCTTTAATCTCAACATGATCATTCTCATCAGAATCCATGTGAATATATCATAACCATCATGGGCTTATACATAATTTCCATGTGATTATATCATAATCACAATATATTACAATTCATATCCGTACAACTTAATTGAATCATAACTATGACATTGTTCCCCATCTATGTCGTTGGCATTTCTTAGATGAGATGACTCATCTCATGTGACTACTCATTCACAGGTACACATTGAGGTACCTCTTACACTCTAGTATCATTACTTAAGTTAACTTGATAAACTTATTTATCTTTACTAATTCCATTCACCTAGCCATAATTCTACGTTTACTTTCATTTATCATTATGGAATCTGCTTCATTCATTATTCATTCAATACATATGCATCATAGTATGATACATGAAGCACACATAATAATTCATTACCATTATCCAAGTAATAGTTATAACACAAGCATGATTTCTCTTCACCAAAAGATAGAGCATTAGACTAGATTTCCAATGTATCCGACCTCACATCAATCAGAGCAATAATTAGGAGTGAAGATAAAATCAATGGTGACAAGGGTACTTAGTGCTTTGAGTATAAATGCTTTGGGCACATTAAATATAATTTCCTACCTTTCTAAAGAAACAAAAAAAGAGACTTTCCATCATTGGATATGATTTTGATAATGAGAGTGATGAAGAAACTGCCAATGTTATTATGATGGTGTATTTGGGCGATATAAGTCTAAAGGTGAAGACTTATCTGAATAAGATATTGATATATCATACAAGCTCCTACTCTTCAAGTGGGAAGAAATGTGATTAACAATAGTCTATCAGAAGAAAACTATAGGTGTACTTCAGAAGGAATCAGAGATTCTTGCCTCAACCATCATAGGTGTAAAAAAAGAGATTTCATCTCCAAACTCCGAACTAAATCAGATAAGTCAACTTGAAAGTAATATGCTTGATCGAATGGTTGAGTATGGAGAAATGTCAGGAGACGTGAAGAGAATAAATCTTGGGACAGACATGAAAGAGCAATGCGTGAAGATTCCCTCATCAAAGGTTATTCTTCCTGAAATAAAGAACGGGGTTCTAAGGTCAGACCATATGTCACACCTTCGTGCAAAACAAGTCTCACCTCTTCACAGTAGTAACACGAGACCGCCCCTGAAATTTCATCATCATTGTAAATTTGGACATATAAGATCTTATTGTTATGATTTGCATGGATATCTTCGACTTGATAGTCCATTAAAGCAGATGAACAAAAGATGCATGAAAGTCCAAGAAAAGAAGAAGTTTTCATCCAATGCTACTCCAACTAGACACAAAACTCATACAACGCGAAGAGGTTCCTCAAGTGAAGGACGACATTGTAATAGTGGGGGTACCAAAGACATGTCTAAAGAAAAGACAGTTCATGTTACTCATAGAAATAGAGCAAGGGGAAGGATCAAAGACTTGAGGAAATTGGAAAATCCTAGTCAGGTTCTTCTAAGAAAAGAATCATCTACCAACAAGATCAATATAAACAACATAAGTGATCAAAGGTGGAATATGAACTTCTACGATTCCAAAAGTGATGTCACCAGCAAAGGTAAATAAGTTATTATGAAGAAGGTCATATCTGAGGAAGAAATAAGGGGCTTATAAGGACTCAAGATTTTTGAAGAAATACCATCCATTATGCCAGACAAGATGTTTCAACATCATACTCAGGATTCTGAATTATCTCACGAGGATTGTGTCATTAAAGAGAATGTTGATGGTCAGACTGGAGGTCCTCCTAATTTTGAACAACCTACAGTGGTTCAGAAGAATATTGGTTATCACTCTAGAATTCCTTCTCATATGACTAGTGAAAATCATGATAGGGTGGTTGGCAAATATGGAATTGCTAATTTCTTCATAACATTCATATTGTTATTAAATTTGATATTGTTGTTAGTGGGAATATGGATATTCCACTCAGGTTCGGGCCTATGAGAAATCATCATGACATTCTAATGTCGTCTGGTGAAGATTCCCAGGAAACAAAGTGGAGTAGTCCCAAGGTGATAAAGATGTGTTTGACATCTTGTACGACATATTGACGAAGTCTCAAGTGCATTGATGCGTCTGGAAGTGCACGGAAATATCGAAGTAATATAAAAGATTTATCAAACCCACAGAGGCCAATGCCAATCTACTGTTATCTATTGTTGCAGCGTAAAGCTAAGGCTAATGGAATTAGGAAAGTTAAATGCAAATAAAATTAAATTTAAAGGAAATAAAGGTTATTGGTTTAAGGAAAAGCGATAAAGGGATATCGGTAGGTAATGCCTTAATTATCAGGGATTCGACAGGTCGCCGGTGCTTTTTAGTTTTTGCAAACACTTTTCAGGAGAAAATACTCGTTTAAAGACCTTTGCCTCACGCTGGTTGTTGACTCGGGTCATAATCTTAAGGCGGAATGTACACTCTCGCAGTCCCATTCGGGGTTAAAATTACTTTTTGAAAATAAATAAATTCTGATTTCTTTTAAAGCGCTTTCGCTGTATTTAAAATTAATGTCTAGTTTTTACTATCTGGTTCAAACCCCACGCTTTCACGTGCCGGCTCGAACCTTAATAACTTTTTCACTCTCATGGAAAAACCGTTGTAAATAGCTTCTCACTGTCGTGACAAAGGTTTATTTAGAAAATTTGATTAAAAACTACGGCCAGAAAATTATTTGTAAAAAGGTAAGGCGCACCGGGTATTATCGAATCTCGTCCTACTAATTCAATTACATACCGATAATGGCGATTTAGCTAGACATGATAATTAATGCGAACGTAGATAAACAATGGCAGTTGAATATTATAACATGCATACTGACAGAAATAAAATAATAATTCAATTAATAAAAACCTACAAGTCGTACTGATCTTGAATTCCTGAGTAGTCCTCCACAATTTCGGCAAGATTCTACTCTGGAGAAATACAAGCACAGAAATGAATACAGTATTTAAACTAAAGGAAAGTGGAAAGAAATAACAGCAAGAATGAAAAACAGCTTCAATAGAAAGTTTGGCAGCACTTTGATACGTCGAATCCCCCCCCCAAAGCTGTGAATCTAAGGCCTATTTATAGGAGATATTTCATTTCTCAACTTCCAGAGATCATGCATGAGTTATGGAGGAGGTGGGAGTAACTTCCTGTAGTGGGCAGTTAGTGGAGAAAGTGTAGGAAGAAATTAAGTTGAGGGTGTTCGTGGCCACTTCTGTTTTGAACGAACTGAACTTGGGGTCGTGACGATCGCGACGAGCTTGTGACGACCGTCGCACTTAAGTGATGCTCGTGGCGATCGTGGTGGAGTCTGTGACGACCGTCACACCTACAAAATCTGCTTTTCTATTTTTGTTCTCTATTTCTTTCTTTCTTCTTTTTTTTCCTTCCATTTCTTCTTCTTTACTTTCTTTAATCCAAATTCTCCACAATCTGCAAAACATAGTAAATTAACCGTATAATAGAACATAAATCAAGGTAAATTAACAGTAATCGCAAATAAATGCATGTAAGTCAAGTCAAACAAACGATATAATTTCGTGTTATCATGTATAAGGAGAGTGATAATCATTTCCATGTAGATGTTGAAGTTATTGTAGCTAATGGTTGTGGTATTGATAACCATGATCATGCATTGGATGATGTACAGAAACTGAGTAAAGGATTGATGAGTAAGAATGAAATAATTCTTCTGGTCTATGCTAGAAATAGTAAGAAGTATAGATTGATTACAATAGACACACAATCTATGAAGGATATGCCTGCCCATATTGAAGAGAATGTTGATCTCATGGAACTTGATATAAAACAAGTTCCTAATGGAGATGGAAGTATCTATGATCTTTTTGTTCTTCTTGGAACCATTAGATTAAGTCTAAGACTGTCAGATTTCCTAAATTTCAAACATGATAAGGGTAAACTTTGATAGGATACTACCAAAAGAATATTTGACCTTTGAAGGAAATGTTCAACTGCTAGAGGAAGTCATTATGAAAGACAATGAGAGTCTTGAGAGAGCCCTCATATGTGGTTCAGATAACATGGTGGAGCATGTTGTTTATCAAATGCAATTTGACATTGAGTTAAGCATGATAGAAGATGGTAGATATCTTCCTGATCTTCAAGTAAATCTAATGAAGGATTATACAGGTGATTCCCAAGGTTTGCAATTTGGAAGAAATTGCACTCAACTTGTGTGGAGTATCCAAATGCACAAAAATGATAAGGGAGAAGTTTTCCACAATGTGTCAGACATCTTGAGTAACATAGTCGTAACTGAGTTCCCAACTCAGGATGAGCAAGATGATCTTGATATCTATGAAGAAACTAGAAGTATGTTTGTCATTCAGAAAAGCAAGATGGAAAAGAGATTCTCACAAAAGAGGAAAGAATGTTAAATGGGTTATGGATATGCCTTGAAAGGAAATTGTCAAAAGAATTGTTGACATATGAAGAAGTGACACAAAATCTGAAGGAAGTATGTGTGACTGACAAGGAAAACCTCATGATGAGTTACACTAGTGATGATGATAGTGATGAATGTTCTTATCTTGTCAACAACATAATATCTTATGTAAGCAAGAAGCAAATCACTGTAATATTATCTTCTGATGAATCTGAATACACTATTGCAAGGAGCAGTGGTAAGCAATTACTCAGGGTGAAGAAAATGTTGAAGGAATGTAATTTGGGACAAGATGTCATGACATTTTTCTCTATCTGTTTCACTGTAAAAGGAGTTAACAAGAGTAAAATTGGAAAAAGTGTGGTGTGCATTATGATCCTTCTTATTGGGAGTACGTTAAGGCCTCGCAGGAAAGTCACATGTTAAGTAGATCAGCTAATAAAGTTTCATCAAGTCAACCGTCTAGCAAGACTTTAAGACATCTTTACTTGTCTCAGTTTCCTATTTTCTTACATGACTATGTTGAAGATATTATAGATGTTGAGCCTAATTGAATTTTTTATTTACGTGTTATTGGAGCTTAACTTAGATGGGAAAAGAGTCATGATCTTGGTTTATAAGAAATTAATGGGTGAACTTTATCAAAATAATCAAAATAATCAATTGTATTTCAACGTGTTCTATGACATAATCTCAAAAGTTGGGAATTCATAGTGAATATCTAGCTTGGGAGTTCAAGATCATTAAAATGGATGATGATTCTTGATATGAGTTACTCTATTGCTTCTAGATATAATGTGATATAGGTCTTGTTATCGGATAACCTTAACATCATTTTCTTCCCATTTGTATTGTCTCCATATATGTTTGCAAGTAGACATTAAATTATTCCAGTTGGTTTTGTTAACAACCATTATTAGGTTGGGGTGAAGTTGAAACAAGATTGTTCATTGTCTCTCGTCATTGTGTGCTGGAGACAAAAAAGTAGTGAAGGTGTAAAAGTATGGGAAACAACATATACATAACGTATAAAGCATCAGAAATGAGAAGTTAGAAAGTCAACATATTTTATTTTGTATTGACATTATTGTATAGTTGCGATTATATGTATATATTTTGCCAGGTTGTAATTGTGTCGATAATTTATATGTTAAGTCATGTTATAAAATTTGGATTCATGATAAGTTATATTATATTAATTTATGTTTATATTGTAGTATTGTTAATGCTAATAATGTCAAAATCATAGTTAAAAAAAGTAATAAATAAATAAATAGATAAAACACCCTATTGTCTATCAGATTTTAAAAAAAAAAAGTTTAAAATGTGCGCATATCGAATATTTCAAAAACTATGGTACTTAAATTGAGAGTATATGTGGATTTCTTAAATATTAGATAAACCTCTATATTGAATTTTTAAGTAAATTTTTTTTCAATCAATTGATTTATACTAGATTTTTCTAAAAATATCAGTAAAACACATAATTTTGGTGCTGACATTTTAGTAAATCCGATAACATTTCATGAATTATTCAAAAGTTCAGTATATTCGACCAAAAGTCCAGTAAAATTCCAAAATTGACCGGCAAACTAGAATTTTTTTTAAAAATCAGTATGTTTAACCAAATATCCAAACAAATACCCAATTTTTTTAAAAATCCAGAAAGAAAGAAAAAAGATTTAATTGATTTAGGAATATTTTGATAAAATTGTCGACAGTGTGGGGTGCCAGTTGTAATAATTAGGGTGCAAGGTAAAAATTTTGTGATTTGTATATTTGATAAGACTAGTAGCCCAGATATAGAACATCAACATGGACTAACTTGTAGTGTCAAGTGTGAGCCAGTTTCCTAATGAGCTCAAAATTTGTGTTTGAGATGACAAATTATAAAATGAAGAAAAAAATTGTTCAAAGAAATGAAGAAAAAAATGGTTCAAACTGAATCTTTGCTAAAAACAAAAGTTTCAATTCGGAAAAAACAGTTGATTTATAATGTTAGAAAAAATTAGTCATTAGAAATTAAGTTTATTCCATTATTTTATGTTCACATTCAACATATATAAAAATTAATTGATTTCTAGTTATAAATTTTGTTTGTAAGTATAAGTCAATTTATTTTAATACTAAAACAAAACTACCAGTAGTAATATTCATATTATGTGTTTTGTTTTAATAAACTTTCGATGATTAGGGAATCGAAGAAAGGTTGTTCTTGTGAGTTATCTATGTGTGTTAAGGGGGTATATGTATAATTATGAGGGTATGAAAAAAGAAGAAATAATAAAACAGCCCATCTCAATATAAAGAGTAACTTAAGAGCCTATTTTTCTTTTTTGGGTTAAATAAGCTCATCTCACTATAATTGTTTAAGGGTATCACTTCACACTCTTTCCGTTGTTGAGTCATTCTATGTAAATTCAAAACTGTTCATAATTAATTTAGAAGTATATTTTTAGATGCACTCATACAATATAAATTTATAAATTTATGTGTAAGTGAGGCAGACCGTTATTTTTATAAAGATTAATTTGAAGATGTATTTATGTAATAACTTTTTATGTACGGGTCAAAAAAGTCCTATATAACAAATTCTTAATATTATTTAGGTACATTGTTGGCTTCCTTTTTTAAGCCCTCTACAAAATAAATATTTTTTTTCCTTTTATTTTCAAGTTCTCTCGTATTTTTGTTTTTTATGGAATTCAAAATTTAATTATTTTGAAAGAAAATATTTTAGTTTTTTTAAGTATTTATTTAATAATTAAATATTTCTAAAAATTAAATTCTTTTCAAAAATAAAAAAGTCAATTTTTTTTAAAAAAAGAAATTTTTTTTTTAAAAAAATGACTTTTTCGAAGACAAATAAGTATACATTTTCAAAAATATATAATTCAAGTTTTTTTGAAAAAATATAATTTTTTCCAAAAATAAAAAGTCGGTTTTTCAAAAATAAAAAAGATCAAGTTTTTTTCTGGATATAAAATAAAATAAAATTTCAGAAGCTAAAAATAGTGGGTTTTTTTCGAAAATGAAAAAAAAAGTCGTTTTTATTCAAAAATTTTAAAAAAAAAGTCATTTCTTTAATAGAAAAAAATTGATTTTTCAAAAAATAAAAAAAATTGATAATTTTAGAAAATAAAAAAAAAAGTCGATTTTCTTCAAAAGTTCAAAATAGTCGATTTTTTTAAAGTTCAAAATAGTAGATTTTTTTCAAAAAAAAAGTCATTTTTTTATCGAAAATAAAAATAGTCGATATTTTCAAAAGTAAAAAATAGTCTTTTTTTTCAAAAATAAAATCAATATTTTTGTAAAAAAATTGATTTTTTGACAAATAAAAAAATCAATTTTTTCAAAAAAAAATCGATTTTTTTCAAAAATAAAATCAATATTTTTGTAAAAAAATTGATTTTTTGACAAATAAAAAAATCAATTTTTTCAAAAAAAAATCGATTTTTTACAAAAGTAAAAAAAGTCGATTTTTCTATAAAAGAAATTGGTTTTTTGACAAATTAAAAAAATCTATTTTTTCTATAAAAAAAAGTCAATTTTTTTTAAAGTTCAAAATAGTTGATTTTTTTTCAAAATTAAAAAAAAATATAAAAAAGTCAATTTTTTATCGAAAATAAAAATAGGCTATTTTTTCAAAAGTAAAAAATAGTAAAAAAAACGATTTTTCTGTAAAAAAGATTTTTCAACAAATAAAAAAATTGTTTTTTTCTAAAAAAAATGTCGATTTTTTCGAAAGTTTAAAATAGTCGATTTTTTTCAAAAGTTTAAAAAAGTTTATTTTTTTTAAATAAAAATAGTAGAATTTTTGTCGAAAATAAAAAAAAATCAAGTTTTTTTTTAATAAATGTCATTTTTCGAAGAAAAAAAATCTGAAATTAAATAGTCAATTTTTCTGAAAATATAAAAGTTAATTTTTTTTTTGACAATTAAAGATAGTCGATTTTATTCAAAAATGAAAAAATAAATGATTATTTTCGGGAAAAAAAACTGATTTTTTTCAAAAATTAAAAAAGTAACTTTTTTTTAAATATAAAAATTTCATTTTTTCTAGAAAAATTTGATGTTTTTTTCAAAAGAGTCAACATTTTTTAAATGTTTCGGCCTTGGGACCTTTCTTAAATTTTAGATGTCTTGAGTTTAGGGGGCCTACTTATTTAAGGGCTCATTTATCTTTAAAATTTTGGGCCCCCTATATTTTTAGGGCTTTAAAATTTAGGTCTGACCCCCTAATTTGACAGTTGTACTCATATGCACCACATTCATTCATAGTAAGTCACAACCTTACGTTTGGTATAAATAATTATAAAGATGCATCTCCGTAACTAAATGCATAAATATACTTCCGAAATCACTTGTTAGGTAGTTAAATTTGTTTCTTTTTTTTTTGTTGAGAAATACACTGATGTAATAGGTCATTTGTAATAACTATACTATTATAATAAATTTGTCATCAATTAAATCACATATTGATGTAATAAGATTAAAATATCATATGTTAGAGTCAATTCAGAATCCATAATATTATCCAAATGACAAATTTCAAAACCATAATAATATCCATAATTCATAATACAAATATTATCAAATACTATTGTGTATATCATACCCCTTGTTCCTTCTCTGCCTCTTGCACTACAATGTTGTTTGTGCCTAAGATAGAGTGACATCTATATTAGTCATCCCAAAAGTTCCTTTTGGAAATTCTCCTTTCTCTTTACCCGCTCGCACAATGGTCTATATACGACGATATGCAGATAACACATTAACATGATCCTCTCCAGCCTACTCCTTCACTAATATCTCCTGATAAACTAGCCTAGGTGGATCTCCCTGAGCATATGGTGTCATGTAAGGATATAACACTCTGAAATACTATTGGATGTAGTCGAATGCACTATCCTATTTGGAATGAGCTACCACACTCTATGCTCCATCCAGTACTAGATGATTATATAAATCATCATACATGGCATCTACATCTTTGTGGACCATGGCGGGAGAAGCATGCACAAAGGGTTCTCTTAGAACAACTTGTAGATACTTGAAATTGCACATGACTCACTCAAGTAGATGTGGATACATCAAATGTAACCTACAAGTCATCCATCAAGAGTATAAAGTTATGTCATTCAAGGTACGTGTTTGACAGTGATTGCTTTACGACCGAAAGTGTATATCATCTGCTATAGTGTGATTAAGAAACACCCTAAAGGGCTCAATCGAGTGATTCCCTATAAGCCGGATGAATGTACAAGCACGCGGCTGATCCTTAGTGTAGTCATCAACATATGACTAGCCATAGATGCATTGAAAGTGTTGGAAGATCCATGCCTAGAAATGGTACAAATAAATCATTAGTAATGGCATGGCACAAGTGTTATGAAAATGGTACAATGACAGTAGAGGATGCAAATATATTACCATAAATAGCGTGCAACTAACTGTCATCCATTCATTCTTCCAATACAACCTTCAACTTCTAGTATAGTTTCATAATCTAATTTGTACCCCAAAGATCCCACCTCCATTTGCATCATTTGCATAACATCAAACATTTCATGTGTGTGTCTTTTATGCATCACTAACTTCATGAAAATACAAAAATATATGTCTTGCTTGCTTTGTCCACATGTTAGGATTTTGCATCAAGGAGCTCAAGTGGTTGGCCAATCAGCGTTTAATGTGATCCACAATATCCCAAGCTCCCAATTCATTCATGATGATAAAGAGATTCCCTTCATCAATAATCAAGTGTAAGTTCACATCAATTCAAGTTCATCAAGTTCTAATTCATCAAGTGCTCCAAATTAGGATTTTGACCAAATACAGCTTGGTGTTGATTTTTTCATCTGAGCATGATCTCATGCCTTGAGACATGATTCAAGAATTTCAAATACATCTTGGTGGTTCGTTTATGTGATCCAATTGGCTCAAGATGTTTAATTCATTGATAGTTGAAGAATATTGATTCAAGTGCTAAAAGTCAACAAATGCTCAAAGTCAAATCAGGGTATTTGGAAATTTTGATATTTTTAGTCAACCATGGACTTCTCAAGTCAATAATCAAGAAAATATGGAAGATGATTGAGTTTTATCAATCTAAATCAAGGAAATCAACAAAATATGCTAAATTGTCAAAATTAGGGTTTTGGAAATTTTTCTAAGTACAAAAATGCATGATCAAGTGACCAACTTTCCAAGGCCATAGTTTTTGATTCAAGCATCCAATGGAAACACTTGAGAGATTCACTTAAAAATGGCATTTGATACTACAAGTTGTTGAAAATTACAAGCCAAAAGCTTTCTTGAAGTGATAGATATTGATTATCAAAGTTAGGGTTCCAAGTTGATACAAAAATCCAAAACACTTAGAAAAGTTTCTAAGTTTTTTTCTAAGTTTTTCACCTTTTCAAGTGCATGGCTTTATGCCTTATTTGTGAACAATTCAAACTACCACTCTTGATGCCTGATAGCTGCATTTATTCATCTTGGTGGATAATTTGATCTAAAAGCTCTTACCAATTGAGAGATGTGGGTGGCCAAAGTAGAGGTTTCATCATGATGAACAATGGAAAACTGAACTAGATTTTTTCTAAGTATATAGTCAAAATTGGTCACATGAATTTGAAGCCACTTTCCTAAGTATATAGTCAAAATTTTTTCTGGAGTAATCCTAAAAAAGATTAACATATGATATAACCACACTCAGTGGAGACCCCTTTGGTGGTAGTATTTGTTGTTGCGAGTAGTCGTAGTGATATTATTACTTTTGACCTGGGAGTTTGAGAAGATGAGGACCTTAGTATTCCATTTACCCCACTTGGCCTTTTAGGATGTAATGCGGTGACTATCCAGGTGTAGACCTGAGGTAGTTGTCACGCGATACTACACTCAGACGAGTTTCTCTTGAGAATATTATTGGCCCGCATGAGTAGTTGTGCAAGCTAGTAATATCCGAAAGATGAATCAATGACTCTGGGAACTTTTTAGAACCTTGTCCTACAGGTACAAAAAACCTTAGTACATACCCTATGGTTGGTTCTTCACCCAGACTCTATGCTTGTGATCCTTAACCTTTGATCATATCACCTGTGATTTGCATCTTGTATTGAATAAAATTACATATCATTTTCATCCTTTGCACGATTCATGCATACATCCAAGTTGTCCAGCAACTCATTCCAGCTGTCTCTATCTTTTAGTCAGTTGTCAAGTTGATTCCTCATCACCAATATAGATCTAGAGCCAACTCCAGAAGAAGAATGGTTGATCAAGAGCAACATAACGAAAGAGTTAGATAAGACATTTATGAGTTGAAAAGCAATGTGAGCAAGATCACGGAGATGCTACAAACTTTGACCACTAGAGGAACTCAACCCCAGAGGACCGTCATCTCTCAAATAAGTGGTTTTAATGTTGACTTTAACATTCTTTAAAGCTAGATGCTTCTTGGCCAGAATTTGGGTTACCTCTGAACTATCCTTCGACCTTTGCAACTGCTCCAATGGTGAGTCGGCCTGCTCAGTGAGTATTCCAAGCTCCGGTATTCACTAGACCTTCGTCTATCGTGCATGCTGTTTCCTAAGATCCTCGCTTTTTGTACCATGTTGTTGAATCCTCTAGTGGTGTAAGAATGTCCCCTGAGAACTTTCAAAAGAAGAAGGAGAGTGAAACAAGTGTTGTTTTAAATGAAGGTAGGTGACCTCTTTGCAGACAACAATATTATGATCAACTATACGTAACTGCAATTGCTCCTATGATTAATGCTCCACCAGCTCGAGCTCCTCCACAACAGAATGCTAGCCAAAATCAGAATCGTAATGCTAGGACTAGGGGTCAATTTGACTTTATTCTTGTGACATATACTGATTTGTATCCTTACTTGGTCCAGAATGGTTTCGTTACAACTAGGTTTGTTCCTCCTCCTCCAAATCCTCTTCCAGTTGATTTTGGGTCTAACCTCCATTATGAATTCCATCAAGGTGTTGCAGGTCATGACTTGGAAAATTAATATGCACTGAAGACTAGAGTGAAAGAGCTAATTAGAGACATGATTCTCACTTTCTATGCTACTAATCCTAATGTCAAGAACAATCTTCTGCCAAGGCATGAAATTAAAGCTTCAGTTAACTTCAGACTACTTTCAAAATCCATGGTTTCTGATAGGACAACTCATCCTTGTTGCTGATTAGCCACTAGGCCTTGTTTCTTTCTGTTTTCATTTTCCTTTAACTGTATTAAATTGTTTGATTTCAAATTATGTTTGTACTTCAATGACTAATGAAATGAGCATTGCAATATTTTGATTCAATTCATTTATGTCTGTCGTTTTCATATTTATGCCTTCTCTTTCAAAAATATATATCTCTTGTCACTTTCTTTTGATTATGCAAAGATTTGGAGGAGGATGATGAAAATGAAATGCCCATAATTGCAATTGGTATGATTTCAAACAAAACTTTATTGGCGATGTAAGGCATTGTTTCAATTCCCAAACACTGGAGAAATAAGGAAGTTAATCCCTCGTCCACCCCTTCGAGCCTTGAAGTTGGAGTTTCTTTTTGTATAAAAAAACTTGCAATCTTAACCTAGGGATGGATAGTTCTCAGTTAACTTGGTAGTGCATTCAAATACAAGAGTTTCATGCAAAATACTTTTCATAAGGGTTGCATTCATAAGCTTCCCTTCGCACACAACAAGCAAGTGTCAAAGATGTCTCTCAAGTCAAAAGCCAATATTGGTTCACTGTAATTATTGAGCCACACGGTCACTTTTTTTTTCTCAAAAACAAAAATCAAAAGAAAAGGCCCGCTAAGTCAAAACCTGTGAAGGAGACTTAGGTAAAAACCGGGGCATCCCGCTGACTGTAAGCTTCAAAAGAAACAATTCATGCAAAAGTTAGGGATAACAAAGAGAAGAGGTCTTTAAATCCATAGTCCTCACCACGAAAATCCTTAATGGAAAAAAATAACTAAATGTTATAAGGAAGTAGTGACTGCCATCTCAAGGGTCCCTTGACTTATGAACCATCATCATCACTATCATCAGTATAATTCCAACCTCTTGGAACCTGAGCATATATTCTGAGTTAACTAAGAGTAGGATTGAAGATCATCACGAAGATTGGATGGGTATAAATAAACTTTGAGCCTTTATCTTTTGTTTCATAAACCGTGAACCAGGTCATGTTACAACCCTCAAAAGACCTAACTGAAGCAAGGTTACTTTGAAAGCACACTACAGCAAGGTTTCGTAAACTGACTCCCTAGGGGTTCTTGCAACTCATTTATTTTGGTACCATACCTTTGTTTTATTTTTCACTTTGAATGTATTAAACCACCGTGTTTTGACCAGTTATTCATATGTTTTGCATCATTCCAACAATGTTTTTGATTTCAAAAGTTGCATGAGCTTTGCATTAAAATTACCATGTTTGAATGAACACTTTTTTTTGCAAACTAGATTTCCTCTCAAGGAATTTTCAAACAATTAACTAAGAGTCGCCTTCCTCGACGTGAACAGTCACATTGGGATCGTGGTCGTCACCGTTGGTGAAGGGGACGAATGCGGTTTCCGGAGTGTTGTCGTTGCGTGGGCTGGCCATGATCAAACGGAAGTTGGATGTTGCTTTGGTTCTTGAGCTTCTACACTTGTATAGGAGAAAGAACGGGGGAGCAAAGGATTCTCACAGACAGCGCCACTGATCTCACCTAATCAGAAAGGAATCAGCAGCCTGCCACGCGTCGTGAGCTTATGTGTTTACCGGTGTTGAAGAGAAGGAGGGGGTGTACCTGCAAGGTACTCTGATGCCTAAGTGAGTAATAGAGTTAGAGAAAGCAAGTACATAAATAATAGGTGTTGAGAATAAAATACCTGACCCTCTAGTGAAAGAGGGTATTTATAATGTGTCCTCAGCGCATGGGCCATCGGTTAATTTGCATTGGGTCAGATTGCAAGGCCTAATATAAGTAACTTCCAGGGATTACGTGGCGTAGGGAAGACCAGCACGTGGTCTTCGACCTGGATCAACCGCCTTCATGATCTTCGGAAGGTGGACTGACCAACTCTTTCGGAAGTGGGTAGTTTTCTGATGACGTGTTCCCGCGTGGAGGACACTTGGAGAACGTGGGGAATACGTGTTAGCTCTGCCCGACATGGAGGATTGGACCTTGTTGGGCCTCCCCAACGTAGTATTGGATTAGGCCTGCCCGACTGAGGGGCGGGTCTCGACCCAGTCTGGAATAGAACTAATCTTACCTGATCAGAAAGAAATCAACAGTCTGCCACGCATCGTGAGCTCTTGTATTCACCGGTGTTGAAGAGGAGAAAGGGGTGTACCTGCAAGGTACTCTGATGCCTAAGTGAGTAAGGGAGTTAGAGAAAGCAAGTAAAAAAAGAATAAGTGTTGAGAATAGAATACCTGACCCTTTAGTGAAAGAGGGTGTTTATAATGTGCCTCCAGCGCATGGCCAACAGTTACTTTACATTGGGTCGGATTGCAAGGCCCAATACGAGTAACTGTCAGGGTTTACGTGGCGTAGGGAAGACCAGCACGTGGTCTTCGCCCTGGATCAACTGTCCCATGATCTTCGGAAGGTGGGTTGACCAACTCTTTCGAAAGTGGATAGTTTTCTAATGACGTGTCCCCGTGTAGGGGGCACATGGAGAACGTGGGAAAGACGCATTAGCTCTGTTCGACGTGACGAATTTGGCTTTATTGGACCTCCCTAACGTAATATTGGGTTGGACTTGTCCGACTGTGAGATATAAGAATTTTACGGTAATTATGTCCAAAAAAAAAGAAATTGACGGTAAAAAAAAAATTAAGAAATCTTTTAACAATTTCATTTTATAAAATTAAACAAATTATTATAAAAAATTAAAATATTAAAATTAATTCTATGGATGAATGGATATTTATCCATTTAAATTATATTAATGAATAGATTGAATAAATTTTATTCTTAATAGATGGATTAGATTCTTATGAAAAAATGTAAGTAGATCTTTAATAAATTATTTTAATTTATTCATTAACAATTTGATCCAAATTCATCCAATTTATCAATTTTGTCACTCCTATGTATAAATATAGGGTGTTGTCTAGGATTTTAGAAAATATAATGAAAAAGATAATACAAAATAAATCTCAACTCCATAGTATGAAATTCTTAAAAAGAATAAATTTTGTGAATGTCATTCTAAACAAACTTTTAAATGATGCAGAAAGAAAAGATAAACTTTATAGTTTGAAGTTTACTTTGAATAGTAGTACGACTCAATGGATTGGAACTACAAAATGGGTTTTTAGGTGGAAATGGAGAACCTACATATCTTAAGATCTATATATCTCATACATGGCCATTTGGTTAATAGAAGTCCAAGGTATGGGTTTCTCTTATAATTAAATTCTCATGCTTAATTTTGTTATTGAAAGAAAATATGCTACTTTCGAAGAGTTGATTGAAGTGAAAGACGGTAATATAAGGTTAATCATTTAAAATCGGCTTCTTCTTTTGATATGTTGTATTCCTCTAACATTATAGATGATAATTTGGATTCATTTTTATTGGATATCCACAAAATTATACTCGCTGTAAAAATTTATAAAATAGATACAGATATAGACAATTATCCATTAAAATAAGCGGATATAAGTGCAAATACGAGTACCTTATTACCTACCCAACTCATATTCGACAATATATATATTTATGTGTTTTTATTTTTATTATTATGTGCAGATGTTAATTTATCAATTTTATTAAATATATCACTATTAAATTTATATACATTTTTATATAAATATTTGTTTATTTCTTAACTCAATAATAACATCATTGATATTTTGTTAGTTTTATTAAAAACTTAAAATTACATGTTAAATTATAATTGATCAATTATTTTTATTAAAAATGTGGACAAACGAGTATAGGTACATATACTTATATGGTACTAGTACAAGTATAAATATTAGTACCTACGCAGGTATGAGGTCGACTACGAAATTTTTTTCAAACTACATGTATAAAAACAAGTACTATAATACCCTACTCATATTTTATCCATTGTCATTCATATTCAACATATATGTTTTACGTTTTATGGGCAGAAGTGACTCTTAAAAATTTAAAATATAAACTCTTAAAAATAAATTAACCTCAAAACAAGTCAGGTCTCTAATTATAAAGGAATCTACTTGTCATTCCTCATTTTACACCTGACACCCCTCATATTTCAATAATACCCAAATTGTTATTGAGAGAAGTCAAGACTAAAAATTCGAACAATATATCTGGTAGTTGAAACAAAAAAAATATGGTATTGAAAATAATATTTGGTAGTGTATGCAAAATATCTAGCGCATCGGATATATGAAAATATATGAAATATTTGGTATTACTGGTTTTTTTTATAGAAATCCAGAAACTGCTAGATATTTAGTCAATTATTTAAAAATCTGGTAGTTATAAAAGAGTGTGTAATTGAACGAATTTTAGACGGTCGTGATTGCACCGACTGTATTGTGTGATCCATAATGAGTCCAATGTTGTATAAACAAGGGTGATGTGTTGTTAACTTGCATAAAATCATGCAATGCGTCTTCCTCAGTTTCTGTTCAAGGCAGAAATGTACTTCAACGGGATGAAAACTCTCGTAGAGTTTCGACTTACAGAGGGTGCCTCATATCTCGCCTCCTTCACTTTCAAGTTGAATGAATTGTTGTCGGACACTGATAATAGAAAAGTGAAAAAGATCGAGTTTTGTGAATATTAGATTGATATTGATTGTAGGGTGAAATACAACCTTATTGAGTTGAAGATCAATGAAGATATGAAAGTTATGTGGAAAGCATATCACCGTAGGCTTACTAAGAGACCCATCGAGTTTGAGGTGACAATTTCTAGATCTATCAACGAATGATCAAGATGTTGAAACGTCTGGAATCATCTGGTAGTATTTAGGTTTTCTTATATATTATTGTTTTCTTAAGTTATGTAATCGTTTGTCTAAGTTATGTAACTGTTTGTCAAATGTTAAGTTATGTTCATCATGCATCAATGAAAGTTCCTGAATGTTATCTAATAAACAATTGTGCAAATGTATGAGTAATACTACATATAATATACAAATAGTACATAAAAATAATAATATTTTCTAAATAGAAATTCTTCGACTATCGTCATATGAGGAGTAACCGCTGTAGTAGTTGTTGCCTCAGCCTCAAAAGGATGAGGTACCTATGTCGGATGGGGCATATTTGCCTCTACCACCATCTGAACGTCATCCTGAACTAGTGCAGATGGTTCCTGAACATCAACTAGCTCATCCTCATCATCTCCCGTCCATCCAATAACAAATCTAGATCATCTACGTCGGACAGTGTGGGATGCACGAAACTGAGCCTGATCAACCAATCGCCTCCTGTGTGAATCGGTCGGTGCCAATTTCTCTGTCTTGAGATGTGAGTCCTCTACATCATCTCCCCTTTGTCTAACCATCGCAACATTTATATCACGCTATCGACCAGTAATTAAACCATTTGTGTCTCGGGACTTCATTTTGTAGAGCTTTTATAAAAGTTTAAACTCACTTATCATTAACGCAAATAAAGTTTAAACTCACTTGTCATTAACGCAAATTTGCAGAGCTTTTGTAAAATTTGAAATTGTACAATTAATTTTATGAATGAAAGTTTAAAATAATTCAAAGATAATATAGTAAAAGTATAAGCATTCTGGGGTGCCAAATACGGGTGGGATGAAGATTCTCCTAACTATAGACTCCCAAAATTAAAGTGAGCAACAAGGCCCTAACTTTTTCTATTCCATTTTTTAAAAAAGTTTTTTTAATTAAATTGTTTTAGCATTTTCAGGAGAAAAAAATCTAAAAAGAGAAATTCATCTTTTACGAATCTTTTTTAGAAAATTCAAGTTTGGAAATTATTTTCAAAAACAATTTTATTTTAAAAGAAGTATTCTTAAATAATGTTTTTTAAAAGCAAATAAATTTTGAAAAAAAATCAAACTAAGTGTTTTATTTTAAACAATTTTTCAAAAAACAAATATTTCAATGGTCTAGATCTTAGTGGACTATAGAATTATTAGAAAGAATTCAAACCTCTTACTTAACTGCCTTAAAAATAATAATATTACGGATCCTGGAAATAAAAGAAAAAATACTTATTCAATAGATGACCTAATTAATAGGATTTTAGCCTAATTAATTATGGTTTTATCATATAATTTCTTTTACACAATAGTGGATGATGTATGATTATGATATGACTTAAACTCAAAAATAGTATTGAAACATTTTCCATTTTTGCATTAGAATAAAAGTTAGATTATTTAATGAACTTGTAGTTAATAAGAAAATACGTTGGCGTCACTTCTTGGATTTCATAAATTGTTTTCACTTTATTTAGTACACTTGTTATAAAAAGAGAACATTCACATATTGTGTACAATTTTGTAAGCCTATTTTTTGTGTGCGAAAATCTGTATTTATCATTAGAAAATAAAATTTAATAAAAAAACAAATATATATCTTCATTCTATTTTTTCCATTAATGCTCAATTCTTCCCTTGGTAGGATTAGACGCGTGTAATCAATAAATACATAAATTATATATAAAAGCGCTTTTCAATCTTCTTGTTGTCTACCATAGATTTAGGTTTGTTTTTTTTCTTTTTTTTATAAAAGAAAGAGAAAAAAAGAAAAAAAAAACTATTTAAAAAATAAAGTTCTATTAGTGTCTGTTAAGAGAATAGTGTTGATTCTTATATTTTGTTAAATAATCTCCATAAATATTTTTCTCTTTAAAAGTGTGAAATATTTAAACTCGTTATTTTCTAAGGAAACTCTTTAATGTTGTAGAGAATTGTACCATTCTGATACGATACGTTAAACAACTCTCAAATAAGCGTGATAACGGAGTTGGAGTCAGAATAATACATATCAAACCTTTAATGCCAAATTCTCCGGCTATACACAAACAATGATATAACGCATCAGTCAGCTTGAAGGATGTCAGAATAACCAATATTACCCGTAAAAACGTGAACCCAAGTACCATCAGCATGTCGAATCAATCCACCAAAACCCGAGACGTCGGAATTACTAAGGCTACTGTCATCAACAATCAAAATCATATTACTACCTTTGTGTGCATTCCACGTGATTGTTTTCGTTGGATGAAACAAATTATGCTTGAGAAAACATTTAGCTAATAGATTATCATAATTCACTCTGATGAGTTTCAAAGTATAGGAAAATACCACTTCATTAGCAAGACACAATTTGTTCCTAGCACACCATAACCACCAGCAAGTAGGCAAAAAGATAGAGCCACCATCAATGTCATGTCTAATCCAATCATATAAATTATCCCCTTGGAAGAATATTGAATCCAAGAAGCCAATAGATTTCCAAAAGCATGTAGCAAATTCACAGTCTCTCAGGCAGTGTATAGATGTCTCAGCGTACTGATTGGATCTAGAATGTAGATTTGTTAAGAGCATACCATGATGAAACAACATTGATCTCGTAGGAACGAACTTATGTAAATCCGTCCAAAGGAAGAATTTCACCTTCTCAAGAGCAGTAATATGCCACACCCATTTCTAAGAGTTATTCTCTGTTGTATTCTGAACAAATTCAAGTTTGTTGAGATAGTTATAACCATCTCGATAATTATAAGTACCATCTAAATTATATTTCTAAGTTAACCAATCAGGCGCTATAGAATTCAAATAGATGGGGAGCATTTCCAGGCGATCACAAACACCGAAAGGAGTATTAATATATAATGAATTGAAGTTCTAATTCTCATCCAAGTAAATTCACTCACATTTCCAAATCGTGTATA